>OY292503.1:891780-2091780 GCA_958496325.1 Nomophila noctuella | reverse complement strand
TCCGTTCAGTAGTTTCAGCATGACTGACGGACAATCATCCAAACAAACAAACTTCCATATTTATAATATTTAATCACCGCTAGGGGTGCTAGTGGAACGGGAAGGCGCACTTACCATTTAAGCATTACTTTTTGAGCATTCACAGATTTTTTGCTGCAGTGAGCACAATAAATACTTGGTTTAACTTTAGATTTCATATTTCATTCGCATTATATTCCTAAGGGGATTAATTTCCTAATGCTTTTTAAAGTTGTATGTATAAATGTGTGGCCACACCTATCTACACCGCCACAAAGGAGTAGTTCCGACATAACTCAACAGATGGCGCTGAATCGCAATACGATATTTCCATACAAACCTACATCGCGCTAGCAGAGTTTTCGCCGCGACTTAGCATATACTCGACTACACCAACACAGTGTAGTAAGGACCTCGGTTCCCGAGCTAGATCACCCGCTCGGCAGAAGTACTTCTATTTTTTAGGGAATGGGTGATTTCCCTATAAATGCTTGAGTTTGCATGTGTATTGTTAGAGGTAGTAATTCAAGACTCTCCTTATTTACAATTTTAATTCAATTGACAATAATAATATACACAAAGTAAACATTAATTTTCTATCGCCGAATGACAATTACTTTGACAGCGCTAGTGACGCGCGTTCATCCACCCAAATAGTGTTGTCCAACGTAGTCGACATTATTTCGCCTCACAGTATGTATGTGTGTACGTACCTCGTCGGCGGACTTGCCCTTCATGAGCGCCTCGGTCTGCGCGAGGAAGTTGGCCAGCAGGATGGTGTGGTGCGCGCCGCCTGCGACGGGGTTGTGCGTCTGCGCGGGAGCTATGAAGTCGCACGGGATCAGTCTGAAGGAAACAGTGTTTCGTATTTTTAGTATTTGTTACAGTTTAAATACTATTTTTGATTAGAACGCGTATTCTATTACATAACTTTATTGAAATTTCATGTATAGTGATTGAAAAAAAATATTAATCTAGGAGAAAATTTGCATTTTCCTAAACCATTCGATCCGTGAAATGGGATCAAATGACCATGGGACCACTTAAGGTACTAGAAGTACTAAGCGGAGGTGCTTTTCCCATCCATTTTGTGCTAAAAATCAGATCAAATTTCTTATGGTAGAACGGCTAAACGTGCCTTCCAAAGCACGGAGTAGCTCGAGATAACATTTTTCGGTCACCCATGCGATGACTGGTCTCTGCGAAAGTTGCTTAACTTAGCAATCGCAAGCCGAAAGCACTGTACTGCTGCTATCGAACTCCTCAACATGTCTGTCTTTTCTCTTTAATCGGCTACAGCAGCGTTTCTCAAAATGGGATACGGTCACGACCGGGTTCTCAAACTAGAGCATAACCTCTGGTTTGAGTATTAAGCAACAGAAATCATATTGAGAAATGTCCGCAAATGAAATTCTTCAAGCTGATATTACTTTCTTCTCGAAGGGGGGGGGGGGGGTGATGGAATTCATCAGTTAGGGCTACGCTGTCACCAGAAAATTTGACCAGGGGTTCGTGTTGCCGTAAGTTTGAGAACGCTCGGCTACAGCATACCTGGTCCCCTGGTGTATGAGCTGGTAGAAGGCGTGCTGCCCGTTGGTCCCGGGCTCGCCCCACACGATGGGTCCGGTGCAGTAGTCGACCTGCTCGCCGGAGCGCGTCACGTACTTGCCGTTGCTCTCCATGTCGCCCTGCTGGAAGTACGCTGCGAACCTGGGGGGAGAGGAGTGTAGTTTGTTTGATTTAAAAGAGACGTTCTTCTAACGAGACTTTTTGCGACCAGTGGACATTTTTAATAAAGTGAGCATTCTGCGCAGAGACAAATAGCTAAACTTAATGTGAATATGTAAAAATACCTTTGGACCAGTGGACAATTATAGGAGTGGACATTCTGCGTCGGAGCCAAATAACTAAACTTACTGTGAATACGTAACAATAGTTTCTCCCTTTTCATTTCATAAATAAGTCCCTAATATTTTTTATTCAACACTAGTTGACAAAATTGTAAATAAACTATCAGTCAATTTATCTTCTAAATAATTTTTGATACTCCTTCCGAATTACTAGGCCAAGTACTCAGTTGAAAAAAAAAATAAACGAGTAAAACTCGGGACTTGTTATTCTGCATTAATGTTACTCGGCGGGACTCTAATAGGGAGTTATAAAATTATACCTTTTTAATTAGAACACATACTGGCGTTTTGGAAAACCTGACAAACGTGTACAAAAAAAAATCAACATAATATTTGAATAAACGATTGTATTACCTGTGCAGGTACTGGTCGTAGGGCAGCAGCGCATGGGTCTCCGCGCCGTAAAAGTTGTGGTACCACACGCCAAGCAGCGCCAAGATCACGGGAGCCTGCAAATTTATAAATAAATAAATAAATTAAATTCATTAGACTAACACACCTTGCCTAGCCCCAAACTAAGCTCGAAGCTTGTCCTATGGATGCTAGGGAACGGATAGACATACTTAATCTATACAAATATTATAAAGAGGAAAGGTTTGATTTTTTGTTTGTTTGTATGAATTGAATAGGCTCCGAAACTACTTGGCTGATTTGAAAAATTCTTTCACTGTTGAAAAGCTACATTCACCCAGAGTAACATAGGCTATATTTTATCCCGGTACGGGAAGTAGTTCCCCCGGGACGCGGGTGAAACCGCGTGACGGGCCGCTATTACTTTATAAACATACACATATAAGCCACGGGTCCCTACTATGATCTTTCCACAGTTTACGGAGGTCAGACGCTTCATTGTTATAACCAGGCTAGTCAATTCAGGATCATAGTCGTAGTGTACCCTGGGCTTCGAGGCAAAGGCCAAAGATGCAACCGGGAGGCGCTAAGATAATGATTATCAGCCAATACGCCTCTTCCCCAACTTATAGGGCAGCAGTCTAATTCCTTATTTTAGATACTACTTCGTTAAAAAGATTTTTACGCTTGTCTGATTGGTGAAACTAAAGGAAAAAAATCATAAACAACAAGCAACATGTTTATATAGCAAAAAGAAAACGTTTATCTTTCATCTTTTGATATGGCATCTGAACTATCTAATTATACTAAAAACTTTATTTAGAAAAGAAAAATGTCTTCATTAAAACCGTTTCCTCAGACAAACTCACCCTAACTTAAGTCTAATAAGTAAAAAACTTATGATAAAATCAATATTAAACACTCACGTTCTTCTCTAAAGGAGCGGTGGCGAAGTGGTTGTCCATGAAGCTGGCTCCTTCTAGAAGCTTCTCGAAGTTGTCGTAGCCCACGTACAGGGAGATGGACAGGCCGATAGCAGACCACAGGGAGTACCTGTGCACAGTCAAAAATATTTGATTTTTAAAATTATAAAAAACAGAAAAATTCTTCTGATTTCATGTGGCGCAGGCGGGAATCGAACCCAGCGCCTCTTGCAACTGCTCTGACCACTAAGCTACCGAGACCGTTAGTGGACCTGACGGATTTCTCCTTGTTATTGCTATGCTGCTTAACACAGCATTAAGCGTTAAGCAAGAGGCGCTGGGTTCGATTCCCGCCTGAGCCAAATGAGATCAGATGTAGTTTACTTTGTTTATAATTTTAAAAAGTCAAGGTATAATACCTAGCATGGAAACAATGCTAAAAATAAATTTACAAAAAGACAATTTTATTTTATTAGTGTGACTATTTACGACAGTTTCGTGACTCTTATATAATTAAACGGATGTAAACGCGATTTTAATTATGTAGTACATGAAATATAGCGTTTAGTCCCGTTGAAAATTTATAGTGTTAAAATGCAACGCGAAAGTCTAAAATCTTATCATCATCTTCGTGTGGACTTTGCCATTAGCTCGGCGGTGAGGGAAAACACCGTGAGGAAACCTGCACATTCAGATAGTTTCTGACTTTAGCTTAGTTAGATCTGAATGTGTAACCAAGGGTTACGAAGGTCTGATGGCAGTCAAATACTAGATCGTGGTCAAAGCGGACCTCGCACAGAAACGGGATAAACGCTAGCAGGATGAATCAATAAATATTTATACATTTTATGGCCTTTTAATGGTTAAGGTATTTAGCTCTTAGGCTCGTGTTAATTAATCGCACTCAACTCTGAGCTCGATCTTGAGTGCGAACTAGATATGTCATTCTCATACAGAACAGCACCTCAAGATCGCGCTCAAGTTCGAGCTCAGAGTTGAGTGCGATTTATTAATACGAGCCTTAAAGTATCAGCCTATTAATGTCCCACTGCAGGGCAAAGGCCTCGATCATTTGAAACCATGTTATTGTTACAAAGATGGGTTTTGGCTTAATCACCACGCTTGCCAAATGCGGATTGGTGATCACAAACCCGGGCTGTGTTCAGAAAAATCAACACAAAGTTTGCCCGACCCGGGAATCGAACCCAGGACCTCGAGACCAAGGCCCGGTACTTAAACCACTAGACCATCGAGGCGTTGTTACGAGCCTTAGTGTACCAATATATAATCGGCCTCTCGTTTCGGAGGCCAAGACACACTTTGGGTCGTTGAGCCATAATAGTTAGTTTGTTAGTGTAGTTTATAATGTGTGATTTTGAACGAATACAAAATGACAGCTACTGTCATTCGGGAGGAACAGGAAGGAACTTCCACTCAACTGCCAAGGTCACGGCCATGTGCATAAATTGTAAGAAGTAAAACATTATAAGTTAAATCTGAATACAGTGTTTTATTGGATTAGCATCTACAGTTAGTGTACCAACCTGCCTCCGACCCAGTCCCAGAAGCCGAACATGTTCTTGGGGTCGATCCCGAACGCGGTCACCTTCTCGCCGTTGGTAGACAGAGCCACGAAGTGCTTCGCTACGGCCGCCGGCTGGAACATCAAGCTATGTTAAGTATTTTGTGACCACACACAATGTTGATTTTTGTGTAACATTGACCTAAATAAAAAAGTTTAAAACTTTTTTTTTTTGGATAATAATTTTGACTTGTAAAATGTTTTGATATTTATTTTTTTATTTTATTTATTTATTTTCTGCTAATATGACAATCTTATAAGTCTCCAATACATATGACGGCGCACTCAATATGACAACGTGTTAAAATATATAAATAAATATTCACAACAACACATACGTTGATCTAACTCCGTTTTATAGGTAGCTTATGCACTTGTGTTGTAGATATCAGAATCAACAGTGGCATGACAAATATACTTAAATAGATACATATTACACCCAGACCAGGACGGACAGACATTTTCACGCACACAAAAGTTTGTCCTGGACGGGAATCGAACTTGCGACCTCCTGTTTTTGATCATTACACCAAGCGGGTCGTTAACATTTTCTGCGCTGGTAGATGACACTATGCCCAGTCATCCACCGGTGGCGTTGTTTTTCCGATTCATATTTCTCATACAAAACACCAAGTTCGCTCTCAAGATCGATCTCAGAGTTAAGAGCTATTTATTAATACGAGCCTTGGATACTTACATCCTTAGCCTTCTCCAGGAACCAGGTCTTAGCAGAGGTGGCGTTGGTGATGGTCTCCTGCGTGGTGAAGGTCTTGCTCGCGATGATGAAGAGAGACGTCTCCGCGTCCAGCTTCTTCAGGACCTCGGCTAAGTGGGTTCCGTCGATGTTCGATACGAAGTGCACCTGGGATGTATCATACAAACATTAATAAATGTGAATGTCTGTTTGATTGTATATATATTTGTTCGTCAATGACGCTGAAACTTCTGAACGAATTTTGATGAAATTTGATATACAGGCAGGGCATGGGCGGATAATTTTAATCCTGAATGCTGCCATGGGATAAAACAGGTGTCTAGATAACGCGAGCAAAACCGAGGGTAAAAACTAGTAAACAAATAAAATCTTTGGACACCCGCCGCTCAGCCCCAAACTGAGCTCAAAGCTTGTGTCATGGATGCTGGGGAATGGATAGACATACATACTTAAATACATAAAAATGACGATGTTCTTCGCAGAAACATTTGCCCCAAGTGGGTTTCATTATCGCGGCCCTTGGTTTTGTGGCCAGGACTCTGCAATGTGCAGGTTTCGGGAGCGGAATAAAAGATAGTTACTTGCGCAACGTCCTCGTAATTACTGTCTTATTAATACTGCATGCAGGCTAATATATAGGGAGGTGTGACATACACTACAACTCCAACCACTAAGCCAGCGGGCCTCTCTATTCATCATTAAACTTTCACGCAAATGAGCCGCTTGTCTAAAGGTAGAAAAGACCACAGTGAAACAGCACTTCGTAACCGGTTTTCCATGTTTCTGCTAGTAAGAAGGTCTCCAGAGGGTATGGGGTTTTAAAGGCAGGCAGAGCATCAGCGAGTTTTGTGGAGTTGTTGATATTAACTTTGCTCTTTAGACAGGCCCGTTGGTCGAGTGGCTAGAGACCCTGGCTACAAAACCAAGGGTCGCGGGTTCGAATCCCGCTAGGGGCAAATGTTTGTGTGATGAACATCGGCATTTGTACTCGAGTCATGGATGTTTATAAAAGTATTTAAGTATGTCTATCCGTTCCCTAGCATCCATAGTACAAGCTTCGAGCTTAGTTTGGGGCTAGGCAATTGGTGTGTTGGTCCAGGGCATTTATTTATTTATCTTACCCTGAGTCTGGTGGCGTAGGGCTTCAGGGCTTCGGTGACCATGAGCGGGCCGAGGTCGGAGCCGCCGATGCCGATGTTGATCACGTCCGTGATCTCCTTGCCAGTGTACCTGGGGAAACCACATCAAAATGAACCTTGTCACTTATGTCCTTGGGTAGAATACTAATTTCTAACTTAGCTGTCTGTTACGCTTTTCCCGCTCTACCTCTCACTCTCAACCAATTTTATGCAATTTGGCACAGAAAATCTTTGGACCCCAATAAGGTGAATGATAAAAACTGGAGAATTGTTTGTGGTATGTGTCACCTCACCCACACATTGGGTTAGATGTAAGTGTAAGTGCGTATTTAAGTCATGCGTGTAATCAATATGATTCATTATAATCTGGGCAGTGAAGTTTATCTTCTCGCATCTTCCTTGGAAGAGGCCTATACACTTACTTACTCTGCTGCTCAGCATCCGAAGTGGATTTTGGTCTCCGACACGAGCCATATGTCTCTGTCTTGTAAAGTTTCTTGCAAATTTACAGGTGCCATTAATTCGAAAAGATCGTGATGCGGTCTTTCTAGCAGTACTTATGACACTTGAATACTTACTTACTAACTTACTAGGTTGGCGCAGCGACCCAAAATGACTCTGCCGAGCGTAGTCTTAGCTATGCTCGACGGGGAGGACGCCTGGCAAGCCTTCGCGCATTTCTGTGAGGAGGTGATGGCAGCCAAGGAAGCGGCGGAGCGCGAGCGCAGGACTGACCATCCTGCAGGCGCGCACCGGGCAAGGAGAGGGCGGGCCGGACGCGGTAACACGCGATCAGCCCGCTCTCCCCGTGGAGGTAGTCTGCCGGCTACAGGGGCGGGGGTCCCTACGCCGGCATCGACCACGGCTCCTCCACAGCCTGTTGGGGATGGCTCGACTCGCTCGGCTATCCCCAGCCCCCCTCCTCCTCATCTGAGGAGGGGCGTGGCCGCATTGTCCCCGTAAAGGGGCTCGTGTAGGATAGAGCTGCGGCGGAAAACCTCCGGGCTCCCGCAGCTCTATCCGTCATCCTATCACGAGTGGGCGAGTCGCTGGTGTTTTGGTGGGTATGTCCCGAGGGAAGAGCCCCACACTACCTGAGTGCCCAGGGCAGGGCCAACCGACCCCCGTCGGTCAGGTGTGCGTAAGGGGGTCTCAACAACATCTGAGACCCACGTCCTCCCGGCAGCCCCTAGGCTGGGAAAAAAAAAAAAAGCGACCCAAAATGAGTCTTGACCTCCGATAAGTACGCTTGAATGGCCTCTGCATACTAGGTAAAGTCAATACTGCCAGTAAGGTGGTCATAAGAAGCGACTGACATCCCAGGGGGGGGGGGGTGGCGCAATGTACCGCCGAGTACTACTCTATTCCTAATTGCGGTCACCTGCGAGCCTGCCCAGAAAAGTGGCTATGGTGCCTAGATCCATAGAGTGGTTAAGAACCATCAGTGTACTCACCCCTTCCACTGTCCGCTGACGACCTCGCCGGAGAACTCCTTCATATGCGCCAGCACCGCGTTGACGTCGGGCGTGACGTCCTTCCCGCCCACCAGGATGGGCCGGTTCTGACGGTTGCGCAGAGCAATGTGGAGGACAGCACGGTCCTCGGTGAAGTTTATCTTCTCGCACCTTGCTTGGAAGACGCCTACACTATGACTTACTTTGCTGTCTCAGCATCGGAAGGCTCAGCCACATATTCCTGTCTCGTGCGGTTTCTTGCTTACGCACTGGTGCCAGAAATTCCGACAGATACTCACGCGGTCTTTCCAGCAGTCCTTAAGACGCTCGAATGGCCTTCGCTTACTGGGCAAAGTCAATACTGGCAGTAAGCTCGTCATAAGAAACAGCGTTCTCCTGTGTCTTTCACCTAATTTAGGTACTGCAGTAACCAGCCCGACTGATTTCGAGGAGATGGGCCCTTAGGGCCGTCTTTCACTTATAAGGGGCCCTGGGCACACTAGTCCAGGTTCCGCAGGGCCCTGGGCACGTGCACATTGTGCCCAGTGCGAAAGTGGGATCTGTGTGTATTGGTCACCATGATGAAGACTCACCCCTTCCACTGTCCGCTGACGACCTCGCCGGAGAACTCCTTCATATGCGCCAGCACCGCGTTGACGTCGGGCGTGACGTCCTTCCCGCCCACCAGGATGGGCCGGTTCTGACGGTTGCGTAGAGCAATGTGGAGGACAGCACGGTCTACAGTGAAGTTTATCTTCTCGCAGCGCCCTTGGAAGATGCCTATACACTTACTTACTCAGCTGCTCAGCATCCGAAGTGGATCTTGGTCTCCGACACGAGATAAAGCCATATTTCCCTGTCTTGTGCCGTTTGTTGCTAATTCACAGGTGCCAGTAATTCGGAAAGATCGTGATGCGGTCTTTCCAAAGATCGTGATGCGGTCTTTCCAAAGATCGTGATGCGGTCTTTCCAAAGATCGTGATGCGGTCTTTCCAAAGATCGTGATGCGGTCTTTCCAAAGATAGTAGTGATGCGGTCTTTCTAGCAGTACTTAGGACGCTCGAATGGCCTCCGCAAACTGGGTAAAGTCAATACTCGCAGTAAGCTGGTCATAAGAAGTGACTAAGTGACATTCCGGGAGAGGGGGCAGCGATGTTCCCCCGTGTACTGCTCTATTCCTAACTACAGTCACCTATCAGACTGACTAGCATAGTGTACTACGGTGACTCCATCCATAGAATGGTTTAGTTTCATCAGAAGACTCACCCCTTCCACTGCCCGCTGACGACCTCGCCGGAGAACTCCTTCATATGCGCCAGCACCGCGTTGACGTCGGGCGTGACGTCCTTCCCGCCCACCAGGATGGGCCGGTTCTGACGGTTGCGCAGAGCAATGTGGAGCACTGCACGGTCTTCGGTGAAGTTTATCTTCTCACATCTTCCTTGGAAGAGGCCTATACACTTACTTACTTAGCTGCTCAGTTCGGTGAACTTACGAAGCTGCTCAGCATCCGAACTGGATCTTGGACTAAGGCACTATCTGGCGTGACGTGTTCTCAATTCAATGTCTTAATTCAGAAAGATACTTAAGCGGTCTTTCTAGCAGTTCTTAGGACGCTCGGATGGCCGCCGCATACTGGGTCAAGTCAATACTGCCAGTAAGCTAATCATAAGAAGCGACTAAGTGACATCCAGGGGGGGGGGCAGAAAGTACCCCCATAGGCACCCCAGGTACTGCTCTATGCCTTATTGCGGTCACCTGCGAGCCTGTCCAGCAAAGTGACTATGGTGCCTAGGTCCATAGAGTAGTATGTCCATCAGTGGACTCACCCCTTCCACTGTCCGCTGACGACCTCGCCGGAGAACTCCTTCATATGCGCCAGCACCGCGTTGACGTCGGGCGTGACGTCCTTCCCGCCCACCAGGATGGGCCGGTTCTGACGGTTGCGCAGAGCGATGTGGAGCACTGCACGGTCCTCGGTGAAGTTTATCTTCTCGCCTGAATGGTAAGAAAGAGGATTTAATTATGGATTTAAAAGATTCAGAAATAATAGCAGAATCGAAAAATTCATAATTAATAAGGCCTTCACGCTTGTTGAATGTGAATTGCGGATCCAAAGAAATTTTTTGGCGGCCACGAAAATCGAATCCAGAACCGCGGCTTGGTTCTTTTTAACCTCTAGTCTAGAACAAGAAAGCGTGAAATATATCGCACTCCACTAAGCATCCATTCTATCTATTCTTTTCTGGAAATATATTATTTTCCAGCGCGATACTCAACAAGGCCAATTTGGCCAATTCTTTTTTAAAATGTTCTTTTAAGTCTAGATATGGCTTTAAAGGAAAGAAAAATTGCCTTCTAGACGAAGTGACGGGACGGGACGTGGACGAAGTTTAATTGCTTGTTTGGATGTTTGTCCTTCAATGACGCTGAAAATTCAGAACGGATTTAGATGAAATTTTGTATACAAGCAGGATATGGGCTGACTTAGGTCATAGAATACTTTTTATCCTGAATACCCTGAATCTTGCTCATCATCATCATCATCCTAGCGCCTCTCCCGGTTGCATCCTCGGCCATTGCCTTGGAGCCCAGGGTACGCTGCGACTATGATCCTGAATTGACAAGCCTGGTTATTACAATGGAGCGACTGTCGTCTGACCTCCGTAACCACAAGGGAAACCAGACCAATTGGCTCATAGTCGGGACTATAGTTGTAAAAAACCCGTTAGCTACCGTTAAATAACCAAATTTTTGGTTAGCTACCGATAAAATGCATTTGTTAACGGTTAGTTATCTGACAGTGACAGCTAAATAGGGTATAGTTTTTTTCCTTTGTGAAGAGAAAATCGATATTCAAAAGATAAATAAAATTCATTTTAGATGTTATCCTACTACCTAATCCTACTAAGATTATAAATGCGAAAGTTTGTAAGAATAGATGGATGGATTGATGTCTGTTACTCTTTCACGCAAATACTACGAAACGTAAATGTTAAATTACATGTCGCTTTAATTTATAATTGCGTCTAATACACAATCTATTACTATTATTATTATACAAACACTTATTTACATCTAGCGGAATCTAGTGGAATTTAACCGTAAAATGCATAAAATGCGGGTTATTAACCGTTTCTAACGAAAAATGCATATTTACCCGCACGGTTAAAATCGTTAATAACCGGCGTCGCATCTATAGTCGGGACCAACGGCTTAACGTGCCTTCCGAAGCACGGAATCATCATTCTTATCGGACAATCAGGTGATTCAAGCCTGCAATGTCCTAACCAAACTGGGAAAACCAACACAAAGTGAAAGTGTTCCCCGCGGGATTCGAACCCACAACCTCCGAGTTCGTAGCTTTTGAGCGCAGCGCTCTAACCACTACACCACGGAGGCAGTTTAACCCTGAATCTTGCTAACGCCTACAAAGCCGCGGGTAGGCACTAATTTGTAAATACAAGTTTTTAACTTTGTTATTAAACAGTGCAAACTCCTTTTTTATATAATGTTTATTAACAGGCAAGTGAATAACAACAGATTCTACTCTCACCGTTAAACATGGCGTCCCTCGCCTTCTCGACGGCGCGGCTCCTGGCCAGGTCCAGCAGCAGCGCGCAGGTGGCGTCGTCCACGCGGTTCTTGGAGTAGTCCAGCAGGATGTCCCCATCGTTGGGCGTGGGGATGCGCAGGCTGGGAACACATGTTTGTGCTAAATTGACAATGAATCGATGCATGATGTTACATGAAGACCTCGGTAGCCTAGTCGTGGTAAGATCGCCGCTTCACATGCGTGAGGCCGGGCGTTTCAAATACGGTCAGGCGCGCACCTCTGGATTGAGAAAATCAATGTGCCTAATTTCATACCAGCTGTACGGTGAAGGAAAACATCGTGAGTAAACCTGCACACTACAAGTGTGTGAAATGAATGCAATGGCAAACCACTCCATTTAAAATTTGCCAAGAGAGTTGTTGTGTTTCATTTCATAGAATGATAACAACCCTCAGTAATGAGGAATGCGACTCTAGGAGGAGGAACACAATGCATGTAGTTACATGAAAAACCTGCACATGTCTATCTCATATAATGGTCATACAAGAACATCAGAACATGGTTCTTGGAGTAGTCCAGCAGGATGTCCCCATCGTTGGGCGTGGGGATGCGCAGGCTGGGAACACACGTTTGTGTTAAATTAACAATGAATTGATGTCGTCGTTTCATTTCATATAATGACTAGCGGCCGCCTGCATCTCCGCGTGATTTCGATTTCCAATTCGATTAGCCTTAAGGCTTCCTCTTCAAATGGACTAACCAATACAAAAGGAATTATTCAAATCGAACCAGTAGTTCCTGAGATTAGCGCGTTCAAACAAACAAACAAACAAACAAACAAACATACAAACAAACTCTTGAGCTTTATTATTAGTATAGATCACAACCCTCAGTAATGAGAAATGTGACTCAAGGAGGAGGACCACAATGAATTGATGCATGCAGTTCATGAAAAAACTGCCCAGATGTCATATTATAATTGTCATACAAGAGCATCAGAACACGGTTCTTGGAGTAGTCCAACAGTATGTTTCCATTTTTGGGCATGGGGATGTTGTTTGGGGATCTGTTTGTCACACGTTTGTAATAAATTAACACAAAGAATTGATGAAAAAAACTGCCAGCATCTATCTCGTATAATGGTCATACACAGACCCCTCTTTCCCACCGGGCTCAATGGGCACATGCCCTGGGTCCCCCAATTGATTGGGGCCCCTGACCAGGGTCTAGAGGCCCCACGATTACCAAGCTGTGTTGGAAAGCCCATGTGTCCAGGGCTTCTAGTAGGTGAAAGACAGTCCTGGATGTATCATCATCATCATCATCATCAACAGCCCATCGCAGTCCACAGGATGCATAACAAACTTTAATGCAACTCTATGAATTGGATTGTTATAAACAAAATATGTATCATACCTATCCATACAAGTATGAAAATACAAACATCATCAAGTGCTGTAACCCAACACAACTATTAATCATGTTTATCAATAAAATATGTAATTATGTAATATAATAATAATTGTTATCTAATCATTAAATATATTGACAAACAAATCAGAAGCTATTGAAAGTGAAACATAAATCAGTTATTTAAATACTAAGAGATAACATTCACAAGTAGTAGGTACTGCTGTTGGTGGGATCATTAAAAGTTTAATTAAACAATACCTTATTTGTATTGTAGTATAAATGGGGGTGCATGAAAAATGTTACATCTTTATTTCATCATATTTATAAATATTTTCATAACATTAATTGTGTACCTAAATTATTATTAATATAAAAATTTATAAATTTTACCTCGAAAGCTACTTAAGTTTTAAGTTTTAGACATATATTTTTTTTAAATTGTGATTCAAAAAAGTTTTGTAATGTTTAAAAAATATATCACTGTGTACTCTTGTTCGGGATATATTGTTAATAAGTAAACTAAAATACAGATATATCTCCAACTACTGTACAGTCTGTCTAATATCAGAAGTAAGTCATTGAACCTTAAACGACCTTTGAAAGGACTCTCTAAACTTGGGTGATATAACTATGTGAAATACACAATATTACCTCAAAAAAGTTTTTGGACTTTTAAGATGCACAATAAGAAAGATATTTCTGTGATTTGAAACGCAAGTACGACATTAATGAGAGTTAAATCACGTAGTTATAATAAAAAATAATAAGTACCTGAACTTATTGAATCTACCGGCGTCTGATTGAAATAATTGTGGAATGTTTATTTTATCGCCATTGCTATTGTAATGGTCTTGAAGTTTCTGGTAAGCTGGGTCCTTTCGCAGGCTAACTTTCGGCTCCATGATTTTAGAAAGTGAATGTATTTGAAAAATGCCCCGCGGCAAAGTCTTCCCTGTGACCGCTGATAACAAATGTCGCAGTGACATTTGAAAGGCATGTGAAGGTTATTTGCGTTTCGTTTCAAGTGTTCCTTAAATAACAATTTCGATTGTGTTGCTCGTGAATCGAAATTGGAAAAATATATAAATTCGTGAAGAAACATATAAGCTGAGCTTTCTATATTTTTCTATATTCAATCGTTATAACTTGGCTCGATGTAGTGACGGCAGATGGACCAAAAGCCGAGTGGTGGTTCAGGTTTGGTAAACGAAGACGAGGACGTCCTCCTAACCGATGGGCGATTAATATCGTTAAAACGGCGAGTAAGACCTGGTCGAGGGTAGCACAGGACCGTCGTGCATGGCCTTCCTTGGAGGACGCCTATACCCTTTGGTTGGATCATTTTAAGGGCTGATGATGACGATGAATCTTAATAAACAGTCTCAAATTGTTATAAATAAGGGAGAACACCATAACATGGGACTTACTAGTCTTCTTAAATATCTTGGCGCATCTTAGTCATTATCCCCATTGCAGCCCACTGCTGGACAATGGTTACTCCAATATGGAGGGTTATGCCCATCGTCACTACACTAAGCAGGCAGATTAGTGACTGCAGTGTATTGAAAGGTCGTTAATATAATACGAGTACTATTGCTTCTTAAATGCCATGACTTCTTACGACATCCACTTGTAAATATGTGATAGTAATCATATTTTAATTTATTTATTTCTTGATGTTTATCAGGTCTTTTATAAGGAAAGACTATTCCAGGTCTGCACTACACTACGCTGCATATCCAATATCAGACAGGACGACATTTTGCGACGAAGAAAAATAAATAAAACAACCGTTTAAACGTAATAACCAGTTTATTAAGTAAAAATAAATCCGTCTATATCGTGTTAACTAAATTCTAATCTAGGATGCAAACTGTATTTGTCTATGTGGGACAAAGAAATAATTACTGTCTAAGCGCAGAATTACTATGGACTAGAAATCTCGATCGACCAAGTACCTATAAGAACGCACTGTGCGGAAAAAACGCGACCAAATGTACGCGGCTGGATTAACGTCCCGTCGTGTTCATGACATGACACAGGTTTAAATGGGAGATGACACACTATGCCGAAATTACGTCGCGTAATATTGTATAGAAAATGCCTTGCCGCCGAACTTCGGTCGCTTAATTTGAGCCTAGTGTGTTCCTAAACTTTAGATCACTCAGAAAGTTTGAAAGGTAGGTACATCAAGAAAATATTTTTGGCGAAAAAATCACCCCACTAGATTCCATAATTTCGTTACAATAAAGGGTTTTGGATTAATCAATCAAAGGCGCTTGTTATAAAAATTGTGGTCACATGTGGTTGAAAAAACAAACATAAATTATATGTTTGTTTGACCTTTTCCCTGACCCGGGAATCTAAGTAAAAATTAACATGAGTTACATTTCCTTACTTACAGTATTTAGTAAGTATACGAACATAATGCAGAAATAACATATCCACTATTCAACGAATGAAGTACCTTTTCATCACGCATCTTTTCCCTTCGTCTTTTAAAAGCGTGCAATTGTAATAAATAACAAAAATGCTTTTTAAGAGTGACTTTTATAACATTGTTTTCATCTTAAAGAAGGCAAAATCTAAAAATATTGGTGATCACTTTTAACAATATTTTAGAATATAGCTGTATTTATGAGAGAAAAGTACGCAAAGTACATTTAAAAAAATCATAAATAATATTCTTAAGTGCACTACAAAGCGTTTGATTATCGAAATATCTTATCACAATTAAAGAGAACCAGACTGCCCGCCCTTAACACAGACAAATACAGTTGAACCATAATACTAACATAATCAGATTAATCATCTACTAATACAAAAAAAAGGTTAACATACGCTGTTCACAGCTCGCTACCATGCCACATGCTAACATTTTCTTCAATGCATTTTGAACTATGACAACTATAATATAAAATTCAAAATTGCTTGAAGAAAATTGACAGTAGTGAATAGTCTCTCATACTGGTTTTTTTTATATAATTTCCGTCTAAGATTCTTTACAGTCCAAGAAAATATATAACATATTACTTAAGTAAATAATACATAGATTTTAAATATAATGCATGGATTTAACACTTTTTTTCGTCGTTATAAACGAAACTGAGATTAAATAAAAGGAATAAACAAAATTTAAACCAAAACTATCGCCAATAAATTAAAATGGCTTAGAATTAATTCCGCTAGGTGTTGCGATTTTTGACGTAGGTATTGGTTGTTTATGCTTATGTTAAATTTCTCATAACATAATATTAGTAACAATAACTCAAGTATATGATAAAGAAAGATGTTAATAGATTTTATAAATATTATAATTCTTGTTCTGACAAAAGCAAGTGCAATGTCTGTACATACAACGGAAGAATGGTCAAAGAAATTCAGTCGAAATATCTTCAAATTATTCTACCCTCACTTTGGCAATTTAGGACGTTTTAGGATAATGTTTAAATTAATTTAGTTTAGAAAAGATATTTTAGATTAATTTTTACAATACATTTCATACATTTTACAGACAGTTTAGAAAAACAATATTTTACTATTGGGTAGATGATTAAAAAGAAAGGTAGGTAGATACTGTTACATGAGCAATCGCTTTCAAAATTTCAGTCAAATCAATCAGAAATAACTCTGAATTTAAATAATTTGTTAAAGTGCCAATGATGTTCAGAGAAAAATAAGCCTAACGACATTCTTTAGTCCATCTTGGAATGTTTCGTTCAAGCTAAGCAGCGATATTAAAAATAACATCACGTGTCGAACTCCAGTCATATAAATTTCGTTAGTTTAATCAGTTTCCCAATTATTGTTCGAATTCATTACTTACAGCAAACGTTTTTACGTATATTTCAAATTCCAATAATTTGTGTTTTATTCCTTGCTAATAAATCACAAAATATCACATGCAATTTATAACATAACTAGCGGCCGCCCGCGACTCCGTCCGCGTGGATTTCGATTTCCAATAGCCTTCCTCGTCAAATGGACTATGCAACACAAAAAGATTTTTTCACATCGGTCCAGTACTTCTTGTGATTAGCGCGTTCAAACAAACAAACAAACAAACAAACATACAAACAAACTCTTCAGCTTTATATATTAGTATAGATTTGCAATGCAATTTAATTTGGAACATCTCAATCGAATATATTAGTTATACCAACAAAATTGGCATTTTTTTACAAAAAGGTAGAGCTTTCTTTCCTTAGCATGCTTAATATTCTACTCATTTCAAAATTCAAATACATTCTTCAAAAGGATTCCTCAAATCATTTTATTGTTACAACGCAATTTCCATTCTATAACTCGTCAATAGAGCTGAAATTATATTGCAACAGTTCAAAACGATATAATTCAAATATCGAATTCCAACACATTTCCAATCTCCAATTTCCTTACCTCCTATCTATCCAGAGCAACTTCAACTCTATCACTCACTATTACTGTCCATTATCCAACAACAACAGTCCAATTCGAATAAATCAAATTTCGAATACTCCAACTTTTCTTCACGGCAAATTCGTCCTTCCTCCATGTGAATGTTCAAGCGATACCGGGCTCTATTACAAGGTGATAAAGATGCGTTTCCTGTGCAGAGCCACGCCGACCGCGAGCCACATCAGCATGGCGGCGGCGTGTGTGGCCAGCAGCTGGGCGTGGGTCGGCGCCGGTACGAACCAGTATAGCGGGAAGTGACGTTTGAGGAGCTCGCTGCCGATGTACAGGACTAGAGCGTTTTGACCTGAGGGAAAAGTTTATTTGGTAATGGTTTACCCATGAGACTTCAGCAAATTGCTATCCGTTGACTTAGGTGGCCAAAAATCGCGGCAAAGCGACGAGACGCAAAAGTATCAAATAGTCTTTCTATGAAATAGTGTATCTAGGACACACGCCACGTATGGTACTGGTCGTATTACATTGCATCGCACCCTGTCGCCCACCTAAGACAACAGGCCATGCGTTGCCCGCTTTTAACATGTTCAAGTTAACATACAGTGGATTTTTAAAACTAGCCAAACTTTAATATTGTAATTTCTAGCGCAAATTATATATACGTATTTTTTCTTTTAGGACAAAAAGATTGAGTTAGGGCAATATAAACCTGTCTAAAACGTATTAAAATGGAACATCGCGTTTGGCGGCAAAGTGACAATATTTTATGACAAGTGTGTTCTATTATTGAATCCAAATGACCAGAAAAAATGGATATTTTGTCACAAATCACTCACCAGCATAATAAAGCGGCCGCCCTCCCCACTTAGTCTTCAGGTCGACCACGAAGTACAGAACCGCTTGGATGAAGAATCCCATTGCAGCGGTGACCAGGCAGTATGACAGAGACCAGAGGTTCTTGTTGATGGGGATTGGGCCTCCGTTCCGGGAGAACTCGCACAGGCCGCCGCCCGCCAGGCCGAACACCATGGACCAGAACACCCACCGCATTATACGAGCCCTGGGAAATAAATATATATATACATCATTATTATAACGATTATTAGGAGCTCGATGGCGCAGTGGTTAGCGCACTCGGCCTGCGGTTGCTAAAGTTAAGCAACGTTCGCAGATGCCAGTCATCGGATGGGTGACCGAAAAATTTCATCTCGAGCTCCTCCTTGCTTCGGAAGGCACGTTATGCCGTTGGTCCTGCGCCTGATCTCTCTACGGTCGTGTCAGATTGCTGTCCCACCGAATTATGAGAGTGAAGGAATAGGGAGTGCACCTGTGCTTGCGCACTCACTTGTGCACTATAATATATCCTGCGTACCTGGCTGATCGTAAGATCGGCCGCCATGGCCGCATACGGCCGGAGGGTATTACTTATTTCATGGATTACTCATATTATATATGTAATCAGGCCAGAGTGGTCGTAAGGGGAATGATCCAGGACACGAGGCCATCCCCAGACATGTCACGGCCTGTGCGAGCCACAACGGTGACCAGACAGTAGGACAGAGACCAGAGGTTCTTGTTGATTTGGATTGGGCCTCCGTTCCGGGAGAACTCGCACAGGCCGCCGCCCGCCAGGCCGAACACCACCGACCAGAACACCCACCGCATTATACGGGCCCTGGGAAATAAATATACATATATACAGGGTGGAATCTTGAAATGGGTTTTGTTGGGCAGGTACATTAACCGTTACAGTTACAAGAAAACGTCGTTAGGCAACCATCCCTAACTTTTTGAGATATTATGACCTACATTCACAGATTTTGGAAAAAAGTTACAGTCAGCAAAAAAAGTACTGAAATTGGCAAAATTTTTTTTGCATGCCAATCGATCCTATTTCATGTAAGGATCAAATGACTCTATGAGACCATTTGAGGTTTGAGTACTAGAAATGTCAGAAATCGCAAAAAACGTTTCCCATACATTTTGTACTAAGAATTCCAAAAAAAATTTTACGTGCCGTTCGATCCTGTTTCATGTATGAATCAATTCTTTGTATCAGACCATTTAAGGTTTGACTACTAGAAATGTGAGAAATAGGTTTCGAAAATTTTCAGTACCAAATGTATGGGAATAGTATTTTTTGCGGTTTTTGCCATTTCCAGTACTCAAACCTTAAATGGTCTGATACAAAGTTTTGATTCATACATGAAACCGGATCGAATGGCACGAAAAATGTTTTTTGGAATTTTTAGTACAAAATGTATGGGAAAAGTTTTTTGCGATTTCTGACATTTCTAGTCCTGGTCCTGGGTTCGATTCCCAGGTCGGGCAAACTTTGTGTTGATTTTTCTGAACACAGCCCGGGTTTGTGATCACCAATCCGCATTTGGCAAGCGTGGTGATTAAGCCAAAACCCATCTTTGTAACGAAAACATGATTTCAAATGATGGAGGCCTTTGCCCTGCAGTGGGACATTAATAGGCTGATACTTGATACTTGACATTTCTAGTACTCAAACCTCAAATGGTCCCATAGAGTCATTTGATCCTTACATGAAATAGGATCGATTGGCATGAAAAAAAAAATTGCCAGTTTCAGCACTTTTTTTGCTAACTGTAACTTTTTTCCAAAATCTGTGAATGTAGGTCATAATATCTCAAAAAGTTGGGGATGGTTGCCTAACGACGTTTTCTTGTAACTGTAACGGTTAATGTACCTGCCGAACAAAACCCATTTCAAGATTCCACCCTGTATATATACATCATTATTATAACGATTATTAGGAGCTCGATGGCGCAGTGGTTAGCGCACTCGGCCTGCGGTTGCTAAAGTTAAGCAGCGTTCACAGATGCCAGTCATCGGATGGGTGACCGAAAAATTTCATCTCGAGCTCCTCCTTGCTTCGGAAGGCACGTTAAGCCGTTGGTCCTGCGCCTGATCTCTCTACGGTCGTGTCAGATTGCTGTCCCACCGAATTATGAGAGTGAAGGAATAGGGAGTGCACCTGTGCCTGCGCACTCACTTGTGCACTATAATATATCCTGCGTACCTGGCTGATCGTAAGATCGGCCGCCATGGCCAAATACGGCCGGAGGGTATTATTTATTTCATGGATTACTCATATTATATATGTAATCAGGCCAGAGTGGTCGTAAGGGGAATGATCCAGACACGAGGCCATCCCCAGACATGTCACGGCCTGTGCGAGCCACAGCGGCGACCAGACAGTAGGACAGAGACCAGAGGTTCTTGTTGATGGGGATGGGGCCTCCGTTCCGGGAGAACTCGCACAGGCCGCCGCCCGCCAGGCCGAATACCACGGACCAGAACACCCACCGCATTATGCGAGCCCTGGGGATAATTAAACGGTTATATCATTAGTGGTACAGACCCTAATGGCATCTTCATCATCATCATCAGCCTATCGCAGTCCACTGCTGGACATGGGCCTCTCCTAGGGCTCTACACTCAGCCCGATCCTCGGCGACTCGCATCCAGCTCCTGCCAGCCATCTTGCGCAAATCTTCACTCCATCTGGCCTGAGGTCGTCCTACACTGCGCTTTTTGAGACACCTGGTGAAACGCGGCATCCAGAACTCGTTTACCCCAACGGTTGTCAGTTCTGCGGCTTATATGGCCAGCCCACTGCCACTTCAACTTGCTCATCCGGTGAGCTATGTCGATGTTTGATTTCCCTTGGTATGTTCATTACTTATTACATGACGACCCGCTTGGTGTAATGGTCAAGAGGTTGACTATTACGCAAGAGGTCGTGGGTTCGATCCCCGCACAGGACAAACATTCGTGTGCATGAACATGTCTGTTTGTCCTGGTCTGGGTGTTATATGTATCTATTTAACTATATTTGTAATACCACTGTTGATTCTAATGTCTGTAACACATGTGTTTAAGCTACTTAACACGGGGTCAGATCAATGTATGTGATGTTGATGTTGTGAAATATTTTTTACTAGCGGCCCGTCACGCGGTTTCACCCGCGTCCCGTGGGAACTACTTCCCGTACCGGAATAAAATATAGCCTATGTTTCTCTGGGTGAATGTAGCTTTCCAACAGTGAAATAATTTTTCAAATCTGCCAAGTAGTTTCGGAGCCTATTCAATTCATACAAACAAACAAACAAACAAAAAATCAAACCTTTCCTCTTTATAATATTTGTATAGATAAACTCTCACCTGGCATGGTTGTAGGCCAGCATGACCCTGGTGGCGTGTGCCCCGGCCTGCACCACCAGCACGCCGGAGAGGACGCCCAGCAGACCCTCAGGGTCGTACGGCACCGTCGTGTGGTACATCTTGCGGAAACTGCCGCGCTGGTACAGGTGGTTCTCCCCGAGGATCAGTGATTATTACACATCTAGCATGTTCGTCACATGCCCACATCTGGCACAATTTTATTGTTACAGACCCGAATCTGATCATCATCTTACACACTCTCACCTGGCATGATTGTCATAAATCCTACCCCGGGCTGTTGTTACTCATCTCCCCTGGCAAGTCCATTGCTCTGTGTCGCCACCTATCTACATCGCCACAAAGGAGTAGTTCCGTCGCAATTCAACAGATGGCGCTGAAACGCACTGCGATATTTCCATACAAACCTACATCGCGCAAGCAGAGTTTCGGCCGCGACTTAGTATATATACGACTACACCAACACAGTGTAGTAAGGACCTCGGTCCCCTAGCTAGATCACCCGCTCGGCAAAATTGTTTCTATATTTAGGAAATGTGTGATTTCCCTATAGTTCATTACTTATAACGTATCCTCACCTGGCATGGTTGTAGGCCAGCATGACCCTGGTGGCGTGTGCCCCGGCCTGCACCACCAGCACGCCGGAGAGGACGCCCAGCAGACCCTCGGGGTCGTACGGCACCGTCGTGTGGTACATCTTGCGGAAACTGCCGCGCTGGTACAGGTGGTTCTCCCCGAGGATCAGTGATTATTACACATCTAGCATGTTCGTCACATGCCCACATCTAGCATAATATTATTGTTACAGACCCGAATCTGATCATCATCTTACACACTCTCACCTGGCATGATTGTCATAAATCCTACCCCGGCCAGTTGTTTCTCATCTCCCCTGGCAAGTCCATTGCTCTGTGGCGACACCTATCTACATCGCCACAAAGGAGTAGTTCCGTCGCAATTCAACAGATGGCGCTGAAACGCACTGCGATATTCCCATACAAATCTACATCGCGCAAGCAGAGTTTCCGCCGCGACTTAGTATATACACGACTACACCAACACAGTGTAGTAAGGACCTCGGTCCCCTAGCTAGATCACCCGCTCGGCAAAATTGTTTCTATATTTAGGAAATGTGTGATTTCCCTATAGATAGTTAATTACTTATTACAAACCCTCACCTGGCATGGTTGTAGGCCAGCATGACCCTGGTGGCGTGTGCCCCGGCCTGCACCACCAGCACTCCAGAGAGTATACCCAGCAGACCCTCAGGGTCGTAGGGCACCGTCGTGTGGTACATACCCTCCCTTGGCATCATCATCATCATAATCAGCCTATCGTAGTCCACTGCTGGACATAGGCCTCTCCTAGGGCTCTCCACTCAGCCCGATCCTCGGCGACTCGCATCTAGCTCCTGCCAGCAATCTTGCGCAGATCGTCACTCCACCTGGCTTGAGGGCGTCCTACACTGCGTTTATAGGACACCTGGTGAAATACGATATCCACTCCAGAACTCGTGACCCTCGGGGTCGTAGGGCACCGTCGTGTGGTACACACCCTCCCTTGGCATGGTTACTACTTATTACATACTAGCGGGCGCCCGCCACTCCGTCCGCGTGGATTTCGGTTTCCAATAGCCTAAAGCCTTCCTCGTCAAATGGGCTATCCAACACAAAAATATTTTTTCAAATTGGACCAGTAGTTTCTGAGATAAGCGCGTTCAAACAAACATACAAACAAACTCTTCAGCTTGATATAATAGTATTGTAAGATGCAGAGTCTCTTGTTAGATCGTACACCTTAGTAGTTGCTTGGGTTTATTGATAATGACAGTCTCGATTGCAGATAAAATGTTGTTTATTGACACGAGTACACGCTTACTTGCTATAACGTGAACTGACTAAATTAATCGTACAAATAATATTGCTGACGCGGGAAATGTGCGGTAATTAGACCGTACATATTCCCGGGCCTGAGAAGATAAGAAAAAACAAACAATTAATTTGATAAAATATAAACTTAAATATTTCATGTTACATAGTTTCATTTAACATTTCATTAAATTTACGTAGGATGGGGCTCGCAGATCGGTTTTCAAAACGAGTGACTTGCGAACTTGTTTGCGCTTCTTGTGGGGTAGGGGCTTGATCCCGGCCTGGCGGCGCCTCCTCCACCGGGCGTGCGCGCGGTGCGGGCGACAGCGCGGGCGGCGCCGGCGCGGGCGATCGCCACGCTGCTGTTGCCTCTGGAGCTCTGCGATGCACTCTTCCACCACCTTGTCGGATGCTTCTAACTACTAGCGCTATCCCTGAGCTTACGATTACACCGAGTATGATGTATATCATGGCGTAATGATGTAAGTCGTGGTTAGACACGCTGTCTATCAAAACCTTGCTTTCTTTCAGTTCCTTTATATGATTCTGGATAGTTGCCGCCTCTTGCTCTAATTCTGTATGATCACTGATGTTCAAATGCGGTATGCTGATGTTGATTATATGATTAATTGGCGAAATTTTCGGTGTATACAAATTTGGTGATAAATTGACCTCGCTTGTGTGAGGCTTATGCGGATAGATAGTGAATAAGTCAGTCTTGATTATACAACCATGACCTATAGTAATGAGACCCGCGCCCGTCACTTGGTGCGCGGTCATCTGATCCTCGCACATTGTTCTAATTTGACACTGGTCGCAACATGAATAAATATAGGTATTTATAGCGTAGCTGTCTTCCCATATGTTTTTGCATAGACTTGATTCTATTTCACATTCATTGTTTTTTAATTGACACAAATTTTTGTCACTCTTCATCTGGTACTCTGGTTTTTGACTGTGACAAAAGTATGTTTCCATCTGTACGAAGCAGCCTCTGACGTCTATTTCGCTCATGGGTATGAAGGTGTCTTTCTTGATGTTCATTCCCACGTAATCGGATACGGGGACCAGCTTGATGGTTTTGTCGTCTCGACTTTTGGGTACAGAAACAATTTTCAAAATTTCGTAACTTTCTCGACTGACTAGTGGTATTCTCAATTCAAATATCAGATATTCTTGCATAATTCTGGTTTTTACTTTTATCAGATTATATAATTTTCTTAAATCCGAATGAATATTATCGACTGGTAACGATACATCTTTGTTCAATTTGCTTGCTATTTTACTTAATTCGTCGATTAATTGTTCTGGCGTCAGCAAGTGTAAGTTGAAGCGCCCTTGATAAACATCCGCTACTGTGTCCATTAGTGTACTTTGTAGGTTTTTCAGATTGCTGAGTACGTTACTTGCTATTATCGACCCAATCGCAAAGTCATTAACGATGCTATTCGCTTGTGCGGTTAATTCTATTTGTTTTATATTATTCTCCAATACATTCATGTGTTTATTAATTATTTTATGTTGTTGGTTCATAACACTTTCTGTTCGTTTTAAGAGATTATTTTCTGATTCGACGACCGATGTTTGGTTTTTCCACAGATCTACGATGTGTTTCTGATTCTCTTGCAGAAGACTTATATCAGCTTTGTACTGTTCGGCGAATCTCTCATCTAATACTCCGAATAAACTATTAGCGAGATATCCGACTCCGTTGATAAGGCCTCTGCGCAGACGCTGTCTAGCCGGGCGCTCGCCGAGTTGCTGACTCAACAGGAGTTGGTTGTAGTACTCCAGTTCTGCGTATCCGTGACGTAATTGGATTATCAATGCATTACAGTGAGCTTGTTCTCGCATTGTTTTGCATGTTTTGTCGAGTGTGTTTATATAAGATTCAAGTGCCTTGTTGCCTTCCCAGTAGGGGTCCATTTGATAATATACAATGAGCTTCCATTCGTCCTTGATTAACGACATATCAGCGACTTTGTCAAAGAACATACTCTGATTATCTCGAAATCTTGTGATGTTCACGTTGGCATTGAGACTTGATATCATGGTCATGAATAGAAGGAACGTCATGAGCATCGAGGTAAAAAATGAATTCTTGTTAATTCTTGCTCTTGTTTGAGTGCGACTTTTTGGCTGAATCGTTTGATGATCTTCACATGTTGGTTGATTTTTCTGATTTGACGATTCGTCTTCCTGGCTGATAAGTAACGTCAACTTGATGATAGGGCGTTTTATATAACCAGTCTTGGTCTTTAAGGTGACGACTCTAATCAAGCCATCTTTGCCTGGATGTACTTCAGTTACTCTGCCCATAATCCATTTCCCTGGCGGAAGGTTGTCTTCATGAACGAGGACCACGTCATTGATCTTGAGATTATGTTTTGGGCGGGTCCATTTTGACCTTGTTGTCAATTGGGACAGATATTCGGTGTGCCAGCGCTTCCAGATATCTCTCATAATTTGCTGTATGAGCTGCCATCTCGTTCTTAGATCCGTTTCAGTTTCTACTAGCGTCAAGACTGGACCACTTGATAGGAAGTGCGAGGGAGTTAAGAAATCTTCTCCATCTTCTGTCAGCGCCATTAATGGACGAGAGTTCAGGCAAGATTCGATTCCAGATAGTAACGTGGAGAACTCTTCGTACGTGAGCCTTTGATGACCAATCACTCTCTTGAGGTGAAATTTAAAACTCTTGACTGCAGCTTCCCATATTCCGCCAGCTGACGGCCACGCTGGTGCATTGAAGTGGAACTTGATTTCCATGTCAGTTAACTCTCGTTGTACATCGTCATTTATCACATTTAATATTTCGTTGTACTCCTCCTGGATGACTCTGCTTGCTCCGACAAAGTTACGGCCATTGTCGCAATAAATGTCACTTGGCGTTCCTCTCCGTGCGGCCATTCTGCGTAATGCCGCTATGAACGAAGAAGTTGATAAGTCGGAGACCAGTTCAAGATGCACAGCCTTCGTGACCATGCATATGAAGACTGCCACGTATCCTTTTGTGGTTTTAATTCCGCGTCCCTTGTTGGCTTTCAAGAACACGTGACCAGTGAAGTCCACGCCCGTGTGTTTGAATGGACGTGAAGGATTCACCCTTGCTTCAGGTAAGTCTCCCATCATTTGCTCTTGTTTGCTTGCTTTTTGTTTTTTACAGGTAACACATCTTTGTATATATTTTTTAGTTGTTCTTACGCCGCTTAGTATCCAATATTTTTGTCGCGTGAATGCTAATGTAACTCGAGCCCCGCCGTGATATGTGAGCTCGTGCGACTTGTTTATTATTAGTTCCGTGAGGTGATGATTTTGCGAAAGTATAATTGGATTCTTCATATCCCAGCTGATATGAGCGTTGTGCAGTCTCCCGCCAACTCGAAGGATACCATCAGAGTCGAGGAATGGATTAAGATTTCTAAGCTTGCTTTTTGGCGGAATCGTTTTATTTTCTTTTAAACAATTAATTTCTTCTGTAAACTCTTCTCCTTGTACTTGCTTGATTATTATTTTCTTAGTTTCTCGTAGTTCGCTTAGTGAGAGCCAAGTTGTTTTTTGTTCGTCTTGATTTTTCGTAATAAATCGGCGCACCCATGATAGCACGCGCACTAGTTTAGTGAATGAACTGTACTTGTAAATCATTTCCTTGATAAGATTGTTGTCACTATTTTTAGTCGCAACATTAACTTGTTTTGGCGTTCGTTTTTCCTCTTGATTTGTCGTGTAAATAACTTTATCTTGCTTTAAGTTATTACGCGTATGAAGCCAGTCAGGTCCTTGCCACCACAGTTGATGTTCTCTTAGTTGAATTGGTGTTAGTCCTCGGCTAGCACAGTCGGACGGGTTATCAGACGACTTCACATATTGCCAACAGTCCGGCGGCATTTCCTCTGTGATTTTTGTCACTCTGTTAGCGACGAAGGGTTTCCAGCGTTCAGGACTTCCTTGCAACCATCCTAACACAGCCATCGAATCTGTCCATCCGTAAACTATTAACTCTTGATTTTCAGTTATAGCTTCTTTTACTTTTTTCATCAATTTGGAAAGTAAAAGAGCGCCACTTAGCTCTAGTTTCGGTAGAGAAACATTCTTGTTACAGGGCACCAGTCTTGATTTTCCGGCTATTAGTTTTATTTCGACTTGATGTTGTTTGATTATCTTGCTATAAATGACGCACGCATAAGCTTTTTGCGATGAGTCACAAAATCCGTGCAATTCTATTTTACACACAGCATCCGAACCCAACCATCTTGGTACTTTCATCTGATTGATTTGCGGTATATCTTCCTTGAACTTCTGCCATTCTTGTTGAATATCTAGCGGTAGTTGGTCATCCCACGCTAAATTAACGCTCCATACACGTTGGAATAGAAGCTTCATCTTAGTCGAGAGTGGAGTGAGCCATCCAAGCGGATCGAACAGTTTTGAAATGTCCGATAATAGTGATCTTTTTGTACTCTCCTTTTTATTGTCCATGATGATTTTTGATTGAAATATGAAAACATCTTGGCAGGGGTCCCAATATAAACCGAGGGTTTTTGTTGATTCGGTTAGCTTGAAATTATAATTTTCTTGTCCTTGATGTGTCTGATCGTTTAACAGTTCTTGATAGTTCGAATTCCATTTTCTTAAATTGAATCCTCCTGCTTTCATAATATTTATAAGGTCTTGTTTTAAACTCCATGCTGATTTTAGAGTGTGAGCCCCATGTAGAAGATCATCCATGTAAAAGGAGCTCTCTACTACTTGCGCAGCTTCCGGATAATTAACCCTCTCGTCACTTGCTAACTGGCGTAATGTCATCATAGCCAGGAAAGGGGCGGCCTTGGTGCCATAGGTAACCGTTGTTAGCTGGTATTCGCGCAGCAGGTCAGTAGGTGCATCCCTCCATACTATTTTTTGAAGACCTTGATCATCTTCATGCATCCATATTTGCCGAAACATCTTTTCAATGTCGGCGGTGAAAGCCACTTTATACTTTCTCCAGCTCAATATCAGTGATAAAAGGTCTTTTTGTAAATTAGGCCCTTTACACATACAATCATTAAGGCTTGTCCCACTTGTTGTAATTTGCGATGCATTGAAGACAACGCGGTGCGGAGAAGTAACAGAGTCTTCACGTAGCACGCAATGGTGCGGTAAATAACATTGCAGTGTTTTGTTACAGTTGTCGGCGAGCTTCATATGTCTCATTTCTTGGTACTCGGCTATAAATAACTTATAATGTTTTTCTATTTCTTTGTTGTTTCTGAATTTCTTTTCCAACTGCCAAAATTGGGCAATGGCCTTGGATTTTGATTGCCCTAATTCTTCAATGTTCGATTTTAATGGAAGTCGTACTTGATACTTTCCATCTTGTAATCTTTTTGTTGTTGACTTGTAGTAATTTAGGCAGTCATTTTCTTCAGTTGAGTAATATGAGTTATCTGTGATATCTTCAATTTCCCAGAACTGTTTAATCTCGTCTATATTGTTGAGGGTGACGTTACATTGAAATGTGTTAATTTTTCCACACAAAATCCAACCAAGTCGCGTTTGTTGCGCAACTGGTGTCATATTATCGGCCTTGTAAATACCATCCATAATTATAATAGAATAAATATCGGCTCCCAGAAGAATATCAATCGGCTTGCTTTGATTGAACTCGGGGTCGGCCAGACTAATTTTCTGTAGGAGTTCCCATGTTGGTTTTTGGAATGAGTCATTAGGTAAGTTTCTTGTTAAATTTTTCATAATATAAGCATCCGTACTGAAGGTGAAGTTTTCAGTCATAGAACAACAGTTGATGTTTATCATTCCCGTACAGATGTTATCCTTGGTGCCTACGCCGGTGACCACACCTCTGCATTTTTGTTTCTGTACTTGTAAGAGTTTTGCCGCCTTTGCCGTTATCAAGGACACTTGTGAGCCTTGATCGACGAGAGCGCGCATGATTCTGTGTTCACCATCAGCTCCTTGCACCTTTATCATGGCAGTGGGCAAGAGAACCTCTGGTACATCATGCTGTTGGGCCACGTTGGAGATGTTTTGAGTTCGATCCCCTCGTGACTGAGATGGTTCAATATAATTCGGCGTGTTTCTTGACGTCATTTCATTTGATATCGAATTATTTTTCAAACACGCTGCATGCATAAGGGTATTGTGACATCCGTTGCATTCTCGGCATCTTTTGCTTGATGTGCATTGTTTTCCATTATGATTATGTAGACAATTAAAACAAAAGTTGAGTTTCATAATCATTTGCCGTTTCTGGGTCGGCGACATTGCAAGAAATTGTTTACAATAGTAAATTCCGTGTTCTTGACTATTGCATACGGGACATTTTAGCTTGTTCGTATAACTTGATTGCGAAATGGCCTTGTTACTTGAATATTGCTTGTAATTATATGATTTTTCTTGTCTGCTTGATGATGGAATTGATTTTTTATTATAATTTTCTTGTTTTCGGCGGCCTGATTCCATGGTGGTAAATTTCAATTCCAAATATTCTAGAAATTCCTTTAGGGTTGGCAACTCTCTTGGTTGTTTTAGCCAACCTTGATAATCTTCATAGGTTTCTACGTCAAGCTTCTGGACTAATATATAAACCAAAATTGGATCCCACGAGACTGTATCGATGCCCAGGTTCTTGATTGCGTTCAGGCATTCGGTAGTAACGTCGTGTAATCGCTTGATATGATTTACGTGCGCCTGTTGCATAACAGGTAGGTTCATCAGCGAGTCCATATGTTGGTTAAAAATCATCTTCTTGTTGTTGTATCGATGATTGAGTATTTCCCAGCTGTCGTGGTAATTTTCCGAGCTTATTGGTAGATGTTGGATAAGACGCTCTGGTTCACCCTTAAGCTTGCTCTTAAGGAACTGCATTTTCTGCGCGTACGACAACGAAGGATTGTTGTGAATAGCCTCGCAGAACAAATCCTTGAAGGAAGTCCACTGCTGATAGTTTCCATTAAATATGGGAATGTCTAGGTGGGGGGTAGACTTTTCTCTATGTGAGACTGACCACATTTTGGTATTAATGGCTCTCTTGATCTCATAATATTTCTTCTCATGCTCGGTGAAACGTAACTCATAGTGTTTGTTGGATCCGTCCAGGTCGCTGTCCAGTTCCCAGTGTAAGGAATCTATTGCCGACCAGCGCGCTTGGATGGCTTTTAAGGAATCCTCAAATTCCCACTTTTCTTTCATTACTTCAAGATCTATGTTAGAGACCGTTCTTGAGAACGCCTTGAAGTTGCTTAGTTGCTTCTTCAATAGTTCATCTAACTTGCTATTGCTGCCTGAACTTCTTTTCACAGCACTTGTATCTTCCTTGGCTATTAAAGTGTTGTGGTCGTCGCCGCCGTCTGTCGTTTCTCGCGGAAGAGATTGCTCTTGCTCTGCGGTTTCCTCCATCGATTGATCAGCCCAGCTCTTAGTTTCATGCGATGTACCGGGTTGCACTGTAGTACTACTGAAACTTGTTTTTTCGATGTATTGGTAAACGGTTAAATATTCTTGCCTTGTTCGCTCATAATAATTTTCACCGAAATATGCGTCATCCTGTGACAGACGGTCTTTAAGCTTGTCATGATTTTTTCTATAATCTGCCCACAATTTGTCTAACGTATCTAAACGTCTTTGTATATAATCTGGGCTCTTCCGTGCTTGGCCATCTTTCTTGAAATTAACCAGCACCTTCTTGATTTCTTCTGCAATCTTGACTTGTTCATAGAGTATGTCATTAGTAGCCATGACTTATGACAAAAACAAATACTTGACAGTGATAACTTGCCTTGATTAACCTTGATAGAGAAGGTGACGTCGTCACGTCACTGTGTCTTGATAACTTGATTATATATTGTTTATAAAAGTAGGTACCTTTAATTCTTGTTGTGCACTGACTTGATAAACTGGTAATTATTGTTGTATGTTTCGCGAAATTCACACAATTTGGACTTGCTTTCCACAATGAGGACTTGATTTCCACAGCTTGCTTCTTGCTAGTTCTTGATAGTTCAGAGTCTCGTGTGCTCTAGAGTGACGTGTGCGCCTCTCAATCCACGTTGGTGAGACCCGCTTCTGGGAGGCCAACGGAACCGATTCGCTATCACTTAAAACACACAAAACACTAAACTGAAGCTCGAAGGACCATGTAAGATGCAGAGTCTCTTGTTAGATCGTACACCTTAGTAGTTGCTTGGGTTTATTGATAATGACAGTCTCGATTGCAGATAAAATGTTGTTTATTGACACGAGTACACGCTTACTTGCTATAACGTGAACTGACTAAATTAATCGTACAAATAATATTGCTGACGCGGGAAATGTGCGGTAATTAGACCGTACAAGTATAGATATAGATAGTATAGACTATAGTCTCTCACCTGGCATGGTTGTAGGCCAGCATGACCCTTGTGGCGTGTGCCCCGGCCTGCACCACCAGCACGCCGGAGAGTATACCCAGCAGACCCTCGGGGTCGTACGGCACCGTCGTGTGGTACATCCCCTCCCTCGCCATCATCATCATCATTGATGATGATCATGATACCTATCGCAGTCCACTGCCTGACATAGGCCTCTCCTAGGGCTCTCCACTTAGCCCGATCCTCGGCGACTCGCATCCAGCTCCCGCCAGACATCTTGCGCAAATCATCGCTCTTCACTCACACTTGCTGATACGTGGTATTCACTCCAGAACTGTCGGTTCTGCGGCTTATATGGCCAGCCCACTGCCACTTCGCTTGCTCATCCGGTGAGCTATGTCGATGCTTGATTTCCCTTGGTATGTTCATTACTTATTAGACCCTCACCTGGCATGGTTGTAGGCCAGCATGACCCTGGTGGCGTGTGCCCCGGCCTGCACCACCAGCACGCCGGAGAGTATACCCAGCAGACCCTCGGGGTCGTAGGGCACCGTCGTGTGGTACATCTTGCGGAAACTGCCGCGCTGGTATAAGTGGTTCTCCCCGATGACAAGTGATTGTAACACACCCACATCTGGCACGGTTATTACTTATAACATAACATACTAGCGGCCGCCCGTGACTTCGTCTGCGTGGATTTTTAGATCCCTTTTTTCGCAATAAGCCTATGTTTTTTTTCAGTGTCTAAAGATTGTCTGTGCCAAATTACATAAAAATCGGTTGAGAGCTTTAAGCGGGAAAGCGTAACAGACAGACAGACCGAGTTACTTTCGCATTTATAATAGTTGTAAGCATTCTCACCTGGCATGGTTATAGGCATGATTACTACTTATTACATACTAGCGGCCGCGTGGATTTCGGTTTCCAATAGCCTAAAGCCTTCCTCGCCAAATGGACTATCCGATTCACAAAGATTTTTGCAAATCGAACCAGTAGTTCCTAAGATTAGCGTCTTTTTTTTAAACACACAAACTCTTCAACTTAATATCTCTCACCTGGCATGGTTGTAGGCCAGCATGACCCTGGTGGCGTGTGCCCCGGCCTGCACCACCAGCACGCCGGAGAGAATACCCAGCAGACCCTCGGGGTCGTAGGGAACCGTCGTGTGGTACATCCCCTCCCTCGCCATCATCATCATCATTGATGATGATCATGATACCTATCGCAGTCCACTGCCTGACATAGGCCTCTCCTAGGGCTCTCCACTTAGCCCGATCCTCGGCGACTCGCATCCAGCTCCCGCCAGACATCTTGCGCAAATCATCGCTCTTCACTCACACTTGCTGATACGTGGTATTCACTCCAGAACTGTCGGTTCTGCGGCTTATATGGCCAGCCCACTGCCACTTCACTTGCTCATCCGGTGAGCTATGTCGATGCTTGATTTCCCTTGGTATGTTCATTACTTATTACATGACGACCCGCTTGGTGAAATGGTCAAGAAGTTGCCTATTACGCAAGAGGTCGCGGGTTCGATCCCCGCACAGGACAAACATTCGTGTGCATGAACATGTCTGTTTGTCCCGGTCTGGGTGTTATATGTATCTATTTAAGTATATTTGTAATACCACTGTTGATTCTGATGTTTGTAACACAAGTGCTTAAGCTACTTAACACGGGGTCAGATCAATGTATGTGATGTTGTGAAATATTTATTATAAACTCTCACCTGGCATGGTTGTAGGCCAGCATGACCCTGGTGGCGTGTGCCCCGGCCTGCACCACCAGCACGCCGGAGAGGACGCCCAGCAGACCCTCGGGGTCGTACGGCACCGTCGTGTGGTACATCCCCTCCCTCGCCATCATCATCATCATCATTGATGATGATCATGATACCTATCGCAGTCCACTGCCTGACATAGGCCTCTCCTAGGGCTCTCCACTTAGCCCGATCCTCGGCGACTCGCATCCAGCTCCCGCCAGCCATCTTGCGCAAATCATCTCTCTTCACTCACACTTGCTGATACGCGGTATCCACTCCAGAACTGTCGGTTCTGCGGCTTATATGGCCAGCCCACTGCCACTTTACTTGCTCATGTGGTGAGCTATGTCGATGCTTGATTTTCATTGGCATGTTCATTACTTATTAGACTCTCACCTGGCATGGTTGTAGGCCAGCATGACCCTGGTGGCGTGTGCCCCGGCCTGCACCACCAGCACTCCGGAGAGTATACCCAGCAGACCCTCGGGGTCGTACGGAACCGTCGTGCGGTACATCTTGCGGAAACTGCCGCGCTGGTACAGGTGGTTCTCCCCGAGGACCAATCTGGAATTAATTTTTCAATTATTTAAATAATGATTTCAAGAGAGGTAGAGCTTAGGGCCATAGCACACGGCGTATTTTAAACGAGCAGATGACGCGCGTTTCCGGCGTTTTCGGCGCCGTAGATGCTGATTTTTGCGTTTGCAATCATGATTTAAAGTGACACAAACGCGCGTTTCACGATCGCCCCGTGTGCTTAAGTTACAAGCTTGCGATAGAATCTCGTTTGAATCGCGTATACGCGTGTAATCTGCGCGTTGTCTGCGCGTTTAAAATACGCCGTGTGCTATGGCCCTTAGTGAAACTTCCAATCGAAAAAGCCGCTCGTCTGGGGAAGTTCCTCTACCTTAAAGAAGACCACAGTGAAGTAGCATTTCGTAACTGTTGTGATGTTTCTGCTGGTGAGTAAGGTCGCCAGAGCTCAGTTGGGGAGACTATAGGATTTTAATTCCATGGGCAGCGGTGATCACTTACCATCAAGTGACCCACTTGTTCGTTTGCCTCGCTATCACATTAATTTAAAAAATCATGGTTTCTATGTAACTTACTAGCGGTCCGTCACACGGTTTCACCCGCGTCCCGAGGAAACTACTTCCCGTACCGAGATAAAATTTGTTACTCAGGGTGAATGTAGTTGTCCAATGGTGAAATAATTTTTGCGATCGGTCCAGTAGTTTTTGAGTTTATTCGTTACATGGAAAAATACAAACCTTTCCTCTTTATAATGTTAGTGTAGTGTAGATGTAGAAGTGTAGATGTATATTTGGTACTTCTATTTCCCAAAAAAAAAAACTGGTAAAGTCTGTTACCAGTATAGTTATAGTCTAGATGTAGATGGATGGATACCTCTATTTCACAAAAAAAAACACTACCAAAGTCTACGTTACAAGTTAAGTTACACTAATGAATATTTTGCCAACTTTAGTTAAACGTAAGTTCTCCTCACCTGTCGATGTACCCAGCGATGCCTCCGGTGCAGTTCTTCAGCGTCATATTGTGGGCAGACATGTGCAGGCCTCCCGGGCCTAGGTAACCTCGCGGGCAGCCCGGCGCAGCCACGGTCAGGGATATGGTCACCTGCACACAGTGTAATATAAATATATATGGGTAAGCGTCACAAAGAAATGTATCTGTACATCGCTTCTATTTTTAATGGGACAAAATAAAAAAATTGGCCAAGTGCGAGTCGGACTCCCGCACTGAGGGTTCCGTACAAATTCTATTTTTGACGTATTAAAAAAACTAGCGAATAGATTTCGTTCGAACCAATTTTCGTTGGTAGTTTTTATGGTAATGAACATTATATAATTATTTCAGTTTTATCATCCTCTTACTTTAGAAGTTAGAGGGGGGGGGACACACTTTTTTCCACTTTGGAAGGGTCTGTCACGCAAAGTATTAACTTTAGAAAAAAGTGATATTAGAAACCTTAATATAATTTTTGTTGCTATCACAAGCCTTCCACTCTCTAAAAGCTTTGATGCTTCTTTGCTGTATGCTCGCTGCTTAATGGTGTATGGTTTTACTCAACGTAATTATCTGAGATATGTTCCAAAATGTTTAATGTCTCTGCGTACTAACTACATATATGTAATTGTTTTTTACTTGAAGTTCTGTATTTCCACTGTTTTAATAGGGCAATATAGCAAACTTAGGTCCTGCAATTATTCTCTGGTGATGGAATGCTGTTTTTGTATTTTTTTTATGTGTATTTTAAATGTTTGTGTTTATTTAACAATGATTTTCTTACTGCAAAATGTTACTTTATGTGTCCCTATTGTGAATTATTTTTGTGTTACTATGTTCAATTGTACGTTCAATAGATTTTTAAGACAGCCACTTGTTAATCCCGTATACTTTGCTGATATTCTTTGCTTCTTTAAACCGTGCATCAAAAACCTACTCCTTCCACGTGCTGCTTTTAATTTCTCCAAATGTGCTAACTCAACTCTTGTTATTATGATTTCAATAAAAAAATATGGGTAAGCTGGATCTGGTAAATGATATAGATACGATTTCTGATATTGTGTGTCGAGAGCTGTTGGATCCTGCATCTTGCACGTCAGTTATCACCGCTTTGTATAATTTTAAATTGCTGACACTGAACATAAGAAGCATTTCTAAAAACTTTGATGCGTTCCTAGTTTTTCTTGCCAGACTTAAAATTCCAATTGACGTTGTAATCTTAACGGAATGCAGACTGAACGAATCGACTATTATTGAAGATATCCCGGGTTACAATTATTTCGCTACTAGCAATAATATTAATCAAAATGGTGGCGTCGTCGCATTTGTAAGGTCCACTTGGTCTGCTGTAGTAACTGAGCCTGACTTCCGCGATGCTTGTGGCCTGTGTATTAATATAAATGAACAAATTGCAATTTTGGGAATTTACAGGTCCCCATCATTCAGCAACCTAAATAATTACATTATCTCACTGGATGGTATCCTTAGTTCATTAAGAAAAGTACAGTGTATTGTTATCGCAGGTGACATAAACATTGACATTTTAAAACCGGAGTCGAACGAATATCTCTGTTTTAACACTGAACATGGGTTGGAACCCGTTATTACAAAACCTACACGCCTGAATGCTTGTTTGGATCACATTTTCGTGAAGTCAAAACAGTCAGTCATCGGTGTTGTATGTGACTGTGACATTACCGATCACAAGATGGCAATGATGGGTCTTCAAATCTCATCGCATCACAAACAGAGAAACAATACCAAGAGCACCAGGATTGTAATTGACTACGATGGGGTGAAGGGCCAATTGTCATCAGCTGATTGGACATCTGTTCTCTCCTCGAGTACAGTTGATGAAGCAGTGCAAGCTTTTATGGGCATCATCAATGAGGCTATCGAGCTTAATTCTAGACAATTGAAAATCAGTAGATCAAAGCATATAATTAAGCCATGGATGACGGCCGGGCTCCTAAGATGCTCAAGACACAAAGATAGACTTCATGCAAAATCTAAACAGAACCCAGATGACGAAATCGCATCTGTCTCATATCGTAGGTATAGAAACTTCTTTATTGATATTGTGAGAAAAGCCAAAACAGAATACGAGAGAGAAGAACTACTAAGGAACAGCGGAGATCCGAAGCAACTGTGGAAATCAATAAAAAATATATGCTATAGTAGATCAAAGCAGACTTCCAATGAATTAGTCCATGGCTCTGATAATCCTAAAGTTTCCCTTAATAGCTGTAATAATTTTTTCGCAACTGTAGGTCAAAATTTAGCTAGTAAAATTCTATCACTGTCAAACGAATCCGAAGACACTTTGGCTTCAAAACAAAAAAATACCAATTCACCAACAAACTCATTTTTCCTTGAACCAACTGACTGCGATGAAGTGTCGACCATCATTAATCAGTTTAAAGTAGATAGTGCCCCTGGTGCAGATTGTATTACGACCAAATTCTTAAAGCTTACTAAAAATATTATATCTCAACCGTTGGTATTCATTCTAAACCTAAGCTTAGAGACTGGCTGCTTCCCAGCGGCCTGGAAGGTTGCCTCTGTAACGCCGATTCATAAGGATGGTCCTAAGAATATTCCGGGTAATTATAGACCAATATCACTGCTTTCTGTTTTCTCCAAAATTCTGGAAAAGGTTGTGAATAGGCGCCTTTACAAATTTGTTGAGCTGAACGGTTTGCTATCTCCAAAGCAATTTGGGTTTAGACGCAACAAATCCACCGAAGACGCTGTTTCACTGCTTGTTGAACTTATCGCCGGTAACCTTGACCAGGGACTGAAATGTGTAGGAGTATTCCTGGACCTCGCAAAAGCCTTCGACACGGTTTCTTCTAAAATTCTGATCAGAAAGCTAGAATGCTTGGGAATTAGAGGACTTGCTTTGGATTGGTTTAAGAGCTATCTATCAGAGAGAAAGCAGCTTACCAAAGTCGGAGAATATGAAAGTGATTTGCACTCGATTTGCTATGGTGTTCCTCAAGGGAGCATACTGGGTCCCACGCTTTTCATTATTTACATGAATGATATACATAACCTAGTATTGCCTGATGCCGAAATAATATGCTATGCGGATGACACTGTAGTTCTTTTTAAGGGCAGGTCCTGGCCTGATGCCATAACAGCGGCAGAAAATGGAATGTCTATCATCTGTAATTGGCTTAAAAATAACTTGCTTACCCTCAACCTTTCTAAAACAAAATTCATGTGCTTCCATAAAACAGCAGCATCAGGGCCTACCGGTAGAGATTCCTTTAAAGTGCACTCCTGTTCCACGCATTCCTCAGGACACTGTAACTGTGATTCAATCAATCGTACTGACGTTTTAAAATATTTAGGAGTCATGGTCGATGAACATTTAAATTTTAAAAACCATATTCATCACCTTGCCAAACGTATCAGAAAGATTGCTGGGATATTCAGAAGAATTCGGGATGCAGCTTGCCGGAAGCTACTTTTAGTAATATATAAAGTTCTCTGTCAATCTGTTGCTGCTTACTGCATCCCAGTCTGGGGTGCTGCTGCAAAAACAACGTTTTTAATCTTGGAACGGGCAAATCGGTCGGTCTTAAAGATCATGCTCAAACTACCCTTCAGATTCCCTACAACAGAACTTTATAAAGAGGCTGAGGTGTTGACAGTGCGTCAATTATTTATTTTAAAACTATCCTTGATTGCCCATAGACGCCTGATTCAATCCAAAGACTATTGCAAACTTGTTAAAAAAAGAGTCTTTAATATGCCGGTTCCAACAGTTAACTCACACTTTGCAGGCAGATTTGGTGAATCAATTCAAGCACGCATCTATAATAGAGTAATGAGGTATTGTAATATAAAACAAAGTTCTGTTTCTGAAGCAAAATCAAAAATTGTTACTTGGCTGCGTACTTTGGAATATGAGTCCACAGAAGCTATTTTGTGTTAGAATTTAGATTAAAAAAATAAATAAATTGTATTTAGATTTTAGGATGTTTTAAGTTTTAAGTCCAGATTGTGTCATTTCTAACCACCTTATAAGATGCATTTTTTTTTAGACAAAATTACAATTCATATTTGAAATGTTGATTCAATCAATGGTTATCCAAGATACAGGCATGGCCTAGTTTGGAAACCTCTGTGCAATTTAATGTGTTTTAATGTATGCTAGTGCACAAAATGTTTTTTGTATCTTTTTCTGTCGTAAATTACTGTATTGGTGCAATGAATAAATTTTTATTATTTTTATTATATTATTATTAAAGACCTATTCATAGATACCCCACACGTATATGTTCGATGAAAAAAAAAATTCGTGTTTCAGTTTTGACTATGGGGACCCCCTACTTTTTTTATTTTTTTTCTATTTTCGTGTAAAAACCTTGTTGCGGTTCACAGAATACATCTACTCACCAAGTTTCAATAGTATAGTACTTATAGTTTCGGAAAAAAGTGGCTGTGACAGACTGGCGGACAGACAGACAGACATGACGAATCTATAAGGGTTCCGTTTTTTTGCCATTTTGGCTACGGAACCCTAAAAAAAGGTTTAAATTTTTTTTCTACGTCTTAAGTATTAATATTGTTTTTGTTATAATAACTACCATTTATTAACAACAATTGCACAATTAAAATATAGCACATAGCTTTATTTCATAAAACCCCATCTGGTAAAGAAAATTGTTCAGTCAGCTGTTTATAAAAGAAGTCGTTTAAAAATAAAATGTGTCAGTTGTTGGTGGATCTTTTTTTTCTTTTATATTATTATTCTCTTATATAATTATAAGTCAGGTAAGTCATATTTCTTACATCATCACATACATTGTTGTGACTCCATGATTTAAGCTTAAGAATGTTCCCGAAGATGTCAGAAACGACTAAGAGTAATTAAGTAATTCCCTTATGTCATATTTCTAGCCCTAGGTTATTTTCAATTTGATCCAGTGTTAAGATAAGCGCGTTCAAACGTCCAAACCGATTTTTTCGCTTTATTATATATCGTAAATAATGTTAAAATGTAATAATTAGTTCACCTGCACAGCGACGATCAGTAATGTCGCCAGCCACTGCTGCCAGCCGGCGGAGATGTCACGGAGCAGGGAACGGCCTGTTGAAAATAATAAATATTAATATCTACATAATATGATGGACAATGGCCCAAATAAGCTATGTACAGATTCCAAAAAGAAAAGTAAATAAGGGTTAAAAATTAACCCTGCTTTTAAATAAATATCTCCAGACATTATTCACACAGCGCCATCTAGCCCCAAAACTAAGCATTAGCTTGTGCTATGGGTGCCAGACAACGGATAAACTTTACTTATATACTTTTTGTTTTGTACATACATACATATTACACATGGAAACACCCAGACCGATACAAACAGACATGTTCATGCACACAAATGTTTGTACCGTGCGGGGATCGAACCCGCGACCTTTGGTGTAGACTTCTCGACCATTATACCAAACGGCTCGTCAAAGTCCTCGTTTTGTTTTTATTTACGCGCGAACGCTATTGGGTTTATTTTCCACCATTTTCTTAGCTTGACTGTACCATCATCATCATCATCAACAGCCTTTAAAAATGATCCCACTGCAAGGTATAGGCCTCCTCCAATGAAGGCCATGCACGCCGGTCCTGTGCCAGTCTCGACCAGGTCTTACCCGCCGTTTTAACTATATCGGTCGACCATCTGTTAGGAGGACGTCCTCGTCCTCGTTTACCAAACCTGGGCCACCACTCGGTAAGGCTTTTGGTCCATCTGCCGTCACTACATCGAGCCAAGTGTCCCGCCCACTGCCATTTGAGTGAAGCACATCGCACCCCAATGTCTGCCACTCTGGTTGCACGTCGGATTTCGACATTTGGGACGCGATCGGTAAGACGAATGCCTAGCATGGCGCGCTCCATTGCACGTTGAGCAACCTGTATTCTGTGCCGGATGTCTTTGGTCAGCACCCATGTTTCGGCTCCGTATGTCATTGTAGGCAGGACACATTGGTTATAAAGTCTGGTCTTTAGGCACTGTGGAATCCTTCTGTTCCTAAGAACGTCTTCGAGCCTACCAAATGCAGCCCAGCCCAGCTGAATCCTCCTGGAGCTCTCCTTCTCTTGATGGTCTTTGCCAAAGGATAAACGATGTCCAAGATATATGTAGCTGTCTACTACGTCAAATTGTGTGCCGTCACAGGCGATTAACTTGCCAGGGTTCGGCATGTACCATATTTGACCAAATACCTAAATGCATTCAAATATAAAACAATTCAAATTCACTAACCCGGTGTGATACTCTGACTGGTCCTCATGAAGACGCACTCCAGCGCTCCCACTATGAAGTACATGGCTGCGAGTCGCTGTAACACGCCCGGGAGTCGAACCGTCTCCCACGACGCGTTTACCGAGCCCAGGATGATGCCGATCAGAGCCAGGAGGAGCGAGCGGCGGGCGACCTGGTGGTGGAAAAAGTTAAATATAAGAGGGGAAGAGCTTCGTGGAACTTCCATTCGGAGGAGCCGCTCGTCTGAGAAAGTACTTCCTCTTTTACCCTAATATATAACACCGACTAAAGCAATGTGCTTCTGCAAACACTAACGAATACAACAGTAAATGACGTACAATACTATCTAGGGATTCTTCTTGACATATGAACGAAAAGGGTTGCCAGTTTGGGAGAATTTCTTCCCTTATTTTTATTCAAAGAAAGAAATAATGTTACGTACATGTTAGAAAGACCCCCTCCCGCCCCTGTAACGCATCGTAACGTTTTACGAGACCCCCTCCCCCCCAAATTGCGTTACGTAATACTTAACGGCTCCCTTACAAAAGACCACAGGGAAGTAGCACTTCGTAACCGTTGTGCAATTTTTACTGGTAAGTAAGGTCTCCAAAGCTCATTGGCGATCTATGTGGGTTTTTTATTGTTGCATATACTACTTACACCAAAAATAGTCGTCTAGGGTCCGTGGTACCACTGATTTGATGTCAGGCAGAGCGTGAAACTATACTTTTTTTCGTAGGTGTTAATGTGACTTTATGTCCTAGACTTAGGCTTTCTTTGCTTTATGTCTTAGCCTCAGACAAAGACAAAGAAAAAGGCAAATACATAAGGACACATTTTAAGCGGAATATTTTTAAACCACACTGCACTTCTAATCAGGTTAAAGTTATCGTAAGAAAGTTTGCCAAATGCCATTGATGATCTTTGTGATCTGTGTTCGAAAACCTATTGAACTAAAACTAAACCCACCTGTTAGAAGGCCGTAGTCCTCGGCAGCGAAGTCCTCAGCCGGGCGTTGAGGGACAGCACCAGAGCCTCGCCCATCGCGAAGGCGAACCACGGGAACACCACGTCCGCCACCGTCAGCCCGTTCCACACGCTGTGCGAGAAGATGCAGCAAAAAGCCGGGCTGTGCTCAGAAAACTCAACACAAATTTTGCCCGGCCCGGGAATCGAACCCAGGACCTATGTAGAGATCACGGCCCGGTACTTATGAGACGAACTTCTTAGCTATCCATGGATTCTCCGTGCGGGTGCCGGGTCCATCGCGTGGAACAGAGAGGAATGTCAGTCGGCGCCTGGGACTACAGACCCAGCGTGTAGGTTTAAGGGGCCCCTTTATAGTATACTAACGATCACCTCCACCGATGACATTCCTCTCCCTTCCCAACCATATTTGGTACGAGCCGAGTAAAGCTGGAAAGAGCAACTAAAGCCAGTTGCTCTTTCCAGTAAGGAGCTAATATTAGATCTTGGTAATCCTAAGTCCTTCAGTAGGTTGTAGAGAAATTTCGCTGGTATACCATCTAGGCGTCCACTAGACCATCGAGGCGTCCGTAACCTCACTTGAACTAAAACGCACCTGGTAGAAAGCCGTAGTCCTCGGCAGCGAAGTCCTCAGCCGGGCGTTGAGGGACAGCACCAGGGCTTCGCCCATCGCGAAGGCGAACCACGGGAACACCACGTCCGCCACCGTCAGCCCGTTCCACACGCTGTGCGAGAAGATGCCGTAGCCGCCGCCGCCGGCGTTCACGAATATCTGGGGAATATTATATCTCAACACTAGCAGCAGACCGAAAGAAGTGGAAGGAGAGTAGGGAGGCCTTTGCCCTGCAGTGGTACAGTAAAGGCTATCCTACTACTATTATAAAGGCGAAAGTTTGTATGTGTGGATGTGTGGATGTATGGATGTATGGATGTATGGATGTTTGTTACTCTTTCACGTAAAAACTACTGAATGGATTTGAATGAAAATTTACCACAACATAGCTTATACATCAGAATAACACATAGGATATTGGAAATCGAAATCCACGCGGACGGAGTCGCGGGCGGCCGCTAGTTAATAAATAAATAACTAGCAGATTTCGGTTAAAGCACACATAGTGCTATATTATAGCAACTCGACTAATGGACTATACAACACAAAGATATTTCTTTAACTAGCGGCCGCCCGCGACTCCGTCCGCGTGGATTTCGATTTCCAAAATCCTATGTGTTATTCTGATGTATAAGCTATATTGTGGTAAAGTTTCATTCAAATCCATTCAGTAGTTTTTACGTGAAAGAGTAACAAACATCCATACATCCACACATACAAACTTTCGCCTTTATAATAGTAGTAGGATTTTGATCATGGTCAAAGCGGACCCCGTATAGAAACGGGATAAACGCTAGGAAGAAGAGAGAGAATAGTAGTAGGATTTTACCCAGGTAGTTTATTTTAAAAAATAAAGGTAATTGCATTCAACTATTATGACAATTTGCTTGCCGCCTCGGTAATCGAACCGACTAAAATAGGTAAAAGTTGCACCCTGTACTTCTATCAATCTCTCAAATATGCAATCTATCTAAAAAACTTCATAAATTGGAATATTTCTTTTGAGTAATATATTTTATCTTCAGTATTAAGGGTACTTTGCCTTCAGGTGGCATTACAAAATTCCACCCTGTATACTCTACTCACCATGAGCGCAATGGCGATGCCTCGGAAGATGTCGAGCGAGCGAAGCCGGGAGCGCGTCGGTGAGCGCGGGACACTCGCCTCCGCTGTTAGGACCCGAGTCTCGGATCCCAGCTCGTTGTCCTCTCTGCGAACAAACAGACACATCAACTTGCAATAACATATGTCGGTACAGTGCTGCCCTCTATCGAAGCAGCAAGACATTTTTTTATGTTAAAGGAAGGCAAACATTTATTATATCAGATTGTATTTGTGTATGTTTTTTATCTAACACTCTTTTGCTTTGTTAATTTAATTATCTTTAAATTATGTTTTAGTTTGCTCACTATCGCATTCAAACATTTCGTTTTTCTCAAGGTTGACTGGTAGAGAATGCTTTTAGCGTTAAGTCCGCCTTTTGTACCTTACTTGTGTGGTCAATAAAGTTTTTATAAATAAATAAACATACAAGATTGGTATTAAGTGATCACCGCTGCCCATGGACTACAACAACCGCACAAGAAACGCAGGTGGCGGCTGCCTATAATACCCAATCCCCTTCCTAATTGAGCTCTAGCAACCTTACTCACTAGCAGAAACATAGCACAACAGTTACGAAGTGCTTCTTCACTGCAACTTGTACTTGAAAAAGTATCCGTTCCCTAGCTTCCATAGTACAAGCTTCGAGCTTAGTTTGGGGCTAGGCAATTGGTGTGTTAGTACAATCCCAACTAATATTATAAATGCGAAAGTAACTCTGTCTGTCTGTCTGTCTGTCTGTCTGTTTTACGCTTTCCCGCTTAAACCTCGCAACCGATTTTGATGAAATTTGGTACAGACAATCTTTAGACCCTGAGACAGAACATAGACTACTTTTTATTTCGAAAAAAAGAAATCCACGCGGACGGAGTCGCGGGCGGCCGCTAGTTAATTTATAATTATACTTCTGTAAGGAGGAGGTACTTCCCTAGACGAGCGGCTCATTCGAGTAGATGTTCCATTAAGCTGTCGGAGCTAACTTACCTAGCAAAATACCTCGCGTACAGCCTGCCAGCCACCAGGCGCTTGCCCACGCCCTTGACGACGTACCACAGCGTGGCCATGCTCAGCAGGATCACCACCGCCGTGAGGATCGGCAGCGGCGCCGCGTCGGGTTCGGCTCGCATGCGCGGGAGGCACGAGTCCGTGGTGACTTCGGACATGTTGATCGTGTACTGGCCGAACTCGCCGAATTGGTACGATCCTGGAAGGGCAGATATTTTTTTTTTATAAATCTGCGTATTTTTAAAAGTCTTTACCAATTTAATAAAGCTGAAGAGTTTGTTTGTTTGAACGCGCTAAACTCAGGAACTACTGGTACTTGTGTAATTGAAAAAATATTTTTGTGTTTGACAGTCCATTTGTTGAGGAATTCTTTAAGCTATAACATAATGTGTGCGACTTGGCGGGCGGCCGATAGGAATATAATAAATTCTTTGAAACATCACACCTATTGCCTAGCCTCAAACTAAGTTCGAAACTTGTACTATGGAAGCTAGGAAACCGATAGACATACTTAAATAATTTTATAATCAACCATGACTTGAGTATAAATGTCGATGTTCAGCACACAAACATTTGCCCCTAGCGGGATTCGAACCGGCGACCCTTGGTTTCCATGGTCTCTGACCACAAGACCAACGGGAATAGGGTAGGTAAGGGAGACTACCACTGCGCCATCCTGTCGACCTTCATAAGACATGACCTTTTTTAAATGCCTGTGCCCTGAGTGCAAACAAAAAACATCGAAAAAGTGATCCATTTAAGCCGATATTTTTATTTTTACTTTAAATATGGACACTAAACGAAACAGCAAACCAGTATGGCTGCTGACGCATAAGATATGCGTCATTAGCAAGCGTATTTGCTGCGTTATGTATATGTATGTCGTGGTCATATTGTTGAATTGAACATTTCATGAAATGCCCTAATCAGTTTGATCAGATCAGAAAACTTGTATGATTGATGTAGGTTAAGGTTATTTTATTTTGTAAACCCTTTAAAGCTTTCCTCTTTCACATTATTGGGTGGATGCAATATTATTCTGAAATGTACCTAATTTTACGATCTGGTCAAAGGTAAGTAAAGACTTAGCCATTTCATGAAATGCTCAATTCAACGATATGGCTACGACACATACGCGTAGTGCGCGATCGGACCGGCTTGCGATAAAAGCCGACCCCGATACTATTACGATCGCTAAACACCAGTGAATTAACGAGAGGCATTTATAAACTTTATAGTACTTGTACATATGTATGACTTGCCTACCCTGGGATACTTGCAACACTTGAGGAGCCTTGTTATAAGTAAATACCTACAATACAATGCAAAGCAAGCAGAAAATTAAAAGACAAAAGATTATGTCAATACAAACCATTGCATTTTTAGCATCAGAATGAATCACTAATCACCCCCTGATTTTTTAAATTCTGTAAATAAAATATATTTCGTTTACAGAATTTACCTCTCTACAGATTTATTATAAGTTTAAATTATACCCAATTCATTACTTCTTAAAACAAGTATATCATCATTATTAAATTCAGAATAATCAAACAGACCAAAAATAGATATTAATTAGTTCTATATTACATATTTACAATAAAATACAGGAAAAATGTAAATAAAAAAAGTTATGTTGCGTAATAATAATGAGTGCAATGGCACACTCATAATTGGGTATTTGACTGCATTTAAAATAAATTATGAAACTCTTACATTAAAGACGAAATTAAAAAATAATCACAAATCATTATGCCACAGTTACAGTTGCGCTTTTAACAAATTATCTTAATTAATCGAAACGAAAAAAGTATTGATTTGACAATACTGGCGTGTGATGTCACAACCTTGTATTTCATACAGTTTTCCCTACAATGTTGCCTTTTTGACATTTAATAAAAGTGAGTGATTTGAACTGTCAGTCAAATACCGGATTACTTGGTCAATTTCTCAAAACAAAAGACATGTCGACAAATGCAAATATACATAAGAAATACAAAATAAATATTTACCAATAAACAGATTAAAGTTATAAAATTACACTAATAACAGGTATTGTTGAATAAATTATTGCTTGATATTAAGAAAAAGACACGGTTCCCCTCTAAGGGTAACGAAGGTCTGATGGCAGTGGCTTCACTGTAATTACCAGACTCGCCAAATCCTGGATCATGGTCAAAGCGGACCCCGTACAGAAACGGGACAAACGTTAGGAAGAAGAAGATTAAGAAAAAGACATACTGAGACACAAAATTATAAACTTTTAAGAAATATGTTAATAATGTTTGTTTCTATATATTTCAATAGTGGGTTTTTAAAATGATAGAGTGCAAATGCACAACAAGAACAAAAAATGATTGTTCATATTAGTTCATGGAATCACATTGATTGATTTATGAAAGAGAAGTTACAACATTGATGTAGGAATGAAAAAAGTCCTATTATTAACATTTATAGAAAAGCCATCTATTTAGTCTGTTGTCTGTTGATATATCTAAGCAAAAACAAAGGAAATGCAAGTGCAAATAACTCTTCATCGTTTGACCTGACAGGTTACAAGATAACAAATTTATTTACTACAAATTAGATTAGACTTCCTGACTGACCCAGCTTCACTTTACATTGTAATATAAATACAAAAATACTTAAAACTTGGGAGTTTAAGGCCTTATGAAGGGAGTACGTGTATGGGTGTAATGTAGTCGCAATGTAAATATTCAGGTCATAAACAAACAAAGAAAAGGGCATTCTACTACATACCATTACAGATTTGTCCATTGGCATTGTTAATGGTGTACTGTAGCGGGCTTAAAGTGCCAAGGACTACGGCTCCCGTCTTCGCCAGAGTAGTCGTGTTAAGCAGCACACAACCCTCACACTCATCATATTGACTCCAAAATGTTATTTCCTTGTCGGTGACAATCTCCAAACACGCCTGGTCATACCGCAACCTCGTCCTGTTGCATTCTCTGATGAACGAACCCACGTTCTCGAACTTAATAAACGACATTTTTGATCATAAGTTCTACATCAGTGGCCCGAAATGACGATGAACAATGCGAAACCAATGTAAATTCGCGAAAACAAATCTTTGGCGAAAACAATAATTTACGAATTGTCAAAATGTCAACGTGAATCATTGGTAGTGTTGTGATATCGACAATGTAATTGAACAGATGATATCAATGTTCAAATAATCGAGATTTATCGATTACAAATCTCTTCACATTAAAAAAAGAAATTAAAATAAATAATTTTATTTACTTAAATAGAAAAATTTTAGCACAATATTATTTTCTTGCGGAATTTCCCAATATAATAAAAAAATCTTATTATTTTCTACCTGTGGAGAGACAGTGGCGCTAACTAGTTGCAAAATACGGAAATTAACAAAAAGTAAAATTGAATGATAGCTAAAATAAAACTAATTTAAATGAATTTACATTTGGAAATCAAATCACCATTTATTTAATCACGTTATCTTTTAATATTTAATACAGATTTGTTTTGTTACAGAATTAATGGTTAACTTATACAAGAAGGTTCACTATTCTCAGTTTTGTTTAAATTGTTTTTATTTATTTTTAATAACTTGTCATTCTTAGGGAATTTATCATAGGAGTCATAGGAAAAACAAAAATAAAAAAAAATCTAAAAATTACACTGGTATACCGGTAAACGCATACAACATTGGTACCAATGCTTTAAACAAATAAATTTTAACATCTCTTGGCACAGTTATTTCTTCGTCACCAACGTGTGGCTGATAGAACCAAGCGGGCAGGGGGGATCCTGGGCCGAAGAAGAAGTTCCATTGCTTCCATACGTATCTTACTGACACAGAAGTATGAGCGCCTTTGAAGTAAATCTGTAAAAAAAGAATGGCAATTACAATCGAGTACATCTTTCACATATTAGGGGCTCTGGACACATGGGCTTAATACCTCTTGTTTGGTAAACTGGAGGCTCCAGGAACCTTGGGGCCCCAATCGATTGCGGGGTCCTGGACACGTGCTTATTATGCCCAGTTGGAAAGACGGGTCTGATGACACTTTTGCTACGATCAGTTAACTTTAAGGTATCTTGCAGATAGCTAAACTGTAGGTACCTAGGTATTTGAGGTAATAATCTGAGGAAAACGCATCAGGAAATTACCAAAATGGTGTAATTAATTTTGTTATTTAATTAAAAATGGGTCCATAGAAAAAAAAACGGTATAAAAATACGCACAACTAGCGTTGGTTCGTCCTTGGTGAATTCATCCAGGTCGGATTCCGGCATTTTTCTTACGTGCAGACTGAAAATAAAAATTAATTGAGCATATTCAGAACCTACAACATACATTTTCCTTAGTTTAAGAATAAGAACCTTCGTTCTGCCTTTTTGTTGGAACTCCTTCGAGTTCCAACAAAAAGGCAGGGAGTGATGACTTTGGGCAAACCCACCAATAGAGGGAGGCCTAAGTCCTGCCTCCCTCCCTGACTTCGGCAGGCCAATAATTGGGTCTATCTTCCTGAAAAACGTATTAATTAAAAAAAAGGATGGGAGAACTCACATGAATTTATTAACCAGCCTCCTTACGTCTAGTTGCAGTTTTTCTATGGTTTCGTCATCAATATTTTCTGTAGTCGGTTTCTCCCGTTTCTCCGTTTTCTTTCGGTCGGTAGTTGTATCATTTCTCTTAGGACTGTCTTGACTTCTCTCTGACCTGCAGAATTAAAAACTTTAGTACCTACTCTACACAAACATTATATAAATCAATAAATGACGATCGGTTAGGCATTCATACTCTGATTGGCTGTAGGTATCTAGGTACCTACAGAGTAACTATTTACCATGTAGAGATATTTGTACCTACCTATGTACTCAATAACGGTCGCAGGTTCGATTCCCGCATACGACAAACATTTGTGTATGTTTCTGCTTTAATTTCCTAAAAGTATTTACCAAACTGATCGAAATATTGATTTGAATCCATCAATGACGTATATTGTGCTGGCCCTATACCTTCCTAACCCCGGAGTACGAATATGTTACTTTTAGCCTAAAATTACGGTACTTAATGTACCTAGTTAATCTTTTGCCATAATTCATATTATTTTGGGGATTATTAAAATCAATAAAATAAAGTTCCGATCAATTATAAAAAATATTCCTTCGAGCCGGATTTGAACCAGCGACCTATGGATATCAATCGTGACCAACTACAGTCCACCGCTCTACCAACTGAGCTATCGAAGGCTTGTAAGTTTGTACGTCGAAACGGTATACAATGTACGATCTAATGTGAAAGCTTGCCGTTTACGCAACGAGATAGCCGGAAAGTTGAGTAAGACCTTCACTTGTTACATTCGTAATCACTAGTAGTTGAGGAGTTCGATGGCGCAGTGGTAAGCGCTCGGCCTGCGATTGCTAAGTTAAGCAACTTTCGAAAAGGCCAGTCATCGGATGGGTGTCCGGAAAATTTCGTCTAAAGGTCCTCCGTGTGTCGGTATCGTAAGGCAAGTTAAGCCGTTAGTCCTACGCCTGTCTCTACGGTCGTGTCAGATTGCTGTCCTACCGAACTATGAGAGTGAGTGAATATATCCTGCGTACCTGGCTGCCCGTAAGATCAGCCGCCAAAATTGGAAGGTATTATTTATTGTTAATCAGTAGTAAGGTAATAGGTACGAATATAGTCGTCTACAATAAAACTAAAGATTTTTTTTTATGTCATAGGGCAGCAAACGAGCAGACGTATTGCCTGATGGTAAGCAATCAACGCCGCCCATGGACACTCGCAACACCAGATAGAGGAAAGATTCGATGTATGTACAGTCAGCGTCAGATAGCCCGGGTTTGTGATCTGATCACCAATCTGCGTGGTGATTAAGCCAAGACACATCTTTGTAGCGAAAACATGATTTCAAATGATGGCCTTTGCCCTGCAGTGGGACATTAATAGGCTTGTACTTTACTTTTAATAAGTAGGTACATATGTGGGTAGGTACTTACGCGGCAACAACAGGTGCTAAGGCTCTATCAAATGCTTTCTCTTCCCACCGAGTTGGTCTCCTTAGTTTCAAATTGTCCAGACCATCGTTGAAATTCAACACCCATAGCTTCTTAGTCAATCTATCTGTTTGCTTAATTACAATCGAGTTTGTTGAATAGTTTTCTCCATTTGACAAACTTTCTTTAGGTCGATTTGTTTTACCTTCATTTTGCTTCTTTTTCCATTTATTAATAATTCCGTTAGTCTTCCGTTTATGGTCAGACCAGCTTAACCCATCTTTATTACTCATGACTTTTGACCCTTTTCTTATATATTTTTTATTTTTATGGTCTTGAGAATAGCTCTTGAATTCGGCCCAACTTGACCAATGCCCGCCTTCATTTTCAAATTCTTCTTCTTTTCCAACGTTTTCAGGTGAACCATCGTTAAAATTGGTTTTGATATTTTCTTTTTTCTCTGAATCTAAATCTTTGACATTTAAATTCAAACCAAATGTATCATATTTAAGCCCTGATATATCGTTGGCACTCCTTATTTTCGCAGACACAAGCAAAAATGTAGAAAAATATATTATTGACAAAAATGCTCCTAGTCGAACCATGGTGCTCATGTATCTGATAAATGAGGCAGAAAATATTTTACTGTCTGCTGCAAGTTTAATTAATGTAAATACTTTCATGCAAAACAATTGAATAAACATGCGATGCAAAAACACTCGTAAATACCTAACATATTGCCATCTGGCCACGTAAGTAAGTAGGTAGGTAGATCAAGTAGATCTGCCTCCGTCCCGCTATTATATTTTTTAGAGAAATTCGTTTTTTTTTAGTTCAGTATCATTGTAATAAATGATTATATACATAAAATTAGATATTACAAACCAACAAAATACGGTCCACACAATTAAGTAAGTCTGCCTTCGTTGCCTGTTGTTTTTAACATAAATCTTAATGTAGGAACACACCAGGTTGAAATAACGCGACGGAAGTTCAGCGGTAATGCATTCCCTAACAAAATTACGCGTTTTCTATTCAAAATACATTGCAGGCGTAGCTACGCTGAACTTACCTACGTCGCGTTTTTTCCGCCTAGTGTGTTTCTATACTTAGGTTCAAATGAAAAGAAAATATGTTTTTAATAAACATCGATATACTTTATTGTATCCAAATTATATTATTAATTATATTATTTAGAACTAGTTTCACCACTCTCAGATAGCTTATACCAGTAGGGAGAGTGCTGATACCATCCATCACTCTTTAAAACTAATTTCATCGAAAGTTCTTTATCTTAAAACATTAATGGAATGAAATGAAAGATTCCACACGCTTTCAATAAACAATAATAATAATAAATATTTTTTGGACTTTTTTTTATATTTTGGACATTTTTTGCGTGATGTTATGATTAACTTTATATGTTAAACAAATTATTATGTCATTAATTTACTTATAGTCACAGGACATATCAACGTAAATAATGATGTTTAATTAACTCAAACTATTTATAACTTAATTGTAACACCAAGAGTCGGTAAAATATTGTTATGGTTGCGAATTTAAGTCTAACATATTTATTATATATTTTTTTAAATTGTTGGGCTTTTTTTATTTTTTATTCATTCTGTTATTATAGTTTTATCAGTTCACAACTAGATTGTGTAGTAGGAAGATCTTGCGTTAGAAATAGCATTCCAAAAATTTGATATTAAATGATTGTCTACTTCACTACATAGTATAAAACAAAGTCGCTTTTTCTGTCATGTTGTATGTTGTATGTCCCTATGAACGCTTAAATCTTTAAAGTACGCAACGGATTTTGATGCGGTTTTTTTTAATAGATAGAGTAACTCATGAGGAAGGTTTTTACGTATAATATCATCCATTAAATAGTGGACAAGTACCACGGGCGAAGCCGGGGCGGGCCGCTAGTCTAATATACAATACATTATATTTGCAAGACAGTATTCACTATCTACCCTGAAATGTTTATTCAAAAGTATGTCTTATGTCGTAGCAAATAAGTAGAGTAATGCTTTGGCAAACTGGATGATCTCAGAGCCTCCTAGCTTTGATTCTCCGTACACCCTGTCCACAAAGGTTATTGGCACTTCCCCTATAGTGTATTCTAGCTGCCTTGCCCTGAAAAAAGGAAAATGTGTTTATTAAATGTTTAAAATGTCAAGGATTAGATATTACTCTATTAGTTTATCTTATTCATAGCTGTCACAGCCTTTTAGAAAGGTAGAGCTTAGTGGAACTTCCACTTAAATGAACCGCGCGCCTGGGGACGTACCTCCACCTTACAGAAGACCATAGTGAAATAGCACTTGTAAAATGTTTTGCTATGTTTCTGCTAGTAAGTCAGGTCGCCAGGGCTCATTTGGGGAGGGTATGGGGTCTTCAAGGCAGGTGCAACTGCAACCCTTGTACCTTATTTGATGTTCATGGGCAGCGTTGATCACTTACCATCAGGTGACCCTCTTGTTTGTTTGTTTGTCATAAAATATAAAAAAAAAGCTGAAACTCCACTAGAAGGATATCATTATAATGAGCTATGCTTACCTAATTATCATTTCCATTTGGAAGACATAACCCTTGGAAACACAGCTATCTATAAGTTTTTGAAGGACATCTTTCTTGTATAACCTGTAAAGTTTATAACAATTAATCGCAATATTTTCTGGCTAGCTTTATATTCTAGGTATAAATATACTACAAACTTTCTATATTTAATGCGTCATCTACATGCAAATATAAAAAGGCTTGTTATGTGATTACTTATTAAATACTTGAGCACTCTTAGTTAATAACTTAAAGTATGCTTAGTTTTGTCTATTAATATAAATGTTTCTATATTATTATACAAAATGTACTAGTTAACACTACTCCCGGTCTGTTACCTAAAGGAACCAGTCAGATCAGAAGCTCCAGGGCGGAGCAACAGCTGAGTAACAAAGTTAGCCCCTCGAGAGATGAGCTTTCTCTTGAAGTCCCAGCCGTGCACACCGCCACCGTCCTTGTAGCGGGTACCAGAGACCAGGTCGTAATCATGCTCCCGTTGCAGTTCAATGAACTTTGGGATGAATTTTGGCTGTAAAGTAATGGTGGTGATATAATGCATTTAACTATGGTGATTTAATTTTTTTTTCAGGGATGGCAGTAATTTAACAAGATTAATGTCAAAGAACTTGCTATGTCTAATGTTCCAAGTAGTTTATTAAAGATTCTTTAATAAATTTGAAAATGCTATTTGTCAGTACAATATTTACATATTGTAATGTTGTCCATAGCTGAAAAAAGGACCTATAAATTATATAAGCTAATTTTCTCCGCTTTAAACAGTCTGGATTATCATTTCAGTGATTGCAATTGTGCTGATAAATAAATGACCTCTATATCAGTGACAAGAACATTTCAATGAATAATCTAATTAGTATAGTGACGATTTAATTATCCTTCTTACGTGATGGCTCAGGTCAGCGTCCATTAAGATGATGAAGTTGCCGGTAGCATGCTGTATGCCGTGTATGTAAGCTGTCCCTAACCCAAGTTTTTTCTCTCTGGGCCTCAATATAATCTTCGATGACCCATACAGCTTTTGCAGCTGTTTCGCCACGTCCAGTGTACCGTCTGGACTTCCATCATCGATTATGATCACTTCGAAGTCGTAACCACTAAAAAATATACCCAAAATATTAGTAAACACAAAGAAAATATAAAAAGATGCATACCAACAATCGGCTGCCAATAACTTGGGAAAAAACCATTATTGGAAGTCACCTTTTGTCCAGATATTTCATAATAAGCCATATTATTATTGGCAAGTTTTCTCTTTCATTATAAGTGGGCAATAATATGGAATATTTATCACTTTTTGTGATTTCAGAATCCAGAGCTGTTGACGCCATGCTGTCAAAAAGTGTAAATGTCATCAACATAACCAGTCAGTTGAATGTCACTGTCAGGCAGTTGATAACAGTTTCAGAACGTGTCTGAAATAAATAATTGTTTAAAACTTATGTATATTTGTTTAAAAAGAGGAATTACATACGAAATCAAATGATACGAGCAAGTATGTTGATGAATATAATGTTACTTGATACTTGTATGTATTGTACTTCATGCATTTTCATCAAAGATTTGTACTTGCAATATCTTTGATTTTCACACAACAACTAGGGATGCAAGACATTTAAAAATATCGATATCGATATTTAGCGTATTTGATCGATAATAATATAACGATATATCGGTCAAGTAGGTCGATATATCGATGGTTTCATATATTTTACAGCTTTTCCTATGTGTACCAAATGTTCATAATATGTTTCATACAAAAATTTACAAAATAAATTTTGATGAAACAAAACGTTTTTTTTTCAATAATTTACTAAAAAATGTTTGATTCCAGTATTCTACTTAGACCACAATTTACTTCTCTTCATATTTAACGTAACGAATAACAGTATTATCGGTAGTTGAAATGTATTTTGTAATTTTGTGTAGTTCATACTCGTCACGCACGCTTAACCAAAAAATTGGAAGTACCAAAATCTTTGCACACAGTCACTCACAATAGACACTGCAAGCAAAGCAAAGACATAGTTTTTTAATGTGTTTTTACAGCTCTTAGTGATCGCTCTTTTGAGCCCATGGCAAAGTAGTAAGAACATAGTTTATTTGTAGGCCAGGCGAAGGCTTCAAGCCACAGTACCAGCTCTGAAGTTGCACAATATTTTTTTTTGTTTTCACAAATTCTGGGTATTTCAAATTCAGCAATTCTCAAACGATATTTTTTTCTTTGATATTGATATATCGATATCGGCATATCATCGATATCGATATATATCGATATTTTCAGGCGACGATAAATGGATATTTCTCGACTTTCCGATATATCGTTGCAACCCTATCAACAACACAGAACTGTCAAATGTGTCAAAAATCGTCAAGTTTTGTCAGCTGGTGTAAATATTGATGAAATAAACCCGAAATAAATTAAAATACTATCCCATTGTGCGGCAAATAAAATATTGTAAATATAATTAAGGTTCAAAGTGTTGAAATTATCACAATATTTGTAAATAGAGCTTATAACATGAGTTTTAAGTGAAAGTGATACGTAGCATTTCATGGCCGATTTCCTCTAAACTTCACGGGTAAAAATGGGGAAATCTAGCAAAGTAGTGATATGTGGGATGAAGGGCGTGGGGAAGACCGCCATTCTGGAGCAGTTGATCTATGGGAATGTGAATTTGAAGTCGTCGTTTTACCCTACGATTGAGGACATTTATGTAGCGAATATCGAGACTGATAGAGGCACGAAGGAGCGAGTCTGCTTCTACGACACGGCAGGACTCGAGCCTCCGCTTACAGGCGAGTTCAAAGGTTACATCATGATTGATTTAACAATATCACAATCAGGCTGCTGCTGTCATCCATCGCTTGAGGATCTTCGCATTTTTATCATTCCTTTTCCAATCTCTTTAAAGGTCTACAACAATTTTGAAACGCATACAGGTCTCATGGGATCTTTAATGTCACTCCTGTAATTCTCACCAGCTTAATCCTTGCCAGCACCATAATAAAACATGGGATAATTAATGTCAAAAATTGTAAACATTGCTTCCAGCATACTATATTGGTACATTTCTTAATGAGCAATTTATTTTTCATTTTTATTTCACCACCAATCTGCTACAAGGGTTGTTGCTTACACCAAATGTTTTTCTTAATTAGTTTTATTTATATTATTATATATTAATATTATATTTGTGTGTTTATACACAATTGACTTACTTACTATAGTAGCATAGCAACTCAAAAAGAGTTTCTACACTTAGTAATTGTTAATTTTTTCAAAGGAGGGAATAAGTATCTGAGAAATATTTATGACAGTCTTACCTATTTTAAGCAAATGAACACCCTTTGTTCTACAATTTGAACCAAATTGTTATTTGCAATATTTAAAAAAAAACTAATGTTTTTTCCTACAGGACCCCCTCAGTCCCCAACGATGCAGCTGACCGCCAACCAGGTGCTGCAGAGACACTACCTCGGCTTTGCGGAAGGCTACGTAATGGTCTACGACACCACCAGGCCGGAGTCGCTCGATGTGCTCATGTACTTGAAGAAGGATATTGATAGGAATAAGGATAAGAAAGAGGTAATAAAAACTATTTTAAGTAGACAAAATTGTATCTCAACGCCTCTTTGTCTATAGTATTTGTTTTTTTTTGGGATGTTGTTTGAGGTGAAATTTGGACTCAAAAATAGCATCAGCTTATTTAAAATCCTAGTGTTTCTTATAAAAAATAACAGGATTGTCCTTAATTTTGAATAATAATAGCCCTGGGTTTGGAATTGTGATTTCTGGAATGGGCAAAATTTGTATTGGCTTTTCCAAATACCTCTAAATTAGCTCTCTTTTTCACCATCTTGGTAACGGAAACATGATTTCAAATGATGGAGGCCTTTGCCTTGATTAAAATACTGATACTTTACATATACTTTTGGATAATAACTTTACGTGCATATTCTAGGTGACAATGCTGGTTATCGGTAACCGCACGGGCCCTGACGATGTGAACAGCCTCGAGAACACTTGCTCTAAGGCTTCCAATTGGTGTGCGAGAGAGAAAATACGGCATTTTGAAGTAAGTTTACATAAATGATAAAATAAATAAATATTTCACAGCATCACATACATTGATCTGACTCCACATTAAGTAGCTTAACTTATAACGTAGCTTAACGTAACGTAAACAGACATCAGAATCAACAGAATCGAACCCGCGACCTTTTGTGTAATAGGCAACATCTTAGTTTGGGGCTAAATGGCGCTGTGTAAATAATGCCCTGAGATATATAGGGTGTAACAAAATATACTGCAAATATTTTAAGGGCGAATTCTTTAGTGGCAATGTAATCAATATCAGATATTAAAAAGCAAAATTAATACCTAAAAATTTTGCATTTTCTGCATTGGCCAATTTGCTCTTTTCGTCCTGTAAGCTTTGCCCCCTCTCCACCACTTTGCTTTTGGGGCAGGACAAGTGTAGTAACTGTATTACACTGATAAGACACGACCAGCTGTCTTGCATATGACAAATTTTGTACTTTTCCCAATTATTCACTCAATTTATTTTGTTGATTTTCTCGGAAACTAGCGTATTAACAAAAAAAATTTACTAGACAAATTTAGTACATTTCCACTAAACAATTCGCCCTTAAAATATTTGCAGTATATTTTGTTACACCTTATATTAATTATATTTATTTTTAATTTTATTTATTATATTTATTATCTTACCCAAATGGGTCGTCATCAATGACTCGAGTTGAAATGTCCATGTTTATTACATTAACATTTGCCCCTAACGGGATTCGAATCCGCGACCCCCGGTTTTGTTGCCAGGGTCTCTGATCACTAGACCAACGGGCCCGTCAAACATAATACGGTCTACGCTCATATCGGATTGCTTGTCTCTGTAATACGACAGCACCAATATTCATCTTTTGTCGTTCCAACGTAGGTGACAGCAATGGACCGAGCATCACTCTACGAGCCGTTCATCTACCTCACTTCTCGCCTCAACCCAGTACAGAACAAGACAGCTTTCCCCCAACTCAGTACACTGAGCAAACTGACACAAAAGAGCAAGACGGATGCGATGTAACGGTGCGTTTTCAATCTATGCCCTTTCTGCTACCAGCCGTGAAACAGTCTTGTGTGGATGGAGTAAGGTTGAGTTTTGAATGTGTGTGGTGATGCAATAGGGTTCGTATTTGAATGAGCTTCACATGAGTGAGGTCAAATATAATCCTAAATTGCATTCGTATAAAACTTAACATGTGTATGAATTGGTGATTGTGGGTGTGGTAAATAAGGTTTTATATCAGAGAAAGATAATAATTCAGGTATTGTAGTTGTGAAATAGGTTTGTCAGTTATAGCACTTAGATTTTCTTTCGATTTACACTATAAGTAAGTATGAAATAGTGAAGAGATTAGAACGGGAAGTTATGTATATTATCTGCATAAAGCCTTATTAACCATACCTACTATGGCTGGTATTTCGTCTATCATAATCTTAATTTATTATTTTGGTGCCTAGAAGGTTGTAGTTTTGTAGATTATTGTGTTATTATAAGTTGAGATAAAATAAAGCCTACAACCGTCTTATAAAATCATGACTTATTTGTATTTTTCTGTGTCTAAATGAATATATTATTGTTTTAAAAATATATCTCAAGTCTTCTACATATTAGGCATACAGGGTGATTAAAATGATCTTAAATTACTTTAGCGTACAAAGTATGTAGAAAATTGTACTCTTATTAGTTTAATTGTTTTTTTTTATGAATTTGTCTATGATTCTTTCAATGCGTCCTACGAAGGGATCGTTAATTGTTTTTATAATATTTATGCATTCAAATCAAATCAAATATTTAGATGCAAAGACTTCATTAATTTATAAAAAAATAATTAATTACCCATTTGGAAACGAAAATGTATATTTTTATTTCATCAGAGATGGTTTGATCTCCTCACAGTACAAATATAATGTAGGAGGTATGTATAATATACCTAAACATTCTTATCCTGATATATTAATGGCCATCATATGATACCTATTTAAAAAATATAAGTGATTTTAATGCCAAACGAAATCAAGTAGTATGACTTTTGCTTTTCGTAGGACATTTCTATTTGTTTAAATTATTATGATCTGTACTTACAATGCTTTACTAGAATGATTCTCATAAGTTTAGAATTAGTTTTATTTTGTTAATTAGAGCCCCATGTTGTATTATTGTAATAAGTTAATGCAATTTTACCATTTAAAATGAATTAATGTCAAAAGAAAACTCTTTCAAATGTTAAATAAATAGTAACAGTCTTGCACTTATTTATTTATAGAACGATCAATGATTATTATTTCGTTCATGATTCATCTCATAAATGTTAGCGTAAATAAGGGGCATAGATTTAATGTGTAGTGTAATAATTGAACGGTACTTACGACTTTTGTAAATTAGATAGTGTGGATTCCTTCAAAATTAAATATAACATTATTTGGTGCATATATTTTACCAATGCGACTTTGAAAAAAAGGTTTGCAATTAAAATCAATTTTATTATAAATTCTAACACCATGTTAGCTATTAAATGGTAATAGGTAATATTTTATTTTGTGGGTTATTACTCGTAGTAGGGAGAGTACTTAAATACTGTGCAATATTTGAAGTATAAATTATTAATTAGAAATATATAATATTTAAACAAGCAGTAAAGATATAATCTTAACTTGATTTTATTACTGACTATTACAGATCGGTTAAAAGATAGTAAACTGAACTATTTGTCTTTTTCTTGATATTAATTAAATAATCATTAGTCGTAGTTATGCGTTAGAAGTAGAGTAATCAAATATTGCTTTTTATATAAATATATATTATATAACAGTGCTTTGCTTGTAAAGATTTATTACTATTAATACCCCTCCGGCCGTATTCGGCCATGGCGGCCGATCTTACGATCAGCCAGGTACGCAGGATATATTATAGTGCACAAGTGAGTGCGCAAGCACAGGTGCACTCCCTATTCCCTCACTCTCATAATTCGGTGGGACAGCAATCTGACACGACCGTAGAGAGATCAGGCGCAGGACCAACGGCTTAACGTGCCTTCCGAAGCACGGAGGAGCTCGAGATGAAATTTTTCGGTCACCCATCCGATGACTGGCATCTGCGAACGTTGCTTAACTTTTAGCAACCGCAGGCCGAGTGCGCTAACCACTGCGCCATCGAGCTCCTCACTATTATTACTATTATATTATGTACTAGCGGCCGCCAGCGACTCCGTCCGCATGGGTTTCGTTTCCGTACACAGTGTTAGTTAGCTTAAAGTCTTCCTCGACAAATAGTAAGTGGACTTTCCAATACAAACGATTTTGTCAATTCGAACCAGTTGTTACTGGGATTAGCGCGTTCAAACCAATCTGGATCAGGAATTACACGTGTTATTGTGAGTCAACCATGAAAGATAGACATATACTGTCAAAAGATTTTTTTAGGCAATTTTATGAACAATATTTCCGTCATACATGACTTTTAAGTAACTTTAACCATTAAAGCTGCACACGCGACAGAAGCTTAAAAAATGGAGTAAATTCTCCCGTTTTCCCAATATTTCCCTTTACTACTCTGCTCCAATTTATTGTAGCGTGATGAGAAGTATCCTATAATATGCCCAGAAGTATAAAGAATAATTGTTCCAAGTTTCGTCAAAATCCGTCCAGTAGTTTTTGTTTCTATAAGGAACATACAGACAGACAGACAGACAGACAGACAGACAGACAGACAGACAGACAGACAGACAAAAAATTTACTGATTGCATTTTTGGCATCAGTATCGATCACTTATCACCCCCTGATAGTTATTTTGAAAATATATTAAATGTACAGAATTGACCTCTCTACAGATTTATTATAAGTATAGATAAAAGGCCAAGCGTAGATTTGTTTGAAGTATCAGTTATTCAAATTGTTGAGCTTGAGTTTAGAAAAGGCTGAATAAAATTGTATTAAATACTATATTATAAATTTCGAAATTATCTCTCTAATATAGAATGACATTTGAATAAAAACATAATAAACAAATTTTAAAAATAATAATTATTTGTTTTATTTTATTTAAAAATCATTAAACGTACCTTTCATTATTGACAGGCCTGTTGGTCGAGTGGCTAGAGACCCTGGCTACAAAACCAAAGGTCGCGGGTTCGAATCCCGCTAGGGGCAAATGTTTGTGTGATGAACATCGGCATTTGTACTCGAGTCATGGATGTTTATAAATGTATTTAAGTATGTCTATCCGTTCCCTAGCATCCATAGTACAAGCTTCGAGCTTAGTTTGGGGCTAGGCAATTGGTGTGTTAGTCCAAGGCATTTATTTATTTATTTATTTTTATTTCCTTAAATAATAATTTGCTCTACGGAAGACAAGTTAAGGAGGCGAAAATCAAAGAAAGAAATCAATTAGCATTTTTAATCTTGCGTTTCGAGATAATTACAATCGCCTTAGATGTTACATCGTTCACTACAACTAGGGGATATCATCCCGTCTACTCAAACAATATATTATTAGCTCTCTTTTGAGCATTCTTTAACTACTAATCGGGTTTATTCTCTCTAGTTCGCTTACTTTTGTTCTCACTAATGAGAAAATAATCTCAATAGTTCGACTTTCGAACTAATGAGGAAAATTCTCAATAGTTCGATGATTGAACTAATGAGAATAATACTTCTTCCTAGTTCGACGATCGAACTAATGAGTCGAACTAGTGAGAATAAACAACTAATCGCATTAAAACTAGATATAACAAGGCTAGGTGTGCACTATTATTTATTTATTAAAGCAGTAAGTACTTAAATAAACGTATATTCGTATTAATTTATTTATGAATTGATTGAACAAATTGTATACGTGTAATCTATTTTTGATTCGTAATGTTTTCAATTTTCTATTTTCAATATTCTAGACATTTTTGTTCACTTTTGACAAAAACCTGTTGTTTTTATATAACAAATGAAATCAACAACGATGGCGGTACTGTAGTGTATAAAACAAGTTGACAAAAACGGATTTTGAATGGAAACAATACAAAATGCGGTAAGTTTTAATGAAATTTCTCAGTGAATAAATTATTCACATAAGCCTCTTTACTTGCGAGTATTATCGTATTCAAATAATATAGAATAATTAATTTTTATTCAGATCCCGAAGTTGCTTCAGTGTAAGGTTTGAAATCGGAATCAACAATATTTTAAAAATATAAATTTAAAACTCGGCACTTGATCAAACATTTATCTAGCCAATATTCGTTCTCTGAACATGATAAGGTATAATATTTTTTTACGTAAAATTTATTTTTTTAATTAAATCATATTCATTGTAAGTATATCCACAAATATACGTGCGCACCGAGCCTTTATTTTTGTTGTTGAGTTTACATAATTGGTATGAAATTCCAGTTAATTGTGTTTTATGAAGTCATATTTATTTATTGTTAATATTCTAACTGGGCATAGGTTGTCGCTTGTAAGTACGTAAAATGAAGTGATAATTAACAGAAAATAGGTTATTTAATTTTAAGTGAAATTTAGTCACTTGTTGACTTAGATATGCGCAGTTTTGGATAAAATGTAACATTTACACAAAATACAGTGAGTATGAAAACTGGCATACACTTTAATATAAATTAATTAGTATGCGTAGTTACAAAGGCAACAACCTACATCCAGTAAGTATTATGATGTGATGAAAAAATCTCAGTAACGACCGATGTTGATGAATTTATGCTATATTAACTAAATCGGTAAACGTTTCTACGCTACGGAGTTGAACCGTCAATAATGAGGACGCTTTCAATTAAGATTATAAACCAATTATACCTATTTTATACAATAATAAGTTACCAGAAAATGTTATTGAATTTTCGAAACAAAAATTTAAGTTGTTTATTAAATCCGCCTTGATGAAGAAGGGTTATTATAAAATAGATGATTATTTAAATGACAAATATGCATGGACATGTTAATCTGCTCAGCCGCACTTAATTTGTATTTATTATATTTGACATTATTGTAATATTGAAATTGATTTAAAAAAAGGCATAACTGTTGAGTTTCTTGCGGCGTCTCTTCTCAGCAGGCCATTCACGTCGAGGCGCTGGTAGGGCAAAAAAAGTTTTGACGTGCAAAAGAAGTTACTAAGTGAATCAAATTGCTGAATAAAATTATTTTATTTTATTTTATTTTATTCCTCACCTGATTTTTCTTATGACCCATGTTTGAAAGCGTCCATAAATAGATATTCTTTAACTACTGTACATTGAAAGCTTTCGTAAACCTGTTTCAAGTCTTTCTTTCAGAAAGTTTTGCAAATCCTGTAGTCAAAATTAATACTTCAGATTTTACAAAAATGTACATAAATATGTACGATAAATGCTTACAAAACTGTACTTAAATTAGGATTGTTTTACAATTAAATTATAATGTAACATTGCTTTGACAATTTTTAGGTATAACAAGCCATAAAAATAACTTAAATAATATCAATAATATTTGAAATTTCATTTATAAACCATAACAGGTCATAAAAACGCAAATAAGTAGGTATACGGTTGATCTTACTTTAGAAAATATTATTAATAATTTGTTTTGACTTTTTATTACTTATAATTCCATTTAGATACATTTTTGTTAAATTCCCTTGCAAGATGTTCTCTAGTTCGTAACCTACTTGATCCGTTTCATCAAATCCGCAAATTAAGGAGGCAGAGAGTGTATAAACTAACAATTCATAATATGACATCACTACAATCTATAGAATGTCGTCATGAAATACTCGTAGACACATGTGAAACAAGATTTATAGAAAATTATTGAAATAACTGACTAGGTTTCATTGGTGTAAGAATTCACGCATGATGTTTCACACAGACAAAATTTGTCCGAGGTACGACACATTATAAAATAATATGGTACTGAACGTAGAAGGTAAACGAGGAATTATAAACTTGCATGGTTTTTTATTAAAGTGCGATATTTTTATTAAATAAATTGTAACATGCTGCGCCGACCCCGCCTAGTGCGGGATAAGGGCAGGAAAATGATGATGAAATAGTAACTTATTTTATATAAATTGTAGTGATTTCATATTTGTTGTAGTGCTAGCCGACCTTACATTAAATACGATACGACTAGACCTATAACTACACTGGCGACGTATTTTATTCTAAAATTTTATTTAAAGTCGTTCCAAGGCCGCCATATTGAATAATTTTCAAAGATAATTTAACTTAGATATGTTACGTCAATCATTTTGTTCGTATAAAATAAAGTCAAATATTATTTTGATCAAACTGCAAGTGTTTTAAACGGTTGTGTGTGCAATGGTTATTGAGATATATTATATTATTTTTAATGAATATTCTTTTATTTTTTATTCTAAATCATTAGAACCACTTTCTAGGCAAAAGCACTTATGCTAGATCACTGTAAGTCATGTTGTAGTAATTGTAATTTTTTTTCTTTAAATACTTTACAATATTTATAATCTTTTAACATAAAAAGTGTATATACACAATCCGCCTCCTCTTAAAGTGTGCGTTCTACGCGTGATTCTATAAGTATGCTAAACTAATGACTAGTATCGCTTCGATTCCTTCTATCTTCAGAGCCACCGGTCAACTGAACAACAATGCATATTTTTGCGCCTCGTCTAATTAGTTTTGATTATACTTTGCCTCGAAGAAATACATTAAAGCTGATGATTCAGGTAATGATGAATAGTATAGGTCATAGAAAACCGCCCTGTGGTACTCCCCATTAGATTTTAAATATTGAGTAGTGAATTGTTCTTACAAAGCTACAAAACTTTTTGCATCGTAGGAAAGAACTAAATCCTGAAGAAAATTCTGCTGAAATCATGATTTTAATGCTGTTGACACCCTTTCCAACGCATCACTCGAGAGCAAGTTTAATGGTGCTACAGACTGAATAGATGAATATTCCTTTAGGTTGCTTCTCAAATAAGTTCCCTGGTTAAACGTTGACTTGCTGGTTGTTTTATCAATCGCCATTTTTATAAGTAGTGATAAAGTATCAGTATCTAAAGTTATTCAGTTATCCGGTGGCTCTTTCCCTTGTCTAGTTACTGGCTAAAGCTCTCAAATAGGTCCACGAAGAGAAGGGTCAAGGAAATCGTCTCAGGCCCTCTCTCTCTTGGATCAAATCTTTACTATATCTGAACGTAGTCCGTCCTCTTTCGCGCATATTCTCTTCTTAAAGTATTCACGTTGATACAACACTATTAAATTCAATTTAAGAATAAATAATTAGCAGGTATACAAGTAGGTAAAAGGAAAAAGCTAAAAAGAATTTTGACCCTTTAAAATTAACGGTCACAAATAATGTACATTTAGTTAGGATTTTCAATCAAAATCTGAAAAATACTTGGTGGGAACTCCGATGAAATTTTTATTAGTACCTTTATTTTATCGTTTTTCCTCTAACTTAAACTCTATTTATCATCAGAAAATACAGCGTGTTTATTACATCGTTATCAGTGTCAACCACTTGTGTTTCACATTACATCTGTTTTTGGGTACTTCGGTAGTTATAAGATGAAAATCACGATTATTATTTGTATATCTAAGCGTATAATTGATTTTATTTTTATTCTAGCGTCACCTATTACAATCTACTTTTGTATAATTTAATAGTCTTGCATCAAAGTCATTTAACAATATTTTACTAAAGATAACTACGTTTTAAAGTGCCTTTTTGAGAAGCACGGTATTATAAATTAGTGTTGATTTTTGGTGACAATACCGATGTGAATAAGAGTTAATTACGTAAGGCATGCCTGCGTGCAATTTTTGCCTATTATAAATAAATGAGCATAAAACTGTATATTTTTATGACAATTTAGACTCCATCGTAAACAAAACAGCTAATTTATAATGTATTTGAATAGATAAAAATAAATAAATACATATGGATGCACATTATTTCTTGTATGGTCCATCAGAATATTCACTTTTCATTTCATTGTAAATAAAACGTTAATAAAAAAAGGACATAGGTATATGTGATTTTTTTAAGGGTGACATCACACCCAGCCTTTGTTAAGATGAGATAACAGGCACAGAATATACTCAAAAAGAAGTTGTTATGAATTTCCATCCAATTCGAAGGAGAAAAATAGGTAAATTACCATCCAATAATAGGCAATGATCGCATGCAAGAACCACCGCAACAATTGCTATAAATGATCAACAACTTACACCTAAGTTACGCTTATCTTAATATCATTACCGTTGGCCTTCCGTTCCCTTACATACACATCTTTTATACACTCCTTACAAATACGAACTTGAATTTATATTAAACTCTTAACATAAATAAATAATATACTAAGTATAATATCTAAATAAGATTTTTCGACTGAATTTTAAGAATGAGTGCATTTTATTCAAATGACCGAGATTATTTGACAATAAGTTTTTGAATCGTTTGGAAAAATATTTTTAATACTATCATCTAATAAGTACCTAACAATTGAATTATCATATTGTACCTATTTAATTATTAAAAAGACGAAAATTTTGACTGTCATGATCTATTTTAAACGAATTTAATCAAGGAATCATAGATCACTCTTGAAATAAAGTAAGAAGTTAATAAATTAGAAACCTTTCAGTCAAAAAAAAATGCGAAATTCAATAATACGCTCGTAATCATATCAAAAAGTATATCAGTATAGAGTAAGTATAGTATCTAAATAAGAATAATATTGTCGATTTAAGTTTCTTAGGATCGCAAAACTTACGCTCACTAAATTAAAAACGTAACCAACCAGTCCCTTAGTCAAACCCAGGAACTGAACCGAGTAATACCTTAAACTATAAATTAATAGTCAAATAAAATACAGTGAGTAAGGTAAAAGTTGCCTCGACTGAAGTTTTACAGAGAAGATGAGCAGGCACAGATGCAATTCTTGAGGAGTTCTTAACCCTTAAACATGAAGAGATTAATTTATTTACTGGTTTTCGACCCTCAGTCAAGACTATAAGGTTCAATTTGGAGTGGAAATATTTGATCATCCTCTGCCAGACTGCGAGATTCTGGCAGCCTTTCGCGACACCGCGAGCTTGTCCTCTGGACCGTGCTCTAATGGTTTGAGGCAGGGTATTGAGTAGTATCCGTTACGCACAATGGTCCACAGGGCCGTCTTTCACCTATTAGGGGCCCTGGGCACATGGGCCTTTAAACATCTTGTTGGGTAAATGTGGGGCCCCCAGTATTTGGTCTAGGGGCCCCGGGCCCTGGGCACGTGCCCATTGTGCCTTGTGGGAAAGACGGATCTGATGGCCCATGCAGGCTAAGCGCGGAAAATCTCCTGTAAACCTTTTTAACACTAGCAAACGTTTTTACGCGTTTGCTGAAGGCTAGATAATTCCGCATGTTGTGATCTGAAAACATCTAACTTCAGTCAAGCCATCTCAAACCGTTTAAATGTCGGCAGTCATTCGTCGACGACGTCCATCTTGAATGCGGTCGGCTTCCGACCAATCGGCTTCATCGCCAGCCGACGTCCGGTTCCGCTGTGGATGACCTCCTCGTCACTACTGCTCGAGTCTTCGAAGCGGCCGGACGTGCGCACTTCCCCCTCCGAGTCTGATGACTGGAATGTTCGTCATACGTTAATAAAATATTCCATGAAGACCCTGAATTTTTATTTAAAAATACGTGCTTTATTGACTAAAAATTAATCAGTTAAAAAATGTGACGTGCAAAAAAAATTCATCGTTAAACAAATTGCAAAATAAACCTAAGCATTTATAATTTTGTTGTCTAAAACAGTCGTTGCTTTATTTTGTAATATGAATAAAATTGTGCAAGCGTGAGTTTAAATATTAATTTTATTTTAAAAAGGAAAGCATTTCTTGCTTAATATTATAGTGAGCCATTAAATGTGATTCTGTATTAAAAAAATATAGTTTTTTTAACTTATAAACATCTACTACTTAAAGCTTCAGTTATTTAAACAATCTTAATAAACTTAACAGCTAAAATTACAACATTAAAATCATACAAAATATTATACAAAACATGCTAAAAAAACTGCAATATAAAAAGCTAAAACCCATAAATACGAATGAATGTATCCCCCCCCTTACACACCAAAAAGTAACAAAATAATAAATTAATATATATTTTTTTTAATAAATCCATAACCTCAGGAAGCGAGCATGCTACCCAAACCAAAACCATTGTCTGGCCCCTGATTTCAAGTTTCAGACTACCTTATGTCCGAAAGAGATCATGTAAGCTTGAGCGAGTAACTCTCGGATGCGTCTGCAAGAAATTCTACCCAGCGGCATTCATGTCATGACCTGTTCTCCTTATGCACCCAATAGGAAGGCCAGCACCCATATTATAACGTACTGGCTGTCGACGTCATCATCTACACTACAGCCTGTTGCAGGCAACTGGTGGACCTAGGCTCGTATTAATAAATCGCACTCAACTCTGAGATCGATCTTGAGTGCAAACTTGATATATCATTCTCATTAAAACAGCACCTCAATTTCGCGCTCAAGTTCGATCTCAGAGTTGAGTGCGATTTATTAATACGAGCCCTAGTCTTCCCAATACAAAGCGTCACACTCCTGTCCATCACCCCAGAATGTCCTTTATTCTCTTCTTACGATAACCACGAGAACACAGCACGAGAAAAAGTTAAGTATTACTAAAACGGAGTCAGCTCAATGTTCCCTACATTGTTGTGAAATATTTACTATTCAAAATTGGCACCATAACACAAGTCTAAATAAAAGGCTGAAGCAAGAAAAAGATAGGGCATGCAAAGCATATGCACAAAACAACGTGTGCGAGGGAGACGAACATTTATTTCTTGGGCCGGCTGCGAGCGATGCTGGCCGGCGGCTTCTTGAGGGTCCTCTCGTCGCTGCTGTCCACGCCCTGTACCACATCACACACTGTACAGGATGCTAGCATAGTTTACAAACGCTGGGTTAGAACAATGACTTACCGTTGTTTACTAGCTTTATACATAGGCATATAAACATTTAGGTCTTTTTTATGTAATGGGGAGGCAAACGAACTAAAGGTCACCTGGTAGGCTAGCCAAGATAGGGATGCCCGTTACGATACGATATATCGGAATATCGATACATCACTATACGATATATCGATATTTGTTGCGATATTTTGACCATACGATACGCTTCGATATATCGCACTCTTATAAAAATATCGCATTAACGTATCGTATTAAACTATGTCGGTGTTTCATTTGTACAATTTTAAAAGTTCCTATTACACCATCACTAAACCATAATAGACAGTGTCATTGTATATATTGTTGGTATTAGTAATAAGAGATAACGTCGACAAAATTGTTTATGGAATAAGAACAGCCGACTTTTGTTTAGACTTGGAGGTCTATTTAAATAAATATTTAGACTTTGTAGTACCGTCAAATATATGATTAATAAATGTTTAGTTTATGTTCTCCGTTTTCATCTTGTCCGAGTTCGAGCAACAAAACTTTTACTTCATAATCTTTCTAATGGCACCGCCAGTAAAGTCAACTGTGTGAAACTTTTTTATAAAGTCAGATAATCGGTGGAGAGTGTAAATTATGTCATATATTTGTAAAGACATTTTTAATAAATCTTTTCTTTATACATATATTATTTTTTTATATACTTTACTTTAAAAAATAGTAATATAGTAAACCTACTAAAAAGATAACCCTTGGTACGATATATATTCATTATATCACATATTAATTGAAAGACATACGATACGGTTACGATACGATATATCGATACAAAGGAAAGCGATAATATCGCGTATCGATACAACGAAGTTCGATACAGTTACGATGCGATATATCGATACAATACACTTTTTTGGGCATCCCTAAGCCAAGATGCCACTTTGACGAATTCGCCAGACGCTTTCGTAGCGACTTCTATCTCCATCCCGCTCACATCTAAAGTTCGTGTGCGGTAGGGCAATATAAGTCGCGACGAAGGCGTATGGCGAATTCGTCAAAGTGGCATTTTGGCTACGGGCCCTGATGGTAAGTGATCACCACTGCCCATGGACAACAACAACTGCGCAAGGGTCGCAAATACAATGCCTGTTTTTGAGACCCCAAACCCTCCCCGACTGAGCTCTGGCGACCTTACTCACCAGCAGAAACTTAGCACATCAGTTACGAAGTGCTACTTCACTATGGTCTTCTGTAAACTTGCCCAGACGAGCGGCTTATTCGAGTGGAAGTTCCACTAATTACTACCTCTCTTTAATTAATTTTAAACCAACGATTTATTGATTAAAATAAGAAGTTACCTGTTTTATAATTTGTAGAATTTAATTGTTTAATGAATATATTTTATATATTAAAATTACTGGATATCTTTATCATTAATCATATTAACAACAGTGCATGACACGGTAATTCCAAGAATTCCAACACCGTTTTCTTGTAATGAGTTATGAGTGGAAATGTAATGAGTTACGAGTCGTAATGCAATGGATTATAAGTGATAATGTAATGAGTTATGAGTGGTAATGTAATTAGTAATGAGTGGTAATGTAATGAGTTATGAGTGGTAATGTAATTAGTAATGAGTGGTAATGTAATGAGTTATGAGTGGTAATGTAATGAGTTATGAGAGGTAATGTAATGAGTTACGAGTGGTAATGTTATGAGTTATGAGTGGTAATGAGTCTTACGTCGAAGTCGCCGATGGTGAACTTAGTGCCGGCGGCGTCGGCGACGAGCTGCGCGGGCGCCGGCGGGGCACTCTCCGGCGAGAGCACCTGCCGCGCACACACACACAAGTTAGCGGTTACGGGTTATTTACAAGTTTTAGCTGTTGGAAAAATTAGGTTCAACGGAGATTTTGGAAAATATAAAATACATACATTTTCTACCCCTATTTTTTATGTACTATTCTGAAATGTTTAAAATATGTATTCAAAATTAAAAAAAAACAGCTAATTTCAGGCGCGGAATTGAACCCAGCACTCTCGTTAGCTTTTGTCCGGATTGCAAGAGGTTCTGTCTAGGTCAATCCCTGCCTGAGATCGGCTTATTTTTCTCTGTTTATAATTTTTTAAAATGTTAGATAAAGGTAGGTAAATAATATTAAGCACATGGAAAATGAGTAATGACTCTAAACTATTTGATTTTATTGTCTCCAAATTCAAATATGCATCGGTAAGTCTTTTGCCCGTTGAACTTAATTTTCAAAGTTTAACGACCATGAAGGTTTAATTAAAATTTTAGCGATATCGGCTGTTTTGATATTTTAATACATAGCCCGATAAATACATATTTATAAATTGTAGTTAAGTTTAAAATACTTAAAATGTCAAAACAGACGTTAAAACACACACAAACTGTGAGCGTGCACTTATATCTCCAACCCGCTCACACAAATACTTCGAGTCACATTTTGGAGTTTGGTTTTACAACTATAACACAAGGGGAGTTAGCACAGTCTATCTACATTTTTAATTATTAGCTTAAATTCTTTCGTTAGCATTAGGTATAAGTACATTGATTATTTGCGATAGATAGAAATTATCCTCCACCGAGAATACCTTTGGTACATAATATTATGAGTGTCCGGGTGTGACTACCCACTTGACACCAAGTAGGGACCAGGCATGCGCTCCATTTGGCCGCTACGAAGATGACAATCCATCAAAATAGCCCCACAATCCCTGCTCCTGCAGAGCCCGCCACTCACATCTTGGTTGCTTATTATCTCCTTCGTGGATTCGATGGAGCCCTGGTGCTCCACGTCAACTGGCGCACCAGCAGGACCACCGACCGAGATACCGGGACCGGGATAGCCAGTATCCCGGCCAGGGTTATGACGACAAAATAGCTCCATAACCCTTGCTCCTCGTACAGAACCCATCACTCACATCCTGGTCGCTCATCATCTCCTTGGTGGACACGGTGGTCTCGATGCGCCTGATGGAGACCTGGATGTCCACATCAATGGGCACAGTAGCATGACCAACAGGATGGGCAGTATCCCGTCCAGGTTTTTTTAATAAACTAATATTGTCCCACTGCTTGGCAAAGATCTACCCTAAATTTCTCAATCTGCATCTGTCTGTGGCTAAAATTTGGCCAGGATTATGACGACAGAATAGCTCCATAACCCTTGCTCCTCCTACAGAACCCGTCACTCACATCCTGGTCGCTCATCATCTCCTTGGTGGACACGGTGGTCTCGATGCGTCTGATGGAGCCCTGGTGCTCCACATTGACTAGCGCAGCGACAATTCCACCAGGATGGGCAGTATGACGACATTATGATTATGACGACAGAATAGACCCATAGCCCTTGTTCCTCCTACAGAACCCGTCACTCACATCCTGGTCGCTCATCATCTCCTTGGTGGACACGGTGGTCTCGATGCGTCTGATGGAGCCCTGGTGCTCCACATTGACTAGCGCAGCGACAATTCCACCAGGATGGGCAGTATGACGACATTATGATTATGACGACAGAATAGACCCATAGCCCTTGTTCCTCCTACAGAACCCGTCACTCACATCCTGGTCGCTCATCATCTCCTTGGTGGACACGGTGGTCTCGATGCGCCTGATGGAGCCCTGGTAGAGGTCCACATCAACCAGCGCAGCAGCAGGACAACCGAGATGGGCAGTATCCCAGCCGGGATTTGTTTAATTAACCAATATTGTCCCACTGCTTGGCAAAAGTCTTCCCTAAATTTCTCTATCTGCATCTGTCTGTGGCCAAAATTTGCCAATCCGGCCAGGATTATGACGACAGAATAGCGCCATAGTCCCTGCTCCTCGAATAAAACCCTTCACTTACATCCTGGTCGCTCATCATTTCCTTGGTGGACACGGTGGTCTCGATGCGCCTGATGGAGCCCTGGTGGATGTCCACGTCAAAAGCCAGGCACTGGAAGCGGCGCAGCAGCAGGACCACCGGGATGGGCAGGATCCCGGCCAGGATCATGACGACGGCGATGCCGAGGACCCAGTCGGGGTAGCTCTTCTTCACGGTGTGGCCCTGAAAGGTAGAAAAATGGTTCAGGTATTATTATTGACAGGCCCGTTCGAATCCTGCTAGGGGTAAATGTTCGAGTGATGGAACATTGTCATTTGTACTCGAGACATGGCTATAAATGAATATCGCGTTTAGTGGGACCTCAAATGTAGTTGAGTCATGGTTGTCCACATGGGCGTACCCAGGTAGGGGCAGGGGGGGGGCAGCTGCCCCCCCCTGGATAATGTTGACGTCCATACTAAGTACCTTATCATGTACTTTTATCGATAAAAATTAAGAAATATTTTTTTTGCCATTTGTTTGTATTATTAATACAATATTTTAACAGCCCTATATTACGCTTCGCGTTCATTACCCATACCCATAACAGCTCGCTAGCAGCGCAGCGCCACAGATTACTTAATAGTTACTACGGCAGCGCTGCAGTGTCACTAACTTTATTTTCTAGAGGATCGTATCACACACTAGGGAAAATCGTATTTTACCAAGAATTCTAGAAAAAAAATAGTACGTTTTAAAAAATTCAAAAAAACTACAGCAAATTGTTTAAATAAGAAATGTAATTGTACTTTTACTAGAATGAAATACAAAGTTTTAGATAGATAAAATTTATCTATTACTAGACGGAGTCACGGGCGGCGGCCCGTGACTCCGTCCGCGTGGATTTCCAATAGCCTAAAGCCTTCCTCTTTAAACGGACTATCTAACACAAAAAGAACTTACACTTTCATTGTTACACCCTACTCAGATAATTAAAATTACAGTTCCTAAATTACAAAAGTGCATTGAGGAAGTATCTGATTTTTATGAATTAGAAGGGATCACGTCTGAAGCCGAACTTTGGCGCACGTTTTGGATAAATAAGCAGAGGTAGGATTTTGAAAATTTTGGAATAGCGGAGTTAATACAAGAAGCAGATTCTTTTTACCCGAAGGTCAAGATAGCCCTAGAAATTTTGCTGGCAATGCCGTATTCCACTGCTACGATTGAAAGGTCGTTTAGTACACTTAGACGTGTAAAAACGTGGCTAAGATAGACTATGACAAAAGATAGGTTGAATGGGCTTTGTAAGCTCACTGTGCACAGAGAATTTGTTAAAAGTATGAGTGATTCTTTCACGGAAGGCATCCTAAATCGTTTTGCTGAAGACTCACGAAAATTACTTTTAAAATAGCCATTGTATAAGAAGAATTTATATAAAAAGATTTTATCTATTTTAATTTAAGTTTTTTTATTTTTAACCGACTTCAAAAAGGAGGAGGTTCTCAATTCGTCTGTATATATTTTTTTTTTTATGTATGTTCACCGATATTTTCGTCAATTATAGACGGATTTCAAACATTTTTGTTTTGTTTGATAGGGTTCACTTCTGTGGTGGTCCCATTTTCACCAGTCCAGGATCTGATGATGGAATCCAGGAGAAATCGAGGGCAACTTCCGAAAATTGTATGCTCGTGTGGTGTTTTTGTTACGTAATCATGTCTTACTCAGGTATATGATTCAGGGTGTCAACATCTGATGCTGCTGTCCTGACGATGATGCTACAGTACTCCTTAACGGTTAGGAGTTGGAAGGCAGAACTGCATTTGGTCGATGGAAACTATTTAGTAATATGTAGGGCTAACATGTTGCTTGTGAGGTATGCTTGAATCAACATCTGATGCTGCTGTGCTGATGATGAAGTTGCAGTACTCCTTAACGGTTAGGAGTTGGGAGCAGTACTGCAATTGGTCGATCGAATGTATGTAGGGCTAACGTGATACTTGTGTATATTACATCCAGACTCACGGCGAGAAACTCCTCACATTCACGTTCTCGGGTGTTCTCGGTGTTTCTCGCCGTGAGTCTGGATGGGCTATTAGGGCAGTTACTACTCTTGAGATGGTTACGATGTAATCACGAAATATCGAGGGAAATTCTAACAAAAATCTCAATGAAATCGAGACAATTCCTCAATGAGTACCACCTATGCTTAAAAGGGTATATCTACTCCTGAGGTGGTCAGGAATCCACACATTTTTTTACAATAGTGACATACATACATACATATTATGTTCCGATAGTTACGCGTCCTATGCTCGTCCTATGTGATGATATACCCTCATTAGGGCTGCAGCCTTAGTGGGTCTACCCATGATAATAAAAAAATATAAATACCTAATAAATATTTTTTAACTCTTAACAACAACTAAGTACCTACCTGTTATTAATTAGGTTCACAACGCATTAACACAACTAAAAATTATGAAATAAATTGACTTTTTCAAAAAAAAATTAAACCGACTTCAAAAAAACACAAACAACAAAAACTTTAACCAGAAAAAAAACCTACATAACTAAAAAGCGATAAATAACCTCATTTATCTACTTAATGCTTATGCTTATTATAATATATATAAGTACAATTATTTAAATATTTACGACTTAATACCTAATACTTTTACAAAGTCATCTTTAACTATTTAAATATTTACAGTTATCACTTATTTTAGAAGTCGGTGCCAGCCAAACAAATAAATGTAATTAAGAAAAGTGACCGACACTAAAATTCAAAGCAAAACTTAGAATAGGACGCACCTTTTGAAACGATAGTAACCTAGGCTGCAGGCTGGCACCGACTTCAAAAATAAGTGATAACTGTAAATATTTAAATAGTTAAAGATGACTTTGTAAAAGTATTAGGTATTAAGTCGTAAATATTTAAATAATTGTACTTATATATATTATAATAAGCATAAGCATTAAGTAGATAAATGAGGTTATTTATCGCTTTTTAGTTATGTAGGTTTTTTTTCTGGTTAAAGTTTTTGTTGTTTGTGTTTTTTTTTAAAAACCACCTCACCTAGCTTATAAAAAATAAGATTTGTCCCCCCCCCCCCTGGCCCAGAACCTGAGTACGCCCATGGTTGTCCATAAAAGTATTTAATTATATTTAGCCGTTCCCTAACAGCCACATAGTACAAGCTTCGAGCTTAGTTTGGTCTAATAGTTATTACTTTCAATCAATTACATGTAAATAAATTCCTTGGAATTTATTTACATGTAATTGATTGAAAGAAATTTCGTGGAAATCTAAGGTTAATAGGTAACAATAATATGTTATTATTATTGTGTTGTTGGTATTAAGAACTCTACAAACTCAGATGTTCATAATCATAAAAGGTTAAACTTGGATACTTTTTTTTGTGAAAACAATATTTATTTTATCACCGATCCAAGTTGACTGTGCACAAGTTACAGGGCCGTGACCTAGAGGTTCTCAGTTCGATTCTCAGACAACAATTTTGTCGGTTCTCCTGAACCATTAATAGGCTGTCCCTTTACTTTATTTACCAAAGGAATATCGGAATTATAGTATTGTTTTCCTGTAATGTGTCAGATGCTTTATTGATTACTGAGTTACCTTCAAGCGCCACAGTATAGTGAAGAAATAATGAAAATGACGATAACAAGTAGATATATACCTAACCGTAGAAAGATTGCAGAGATTTTCTTAGGACCTGTTTTCTTACTATTGTTAGTCAACTGGTTAAAAATATATGGTTTTTGTATTTAAGAAGTCAACAAATTAATATATAGAAATCATAAGCACTCGAACGGAGCCTCGGGCGGAAGGTTGACATATATAGCAGGGCATATAATAAATATTAAAATCTCAGATGAACTAAAAATTTTATTGATCTAAGCTTGAAATAATCGGCGACAATAAATATAAATGAACATGTGTCACTGCAATACCTCCAACTGTTTATCTAGGGAATGCCCCTCGAACAGGAAAATATAAATAAGTATAAACCGGTCACCGCCTTTGCCCGCTCAGTCAACACATAACGTGGTCAGCATGTGGTTGTGCACTATACTTCTTCTACTGGGATCAGTGGTCTGTGACCATGTGGTGGTGGACACTCCAGTAGGACCCATCAAGGGGAGAGATGAAGGGAATTATACGACGTTCTTGGGAATACCGTATGCGAGAGTCGAAGGAAGGAATCCTTTTGGGGTGAGTATTTCTTACTCGAATGAGTCTTGCAACGTTTATGAACCAAGTTTAACTGCATCCAGTTTAAACTAGATCTTTTTTAAACAATTATTTAAAAGGTGAACCTATGTATAATTTCTTTTAAATAGTTATCCTAATAAATAATGAGTTAAAATATAGAAAATTCATTACCACCTTGATGAAAATTATAGGATACGTTTTTTTCTTGGTTCTTTAACGTCGTTTGGCACCTTCTTTTCGTCCTTTGCCTTGGCTCTTATCCCAGATTGAACGAGCAGGCATAAGTTTGTGATAATTTTTTTTTAATTTCCCTTTTATGTCGTGCTTATTTTTATAACTTCGAACAAAGACTTATAAAATACTCCTTATCAGGTTTCTCGCCAGAGACAATTTAATTTAAAAATTGGAATAATTAGGTTTTTATAAAAAGGCGAATTTTTATATTCGCCTTTAGGAAATCACACAAAATATTAATTCTTTACGTTTCAGGCTTCAACCAAGCTTCCAAACTTCGCCACGCCTTTCGAAGCTTTCGACAGCTCTATAAAGTGCCCCCAGCCCGCCGCGGGAGGCAAAGTCGAGGGGGAGCTCAACTGCCTTCGCCTGAACATCTACGTGCCTCCAAGAGGGGGGAAGAAGCTGCCAGTCTTCCTCTGGTTCCATGGAGGTGGATTCTACTTTGGCAGTTCAGGTAATTATCTTTCTCTACTCGTTAATATTTTATTTAGGCAAATGATTTAAAATAATTATTAAAATTAGGAATTACTTATTCTACTGGTTTTTAGTTCCAAGTATAACCCGAAATTCTAGCCCGGTAGCGGGTAGGATATTTTATACTAGCGGCCGCCCGCGACTGGATTTATTTTCTGCACACACAGTGTTTTATCCACTAACATTAGGTATTAAGCGCTACTAACATTACTATGGATCCATTAATTGTTATCCGAAATAAACAATTTCATTTCATTTCATTTATTATACAAAGTAGCCAAAAGCCTTCCTCGACAAATGTACTATCAAACAAAAAGTGTTTTTCAATCCGAACCAATAAGTTCCTGAGATTAACTTCATTTTACGATATTCTAATATTCTAAATGACTTATCAGTCTTTTGGTTTAGTGGTTAGTGACTTCAGAGTGATTAAGTTTGGATCCTGCTGAATGTTTACTAGTTATCTTTTTACGAGCATCATTATTCATTTATTTTGCAGGACATTACGACGGAAGGTATCTAATCCAACACGACATTATTGTGGTCACCGCCAACTACCGCCTCGGGCCTTACGGGTTCCTTTGCCTGGACCACCCAGATGTCCCTGGGAACCAAGGTTTGAAAGACCAGACCACAGCCCTGAAGTGGGTTAAGGATAACATAGCTGCCTTCGGTGGAGATCCAGAAAAGATAACTATAGCTGGAGAGAGCTATGGCGGAGGATCAGTAGATTTGCACATGTACTCCAATTATGAGAAGTATTTCGACAAAGCAGTGGTCCAAAGTGGTGGTGCAAGAGTCGAAGCAATGTTTGTGAAACCAGATTATAAAGCAGCTATTAAACTTGCTAATCTTCTTAACCATAATGCAAGTGATAATGATGATGCTATAAAGTTTTTAGCCACAGTTGACCCATTAGAACTAACTAAAGTCTTCAATTCATCTAAGATATTACTGAGAGCGTGTAAAGAGAAGAAATTTGATAACGTGCAGAGCTTTATCACAGAAAATCCTTTTCATTTAACCAAACCAAATAAAATAAAAGGCACTCCAGTTCTCTTTGGTTACAACAGCAAAGAAAATTTTGGTGAATACGCGAATAAGCCAGACGAATTCTTTGCCAAGAAAAAAGATGTATTTTTCGATAAACTTAACAGCACGTTTAAGTTAAAAGAAGATAAATTAAGAAAATTAGCGGACATTGTGAAGAGATTCTATCTCGGAAGTAAACCGGTGAACAAAGAAAACTTTTTGGCGTTAGTAGATTTTTCTGCCGACTATATGCTAAATTTTGCAGCTGAGAATTCTGTGGATCGGTTAGTAGAGCAAGGGGCTCATGTATACAAGTACATATTCTCGTATACCGGGAACAGTCCGTACAAGAATGTGACGGGGGTCGGAGCGTACCACACCGAGGAGTTGCAGTACTTGTTCCTGTTTTTGGGAAAGGAACTGACTGATCCTGAGCATATCATGATGAGGGACAGGATGACGACTTTGTGGGCCAATTTCGTGAAATATGGGTAAGTAATTTGCGCATTTTCATAAGTATTAGATACAAATAGGTTTAAAGCAAGATGATCATATTGTTCAGTAGGAACTGTACTTACTTTAAAAATTTTGTATGGAAAGTAGTTCAAACAGACAATTTTAAACAGAATATTTTAAGCATTTTATGTACTTAAGAATATTATTATTCAGGAATATATTAAAAGAAACTACACTTAAGGTCCATATTTTGAAGATACATTGTTCCAATTTGGTAACAATTTGATAAAAACTTAATCTTGGCCTTATGCATTATTCATTGTTAAATGAAGGGGTTTATTGAAGATTAACATTCTCAGAGTTATTTTCATCATAGACCTTTTGAAGTCCCTAGGTGAACTCGTAATGACGATTTCAACATTATTCCATCAACAATCATTAAATCGTTTCTCTTATGATTTCCAGGAATCCAACCCCAGAGACTTCCACCCTTATCCCAGTGGTGTGGAGCGAGGTCCCTCAAGACTCCAGGCCGTACATGAACATCGACCTGGATCTGACCGTGATGCAAGATGTCTACCACCACAGGATAGCCTTCTGGGACCTGCTCTGGCAGGAGTATTGGAGGCATTCGAGGATAATAAGTTGAAGTTTTGATTAAGATGCATTATTTTGTGAGGAGATTGTTTTACAGAGATAATAAAACTTTTTGTACATTTATTTATGAGTATGTTTTTTCATGCTAAGAGATACTCGTATTATAATAATTATCCAAATCCTGTCCCTTCTAATAAATTACCATATACAAATTGAATATACCAACCCGAATGTGTATCTATTGGATTTGTACTATTGCCCCTTCTTTGGTCCTCGTTGATAAATATTTAAAGCTTAAACCAGATTCATTTGAACCGACGATAATAAAAAAATAAGACATTACAGTATTAGGTTAAAAGCTTAGATGTTAATCACAAGCCAAGGACAAGTCGATTCTTACAAAAAAGTATCAGATTAATGATACTAATTACTTTGCTGTTAATGATGAAAAGTCGCGACCAAAGGCTGAAGAACTGTAATGACATTGTGATGACGAATAGTCGTAGCATGTTCTATTTATTTTTTGCGACTTGAGCTGAAAAATCTACACCTCTTTCGCATCCCGAGCGAATTATTCAAGAGATCTCTCCCTTGAGCATGGTCACGACAGAGGCGACCAGGATGCCGCTGACGATGAACGGGCCCACGAAGCGCCATGTCACCTGCCAGTAGATGATGATGATGATGATGATGATGAGCAGGCACCACGTACCTCATCAGCGTCCCAGGCGCTGTACTCCGGCGGGGAGATGAGCATGGACACGATGGAGGAGACCAGGATGCCGCTGACGATGAACGGTCCCACGTAGCGCCACGTCACCTGCCAGTAGATGATGATGATGATGATGAGCAGGCACCACGTACCTCATCAGCGTCCCAGGCGCTGTACTCCGGCGGGGAGATGAGCATGGACACGATGGAGGAGACCAGGATGCCGCTGACGATGAACGGTCCCACGTAGCGCCACGTCACCTGCCAGTAGATACCGGGCCGGTAGCCGGTCATCTCGTAGATGTCGTTTGAGAACCTGTAGGATAATACAGCAGGGCATGAATGTCAATGGTTTTCAAGATACATAGTTTACAACATAAAAAAGCAAGAGAGTATTGCAGTAGATTAAAACAAAACCCCACATTTCCATTTAAGGGGAGTGCTACTCAGTCTTACACAGGAGATCATAGTTGAGTGCAGTATGTTGGCAACTAAATATTTATGGGCTTGTCTAAAATATTTTCAAGGGTGATTTACGGATTAAGTACGAGCGTTCCTTCTAGGAAACATCAAAACATAGGGACAACATTTTCATAATACAATATGCAACGTAAATACAAAAAGTAAGAAAAGGTCTTCTAAGTAATCGTCACGAACTCAAGACGCTGCAAAACTCCTATTCTATTTTAAAGCCAGAGTAAATAGGCTGTTCATAAATGGGTATGCTCCACCATCAACCGCATCATCACTTTCCATCAGGTGAGATTGCGGTGAAATACCCACTTTTTATTTAATTAAAAAAAGTACCAAATACTAATAAATCACTCAACATTTACCTCTCGTGTCCATAGATGTAGATGACAGCGATCATTTCCATCAGAGCTACCACCACCAGCCCGATGGTGCCGGCGAAGGAGTCGAACATCTTCAGCCAGTACTCGCCCGCGCCCGTCGTAAAGATCAGACCCACGAAGAAGCAGAACACGCATACTGAGCCTGGAGGAGAAAAGAAGAGTGAGACGCGTGATACATTGCCAAGAAAAACATGAACAAGTAGAAGAGAATGTAAAAGTAAAAAAAATATTACAAGAAGGAAAAGAGGTGTAAGGAAAGAAAGAAATTAAATAATAAAGAATCAATGACTTAATACTGAATTAACATTAAGAATAAGGAGATAGAGGAAATATAAAAGCTATAAGAAAAAACATAGAAGGAATAAGAACAATAATGGAGGGAAGGCCGTAAAAGGAAGATTAAAAAGCAATATAGAAAAGCAAATAAAGGGAGGAATAGAAAAATAAAAACGGTGAGAATATAATAAAAATTAACGGGAGTCAGTTAAGGCCCCGTACTAGGCCAATGACAAGTTCGATTTTGCCCCCACTTCCTCATGCCCCGCACAAATATTTCGCGAAGTCAATGATCGCGCGGAATTATGTTCGAAATTTGAAATTCAACATATTTTTTCTCCAAACACATAGGGTTCCCAAAAATATGGTTTTGTACGAATTTAGTGAACATCTCTTTTAAACTTTTAAAAAGAATAGAATGCAATCATATTTTCTATACTAATATTACAAAGAGCAGAGATTTGTATTTTTGTATGCAACGAGGAAACTAAAAAACTAATAGACCGATTTCAAAACTTGTTTTTACATTAGAGAGCTTTATTGTTACTAACTCAGATAGGATTACATAGGCCATAATTAGTTCTCTTAAGTACACTTTTATCTCCCCGTGCGAAGCCGCGACGTGCCGCTAGTATGTGATAAACTTGTTTGTCACATACATATTTGACGACCCGCTGAAAATTAAATGAAAATGGCCGAGCGTGCAAAATATTTATAGTTTTTAGTCTTTTTTTAATGAGTTTATTAGTAATTGAAAAAAATAAGAAATATAAACCTCGCTTTATGTAATGATTATTTATATTAAAAAGTTTCAAGCTTTGTTTTACTGTATCACCTGAATAATGACGATTCTTTTGGTGATTTAGAGGCAACTTTGCAATTTTTTTTCTATCGAGAAAATTTAATGCAATCGTGTTTTCGTTGAATATGAGCCCTAGTGTAAGTCCTGAACTTTCCTATATCTGAATTTCAAACTCTTGTTTTCAATAATATAGAAATTACAGCCAACTATCTAACGCAATTTGGACTAGTACGGCCCCTTAATATTATAGGTTATGAAAAGAAAATAGGAAAAATTATTTTTACAATTCTCTATAACAGTTTTAGTCACTGTGCCATACAGTTTTCTAATAGCACAAGCTAATATTTTTTATATCGACAATAGCTTACCAGTGATAACAGGCTTGCTGAGCCTCTTAAAGAAGTCGATGTCGAAGATGGTGCAGAGCATGCCCTCCATGATGCCGATCTGGCTGCCCAGCCCGAGGGAGAGCAGCATGAGGAAGAAGGTGATCGACCAGAACGGAGCCGGCGTCAGCTTCAGGATAGCCTGCGTGAACACGATGAAGGCAAGGCCTGTGCCCTCTGCTGCCTGAAATCATGTAGAATCAAGATTCAAGAGCCCATCAGGAGACAATTATCGACTGCCAAGAATCTATAATACCCCTCCGGCCGTATTCGGCCATGGCGGCCGACCTTACGATCAGCCAGGTACGCAAGATATATTATAGTGCACAAGTGAGTGCGCAAGCACAGGTGCACTCCTTATTCCCTCACTCTCATAATTCGGTGGGACAGCAATCTGACACGACCGTAGAGAGATCAGGCGCAGGACCAACGGCTTAACGTGCCTTCCGAAGCACGGAGGAGCTCGAGATGAAATTTTTTGGTCACCCATCCGATGACTGGCATCTGCGAACGTTGCTTAACTTTAGCAACCGCATGCCGAGTGCGCTTACCACTGCGCCATCGAGCTCCTCAAGAATCTATACTAATATAATAAAGGTGAAGGGTTTGTTAGTTTGAACTAGCTAATCTCAGGAACTTACTGGTTCGAATTGAAAAAATAGGAAGGCTTTAAGCTATATTGTAATAATCAGTCTAGTTAAGAATAAAATACTCAAGAATCAAATATTATAATCATCTTCCTTGCGTTTATCCCGTTTCTGTGCGGGGTCCGCTTTGACATGATCCAGGATTTGGCGAGTCTGGTTATTACAGTGAAGTGACTGCCATCAGACCATCGTAATCCTTAAAGGGGAACCATACAGATTGGATCATGGTTACACATTCAGATCTTACTGAACTAAAATCAGAAAGTATTTGAATGTGCAGGATTCCTCATGGTGTTTTCCCTTACCGCCGAGCTGCTGGCACAAATCCACACATCACTTCAATTTCAATTTTCGAAAAATCCAGAGGTCCCGGATTTGAACCAGGACCAGTACTTCAGTGAGGCACGGTCCTCACTACTAGGCCACCATCGCCATTAAATGCAATAATATTCTTGGACGCTCCCCCAAATGCGAGAAGGCCTATAACATGGGCAAAACACCACGGCCAAAGGAGCGCATGATACCCTGGTCCCCAATAGGCTTAATAACGTGTTTGAGAGGAAAACTTGGTGTTTAGTGGGTAGTCGCACCCAGCGGAGTCCACCATACCTCTGCTTCTGGGCAAGGATGCGTAAAAACATTCACCAAGTATAAAAAAAATGCAATAATATCATCTTTTGACGGGCCCGTTGGTCTAGTGGTCAGAGACCCTGGCTACAAAACCAAGGGTCGCGGGTTCGAATCCTGCTAGGGGCAAATGTTTGTGTGATGAACATCGGCATTTGTACTCGAGTCATGGATGTTTATAAACGTATTTAAGTATGTCTATCCGTTCCCTAGCTTCCATAGTACAAGCTTCGAGCTTAGTTTGGGGCTAGGCAATTGGTGTGTCTGTCCAAGGCATTTATTTCATTTATTTATTTATGTCCGTACCTCCTCCAGTTGTCGTCCAATGGTGCACTCGGTGATGTTGAGGCTGGACAGCACGGTGGAGTTGATTGAGGGGAAGTGCTCGTTGTAGTACTCCATCGAGGAGTTGGCCGTGAACCCGCCGATGTGGTGGGCGGCCAGGATCTTCACCTGCCTGGTGGAGAAACTTGGTTAACTAACTTTTCACTTTCGGTTTGGTTCTAAGGTTGACTAAGAGAGATGATATAAGGCAGTAAGTCCGCCTTTTGTACAATTTTCTTTGTGGAACATACATTAATTTTGATCTTTTATTCAGATTAAATAAACATTAAAACTGTAGCATCAGTTTATCACACATCGAGGCCGTCTTTTAAAATGAGGCTATGTCGAAAATAAATCATTAAAAAATAATAAATGAAGTTTTTTTTCTAGATAGTCTAATTTTGAGGGTGTCTGGCAGAGGGTTGGAACCGTAGGAAGTGTCTGGCTTTCGGCAAGGTGACTTTTGGGATTATACTACGTAAAATTTGTAAAAATTGAGTTTTATACTTTAACGAATTTAACACACAATCTTATACGCCTTTATTACCTGATACCTGCGAAAGCCACTGCGACTCAAGTTACATAGACGGGATTCGTTCTTACCTATGTTGGGGACGTACATTGAAAAACTTACAGCTTTTATACTTTACCGAATGCCTGCGGGCCGCTGGCTCTTGCTCCATATGCCGGCATCGCGTTATTTTGTATAGACAATGAATTACCTCCGAAATTCTGTCGCGTAATTTCAACATCTGTTCCTACACTTAGATTTACAACAACGTGCTAACTGTTAAAATTTTTTTAACTCTTCCTAGCTAGAATTAACAACATAAATAGGTGAAAGTCGGAAAACAATTTCCTAATTCATCTGCACTGAGTCATCTATGATTCAGATTGACGACAAATAGCCTAATAAAATATAGTATGTTTCTACTGCCCATTGCGGCGCCGTAAGCGTTTACGGCTGCAGTAAAGCGGGCAGTAAAAACGCTTCTACAGCGAAATTGTTTAACTTTAATGGCCATATTATTCTAGTTACATATATGATGTGTATATATATTGTACCTAAAGTTGCTTGTGTTGGAAAAATAAGTGGCCAGGCCCTGTTATAGTTTGGCTATGGTCTTGTGTTATTACAGGAGTTTCTGTTATTGATCACGTTGCTAGCTACAGAAGATATCCTTCATGTGCTGTGGAGCCCTGATTAAATTGGGGCATGGAACAAGTTGCGAACTTTAGAAGACGTCTAACTGCTTTCTCTGGTGCTCCGACTAATTCAGGAGATGAAGACCTACCGGATCTTTTGATGTTAGCTTCAGAAAAGTCTTCCTATGTACTGTTGATTTCTATACTAGGAGGAATAGGAGACTTACTTGGCAATGCAGTTCTCGGTCATGGTGAAGGCCTTGAAGCCGAGGATGCTAAATATGACGACAGAAGCTTAGATGATAAAATCACAGAAGATGTTCTTTTGGCCTGTAGTGCTATTGTATCTATCCTGAAACTGGAGATACTGATATATTAAGGTGTCGACTCACTTGGCGATACAGTTCTCGGTCATGGTAAAAGCCTTGAAGCCGAGGATGCTGAAGATGACGACGGACGCGTAGATGGCGGTGAGCGCGTTGCACACAGAGACCAGCAGCACGTCGCGCACGCAGTTGTTGTTGGGCGGGTTGTACGACCCGAACAAGACCAGATACTGACAATGCCTACCCATGATGCTATTGAGGACCCAGCACCCTAATCAATTTCAGTGTTTGTGAAGCCTAAAGTCACCGTTCCATGTCATATCTGGATTTGCCAAAATCAGGATCATGATGCCAGATCCTGCTTCAGTATAGGTATAGTCTTGTGTTATTAGAGGAGTTACTGTAATATTGATCATGCTGCTAGCTACAGAAGATCTTAATGTGCTGTGATGCCCTGACTAAATTGGGACATGGTTGCTTTATGGATCATAATGCCAGCTATAGAAGACGACTTACGGCATCCTATGGTGCTCCGGAGATGAGAGCATATCGGTTGCTATGGTGCTAGTTTTAGAAGAGTCTTTCTGTGTCCTGATGAACTCTATAATGGGCGGAAGAGGGGACTCACTGGGCAATACAATTCTCGGTCATGGTGAAGGCCTTGAACCCGAGGGTGCTGAAGATGACGACAGAAGCGTAGATGATGAAAGCAAAGAAGATGTCTGTATCTATATCTGTGGCCTGTTGTGCTATATCTAGCCTTAATCTTGACAAACTGGTAGGTTGAGAAGACATTGACTCACTTGGCAATGCAGTTCTCGGTCATGGTGAAGGCCTTGAAGCCGAGGATGCTGAAGATGACGACGGACGCGTAGATGGCGGTGAGCGCGTTGCACACAGAGACCAGCAGCACGTCGCGCACGCAGTTGTTGTTGGGCGGGTTGTACGACCCGAACGCGATGAGGGAACCAAACGCAAGGCCGAACGAGTAGAATACTTGTGTGGCCGCGTCCAACCATACTGTTGGCTTTAGGAGTTTCTCCAGCTGGAATGGTTAATTTAATTTATTTATTAATTAGGACAGCCAAGATAAACTCTGATGGCAGGTTTCTGAGGCGCTTTAGTTTGATTTTTTGACAACACAAAACGAACAGATAAACTACGATTATTGATCGTCAGAAACCTGCCCTGACAAAAGCCACGTTTAGTCTGCTTAAACATGATAAGTTATAATTAAACTAGAACAGGAATAATGGAAGAATATAATACACCAAGAATAACATCTTCAGCAGAAACCTGCCCTTACAAAATTCTCGTTTGGGCTGTTTAAACATAATAAGTAATTTTTTTTTTGTTTTCGCTAATTCAACTTCCCTATCCTTAAACAGGAAAAGGGATAATGGGAGTATACGAAAAAAATAACTTAATTGTAGAAAGAAGAATTTAAACAATTTAATATCTTCATTAACTCACGTACCTTAGGTTTGTACATGTGAATAATACCGTCAGTAGAGCCTGGTAGCGTGATGCCCCTGATGAAGAAGATGGTCAGGACAACGTACGGGAACAGCGATGTGAAGTACACCACCTAGTGACAAAGGAATTGTGTAGTTAATTCCCTGTTTTATTTATAAGTTTAGTGATTAAAACACTGACAGTTTTCCAAAAGATGGCTATAAAGCGCGCTGCATATAGACTATGGTTTTGGGGATGGTATTTAAACATAGTGTCAGGTACCAGGTTCTAAAGAAAATGATTTAATTTAGATAGATATAGGAACTGACTTTTGCACTGAGCTTTTGTCTTACTTACTTACTCCGCTAGCACAGCGACTCTAAGTGGATCTTGGCTTCCAATAGAGAAGCTGAGCTGACAGAACTTGGATAGAGGCTCATACCTTGCCTATATTGGGACGAAACGCACGCTCAGAGAAAGACTAAGAAGATGCTGTCTTACTTAGCATCTAGTGAAGTCGTCTGGGCAAAGAGGAGCTTATTAATTGACTCGGCAAAGCAGTTCTCCAGAAGTTGTCTATAAGTGCGCTGCATATAGACAGAATGATTTTCGGGATTGTATCTAAACATAGTGTAAGCTACCAGGTTCTCAAGCATTGCTGGTGTCATAGTAGAAACTGACCTTCCCGCTGCTCTGGATGCCCTTCATCACGATGAAGAAGACGATGATCCAGGCCAGCAGCAGGTAGAGCACGATCCACCAGCGCGGCACGCCGGGCTCCTCGATGCTAGGCGCGGCGTCCAGCGCCTCGCGGTACCAGAAGTACACAGTGGCTGTTGCCTTGGTGCACTCCGCCTCTGCTGAACTGTTGTCAGCTGGGCAGTGAGCCCAGGGCAGCTGGTCGGCTGTGAGCTGTAAAGTAAAGCATATCTATAGTTGTTGGCGTTTCTATAGTTGTTGTAGAAGTGGTGCACAGAAGGTAGGATGCTTTTTCAAGGGATGGAGAAGAAGTTATAGCTTTCCGGCCATTTTTCGACCATGGTGGCCGATTTTACGATCAGCCAGGTACGCAGGATATATTCTTGTGCACATGTAAGTGCATTCCTTTTTTTTTCTCTCATAGTTCGATGGGACAGCAATCTGACACGACGGTTCAACGCGCCTTCAGTAGCACGGAGAAGTTCGAGAGTCGAGATGATTTTTTTCGATCATCTTTTCGATGACTGGCCTCTGCGAAAGTCGTGTCAGATTGCTGTCCCACCAAATTATGAGAGTGAGGGAATAGAGAGTGTACCTGTGCTTGCGCGCTCACTTTTACACTTTAATATATCCTGCTTACCTGGCTGATGGTAACGTCGGCTGCCATAGCAATACGTCCGGAGGGGTATTATGTCACTCACCCTAATACTGTTGAAGAGGTAGAAGAAGACCCAGGTGATGATGACGTTGTAGTAGAGCGCGACGAACAGCGTCACGACGCAGCTGGAGATGCCGATGCCGCCCAGCCAGGGGTGGATGGTGTTCCACACGCCCAGCGAGCCGAGACGCATCCACACACACACACTCACACATACACTACTCACCTTCGGAGGAGGAGCTCAATGGCGCGATGATTAGCACATTCCGCTTGCGGTTGCCAAAAAAACATTTGCAGATGCCAGTCGTGGGATGCGTGACCGAAAAATAATCATCTCGAGCTCTTCGTTGCTTCAGAAGGCACGTTAAACCGTTGGTCCTGATCTGTCTATGGTCGTGACAGATTGCTGCCCACCAAATTATGGGAGTGAGGGAATAGGGAGTGCTCCTGTGCATGCGCACTCACTTGTGCACTATAAATTATCCTGCGTGGCTGGCTGATCGGTAGGTCGGCCGCCATGGCCGAATGCGGCCGGAGGGGTATTATTTTGCTCACCCTAATACTGTTGAAGAGGTAGAAGAAGACCCAGGTGATGATGACGTTGTAGTAGAGCGCGACGAACAGCGTCACGACGCAGCTGGAGATGCCGATGCCGCCCAGCCAGGGGTGGATGGTGTTCCACACGCCCAGCGAACCGAGACGCATCTTCTGCCCGATCGCCATCTCGATGAGGAACAGCGGGATGCCTTCCAGGATCAGCATTATCATGAACGGGATCAGGAATGCGCCTGTGGGTAGAGAGAGAGTTGTCAACATGCTCAAAGTTTGAAAATGAAAAGAGTAACTATCAGCCAGCGGAGCAGACTTCCACCTAGAAGAGATCCAGGGCACATGGGCCTTTAATTCTTTTGTTTGGTAATCTAAATCTAAATTAATATGTACATTGTACCCAGCCCAGTTAGAAAGAGGGTCTGTCTAAGTATCAATTTTACTCGTATTGCCGGTTCTTCTCGATAGAAAGAACATTTCGAAGTTGGTGATAGATTTATTCAGTAACATTAGTGCCTGTGGATTCCTAAATGCTGAAAATTACATGAGTACGGACAACATCCGTTCTTGATGTTATGAAAAAAAAATGCAGCAGTTTGTTTTACGTCCCAAAGTATGAGAGTAGGTTATTGTAAATAAATGAATTAAATACGAATGCCGATTTCACAAGCTGTCTGCTTCTTTATAACTTGACTTTCACGCTCATAGAATAGAGTTCAAGATTGACTGTCACGCTCTTCAATTCATTTCCGTGCATGTAATCATTTGCTAACAACTGTTCACTCGGATGTTCCGATCAAATCAGTAAGCGTGTGAAGCTTTCGTCACGCTAGCGAATTATTGCTAACGAGTAACATGAATAAGCTTTAACTTGTCAGGTTATTATTGCTTCTAACTTAATGATGGATTATAATGTGGCAATTAATTAATCTGAGCTGACTATTATGTTTTTAATTAATTTAATACACATCTATACTCATATATAAAGCTGAAGAGTTTTTTTGTTTGTTTGTTTTAACGCGTAATTTCAGGAACTACTGGTCCGATTTGAAAAAATATTTTTGTGTTGGATAGTCCATTTGAAGGCTCTTGGAAATCTAAATCCACGCGGACGGAGTCGCGGGCGGCCGCTAGTTTGTACATAAACGTTTATACAAACACCTATTGTATTGATGTGTCTCATCAAAATCAATAATCATTTGCCCTGCAGTTCAACTACACAACCTATAGGTTAAATAATACCCTCCGGCCGTATTCGGCTATGGCGGCCGATCTTACGATCAGCCAGGTACGCAGGATATATTATAGTGCACAAGTGAGTGCGCAAGCACAGGTGCACTCCCTATTCCTTCACTCTCATAATTCGGTGGGACAGCAATCTGACACGACCGTAGAGAGATCAGGCGCAGGACCAACGGCTTAACGTGCCTTCCTAAGCACGGAGGAGCTCGAGATGAAATTTTTCGGTCACCCATCCGATGACTGGCATCTGCGAACGTTGCTTAACTTTAGCAACCGCAGGCCGAGTGCGCTAACCACTGCGCCATCGAGCTCCTCCTATAGGTACTAATATAATAAAACTGTAGAGAGAGTTTGTTTTTTTTATTGTTCGAACGCGGTAATCCCAGAAACTAATTTTATTTGATATTTATTAACCTAGCTTTAATTATCTATCTAGAAAGCTTGAGACTTATACATTCAGTTATTTCATAAACTAAAGTAGCGTCATTAGCTGAATTTAATTGAACTGACGTCAAAGGCATGTAAATTACTGATCTGCATACTGCCCACGCAGCAGATGTGCTACGAGACTACGCCGTAGCATTCGTAGCAGCCGTAGCGATCGATAGCGCCGCCCAAAGCGCTCGAAATAGATCGTTGCGTAAGCATAGCACCCATTTTTCAACTTTAAAGTCTAGTATTATTTTGAATGCTAGATGAATTTATCTAGTAGTATGTTAAATCGGCCTGTTGGTGTATTGTATAAATGCAGGCCTAATAGAACTGCTTAGTGTACAACTGCAGGTTTTTATCATTGACACCACGTGATATTTATACATATGTTTTTTTTAAAACTAAATAAAGCTTTTGTTGCTCAGGGCTGTTGTAGCTTTCGAATGGTAGGAGAATTTTTAAAACCGTTCGTTTCTGAGCCATTGCATTACAACCAAACAAACATCAAGTTTTCCTTTGTATATTTCAGTAGAGAAAATCATGTTGTCGTTACGAAGATAGGGTTTTGTCTTAATCGGCATCCTTGCGACGAACAAAAATACATCAGATTGATGATCCCACTGCAAGTCACAAGCTCCTACTGATACTGGGGGGTAGGCTTTATCAACACGTTGGTCAAACAACTGATTAATCACCATGTTTGTCAAACAACTGATTTGCAATAATTCTATTACGTCATACATATGATTCTGATCTGGCAAAGCACATATTGACATTTAGTTTGCGATTTGATTACACAGTTAAGTAGGTGGTATCATTTTATCTTTATCCATACAAATAAGTGCGTGCTATGTACATATATCAGGAACAACAAATATGTATGTCAGTGTTAAAACTGTCCCTCTGATATAATAAGTTTATAAATTATGCTACTTTCCTTTATTATTAGTAGTACTGGTATAAATACCAGTGTTTATAATAAGCTAAGTAATTATTTTCTGATATCGATTATATAGTTCAGTCATAGAATATTATGTAACAGTCTATTGTGTACATAGCATTGTGTGTTTCGTGGCAAACTGCCTTTCAATCTGCAAGGTCGCAAATGCAACCTTTACCTTTGAGAATGCAGTTACAATTTCATATTTCATAACTGCTGTGATGACAGTTTGAAATGTGAAATTGTAACTGGCTAAAGTTAAAACTACTATAAACATGGTTCGCCAAACATGTTTAGTATAAAAATATGTTTACTAAAAATTGTTTCATTCTTCTTGCTAAATCATAATCAATTAAATTATTCAAATAAGGAATCGGTTAAACTAAATAGTAAATAGAAACCAATCTGTTTCTCTCGTGTAAAGTCTCGTATCTTTTACTTGAACCACAATTTTTTTTCCGACTAGCAAGGCTATATATCTTAACATTCATATTTTATAAACAGTATTTTAACTTCCTCTTTATATAGATATTCAAACATCGTACATAATAAGTTTCTAACTAAAAAAAAATAAAAGTTACTCACCTCCACCATTCTGCTGACACAAGTACGGGAATCGCCAAATATTTCCGAGGCCGACGGAATATCCAATGATGGACAAGAAGAACTGCACCTTCCCCGACCACGCAGCTCGGTCCTCATCTGGCGCGTCCCTCTGCAGCGACCCCCTGGAGCCCTGCAGCACGATGGTGACCCCGTGGGGGCGCTCGCTACCATCAGCTCGCGTGTTCAGCGGCGCCAACTCATGCCCATTCCGCGGCCCGATCGGTTCAGCTTTCGCCGCCATCTTTTTTCCGCTCTCCCGCGCTTTAACCTGTCACTGAACTGTCAAAATTCCCGCGCGAAAAAATTTAAAGAAGTTCTTATTCCAAAATTGACTGCGACCTCTTTTCTAAATTCTATTTTTTTAAAAAATTCAATCCTATTATTTCGACTAGAAAATTAATGTGTTTATTTATTGTCTATTGCGTAACAGAAATCAAATTCTGGATTTCAGTTTGACGAGATTTTTCGAATGATAACCGTTACCTACGAATATGTTCATAATATTTGATACTACGTTTGGTGTATCTCGTAGTCATAGGTGTAGTACCGGATGGCGTCTTTTTTGACGAATTCGACAACTTTAAAGTATGTTGTCGTCCTTTGCAGTAGCTTTTGACGTAGTTTTAAGGAATCTCTGAATACGTTAGAAGCGTCTCTGTGCATATGACTTGGTTTGTGTGAGTCTCCGTACTAAGCAAATGGCATGACTTTAGTAATGTTGAGGTTCAACTTCAGCTGTCAGGCATTCTAGGATGCTTCCATCGCCATTCCTGGAACAAAGAAATTTTTTTTCTTTAAAAAAAGTTTAATCTAAAATGATACATCAACCAAATAAATTAATTTCGTTATTTTTGTTAACTGGAAGTTACTAAAATTAGTCCAGTAATTTTAGCAATTTTGATCCACGATCTGCGGAATAATTCCTAGTGAGCTGAATTTTTGTATGCACCTTTATTATAATATTGTAATGATGATGTGAAAAATCGACATTGATATCGTGCCGGCTAAAAAAGTTATAGGGGTCCAAACGTCACGAAAATCAGTTTTTCGCAAATATCTCGCGATTTATTGCTCAGAGGTCAATAATGGTTTCATAAAAGTTGTTAGTCGTAAAATTGTCTACAAAAAAGGTCTCTTGCATTTTTCTGTACAATTAACCGTTTTTGAAATAGACACTAGAACGCACTCACATATGGTATTGTATACCGTACGGCGCATACCAAGGCATAAACCCTATTGTTTGTTTTTTTCCCTTTTTTGTTTGTGTGTTTTTTGTTAGTATGATGTTCTACATATAGAAATATCAAGGACTTGTAATACTAGTACAGTAAGGAAAATAGGAATATCAGCTATAAAAAACTAAGTGGCAGTTTTTTTTTGTCACTTTATAACTCAAGAACGAGCTCACCGATCCAAACCAAATTTTCAGGGTTTGTACAGACTAATTAGTAGATGTTTTATGTGAAGTTTGAACAAAATCGGTCGTTCTTTTTATACGTAGCGAAGCACGTACCGGGCCGCTAGTGATGAAATAGATATGCTATGTCCAGTGACGTTTGGACCCCTATAACTTTTTTAGCCGGCACGATATCAATGTCGATTTTTCACAACTTTATCACAATATCATAATAAAGGCGTATACAAAAATTCAGCCTTCTAGGATTTTTTCCGCAGATCGTGGATCAAAATTGCTAAAATTCACATTGCATATCTATATTATTACTAGCGGCCCGGTACGTGCTTCGCTACGTATAAAGTGAAACGACCGATTTTGTTCAAACTTCACATAAAACATCTACTAATTAGTCTGTACAAACCCTGAAAATTTGGTTTGGATCGGTGAGCTCGTTCTTGACTTATAAAGTGACAAAAAAAACTGCCACTTAGTTTTTTATAGCTGATATTCCTATTTTCCTTACTGTACTAGTATTACAAGTCCTTTATATTTCTATATGTAGAACATCATACTAACAAAAAACACAAACAAAAAAGGGAAAAAAACAAACAATAGGGTTTATGCCTTGGTATGCGCCGTACGGTATACAATACCATAACACATACAATATGTGACGTACGCTTTAAGTTTCTTTGTGATTGGCTTTACGACTATATCATAAAAGTCTAGTAATTTAGATGATGATAGATGTTTTTTTCAAAAGCTGTTGGTCTAGTTTTAAAAAAAACATCGTAATATCCTATGCGTAGTCTTAAACAATAAAGCAAAAATAGTGTCACAATAACCTATGTAAAGATAACGCGTTAGAATGAAGGAGATCAATACCTATTTCTAGTATAGAAAAAAAAACACTCCAGTGGCATTTAATAAAATTGGCCTCATATTTGCGGTTCCATTAACAGCGGTACCTCTTAGTGTAATGGCACGAACGGGAGAAATCCCGCCTCTTTGGTTGCTTGCCAAAACTTTCTATTAAAATAGGTATTCTAGACTCTTTCATATCGATTTTTAGAGCTGAGGCATCAGTTTGCCTTATTTTACTAGTTATAACAGAAGTTTTAGACAAACACATTTTTCAAAGGTAAGTGTTTCCTTTTATTGTACCAAGTTTGCTTTTTGGCTAATACCGATTGGTATAGATACATATGTACGTAACTACGTTGTCAAATAAGATGAACTAATATGTATATTTGATAAGACTCTCCATTTTCCCTTTTACCTAAGACTCAATAGACTCTTTTTTTTCTAGTTATATACAGATACCCAACCATTTAATCCTATTAAGATTTTAATTAAGATGTGATTGGTCCATTTGATTAATCTGTTGAAATAGACCAATCAAATTAAACCATACTCGTAAAATTTCCGCTACTTATTCCATTCTGAAACATCTTTATTAAACCCTTAAAACATGCTTGTTACGACAAAATATCTTGAATTTAACTTTTCCATTAGGATTTCATCTTACGTCGTCGTATTAAGCCGTTCATAACGATCTCTGCATAACATGAATAGGCAGCTTGTTAATAATACATTCACGAGACACCCTGAACGGGTTTTACACCGAATAATATCTTGTAGTTTGTTTTATGCATGAAAATTGTTTTTTTTATGTAATGCGTAGATATAAGAGAAGTGCCTTTTACGACTGTCTATTTGCGTAGTAGAAAGAACACTAGACTCCAGAACCTCAGAGGTAGTGGGTTCAAATCCCATTTTGTGAGAATTTCCTAGATTTGTAAGGATATGAGGATATCCAAGGTTTGATTTAAATCACAAACTTATTATCTACGAGTATACTAATATAATTATGCTGAAGAGTTTGTTTGAAGGCGCTAACTCAGGAACTCAGGAACTACTGGGTTGAATTTAAAAAAATATTTTTGTGTTCGATAGTCCGTGTGGCGAGAAAGGCTATACGCGGACGAAGTCGCGAGCGGCCGCTAGTTAACACTTAATTCTCTAATTACTTTTAGGCGTTGAATTGTCTGTTCTGCAACATGCTTAATAAAAATTTCACTTAAACTCAAATCGCACGGTGTAAAACCAGCCCCATAGATGCGAGGGGACGGATCCGTGTCAAGGACAACCGGTAAGGGAGGGGTTCAGCCCCCTTTACCTCTGCCCCCGCTCCCTCAGCCACTCTGCCCACTGTCTCGAGGGGGTACAACTTTGTTTTGAGATGAAAGGATCTGTCGCCTCGCGGCTACTTAGGCACTGTTGATCAAACGATTTAAATTGTAAAAGGAACAGTGTATGGGTACTGAGCTGTAAGAAAAATAACGTTACGTCTGCCAATTAGAGCGAGGGTACGGGGTTTTTAAAGGCAGGCAACGCATCTGCGACCTCTGTACGGTTACTATTCAGGTGGCCCGCTTGTTCGTTTTCCTCTCTATCACATAAAAAAAGAAATAGTAGCAAGATAAAGAATGGAGAGGCGAAGATGTCAACTACAAATAATGCCGCTTGTTGCATTTGAAATATGTTCATAGAAATATGTTGAATACTGAAACATTGAATCTAAAATCCTTTTCGCGCAGTGCAGAAAAAGCCTCTGATTTTCATATGATTTTCTCCATAAATTACCCAGCCGGGAAATAAATCCGGTCTTGACAGCTAAGAAATATCCATCCAGGCAGCCTTTTTTGAACTGGTGAACAAATATCGACAAAAATATCAAACAAACAATAAATATAGCACAAAACAAACGACGTTAATCGGATCCCAGCACCCCCATACGCCGCCAAAGTGACTATTACCACATTAGGTCATTACGTTGACACCTGTGTGTCAATAGACAGTGAGCAACTAATATTTGCAAACCCAAAAGCTTTGCTTGTACTGGGAATATGTAGGTATATAATGTTTTGATGAGGCCCGTTGGCCTAGTGGTCAGTCTCTGGTCATAATCGAGTGTCGCGGGTTCGAATCCCGCTATGTACTTGAGTCATGGATGTTTATAAAAGTATTTATTAAGCATGTCTCTCCATTCCCTTGCGTCCATAGTACAAGCTTCGAGCTTATTTTGGGGCTAGACAATTGTTGTGTTAGTTCAATGCATTTATTTATTTATTTGTTATAATTTATTTATTTATTACTAATACAAACAAACTTATAACTAAATGTCTTCGATATCTTTCGTACGAAATTATTTTATGGCTTTTAAGAATTAACCTATTATACATTACCTTTTAACTATTTCAAAATTAGAACAACCGACAACACGCGAGTAAGGCGGCAGCTTTATCACTGGTTTACTCAGAATTTACTAAAATAATACAGACTTTTATTAAAAGTTACAATGACAGTAATTTCAAATCTATCGGGCTTAATACACTACCCTGTGTGAGCCCGTGTATTACGCAATAACGACTCGACGTACCCGTTCTGGGACACACGAATCAATAAACAAGCCAATGCTGAAAGCTTTGGAGTCACTAAAAGCCTATTATATTTTATTCTTATGGTTTTGTCAACCTACGACGATACCACTGTTAACGATCAAATGCCTCCGAAAATACCATTGGGGAACTAAACTGAGTTTTATACTTGTTGTGATACATATAACTTTTCAACTCACTGAATAGGTACCAGTAACTACTTTTGCTACGCTATGATGACTGAGTTAAGTACTCATTTAAATGGAAAGGAATAACTCAAACCTGGAAAAATATGGAATGTCACGGTGTGCCACATACTTTTTGTGTAAAAAATTGCTTATAAAAACTACTCATTAGCAGCATCAATATTAACATCTTTTTTAAGATATCCATTAACCCATTTACGAACAAACTGGAATGTTTTAATCAAGTCAGTTATGATTAAAAACGATCGATCCAAGGTTGCTTTTTTCCTTCAGCTATCTCACAGCCCCTTTGAAATGCCTCTCAGAGTTACATAATCCGAAGGCAATAACTTTCGGGATGAAGAGCCCTGCTATCGATTCTGGTGACCCAGTGACCGGCGTAGCCACTTGTGGCATTATAAATGGATGTCGACCATGCCAGATGTGGTAAGTGATCGTGCAATGATACAAACGATAATATAGATTATTTGAATGAGGAATTTTATAAGCAATGGGGGAATTAGGAATTAAAATGCACCATTAAACCATGTACAAAAGAGCAACTATCAAGTTTCTAGCCGCTGGTCGAGTCATTCTATTGTACTAATTATTTTTGATGATTTATAAGTGCCTTGCAGAGGCATACGTGAATAAAGTATATTTTGATTTTGATTTTGTACTGATTTATTTATTATGTGTTTATATTATTAATCACTGATATTTTACCGAAGTGAGCAAAATTGCATCCGCTTTTCCCAAGCTTGGCAATTTTATGGACACTCCTCCTATAAGTCTAACTAATACCATTGCTACAATTTTGTTTCGTTACTAGCGGTCGCTATATACATACATAGGTATAGTATATACCTACATACATAGGTATAGTTAGCCATCCTCGTCAAATGGACTATCCAACACAAACATATTTTTTCAAATCTGACCATTTGTTCCTGAGATTAGCGCGTTCAAACAAACTAACAAACGAACTCTTCAGCTTTATTATATAATTATAGATTAAAATCCAAATAAATTATCTCATGCCAAATCATACATCACACTAATATTATAAATAAGGATTCTTGATAATTCGACGCGGGCAAAAGCGCGGGTGAATGAAAACTAGCATAAACTTAAATGAACTGTAATTCCTTAAAGAAAATATATTTCCCACATGTTTACAAACCGTGGGCGTGGCGTGTCTTTCATTCTGTTGACAAGCGAAACAAAATGCAAGTGCATAATTAGTAGGCTAGGCCAAAGCAGTGAAGTCAAGGTCGATATTTTCCCACACGGAGTTATTTTAGTAAGAAAATTATAGCACGAATGGAATAAATTGACCTTGGTGAAAGTTTCAGTTTTGGACTAAATGTACAAAAATATAATACCCTTCCGGGCGCTTTTCGACCATGGCGGTCGATCTTAAGATCAGCCAGACACGCAAGATATATTATAGTGCACAAGTGAGTGCGCAAGCACAGGTGCACTCCCTGTTCTCCACTCTCACAGTTCAGTGGGATAGCAATCTGACACGACCGTAGAGACATCATGCGCAGGACCAACGGTTTAACGTGCCTTCCGACGCACGGAGGAGCGCGAGGCCGCTTTCTGCGAAAGTTGCTTAACTTTAGCAACCGTAGACCGAGCGCGCTAACCTCCTCAAAAGTATATACATATATTAATTGTATTTTTATCTTTCTTGCCTATTTCTGTAAGCTACGAATGTAGCATCTTAATTATAACTGCAATACCAAAAAATATGCACCGACAATGTTTGCCTATGATGGCTATGTCTTGCGGAATGGAGACAGGAATACAAACAAACGCGCCGACGATTATAACCTTAAAATAACGAGATAGTAATCAATAATTAAATACCTAGTCTGACTAACATTTCGTTATATCCTTTTCCATAAATTTCGTAACACGCTATCTATCGATTTGACCCAGTAACCATCAGCTATAAGATTGATGACTGCCCAATGAGCTTAGTGGTTTTAGTAAATCTTCTTTTAATACAACCACGAGCGGTCCAAGGCTTGACCCATGGGTCAGCCTAAATATTTCAAAGCGTCTAAGGTTAAACCTTTAGGTCAGACTATATCAATCCTAAAATTAGATTTACAGTTCGGACATCCGGACTTTGTAAATTAACAGAGTTTTCATTCATTATTGACCATGAATAGACCAGACCAGAGATACCTCGAATTAACAGGAAGCTAGGTGTAGTACAATGAGAATTTTAACAATAGATGGACGTACATAGTAGTTTCCTTTGAAATCTGGTGCACGCCTAAACCTATTCATTAATTCATTTAAGGCTGAAACTGCCATTCTTTCATTTAATGGCTTTGCATTATATATCTGATAAAATTACTGTACCTACGCCATTGACAATTTCTGTACCCTATATGAAACATTACATAAATGCGTCAGGCTCAACTCATACTCAAAATATTCTTTATGGAAATAGGCTTCATAGGAGCACTTGTTACTCGTCAGAAAATGACAAAATGATTGTCTACCTACCACCGATCTATTATTGTTAACGCATCAATCAATAAACTTATATAACATAACTTAACTAAACGAGGGTGCTTAATAAACATCGATTTTCAGAGAGGTAGAGTTTAGTGGAACTTCCACTCGTTGAGCCGATTGTTTGGGGAAGTACCTCCACCTTACAGAGGACCTCAGTGAAGTAGCACTTCGTAAATGTTGCCATAGCATACTTCTGCTGATGATTTCTGTCGGCAGAGCTCAGTTGGGGAGGGTATGGGGTTTTTAAGGCCGGCAACGCATCTGCGACTTTTCTGCGGTTCTTGATGTCCATGGGCAGCGGTGACCCTCTTGTTTTGCCTCTCTATAACATAAAAAGTGAATAACCACGCTACCTAACAGATTGATCGTGATGACACCACGGCCAGACATGTGAAAATCAGGCGTTATTGTATTACGAAAGAGCTGTTCATATTTTCAAAAAGATTGCGTCCCCAATGTTTCAGCATTACAATTCCAACACGACAGATGTAAGGGGTGAAATGTTCGCTACCCTTCCCTTCTTTTGTATCCAAAGGACTATAAAGAAAGTAGGTCAATATTATTTATGTATGTGGCCGTAGGCGAAATAGCGAGACTAGTTTTTTATGATACCTAAAAGGACCTAAGAGATCTTTGAATTTTACACACTGCTACATTTTATCCTTTTTGAAGCACAAAATCGATTGAAACCTTGTGGAGTTATAAATATAGGGATGGTTGTGATCACTTTAATTCCATTAATCTTAAGCTCGTTTGCCTCCATTTTACATAAGCACTTGCTATTCCCTCTCTCGCATAGTTCGGGACAGCAATCTGACGCGATCGTAGAGAGATCAGGCGCCGGATCAACGGGTTTAATGTGCCTTCGGAGGACAATCATTACGTATTATTATTATTACAGTGAAGGGATATTTCCTCCATTAAGTGGGTGTTACACTTTTCTCTACCTCTCTTAATAAGTCAGACCTTTTTCTTTTGGTGTAATGTGTTTTTAGCATATACACATAAGTCTTTATGTTTGCTTAATGAATTACACGTGTTTCAGGTTATCACCCGTTGTAATTTTATACTCTTAATTAGTTTTTTAATGCATTAATAAGTTAAATAAATTGATTCGTATTTGGTATGTCATGTCTGAGCGATTATATATTAAAAGTTATAAATAGGTACATTAATATAAACTTCTGTGACGCACTTAGCCAAGTACAGCTAGCAGCGAGTAAGGGTTAACATTTTCAGTTCAATAATAGCGCTTATGCCCCTGTCATTAGGGTGAAAAAAAGTGTTCTTTTCGTCTGACGTGTTGTTGTCTGTGTCTGTACATTGCCCTTTTAAGTGTCGATCGAATGATATTTACTCATGTTTAAAATATTGATTTCCAACTGGCCAGTCAGAGAAATTGTGTGGAGATTTTTTTTTCAGTATTTGAAACATTATAAGGTTACAGACCGAAGTCTAATTGGTTGTAAAGCCGTTGGTCCTTAAATCTCAACTGTTTTGTCAGATTGGTTTACGGGCCATGAAAGTATGGGAATGCAGAAGGGCTTCTATCTTTGCATGCGTATGCTTTTTATTCAAATTGATATTATGTTTCGTAATGTCACGAAAATTTTTTTGGGCTATTTATCTAAATGGCCTGATGAGAAGAAGTGCCGGAAGATTGTCTTTTGTGATAGCATTGCATCTAAATAGGTATTACGAAGCTGAATAGCTAGGTACCTACCAATATCATCTCGTTTTTCCTATGTTTGGATCTTAGGTAAAAATTTACACGTTGTTATCATATAAGATTAATTACTATAATTGAATTTCGTGTACGGGTCTTCCATTTTCAGAAAAACATTGTTAATATTCAGATATGTCTCGTATGTTTTTATACTTACGTTTATCTTACTTTACGTATGATTTTTGAAATTTTTGATGTAAATAGTTATGATTACGATTGATTTCGTTAATACGTCATCATCATCCTAGCGCCTCTCCCGGTTGCATCCTCGGCCATTGCCGCAGAGCCCAGGGTAGGCTAAGATCCTGAATTGACATGCCTGGTAATTACAATGAAGCGACTTTCGTCTGACGCCCGTTACCCTTACAAAGGAAACTAGCATATTTGGATCATATTCAGTCGGGACCAAGGGCTTAACGTGCCTTCCGCGAAGCACAAAATCGTCATTCCTATCGGACAATGTGTTCTGACAAGTGAAAGTGTTCCCGGCGGGAGTCGAACCCACGTCCTGTGGGGTTTTTGAGCACAGCGCTATAACCACTACACCACAGAGGTAATTCTAATTTATACACGTATTTTTTTTCAAATACTTAATGGATGCTTCCTTCTAGCAGTTGACTGCTTTTAGCATAACATGATGATGATGATTTTAATGACTTATTTTTAAATACTTCTTAATATCGTTATTTTGTTAACATTTTTACCTACGTTTTGTGCAGCTAATTCCATGTTAAAAAACACTAACATTTCAATAAATTATAACAGTAAGATAGAAGTTAAATGCAAAATTCGAATCACGCTTGAGCTAATCGAATTTAACTGCGAGTTTACATACTAGGTAATTTTTATTTATTTATAATCAAATAGTGTCAACGACATCGCTCACGTGCAGCCAATACACGTGGCCCGAACAGGACGGCCAGTTCCTGACCTTCCTCATACAGCACAGCGCATCGCCTGCACTCCCCCGCGCAGAATCAATACACAGCCGGGCTCACACAACCTAGACGGGCACCTCGTGTATAACCTCCATGCATACAGCCTTTTTCGTGTTAAACCTTTAGCCCTTAATAAAAAAAACATTTCAAAAAAGAACCACAATATTGTAAACTTCAAGATGAAACTGGCTGGAAAAAAAAGAAAATTTCGATTTCACTCGATTTTTCTTCCGCAATCGATAATTCCATGAAAATTTTGAAATACCCCAATGAATCTGAAATAAACGTAGTATATAAACTAAGATAATTAAGTTTATTCAAACAATTAACGTTTTGTTGACATGATATACACTTACGGAAAGTAGATGTAAACAGTCCGAAATAAAAAAGTTCAAACAACTAACACGAAAAGAAAACACTGGCCGGTTGTAGCACTATGTTTTTTCGCGACACGATTTTCAAATTTGACATTCGATTTTCAAATAGCGGACGCGGTAGGCCGACATCCGCCGCGGAGGTGCCACACTGACTGCCGAAATCGACGTCTAACTAGGGGTGTGTACGACGCTCAGTGACGCGGTATCGATATACTTATGTTCTCATTGAAAATGACACAAAAGTATGGTTAGTGGACGCTATAAAAAAAGACGCAAAGGACAACGGCAGAATCCCATGTATTTTCAGTACCACATAAAGACTTAGCGTTCCAAGAAGTGAATACTAGAAAATCAATCCTCTAATGATGCTTATCAAAAAATGTAATGGTAACATATTTTTTAAAGCTGGGGATAATAAGATGATTTCAAACATAACCTCCAATGCAACTTTTATATTATCCACAGAATTGCCATTTCCACAAATGTTACAAAGGCTTTGACCATCTGTCTGTCACTTTGAAATGTAAGCAAAAATTGACCTAATTGCCATGGAGTATATTAAATATACGAGCACCGACATCTATTGGTCTTAAGTGTCAATAGTTCTGTCCCAAAAAATGCAATCGTCAAATTCTTTCTCCAGATGGCGTTAAAAACAGTTTTTAAACCTGTCAAATTGAGGTGTCTATAAGTATGACCCCAATGCCCCCAATGATATTTTTTAAATATCATTGATGACCCCCCATTGTTATTGCTTATTATTATTTATAACACTGCGCAAACTAATACAAACCTGTAGGGTGGTAGAACACCTTGCTGGTGATAAAGCATTTTTATGATAGATCAACGTACATAGTCACTGCTTTTACAAAACAATATAACGAGGAGGAAAATAAAGACCAACACCATTATGTTATAATTATTATTTATTTCTCCAAATAACAGGATGCTTTTCTTCTTAATAACATAGGATAATCCAGCGCTGAACAATATTGAGAAGATTTTCATCCGAGTCTTATTGGACATGACTATAAGCGCTAAGCGCCCATATTCCAATAATCAACGCATTAGCAAGTTCCCACACTAAATACTAAAACATTCTGGTATATATTAAAATGTCCTCATAAATAATCACACGAATCACACTCGAAGAGTCTCTCCTCGCAGAATAGCAGACAGCGCAGGAGCAAAGGTGCTCAACTTACACACATCTATTGTAATATACTCGTATATTGTCTAAAACATATTTCTTATTGTATGTATCTGCGTGCTCAACTGAAGGCAAATCATTTTACAAATCACAACACGGCGAATATTGTGAATAAGAATGCAATAAAGATTATGAATATATGAATATTAATTGACCGATGTCTTTCCGATCACTTTTGACACATTATCAAACATAAACTAAAGAGTCGCTCTTTAGACAACGTCAAAAGCGTTCTGTTTTTCCATGTAAATGATGACCGGCGTTTTGTTTCAGGGATTTTGTAAGATAATACAATCAAGGATTTCCAGCTATTCCCAGCTTCTAAAAATCTACTTCAAATTGAAAAATGTTCGTCTCATGATTACCTTTAAATCATATATAGTCAGTTCTGGGAACGCTTAGTTTTATGAGTGGTACCCATTTTGCCGATCTCCTTTTAGGCAATACCCTTTGCTCAGTGCCACCAACCCCAGATAACCAATTCCTCGTACTAAGTATACTTATTAAAGACCATGTAGGTAGTTATTACTTAAAATTATTGCCTTTAAGTTATAACTTACATTATCTTCATTCCAAAACGTTTTTTTGGAAAGTTAAAATAAACAGAATAATAAATTATAGGTAACTTTAATGCTATTGACCTACCCTATGGCAGCTTAAAGGTTAGGTTGTTTAAGGTTTAAGTATACAGTCTTCAAAACAACTGATTTTTCGTGATCATAGTGCGAAAATGGTTCAAATCAGAAAATAATAAGGTTTAAGTCAATTCCAAAATAATTACAGCAAACTTTGTAATGTGTAATATCAGATTGCATTATGTACTTTATGTGCATTTGGTTTTATTATGTGACTACCTAGGAAATTTCTAGTAAATACCCCTTTATTAACTAGCCTTTGCCTTGTACGCTGTTTTGTAGGGATGTACGTGTATTTATTGTTAGATGAAACACGCGTCACTAATTTTGCATAATTATGCGTTTTATCTGTTATTATTTCAAAGATATCTGAAGTCTAGCATGACGGGCTGGATAAACCGAAGAGATAGGGCATGAATTTTTGTTGTTATTTACAGGAAACTGAGTAAAGTAGTAAGAGGTAGGTACTTACCTAACTACTAAGTTGGAGCTTCGTTCTATACTCAAAAGAACAAATCGATACTAATATTATGTATAATAGATAGATGTGAAGATTTTGTTTGTTTGTTTGTTTTAACGCGCTCATATCAGGAACAGGCTAAAATTGAAAAAAAAAATTTTGGATTTACCAGCGGAAACTGAAACCCAAGCGGAGGGATTCGGGGGCGGCCGCTATATTATATTCCAATTTTTCCCAATAAACCAGTCAAAATTGCGTCAAGACAATAATTTGATTTGATTTGCTTTTTGTTACGATTGCCTTAAAGTTTTTAATTTACCAACAAAGTTCTCCACTCGTAATAACCTAGTTTAATGGGTATTTTTTAAGCTGCAAGGTGAAGACAAAGTAAAAATATCCTCATTATTTACTATTTTACTATCGAAACACAAAACCAATCTATTTTAAGCAGAAATATTAATTACCCGGATGATTCATGCTTTAATTTTATTACCCTTTGAACCCTGCAGAATTGTTATGACACCGCTCCATGGGTAAAATTAGATTACTTAACATCCGACCTGATTATATCATTACTTGTTTTAACCGTTACTCTTTGAATTAAACCTTGAACCGCCGGTGAAGGACGTATCAATATTAATAAACAAAAGGTATCCTAAATGCCCAGAAAACGGAAAAAATATCTACAAGTTGGTTGTTTAACAACTAAACAACGCCCCAGTCAGTGGTACGTCCAGCAAGCGACTAATATAGATGAGCTTGAAAAAGTTTTTTTCAAAGTCATGATTTCAATACTGAGTGTGCATTCAGTGGTAAGGACAACGACTCTTACGCGATTCATATCGACGGGAACCCACTGCCAAAGGTATCCAAATTTAAATATCTTGGTGCGATGCTGACAGCCGATGGAAACATCGAGGCCGATGTTACCCACAGAATCAGCGTAGGATGGCAGAAATGGAGAGTTCTGACAGGGGTTTTATGCGACGCCAGAATGCCGATCAAAACCAAAGGCAAGATTTACAAGACTGCTGTCAGACCGGCCATGACGTACGGCGCTGAATGTTGGGCTATAAAGAAAACCCATGAACAGAAAATGCACGTCAGTGAGATGAAGATGCTTAGATGGGCGGCAGGTGTAACTCGACTTGATAAAGTGCGAAACGAGCACATTAGAGGAAGTTTTAAGGTTGCGCCTATTGCAGAAAAACTTACTGAAAGCCGTCTGCGATGGTTCGGTCATGTCATGAGACGCCCTGAAGACCATGTAGTAAAGCAGGCTCTAGCACTCGAAACTAATAAGCCTAAAAGAGGACGCCCACTAGCCACCTGGTGGTACACGGTGGCCAAGGACTTAAAGCTTGCCCAGACAGATATTACGACAACCCAGGATAGATTATCCTGGCGCCGCAGAACGAGGAGAGCCGACCCCAAATAATGGGAAAAGGCTAGGACAAAGAAGAAGAAGAAGATTTCAATACTGCTACAATGAATAAATTTTCTGTGTATCTACATAATGATGCATACTTATTGTTTAAAATAAAAACTTTGTTTAACAGAGAAAATTTATAAATAATCTTCTACATATAATGTGGTCCAAATCATTCATTATAAACAATAACGGTAAAACTTCAAGTAGTGAACTGATAACATTAAACACAGAAAATCTTGTTTCACTTATTAAAAATATATTTATCTCAGTAATTATGCACCGGACAAGATATCGAATAATAACAACAAAGACCGCTGTGTTCTCGATACTGACGGCGATTTATTGCAATTGCTAGGTAATTAGTCGATAAATTGGATTCTTTATTGTAGGAGATAAACTGACCTGGGGACTTCGTCGCAACAAACGAGTTACAGAAATATTTACAGTATGTACATAGTTATAGAAGCAAAATGCATCTATAGCAAGCTTGTCAAATTTTTTCTGCGGTCTGTAACGTAGTTTTCCGAACTCTAAAATCAATTGAAAAAATATCGTTCCGACTCTACGTTAAAAGTTTGAAACTACGGACTGACTTGAGTAAAAAAGTGTCAGCCTACTGAGAAATGGTCTTATCGTTGAAAAGTAAAATCACCGATACCATGAAATTATCACATATCTGTTTTTTTTCTTAAGTAAAAAGCATCTGTAACTAATTTGTCAGATTTGTATGTTAAACCCATCACCTCCGAGACAACATCCAGGTTTAAAAAAGAACGAAATATTAGTGTTGTCCTAGCGGATATTTTCGTGCGGTAATTGACCAACGAGTAGAGACGGTCCATTCTTGCTATATCCATAGCGCTGACACTCCCAAGATAATACGCGCTAACCTCGCCTAATTAAATATCTGTTAACGAAGCCTGTCAGGCTAATTATTAATTAATCAAACCGTTATGTAAACTACCGCCCTTCGAGCGTCATTATCAGATATGTGACGGTTATTACATGGTTACACGTTATGTAGTTATCGTCATGGAAACTCTTCAATCAACGTCTTTCAGTTTGAACGCATTTTCCTTGGCTAGATAAAATGGTGAAAACGTCGAATATATTTCCTTCATGTTTCTAAGTGTTTTGTTATAAAGGAACCAGGTAATATACTTAACACATTTTACATCTTTAGCAATATTTTAAAATGTATTTTCGTTAAATGTTTTCACATAATAACTTCTCACTGCAGAGCAAAGTTAGCTGGCTATAGGACTTAATTTCTTCAAAAGGGGAGTTTATGTGGATATATTAGATCCAACTCCGGGGTTCTAAATAATTTCTACAGTACGATGTTCTAAAAGCCATTGGATTATAATTGGGATTGGCAATGAAAAGATCTATTCAATTCGGACCATGCTAATTTTTCCGACCTGCGCAGTATTTCGTTTGTTGTATAAGAAGCGACGATATCGATATTCCAATTCTTGCACCCCCCAACCCTATCATCAGGTGACGTCACACCTTTACAGGGCGACTGGACCTGTGCAGGGGTGAGCATGCGCGAACAGACGCCATTTTGTTTTCACTCGGGCACCCTCGTCAGCCTTCGGAGGATTTCGTACCGTCTAGTCTTGCAAAATGTAGGAGCCTTTGCAAAAAAAGACCAGGCCATTTTAAAACCATGAAAAATACCTCGATTTATCAAGAATTCAATTTAGTTCAGATAACTATGTCCATATTATTTGTAAAAAACATTGTGAGCTTATTAACCGGTTATATACGGTTCAGTTGTTTTTTTTTTCACAATAACGCAAAATCGTATTTAATAGGTCTATCACCATTTTAAGGTGCAAAACAATCTCTATTTGATAACCTTGCATAGACTTAATCCGCGATGTTTCCATCAGTTTAAAATATGGTAGGTAGTGTTTCTGTAGTTAGAAATGTTTTTCTAATACGCAGCTCAATACCCCAGGGCTAGAGGCGTCAGTTAAATTGAGGACATCAATTTAGACGAATGTCATTCTAAATTCTCTCAGGTATTCCTTGTTTTAGCTGTTCTTATTTTATTTATTTTTATTTACTCTCTAGGTACTTACAACGCATCTGCAACCCTTGAGGCGTGCTGATGTCCGTGGTGATCACTTAGAATTAGGTGACCCTTACATACATATTTATTACTATCCAAATATATACCTACATAGCTTGGTAAAAGGTTTGTACTTTTCAGTTTCAACGAAATAGCAATTTAGGCGTTTAGTTATGCACGCTAATGAAAACTGTTAACTTAATATTTCAGCTAACAGAACGCTGGCTAATTGAAAACCTTACGTGGGATACGATACCAACCAACAACCTCTGGGCAATTATTAGGTACCTACTAATCTATTCAAATATAATGAAGTTGAAGAGTTTGTTTGTTTGAACGCTCTAATCTCAGCAACTATGTATCTACTGATCCGAACTGAAAACACTTTTATGTGTTGGAAAGTCCATTTAACGAGGAAGGCTTTAAAGCTATTGCATGAAAATGAAATCCACGCGAACGATGTCGCGGGCGGCTGCTATGATATTATTTAATTATACATATTTAGAAATCATTCCATGGGGTTTGAAAGCAGGCAGCGTTGGCAGAGTGGCTAACCACACCATGAAAGACGGAGTTGAGTCACGGAAATATTGTGCAAGTTTTAGAAAAATGTTGAAATTCACCCTAAGCAATGTTTACTTGCGTCATTTCTGTACGAGTATTTCGGTACACATAAGGCCGAGGTCACGTTATTTTAAAGCACAACGCAATGGAACAAATAATGGGACTTTAATGACTATGACATTGCAAAATTAAGTATTTGAACTTCGAACGTGATCCCGAGGACCTGGGTTCGATTCCCTGGTCGAACAAAGTTTGTGTCGGTTTTTCCGGATCCCGTGAGAGTTTGTTCTCGCCAATCCGCATTTGACAAGCGTGGCGATTAAGACGAAATCCATTTGTAATATATTTGTACCATTTGCAGTGGGACATTAGTAGGCCGCCATTGTTAGCCCCAGCCTAGGTACAGCAGGAATGGTCTAGATCTGCCTGAAACATAGGTATCGCGTGCCTCCGTTAGTTTCTACTAAATGAAAATGTCTTTGAAAACTGTAATGCCTCGTCGACGATTAAGTTAAAGGTCGTGGATTCATAGTAGAATAGAGCGCATGTATATATCTGGCGGGCCCGTTGGTCTAGTGGTCATAGACCCTGGCTATAAAACCAAGGGTCGCGGGTTCGAGTCCCACTAGAAGCGAATGTTGGTGTGATGAACATTGACATTCGTACTCGAGTCACGGATGTTTATAAAATTATTTATGTATCCATAGTACAAGTTTCGAGCTTAGTTTGAGGCTAGGCAATTGGCATGATAGTTCAAGGCATTTATTTATTATTTGAGGATGAACGTCAAATCGCTAGCTCAACAGTTAGTCTTTATTAATACTAACTAAGACCGACCGGGATGGAGACGCACTGTTTACGCCCTCTGCCCCATCGAGGGGACTTAGGACCTTAAGTTATGTATCTATTTAAGTACATTTGTAATACCACTGTTGATTCTGATGTATGTAACACAAGTGCTTAAGCTACTTAACACGGGGTCAGATCAATGTAGGTATGTGATGTTGTGAAATATTTATTTATATTTATTCTAGTCAAGTAAGTCAATATGTACTATTATTTTCTCATATTGCGTACGTCTGATCGAAAACTAGGGAATAGTGGAGGATGGCGTTAAGCTGTCTGGCTTTCTCCTTGGGCGCGACCTCGACTGGCAGCGTGCCAGATACTGCCAGCCCCAATCGATCCATTGCTCAGGCAGATGAACACGACCTGCTATTATGACGATAGATTCAGATATCATTAATATGGTGGTGCTTTCGTACAGACTGTCAAGGGTACGGGTACGAGCCCCATTCTTACCTGACAAAACATCTAAAAAATCCTGGAAAAACATCTGTTTAGATATATCTAACAAGATGTTTTCCCAGGTTTTTTTCTATTGTTCGTGTTCTTGTTTATTGTGTTAAACATTAATATCAGTTTATAGTATATTTTAGGCCGCCCGCGACTCCGTCAATGTGGATTTCTGTTTCCGCACAAATAATGTTTTACTTACCTTAACAATACAATTTGTATTTCACAGCTTTAAGCCTTCCTCGACTATTAAACACAAACATATGTTTTCTTCTCGAACCAGTAGTTCCGGAGTTAGCGCGTTCAAACAAACAAACAAAAAAGCTCTGCTTTATTATATTAATATAGATATGGTATGTATAGTATAGATAAATATATGTACGATAATATAAGAAACATAGAACTTGCTCCATCTTGAAGTGGATAAACCTAGGATTTATTATATAAAAGGCATGACCTGCAAAAAAGTTACATAAGTGCCCCATATTTTTGATAGCAGACAACTATGTATCAGATTGAGGTGACCCATCCTATATTTGTCAGTGGAATAGGCTACAGCCTGACCTTCGAAGTTGGTATCGCGCCAGCCACAGGCTCCAATCGATACCTATGCATGGGATGCAGCCTATAAGTAACCAGTTTCACGCGATATCGTTTATTTTCAATATATCGACTCATAAGTTCGATAGTCGAGTGAGTGTGAATTTTTATTTTCAGTTTTTCGGACAAGCGAGATTTTTTTTCCTTATCTTTTCGACTGTTAATCTGGTTAGTCAAGCTCCAATTAACTCATGTCAAAAACGATTGTAAAGGAAAGGATTATTTGTTTATTTTGTTATGTAGTACAAAAAATGCGTCACCTATATTATTCATACAACAGTACTTCTTCATTTTGAGTTAGGTGTAATCTATACTCATAATAAAGCTTAAGAGTTTGTTGGTTTGTATGTTTGTTTGTTTCAATTCAATGCACTTATCTTAGGAACTAAATATGTTGTGTTGGATAGTTCATTTGACGAGGAATTGGAAGTCTGAGAGGCTATTGGAAATCGAAATCCACACGGACGGAGTCGCAGGCGGCCGCTAGTAATTTATAAATAATAGGGTTAGATTAGATTTCGAACACAATTATTTGGCATCTCAGAATACAGAATAAACCAGAAAGAGCTTTCAATCAAATTTCTATGGAGCGCGTTGTGTCCAAAACGTCTTTCCCCCCTTGCGTCACCCACCCGCGTAGTGATACCAGCGCTCGATGAAGTTACAGTTTTTAAGAAAAATATTAAGTTCATGTACCTCGGTGCTGCTACAGCAATTTGAGAAAAACGTTTGAACAATAATGTTTTTTCAAACAATTATTTCAAAAGTAACTAGGCTTGACCATCCAGTTTGTATAAATGCATTTAATTATTAAATTTATTTTGAAATTTTGTTTGTTTTGATGTTTGTCTGTCAATTACGCTGAAACTACTGGACGGATTTTAATGAAATTGAAATTGTGTGCAGGTGGGGTAGGTACTTGGGTGATAAGCTACTTTTTATCCCGATTAAAAATGCTCCCAAGGGATAAACCAAAATCCACGCGAATGAAGTAAAAGGATATTCGAAAAAAATTAGAAAGTTTTTAAAGTATATTTCGTTTGAATTTATTTAGCAACAATATAATATGATACGCCTACATATATAAAATATGCTTAACATCAGTCGAAAGTGGATAAATAAAAAGCACATATTCAGAATTATTTAAAAACAAAATGTGTCAGAAAAACCAAATCTAAAACCTTTTTTTTCCACATATGATATTATGTTATGACAACACTTACAAATGGTATGTGTTTTTTTTAGGCAAATATACTTAATTCAAGAAAATCATTGATATACAAAAACCCAAGATACACAATCAACGTCTATAAACCGTCAACATCAGAAAAGTGCCCAATTTTAAATCCGGCACCTTTTTCAAATAGTCTTGCGTCACCCGCGTCATAGCAACGTCGTTGACAATGCCGAAATGCGCAATGAAAAATTGTACAAAAAGTACGACAAGAACGTTAGAAAAGGGCGGGATTTATTATTTTCGGTAAGTTAAAATGTTTATTGATTCGTTTTAGTGGATTTTATAACTTAATAAGCAACGTAATATATTATTTCAATTTAATTTGTTTCAAAACGTCAGTCACCGGCTCCAGTCAAATACGGCAAATTCCAATAGCCGTTCATTTATTGTCAGAACGATGCATTACAATCCCCTTTTATTTTAGTCGCATTATAAGAAGGCTCTGTTCGTATTTCAAAGGAGACGATATTTTTTTGTGATGTTTATTTTTTTAAATATGTTTTTGCACATATCGTTTTGATATTATAACAAGTATATTTATACACATCAATTGTATTTTTTGTATTATAATATCTTTTTTAAACGAATCCCATAAATTGTTATGGAATTTTCATTTTTGTTTCGTCTCATCTCCAACCATCCATTTAATTGGATTTCAGTTGGAACTTTGTTTATTAATCATATTATGTTCTTATATGTAGATTTTTGTGCATCATTTTTTAATTTATGATATACAATAAATTTAGGTGACGAAGACGATTTCTCTATTTACATAATGTATTTCTTATTCTTTTCTTTTTAGTAGTCCTTGTGGCCCAATACCATGCTGGCAATGGACATCAATCGTCAGCCAACAAAGGCGTGAAGATTCATTAAACACGTTTTAATTTTAAGTTTAAACATGCAGTTAGATAAGGTTTTGCGGTACTTTGTTAAATGACTACTTGCCATTTTTATGTTTGTACGTACATATTATAAATTTGCTTTAAAAATGCTTGTATATAATAATAAAACAAATATTCGTCTCCACTCCTAGCTTTGTTCTATCTGCGAAATTATGTCATGTCAAAGTTTGACTTTTGGTTTTGGTGACACTATTGAGTGTTACTTTTGTTCGAGACTGTGCATCTTGGGTTTTTGTATATCAATGAAGAAAATTTATTGAAATAAGTTCTGTAAAAATTTGGGTAATTTGTGGCAACACGCACAAAAGGTACACATAATTTTCATGACAGTTAAATTACGAAAAATAAAATTCAATATTTTAATAGAATGGACTGCAAATGTGATAATTGCAGATGAACCGTAATCCCAACATTTTTTTTCGTAAACCCGATAGCACTTTTGCAAGTGGGAACGACAGAGGACGGCATAATTATTAAAAAACTAACAGCTGCAATCAGATGTCAACAGTGCGGGCGTCGGCCATTGACTAACTGACAATTTAGTCGACCACACCTATTAGGTGTACTGCGAACATCTTCAGACATGAGCGCGTTGACGGTTTCTGGTTTATTCTGTATTCTGAGTTTGGCATCTATTTTTAATCTTCGTGCTTCATAATTGTAGTGCCAACGTAAAAAAGCCTTAAATAAAGATCTATACCTGATATATTGATGCACTGGGATGTTACATTACAGCATACACGTCACTTTTTATTAACGACTAGCGGCCGCCCGCGACTTCGTCCGCGTGGATATCGATTTTTTGGAATGAGTCAAAAAGTATCCTATGTTACTCTCCATCCCTTCAAATATCTCCACACGGCAATTCATCGCTTCGTTTTGCCGTGAAAGAAAGACAAACATACAGACAGACACACTTTCCCATTTATAATATTAGTATGGATTAGTCGCTGTTTTATGGCTAATTGATTATCCTCGAATGCCTCCAATATTCCTGCCAGAGCAGGTCCCAGAAGGCTATCCTGTGGTGGTAGACGTCCTGCATCATGGCCAGATCTAGGTCGATGTTCAGGTACGGCCTGGAGTCTTGAGGGACCTCGCTCCACACCACTGGGATGAGGGAGGAAGCCACTGGATTTCTGGAAGTAAGGAAATTAACATACTCTATACTAATATGTATGATAAAGTGTGTTTGTGTGTTTGTTTGTGTAAATGCGCGGATATCAGGAACTACTTACTGGTTCGAATTAAAGCAAATATTTTTGTGTTGGATAGTCCATTTGTCGAGTAAGGCTTTAAGCTTTAACATGACACTAGCGGCCGCCCGCGACTCTGTCCGCGTGGATTTCGATTTCCAATAGCCTAAAGCCTTCCTCGTAAAATGGACTATCCAACAAAAAAAGATTTTTTTCAAATCGGTCTAAGTAGTTGTTCCTGAGATTAGCTCGTTCAAACAAACAAAGAAACAATCAAACAAACATACAAACAAACTCTTCAGCTTTATATATTAGTATAGATTATGTGTGAGGAATCCGATTTCTACGATTGTGTTCAATACAATAGAAAAAAAAAGAAAACTTATGCAAAGAAATTATATCGAGCTTAGTATAATTATAGTGCAATTTCACCCGTTTTTAGTTTGTTTATTAAATTAGTCGTATTCAGTGGCCTTTTATTATTTGTTTATTATGATGGATAGTTTGGCACTGCATACCTTATCAATCACTGATAACATGTTTCTACGACAGTTGTTGATTTTAAAAACCATGCTTTTGAATTTTAAGTGAAAACCCAATACACTCAATACCATGCTAATGAACCAAAATACAAACATCGATGTAAATTAATATTTGATTAACTGATGATACCGAAATTTAATATGTATTATCATAATAATATTATGTAGTTTATTTTTCATCCTCCACCTTACTATTACAACCTGATTAATAAAGTCCTACTTTACCCGTCAAAAATTTTCATCACTTACCCATACTTAACGAAGTTCGCCCACAAACTGGTCATCCTGTCCCTCATCATAATATGTTCAGGCTCCACCAGATCCTCTCCTTCAAACTGGAACAAGTACTGCAACTCCTCAGTGTGGTACGCGCCGACCCCCGTCACATTCTTGTACGGACTGTTCCCGGTATACGAGAATATGTACTTGTACACATGAGCCCCTTGCTCTACCAATCTGTTCACGGAATTCTCGACAGCATATGCCCCTACGAAGTCTGACATAAAGTCTACAATTGCTAGCATGTTCTCCTTTTTAACTGACTTGCTGCCTAAATAAAACTTCTGCACGATTTTCGCCAGTTTTCTCAACTCACTCTCTTTCAAGTTGAAAGTGCTGTTAAGCTTGTCAAAGAATATGCCTTTGATGGTATCGTAATATTCTTCCGGTTCGTCAACAAATGCTAGAAACATTTCTTTACTATTATAGCCAATTAGAACTGGAGTTTTACTAATTCTTTTAAGCTTATTTAAATGGAAAGGGTCGTCTGTGACAAAATTTTGGACATGTTTAAACTTCTTCTCTTTACAGACTCCAATTGTCATACCAGATGCATCAAAAGCCTTGACTAGTTCTAAAGGATTAACAGTAGCTAAAGCCTTCAGTGCTTCATCGTTATTATTTGAAGAATGATTGAATAGTTCAGCAAGTTTTATCGCAGCATTGTAATCGGGCTTCACAAAGAAGTCTTCTACTAGAATTGCGCCACTTTGTATGACTGCTTTATCAAAGTACTTTTGATAGTTCGAGTAGAGATGTGCATCTACCGCACCACCTCCGGAGCTTTCACCAGCTATAGTGACTTTTGCAGGGTCACCACCAAAGGCGTGGATGTTCTCATGGATCCACTTGAGGGCTTGGACCTGGTCTTTGAGCCCTTGGTTCCCAGAAACGGTCGGGTGATCAAGGCAGAGAAAGCCGTACGGCCCAAGGCGATAGTTGACTGTGATGACGATGATGTCCTGCTGCACTAGGTATTTGCCGCCGTAAAAACCTGAAATGGAAGAAATAGAGATGGTTACAGTTTATCAAAGTTGGTAAAGAATTTTTTTTGTTTATTTAATTTTAGATGTTTTTATATTTATAAAATTAGCTCTAGATTGTTCCTTAAATTCCTCAAAATATGCACGACATTATTTTGCCTGTTTTATTTAACCGACTTCTTTATGATTACGACTAAAAGAAGCTTGGTTTGTTAGTAACATTTATTTAAATTACTTACTAGATTAACACTCGTGACCTCTGGGGGGCTCTGGTACATAGGGTTATCGTTTTATATCCGATTCCGCCATGAAACCAGGCTTACTCGTATGTTATTATATGAGTTTAATAAAATTGTACCTATATTACACATCAAGAACAGAACAGTGTAAACATATTTTATGAGTGATCGAGCCATACCGTGCATTCATATGTCGGTCTGATCGTCTTTCGAACACTTAGCCAAAAACAAAAAGCTTGATAAACATTAAAAAATTAATATACGAATTCCTTTTTTTATATTTATGGACCTACTAAGTTATTATAAAAGTATGTACAAAACAGTAAAAGAGTTTTATTACCTCCATAACCAAAGACAAAGCCTCCTCCATGGAACCACACAAACACAGGCAGCTGTCCATCGCTATGTTTGGGCACGAATATGTTTAGCCTCAAACACTGTAATACTCCATCGCTGAAGCGGGCTTGAGGACACTTTATAGAAGCATCAAATGCCTCAAACGGCTCTGAGAAGGTCGGGTAAGGTTGAGAAACCTGAAAGTTGAAGTGGTTTAATCATGAGGTAGTAACCATATACTATTAATATAAAATACAATACTACAAGAAATGAGATAGTACCTAACCATGATAGTACATAACTATGAATAGTATATGGTTAGGTACTATCTCATTTATTCATAATCCGTGTCTTAGAAAGTGACTAAGAAGGGGAACATTCTGGGGGATACGTAGCAGCGTTTTTCTGTTTATCTTGACTCAGAAAGGGGGCTATGGGAAAAACCTCACATTTTATCATCGTCGGGGAAGGCCTACGTTTAGCAGAAGACTTTGACATTACCTATATTCACGCACACATTTTAGATAACAATAATTTAGAAGTCCAAAACTGCGAAAAACTATTGTTAGAAAAAGAATTTGTGCACAATATAATGATTTGCGCTTATTTTTTGATATTGTCTGATAGATGATGATAGATATCATGTAAAAGTTGCATAATTTATTAAAAAACACCATTAAAAAAGCTTAGCGATCATACCAACTACAATATTATAGATAGGTAAGGTAGGTATGTAAAAACTTACCCCAAAAGGATTGCTCGTGTCCACTTTAGCATATGGTACTCCAAAGAAGGTGGAGTAGTTCCCTTCATCACGACCATTGATGGGTCCAACGGGAGTTTCCACCACGACCTGATCACACCACACTTGGTTCACTATGACGAGAAGTGCACACAACCACATTGTGAGGTAGACTGAGTGTCGAATGGGCACTTGTAGTTTTATATTCTGTTTTCCTGTTTTTACGTTAAGTATATGGAAAGTGGGCGCGCTGTCTTTGCGTTTATTATTTTATTTTGTTTTTTTCTGTACTTTTATAGTACCTACCTAACCAAGACCTGTACCTACATTTCTCATTTACTAATTCAATTGGCATTCTTGTTGCGTAACTTACAGCAACACTTCTCAATAGTTAATAATAAATTAACGTCAATTGATTTCACACAAGCAAAACCATATCGATGAAGTAGTCAAGGAGACCATGACATCATTTTGCGGGGAAGACCCTGTTTCATGTCCTTTTTACTGTGATATTATACATCTAGACCTTGTGTTTCTGTTTGTTTAAGTACCGACCTACTGGTTGGAAATGAAAAAAAAAAAATTGCGTTGGATAGTCTTTTAGCTTTAGTCTTTAGAACTTTAGGTTAGATATAAATATAAATAAATATCTCTGGACATTATTCACACAGCGCCATCTAGCCCCAAACTAAGCTGAAGCTTGTGCTATGGATGCCAGACAACGGATAAACATTACTTACATACTTTTTTTTGTTGTAAATATATACATATTATACATAGAAACACCCAGACCGATACAAACAGACATGTTCATGCACACAAATGTTTGTTCCGTGCGGGGATCGAACCCGCGACCTTTGGTGTAATAGCCGACTTCTCAACCATTACACCAAACGGCTCGTCAATAAACAAATGGTTTTGTATTTGAAACAAATCAGTAACACAATAGGATCTTACTCGTTGCGTACCCTGGCCTCAGAGGCAATGGCCGAGGATGTTACTGGGAGAAGCACTAGGATGATGATTAGAAATGACCATAATTAGTAGTTCTAACATTTGTTTTTTTATTTAACACTAGACTTCTTCCGCGTCCCGTCCTGTCCGCCTGTCAAGTCGTTATTTTTTCTTGCCTATAAAACCATCTCTGGACTTGTAAGAACATTTAAAACATTTGCCAAATTGGTCCAGGCCGTATTTTTGCGATTCCTTTTTATTTGCAGGATTGTAAACGACCTCAGCGATGGTAAGTATGAAAATAAAATCACAGTAGTCAAATACAACTATTTATTTTTAACATTTGGCAAATGGCAAAATTTGTGGCCGCGCTCTCTTAGAAAATTAAAATATAATCTTAAATATAACCTAGGTAGTTACGTTCTTTTTAATTACAATACTTTTTTGCTCCAACGTTTCCAGTCCCATTATTCATAGCCTCTGTTAAAAAATGTTTTCAATTTCGAACGCGACCACACGTTAAAATCAGGTTTAACATTTATGACGTCATCTAGAATTATCAGAATAACACTGGACATTCCAATTTACCAAGAAACAAGCAACGTTGGACAGCCACTTTCCATAACCGAGTAATTCGAAAGCCTCGTAAATGAAATAACTAATGACTTCATTAAATGGATTGCCTTATCCCTAAGGATTTAATCTAGCTGTTTGTTAACTATGAAATGCCTACACTCATTTGGGTTAATAAAGTTATCTATTGTTTTATATTTTTAAATTTGAGCAAGCGGTTTGACTTTAAATTGATGAGTCAAAGCACTTTGTATGATTTTATTCCAGTAAATTAAAGTAACCGTCCAACATTACAACTGTTACTAGTCTTTTGTTTTATCTAATCTTGCTCTAAGTATATTTTAATGTCTACGCTAACTTGAAATTATTTTCTAATCCACACTAGCTTCCTACATTCGACAAAGAGAGTAGCAAAATATATCTTCGAGTTATAATAATTGACGAACTATGCGAATCAAACTTGGCCTAAGCCTTTTTTAGAACGGCAAGTTTCATAGATAAGTAAATTCTATACAACATAATTTTGATCAGGGATCTTCAACCTTAGTTTGGTATTACATGGATCTGTTTTTGTAGTAAAAAGGTTGAAGATACCTGTTTTTTCTCTTTTTAAATAGTAACGTACATATGTAAGCCTTATTAAAGACAATATACATACATAAGATTTTATAGAACGAATGAAAAACTACAAATTTCACACATTTGAGCTTCTACTCTTACATTATATTTACAGGTAGGTATCTGAGAAGTTGAAAACTCTTTGAACCATTCATATTAATTTTAAAAATAACTAGATTAAAAACCTTAAGTGTTAAATCGGTAAAATTTAATATTTACATTGTTACTTCTAGCCAAAATATGTAGTTTCAAATAGTCATTGAATGATATTATTATCTACAACATCAACCATTTCTATGTATTTTAGACTATTTTGAACTTTTTGTTTTGGCGTTTTATACAAAATACTTTTTACAAACATTGATTGAACATAACATTTTCATTTAAATTAATATTTTATCTTTTAATCTCATTCATAAAAAGATAGTTACATGCTTTTTAAATTGGAGGACTTTCAAAATATGAAGTCCTGGGTCTTATCATTATTGCAGCGATTTTTATAAATTAATTTAAGTAGTAATCATATTATATATGAGAAATTGGTTTAAAATGTTTGTATTTATATACATTTCCCTTATAGAAAATGTTATAAGCGATATAATTAAGTCTTGCCAATTATAAATACTGAGTTATACTTGAAATAATTTTATAAAAATAGAATGAAGCCTCCAGTCAAAAAGTTAATAATTTAGGCCTTTATCAAGCAATAAATTACATTCATACGTATAAAATATATACAATAATATGTCTAATCCACACTTTTGTCAAATATATTTAAGATTATTATTACGTCACTTAATTTAATTATAATACCTAAACTATTCCAAAAAAAAGATTAAGCTGAATATTATTATTAGAATGTTGGTATGAAATTTGTTTTCTACTGCAATTATGTACAGAATATGCTGAATATGTCTCATTATATATACATAATGGTAACAGACTATCAAATCGAGTATCTACATACGGGCTCCATTAGTATCACACTTAGAACCGAGATACCAACCGAAGACATAAAATAAATCTTTGTCCATGCATCGCCTCGACGGTCTAGTGTACTGTGCGTCGAGGTTCTGGGTTCGTTGCCCGGGTCGGATAAATTTGTGTCAGTTTTTCCGGGTTTATAAGTTAAAACCTATATTTATAAGGAAAACATGATTTCCAATGATGGAGGCCTTTGTCTTGCAATTGGACATTAACAGGCCGATACTTGACTTTATTTTACTTTTTGTCAATTGCAAATTGTATATCTATATAAGATATCTATAAAAGATGCTAACAAAGCATATTTTGTTATAACTGAATTTGATGATTGATAGGTGTAAACTAATTATTATTGTTCACGTCATTGTAATTATTGTTCGAGCTTTGCCTAAAAGATGGCGGTAATATATCGCGGAGCGTGAACTCGCCTGAGACGCGGTGACGAGATTTTTCTCTGAATGTATAAAGGATTTTTGTGACAGTCAATAAACATGCTTGGTCCACCTGATTTGTTTGTTTCATTTAATGTTTCAAACCCAAAGTGCGCTCGGAGTCTTTTCATGGTCCTTCGAGCCGGATCTGTGGAGTGAGTGAAGTGCAGTTCCATTTGGGCACTAGTCCTAGTGCAGGCTGAGTGCATTTTTGGAGGAGGTGACGTCCTGGACAGTGGTTCGCTGTCGCAACCAGGACGTTGGAGCAGCTGGTCCAGGGAGACCAGTTGGACAGCGGAGCGGACGGGAGCAGCTGTCAGACCGAGCATCGGTTGAGGAGTCGGGAGCAGCGGAGCTGTCTGGTGGTGGCGACCAGCAGCTGGTGAGGAGTTCGCCAAGGAACAGTGAAGTGTGAGTGAGACAGGAAACTGTGAGTACATTTGTTTATATTGTGAATAGCCAGTGAGCAGCGGAGAAAATTAGACTCTATTATACTGGACAATTTAACTTTAAATATATGTGTGGTAATTTTAGGACTTAGAATAATTTTAGACTAGTTAGGACTTAGAATAATTTTAAGCTAGATTTAGGAACTTAGAATAGTTTTCAAAAAACGGTTGGAACGAGGAGTCTATGCCCGATTTTTGAAAAATATTTACTCTCCTCTACAACTTAGAAAATTTTTGTAAATAATTTATTTGGAAATTAGGTTAAAAATGGAAGGCTTCATAGATTTCCAGACAGAGTTGTTTGAGCGGATTATCAAAGCTCGGGCTAACTATAAAAAGAGCCCTAAAGATCGCATCACAAAAGAGTATGTAGAAGGGCGCTTAGAACTGGTTAATCAGTTATGGCAGAAATTTCTAGCAGGGCATGAAGAGTTGAGGCGTACTGTAGATAGGAAAGCACTCTCGGGTACTGACTACATAAAAAACGAAATTTATGATCAGACCGAGGAATGTTATTTGGAGTTTACGGAAGAATTAAAGCAATGCCTTAAACAGTTTAATATTGTAAATATATCTAATAGCGTACCAGCATCTGAAACGAATTCTTTTCATATAAAATCTTCATCATCATTCATAAAATTACCTAGGATTAACATACCCACATTTTCAGGCAAATACTCGGAATGGACTACTTTCAGGGATTTATATGTTGCTCTTATTCATAATAACTACGAGTTGTCCAATGTGGAAAAGATGCACTTTCTTAAAAGTTATTTGAAAGGGGAAGCAGAGCAATATTTAAGGCATTTACCTATCTCAAATGAAAACTACGATAGGTGTTGGAAGTTGCTGGAGGAAAGGTTTGACAATAAAAACTATATATGCCAGTTAACTTTGCAAAGATTGTTGAGTCAAGGGAATATGTCACGTGAGTCAGCTATAGGTTTAAAAGAGTTAATTGACACCACCAGTGATTGTCTGTCAGTTCTAGGAAATATAGGGGTGGATGTCAGTAGCTGGGACGTAATTGTTGTTCATATTTTAAGTCTCAAGTTGGACCCGGAAACTAAGCGCCAATGGGAATTTCAATTTAGTGAAAGCTCAGCAGATGAATTACCAACGTATGCTGAATTTAAACAATTCCTAACTACCAGATATCGTGCATTGGAATTCTTAGTATCTGGATCAATCTTAGAGAAAAGGGGTTGTGACAGTAGTGTAAATAAAAATAGGGTTGTAAATAACACGTGTCCATTTTGTAAATCCGAACATAAATTAAGTAATTGTAAAGATTTTAGAAACGAGTCGGTTGTGGCCCGTCGTAAGTTTTTGGAGAGGAGCAATGCCTGCTTTATTTGTTTAGGGACCAATCACACTGCTAAAAAGTGTTTTAGTAATTATTTGTGTCGGTTATGTAGGAGAAGACATCACGTCTTATTGCATCCTAGCGCTCAGGATCCCCAATCTGGGGAGGATGAACTTATTTCCTGTGCGTCTAGTAGAGGGGATAATAGTAGCAACAAAGTTATACTGCCGACAGCTCTTGTAAATACAGAATCTGAAGCTGGTCAGGTATATTCGATTCGAGCATTATTGGATCAAGGATCCCAGTCATCATTCGTGACTGAGGCTATGGTGCAAGAGTTGGGATTAAAAAAGGTCCATGTTAAGAGTAGAATAAGGGGTATAGGTAGTCACCATGGGCTCACTTCAAAGGCTATGGTCAAAATAAAAGTAGTTTCACGGGTTAAACCGAATTGTATTGTCCATGTGAAAGCACATGTTTTGGAGTCCATAACTTCACTGTCGGCCACTCCTAAAATAACATCAGGGGAATGGCAGGATCTGGATCATGTTGTACTTGCTGATCCAAGCTACTACACTTCTGGTAATATAGATTTACTTTTGGGTTCGGAAGTGTATGGCCAAATTGTACAGAATGGGGTGATGAAAGGGCCTACGGGTTCACCACTTGCACAGTCCACGACATTGGGGTGGATATTGTCAGGTGTTGTATGTAAATAGGTCCGCGGAACATTTTAGTAATTTTAGTTGATTTGTTGTTGTATTGTAATTGTTATATTGATTTGTATTTCAAAGATGTCTTGTTTAGTTTTTAGAATTATTTGGTTTATGTTATTTCACGGTGGGCGATCTGTTTTAATTTTATTTTTTAGTATTGGGTCAACAGTATCGCATATTATTAATTGTTTTCGTAAGTTTTGTGTAACCTTTGTGAAGGACAAACGTCACTTTGTCCTTGGTGGGCGATGTGTTCACGTCATTGTAATTATTGTTCGAGCTTTGCCTAAAAGTTGGCGGTAATATATCGCGGAGCGTGAACTCGCCTGAGACGCGGTGACGAGATTTTTCTCTGAATGTATAAAGGATTTTTGTGACAGTCAATAAACATGCTTGGTCCACCTGATTTGTTTGTTTCATTTAATGTTTCAAACCCAAAGTGCGCTCGGAGTCTTTTCAATTATAATAATAAAATACATTCCAAAACTGATGACTTAAAAAATATTTGATACACGTTGTAATTGAATAAACAGTAAAAAAATAATTATTTTCTTCATTTTTAAAGTGTCCAAACACTTTAAAAATCAAACTGTTAACGTTGATTTTTAAAGTGTCCAAAGTAAATTAATATTAGTTTTTATACACATTACTCGAATCTCGTGAGTTACTTACGCCATTTCAATTTTGTGTCTCCTTTTGCTGAAACTTAAAGACACGTGTGCGGAAGCTATTTGTTCCTTTTCTTCAATCACCTGAATTTCCATACAAATTTTCATGAATGTGGCTCATTATGGCAAGAGCATTACTGAAGGCAATCACACATACTAACACTCTGACAATTGCAACCAAAACAACATTTTGACCACATCGGGAATCGAACCCAGAACACCGAAACCCAGCAATAACTGCTAGACCAACGCAATGTTATTGTGTCCTATACATTAAAATAGTTAGTGTATCTCTGAATCTATAATTATAATAAGTATAATTATAATAATAAGTCATCTATCCTTTCAGAAAACTTAAAACAATTACAAAATAATGTTTTGAAGGATGTAACGTTATTTCCTGCCAGTTTAAATGCTTTAAAAATGATAATTCTACATATAAATGTTGAACATAAAATTTAACTGATAAAAGCTCCAAATCTACTAAAGCTAATGAAATCAAATATTCATGATTTTAGTCACAGACGGTAATTGTCTTTATTCAAATAATATTTACACTATTTTTATTTTATATAGCCAAGATGATATGCGGAAATATTATCTAGAAATACGTCAATTATTAATATATGACAACACAATCCAAAATTAAAGAATACGGTACATTCCACAAAAAAGTACTGAGATCAGAAGTGTTAGTAAGACTTTAACTGAATAAGATATTTAAAAACAAATGCTTAAACGTATCATAATATTTACAGTATTTACTGATTGATTACGAATTGCAAACTATCAAACGATGTTGCTATTCTAAAGACGCTTATTTAAAATGTACGCCATTCAAAGAAAATACAATACTGTATCCTAAAACCCCTAGGTTTTTGTAGCGAAGCATTCTCTTATCATGCGAATGAAACCAATGAAATTTTACTTCACCACTTCTTACATATTTACAAAAATCATGTAGAGTAAAACCAAAATTTAAAAGAAAAGAAAATGTAAAAACAAAAATTTTAATTATTAAACAATAATTATTAATATTAAATCATCGACCGCCATTACATCACATTATTGCCTATGAATCACTTTATCACTGCTTTTGTACTAAATAACGAATACTCGATAGTAAAACGTCACTGTTCTCACAACGTTAATTCACGAATAACGATATAACGTTATTTGGCGTCACATTAACAACACTGTTCTTTAGAAAGTTTTAAATAAGCAAATATCCTTGACGGTTTCGACTGCGGGATATAATGCCACGATAAGGTACAGGGCATGTAAAAGAACCACATTTATAACGAAGATTTATGGTATTTCTCATAATTTAATCAGTACAATTTCTTCCTCACTTTATTATAGTTCATAGCAGAATCGATGCCAGCGAAATATTACGTAAATAAAGCTTTATGTCGACTTTCTCTCCTGTCACTGCATCAGCACAACCGTCACTTAATCGAATAACGGTATCATCGTTATAGACATAACGTTACGTGTTACTTTAACTGTTCACATCTTTGGTACTTCTTACGTCTCAATTATAAGTAACTTGGCACAACGCGCTTACTCTCGAGCGCTTTCGAGACAATAATCCGATCACGTTTACAGACGTTGATTTTTATCGGGGATTACCATAGTCCGTTATCTGGTAACAATATTCTTCTGCCGGCAATATTCATCGTATTCCGTAACGTTATTGGGTAAAGTTACTCATAAACTGGTGACGCTACCCATTATAATGTAACGTTACTCGTTCTAATGTTAGGTCTCTCGTTATTAGGTAACATTACTCGTTGCAAATAACGTTACTCATGTGTTATAATGTATTTGTTACTCATTTCACATAACACTATCTGTTATCTAGCAACGTTATTCGTCATCTGCGGAACCGTTACTTGTAATAACGTAACGTTACCCGTTATCAAACGTTAACGGACCGGTATCGTATAACTCTATTCTAGGTCACATTACTTGACGTCGCCCTTCAGCGCTCTATCGAGTACCGACTTGGAAGCGATCTCGACCGTGACAGTCTTGCTGATGGTGGACAGGCCCTGCTCCTCGGGAGACTCGGAGAGAGGCTCCGTCAGGATCCGGAGAGAGGACACCTTGGCTCGCTGGTACGCTGACACCGTGTTCATGCCCAGGAATCTGTGGAGGAAGAAGATGTTAGTATTTGAGCAATGAATACTACATGCCAATTAAGGCTCCTTTGAATATCAACAGGCAGAGTGGAGCCAATATATTGCGCTATTATAAAAAAAAATTGTTATTGATATAAGATTTGAATCAGCAGCCATCTTAATCCAACACAGTGTAAATATTGTTATTTTCGTTGATAGTGTGATTACTACTTCTATTACTGTTGTCAGTAGTATAGTTGATGGTGGTAGGGATTTTGTTGTTGATAGGCACCGTGCGTAGCGATGACTCTGCCATCTTGTGACTCATATTCGAACTGACCAAGGTAAATATCAAATTTTACTGTCAAACCACATAAAAAAATCGGGATTTTAGCGCCCTCTATAGTTTCTGCACGGTGCCTATATTATTAACGGTGTTGATACTGTTGTTGTTGTTCATGTCGTCGCTGTCATTGTTGTTGTTGTTGTCGTCACAGCTGCACCAGGCTCGCAGGCGCCCGCACTGACCTGACGGCGACGTAGCAGACGAGCAGCGCGGCGCCGGCGACGAGCGCGCGCACGACGGAGGACGCGAACAGCTGCACCAGGCTCGCAGGCGCCCGCACTGACCTGACGGCGACGTAGCAGACGAGCAGCGCGGCGCCGGCGACGAGCGCGCGCACGACGGAGGACGCGAACAGCTGCACCACGAGCCAGGCGCCCGCGCCCGCGCCGCCCATCACCGCCAGCGCCAGGCTCGTGCGCAGCCAGTGCACGCACGTGAACCCGCGCTCCCACTCCACCCTGCAGACATACAACGCGTCATATTAGTGGAAGACTCGACGAAACGAGACATAATATAACACGTCACATTAGTCGAAAAGCCAACGGAAGGACGCTATAGGCAGTTTTAGTGATCATATAACACGCACATCAGTGACAGATTCGACGAAACACTATAGGCATTTTTCGTGATTTGTGGAAGGCGTTTGATTGCTACGTCAATGTAACATTGCTTATTTAATATATAAAGTGTTGAGGATTATATGAAGCTTCGTTAGAATTTGAAATCGCGATGAAGGAGGCGAGAAAAATTGTTGAATCCTCTCACTGAGTTTTTGAACTTTGCCTAACTTAGAACGGGTGTTCCCCAAGGACCTATATTGAGACCGCTGCTGTTATTGATAACGATCTGCCGTTTTACAACTAATATTTGTAAGATAAAACTTTTAATACAATAAGCAAAACTCAAATATTAATAATAAATTCTTAAATAAATAAATATACTATATAACTAAATTAGTAAACTTACCGGTTGGTCTCCTGCACGATGTAGGGCGTGTTGCAAACTTTACATTTCAAGCCGTCTGGAGTTGCAGCGCTCTGGAAAATATTATTATATATTGATATGGTTTTAGTCGTAGATTCAACGACCCTCTTGACGCAACGGTCAAAAAGTTGACTATTAGGCCAAGAGGTCGCGGGTTCAACCCCCGCACAGGACTGACATTTGTGTGCATGAAAATGACTGTTTCTCCTGGTCTGAGTAAATGTATCATTTAACACAAGTGTTTAAGCTATTTATCACGGAATCAGATATGTATATGATGTGGAGAGATGATTAAAAATTATTTGAAAAATTAAAAGTCATCATCCTCCTGCCCTTTTCCCAACATGTCTACTCCTTCCACTCACTTCTATAAGCCGTCAAAAGTGGGTCACTATATGATTACCTTGTTCTTGTTATTTAGGGTGAAGGTGATGTTTCTTTTAGTTATTATTCGTGGTGGTGGTGGTGGTGGGGTTTTAGTGTAAGTGGTGACACTGATTATGATTTAAATGTTAATAACGATTTGAGTAAAAGTCCTAGTATTATTATTGTTGTGAGTGATGTTGGCGCTAACGATATTGCAGCTGTCGCTGGTGCTATTGACAATGATAACTGTGTTTATGTTGTAGTTAGTGTCGATGGTGGTGTTGTCTGTAATAATGATAACGTTGATAATATGAATGATGACGCTGATGTTATATCTGCATACTGTTAAATACCCTATCTATTTATATTTGACGGATAATGTTTTTAATATATATTATACTTCTATTTGTGAGGACCTATAAGTGATTTATGCTATTACCATTTTGTTACCATAGATAAGCTTTTATAAATCTTGGTCTTCACTACATAGTATAAAACAAAGTCGCTTTTTCTGTCATGTTGTCCCTATGAACGCTTAAATCTTTAAAACTACGCAACGGATTTTGATGCGGTTTTTTTTAATAGATAGAGTAACTCATGAGGAGGGTTTTTATGTATAAATAGTGGACAAGTACCACGGGCGAAGCCGGGGCGGGCCGCTAGTCCATAAATAAATAAATAAATACCTCGACGAGCCAGCGTCGCAGGCACTCGTGGTGCACAGCGGAGACGTCGCCGGTGCAGCGGCACGGGCGGATGAGCGGCTCGGCGCGAGCGCTGTCGTAGCAGATCCAGCAGTCGCGTACAGACCCGACGCTGCCCACGAGAGAGTCCGTCTCCACATTCTGAAGGCAACAGGAGAGGTGGACTTAGTTATTATTGAATTGAAAATTTTAGATGTTCGCGTTACAAAGACAATAAACATTTTTGTTTGTACAAGGAGACATTCGTCAGGCCTACTAACGGTCTCGTTAGCTTAGTGGTCAGAGCGCTTGCCCGGATTGCAAGATGCGCTGGGTTCGATTCCCGCCTGAGATGAGATGAACTGAGAGAAGAGATGAGATCAGATGAATTTTTCTTTGTATCAAATTTTAACAGACAATAAAGGACAATGACGAGTTTTGTAGGCGTTACAAATAAATGTTGCCCGACTCGGGAATCGAACCCAGGAACTGAAGACCACGACTCTTTATATAAAACTAACTTGATAAGTCGCCTTATGGTAAGCTACCCCCACTGCCTATGTATGTATATCCAGGACAAGGAAGTAAAAAAGCATTAAAACTCCAACACAGATCAAGACAACACCCCCATAACTCACCACATCCGTGGCCACACGGTGTTCAAGCTTCCTCACCGGCTGAACAATGTTAAAGGCGGCCGCCCACAGAAACCAACGCCAGTAGGCCTCCGCCAGGAGGTACCAGGCCTTGTCCACCAGCCGCAAGCGACGGAACTCCACCACGCTCTACGAAACCAGGGTTACGATGACAAATCAGGCACCTAGCGGCATTGGGTTAGTGGGCCTCGAAATTGGAGAATGTTAATTTTTAGAAGAAATCAGAAAACTGATAGTGTACGACAATAAATAAAAAGATAACCAGAACTTTATGACTGCAATGGCATGGAATATAGCTCAATGAACCCAAAAGTATGATGAAGCGACCAACCCTGAACAAACATGGACATCAAAAGCAAAAGCTTGAAGACACGACAACCATATGCCACGTTATAAGGAACAAAGTAACGAACCCAAAAACCTAGCAAAAGCACCTTACAGTTCTTTATGAATAACGAATACGACAGATGATGAGCACAAGAATATGAAACTCGCTTATAACGACGATACCACAATATTTCATCTGGGACATGGTACAAAATGCATAACATCGCCACTCTCAAAGCAGAACTCTACAGCCATGATGACCTTGTACCTTGGCATCAAGGTGGCAGACCAGGACATCAGCCGGTACACCTAGCAGCCAGGCGGTGGTGGTGGTTCCTTCCAGCAGTTTTCCCAGAGGGGGTATCATACCTTACACGTTGAGAGTAGCTCGATAGCGCGGTGTAGATCCGCGAGGGTGGCCTCGTCCAGCTGCCTGGACAGCAGGCGCCGCGGGTTCAGCACCCAGAGCCGCTCGGGCGCCATGGAGTTCCACAGCACGCACGGGAACCATAGCTGGATACCTAACTCCCACTGCTGACGTTATACTTGCTGGTGGTTTAGGTAGCAGACCAGGAGAAGTGAAAGACGCTGCGTCAACTGTTTCCTAGTAACAGTTCTATTTGGGGAGGGGTGGAAGTCATACCTTGGCAGCACTGTATCTAGCCAGCAAGAACACCATCATCCACCTACTCCTGGGAGCCGGGGGATCTGCCTTCAGTGTCTAGCTGTCCTTGGCAGCACTGCACCTGTCCAGCAAGGACACCATCATCCACCTACTCCTGGAAGCCGGGGGATGTGCCCTCAGTGTCTACTCTAGCTGTCATCTGCAATAGGGTGGTGGACTACTGCAGTAGTTATCCTTGCCGGGGGTATAGGAAGCAGACCAGAAGAAGCGAAAGACGCTACGTCAGCTGTGTCCTGTGATGTGCTGTGCCCTCAGTGTCTTGATGTTAACTTGGTGGAACTCTCTTACCTTGGAATCGCGATGGCAGGCCAGCAAGTCCGCGAGGGTCGCCTCGTCCAGCTGGCGGGACAGCAGGCGCCGCGGGTTCAGCACCCAGAGCCGCTCGGGCGCCATGGAGTTCCACAGCACGCACGGGAACCATAGCGACGCCTAGCTCCCACTGTTATACTTGCTAGGAGTATAGCAAGCAGATCAGAAGAAGCAAAAGACGCTACTTCCTTGCAACAGTTCTATTTGGGGAGGGGTGGAAGCCATACCTTGGCAGCACTGTATCTGGTCAGCTAGGAAACCATCATCCACCTACTCCTGGAAGCAGAGGGACCTGCCCTCAGTGTCTAGCTGTCACCTGCAATAGATTGGGTGGAACTCCTTACCTTGGAGTCGCGATGGCAGGCCAGCAAGTCCGCGAGGGTCGCCTCGTCCAGCTGCCGGGACAGCAGGCGCCGCGGGTTCAGCACCCAGAGCCGCTCGGGCGCCATGGAGTTCCACAGCACGCACGGGAACCATAGCGCGACGCCTAGCAGCCACAGTGGTAGTTAGCGTTGCTGGGAGCATAGCAGGCAGACCAGAAGAAATGAAAGACGCTGCGTCTGTTTTCTTGCAACAGTTCTTTTTGGAGAGGGGTGGAAGCCATACCTTGGCAGCACTGTATATGCCCAGCAACGACACCATCATTCACCTACTCCTGGAAGCCGGGGGATGCGCGCTAAGTGTCTAGCTGTCGCCTGACATAGGGTGGGTGGATCTCCTTACCTTGGAGTCGCGATGGCAGGCCAGCAAGTCTGCGAGAGTGCCACGGTAACCATAGCGAGACGCCGAGCTCCCACTGTAGAAGTTATCCTTGCCGGGAGTATAGCAAGCAGACCAGAAGAAGCGAAAGACGCTTCGTCAGCTGTTTCCTAGCAACCTATCTATATGGAGAGGGTTGAAAGCCGTACCTGGGCAGCACTGCATCTGGCCAGCAAGGACACCATCATCCACCTACTACTGGAAGTTGGGGGATGTGCCTGCAGTGTCTAGCTGTCACCTGCAATGGGGTGGGTGGAACTCCTTACCTTGGAGTCGCGATGGCAGGCCAGCAAGTCCGCGAGGGTCGCCTCGTCCAGCTGCCGGGACAGCAGGCGCCGCGGGTTCAGCACCCAGAGCCGCTCGGGCGCCATGGAGTTCCACAGCACGCACGGGAACCATAGCTGGACTCCTAACTTCCACCGCAGCGGTTATCTTTGCTAAGAGTATAGCTAGCAGACCAAGCGAAAGACGCTTCGTCAGCTGTTTCCTAGCAACCTTTCTTACATTTGGTGGAAGTCATATGTTGGCAGCAGTGTCTCTGGCCAGCTAGGACACCATCATCCACCTACTCCTGGAAGCCGGGGGATGTGCCTCAGTGTCTAGCTGTCTCTTGGAATAGAGAAGGTGGAACTCCTTACCTTAGAATCGCGATGGCAGGCCAGCAAGTCCGCGAGGGTCGCCTCGTCCAGCTGCCTGGACAGCAGGCGCCGCGGGTTCAGCACCCAGAGCCGCTCGGGCGCCATGGAGTTCCACAGCACGCACGGGAACCATAGCGCGACGCCTAGCTCCCTCTGCGGCAGTTATCCCTGCTGGGGGTATAGCTAGCAGACCAAGCGAAAGACGCTTCGTCAGCTGTTTCCTAGCAACCTTTCTTAAATTTGGTGGAAGTCATATGTTGGCAGCAGTGTCTCTGGCCAGCTAGGACACCATCATCCACCTACTCCTGGGAGCCGAAGGATGTGCCCTCAGTGTCTAGCTGTCTCCTGGAATAGATTGGGTGGAGCCCCTCACCTTGGAATCGCGATGGCAGGCCAGCAAGTCCGCGAGGGTCGCCTCGTCCAGCTGCCTGGACAGCAGGCGCCGCGGGTTCAGCACCCAGAGCCGCTCGGGCGCCATGGAGTTCCACAGCACGAACGGGAACCATAGCGCGACGCCTAGCTCCCGCTGCTGCTGTTATCCTTGCTAGGAGTATAGCTAGCAGACCAGAAGAAGCGAAAGACGCTAAGTCAGCTGTGTCCTTGCGACAGTTCTATTTGGGGAGGGGTGGAAGTCATACCTTGGCAGCACTGTATCTGGCCAGCAAGGACACCATCATCCGACAACTCCTGGAAGCCGAGGGATGCGCCCCCAGTGTCTAGCTGTCACCTGCAATAGGTGGAACCCCTTACCTTGGAGTCGCGATGGCAGGCCAGCAGATCCGCGAGGGTCGCCTCGTCCAGCTGCCTGGACAGCAGGCGCCGCGGGTTCAGCACCCAGAGCCGCTCGGGCGCCATGGAGTTCCACAGCACGCACGGGAACCATAGCGCGACGCCGATCTCCGCCAGGCGGAACACAACGTCGTGCCAGTTGCGGGATACCACTGGGACTCTATGGGAAAGGACACAAATAAATATGATTATTCCGATCATTGTTTTGACCACCAGAAAGTAATCAAATGTTAAGAAGTATTCAGTACTGGCAGCCTTTCCCGGCTTCGCAAGGGTAGATTATATGTAATTTTATCTACTAATTATTATAATTATAGCGTAGTAGCAGCCAGCAATGTGGATTTCAGATCCCTTTGTTTCGCAATAAAAGGTAGCCTATATTTCTTTCTCAGGGTCTAAAGATTGTCTGTGCCAAAGCGTAACAATATTATATAGATAGGCCGAGTTACTTTTTTTCGGGATTTTGTTTCGAAATTCGGGTTTACGGGATTTTGTTTCTGAAAACTTAATTGTCAAATTTTGGTGGCACTTAACACATGGTTGCGGTTGTACCTCACATCTATACCACACAACATCGCTCTTACGTGTTTATCGTCCACCAACCATACTGCGGTCAACGGGTAAAGAATTCAGTTAAAGTGTCGCAAGCAGCAACAGTCTCCTGAAACTACGTCCCATGACGTTACACTCACTTATTCTTCCAGAACTCGCTGAGCGTCTCCGAGGCCAGGAAGCCGGCGATGAGGATCAGCATGAGCGCCTGGCTGAGCAGCCCCAGGCGGGACTGGTGCAGCTGCGACTGGTTCACGGCGCGAGGGTCCACCGTACCATCGGGTTCAGCTAGGTCTGTTTGCACGCCCTGGAAAAGAGAGATCGTGTGACCATAGAGCCAAGCTATGTTGTACGTGTACTATACTTGACTCATAATAAACATCCTGCTATTGTATCCTTAAATCCTTATTTTAATGTTATAAGTAAGAGGCCATGGCGTGTATACAACCCCATTTCTTCTGTAGTAAGGAGTGATTCGGGGGGGGGAAGATGGCTGCTAGGTGGCTGGCAAGACTCTAGGCACAAGCCCTCCCATATTTTGAAACTCGCATTTACAATCTATAGCTATAAACGCGCAACCGAGACTGTTCATTCGGTTGAGTCAAAACGCTATAAATATTACCTACAGACATATCACCAATCGCATTTTAAACGCTTAGAATGCTTCGATACCATTGGCGCGCTGACTGTTACCATATTTACAGCGGTTTGACTGAACCGGTCTACATATGTGACGTTTTGAATGAGCCTACTTCTAGATCGATTAGAATGTTTACTACAATATGGTTCCTTATTTTGTATCGATATTATTGACTATTAACTTACTTACTTACTAGCTGCCATGGCGCAGCAAGCCAAAGTGAGCCTTGGCGACTATTGAGTTGCGTCTATTTAATTGAGTACCCTGAGTATCAGTATCACTTTCAGACGCTGAATGTCCTAGTGAGGAACGTACCTGTTTGGTGACGAGCGTGTCCTGGGCGTCATCACCCTCGAAGGAGGGTCCCGGGCGCGGAGATATCACAGTGCACACCTTCGTCTCCTTGACGAACTCCCCGCGAAGCTGCCGACAAGAATCAAGATATAGAAACAAACATAAATTGAAGACCACACGGGAAAAACAAAGAATGTCAAAAAAGTACAATTAAGAGAAAATCAGTTTTATATAGTTTCAAAGTCTATATTTCTTTCATTTTGGACTCTTTTAAGTGAAATATTGAAACAACTTATTACTATGTTAACATATGCTTTGCCTGTACTTCTAAAACTTGATTTGTTTAAATAAGTTTTAAATTTTGGTTCAGAATCTGAAATTAGTGACTATACTCCATAGCATAAACCATCTATGTCATTGACATTCCTGGTTTATGCATTGCATTGACATTTACTATTACAGCTCAATTATAAGAAATATTTATATTATAGAAATGTTACTTTTATAATACATAATAATAATATATTAAACATATATATCTAACATTTAAAAAAGAAATATTTTGGTTTCATAGTGTTTGAATGATATTTTTTTTAATTTTCTTTTAAATAAATTATTCTTTAAAACAAAATAAAAAAATATCATTCAAACACTATATAACTAATAAATTGTTATAAATCTATTAACATGTATTTAATAATATCTTTTTGAAACTTATTTTACTACTAAACAATCACTATTTGAACCTTATAAATTGTTACAAACTTAATAAGTATTTAATAACATCTCTTTGAAACTTATTTTACTACTACATTATGGTAATAAGACCCCCCCTAATGTGGAAGTGAATTAAAATAACTTTTTGCTTGATGTGAACAAAACTCCTTTAGAACTTGAAGATCGCTGTATTTTTCTTTGGTGATTGCCAGTGGTTCTGAATCTTCCTCACTACTCGACATTGCAATAATACTGTTTCATTAGATTAATAGATACAGTGTATTCAAAGCGAAAAAAAAACAATGCAGTGGCTTCACTAAACTTTTTAGGTTACGTTATGAAAGAACTAGACAACTCAAAGTGTCAAAATGACAACGACGGTTTTTAACGTTTGACGCGCGGACATAACCGTTTCTTGCCATGGACAAACAAATACAAATTGTACTATAACAGTTGACTACGATGATTTTACCCAATTCTGATTTTTGTAATAAAATGTTTCCCTAAAAAGCTAACAGATGGCATTAAAAAGTAAGTTTCACAAAAAAGGTGACATTCATTGTTTTTCCCGTGTGGTCTTCAATTACACATTGTAACTTAGAGATTTAGAGCATAGTGGAACTACCTCCAGAATGAGACCCTCGTAATTTTTAATTTTGTCTTTATAAGCATGGCAATGTGATAAGTGATGTAAGAGAAATTATTTCTCCCATAGAAGACCACAATGAAATAGTACTTCATAACTTTTGTGCTATGTTTCTGGTAGTGAGTAAGGTCGCCAGAGCTCAGTTGGGGAGGGTATGTGGTCTTAAAGGCAGGCAACGCATCTGCGACTCTTGTGCGGTTCTTCATGTCTATAGGATTTGCGATCCACTTACGATCAGGTGACAGTCTCGTTCGTTTGCCTCCCTATCGCATAAAAAAGGCAAATCTCCACGCTTCATTCATTCCTTTCATGATTCATTCATTCATTCCACGCTTCATTGCTAACGATTTAGGTACACCAGATTTTTGACTCCGATAAATTAGAACTTTGCCTTAAGAATAAGTAATTATCTGTTTTATGTTCTTTTGTAAACATATCAACGCAGTTGATGTTTTCTGATGCCTGGCATTCATTTTGGCATCCCACTGTGTCGTGTGGTTGAACAAAGCATTCTTTTGTACCTTTTAAGTTCTCAGGAAGTGGCACCGAAAAAGGAAAACGACAGTTTAAAGGCATGTCGTGATATTGCTGTGCATTTTTTACTTGTCTTCGGTTTAGGTAATGATGAAGATTAACGCACAACAGATTTTTTTGGGATGTAGGTTTCCGACATATTTTTTTTTTGTAACTTATATTATGGTCAGCTTACTAAAAACAAGTTACAGATATCAAAGTGTAAGTATACTTATAAGTATTCTCTTACATAATTCAAGTTGCCTTCATACTTTTAAAGCAAATAGACAATTTCCGTCGTAAGGATGTAATAAAGAAGAAAAGATCATATTTTCATGGTCTTTAATTTCAAACGTATGGTCTTGTTTCGTTCCCGTTTCGGATTGCAATTTATCCAGGGGCACGCTAAATAATCTTAACTCCATATTTTAATGAGGAATGATAACTTTTGTTTTTGTTTTGTGTAAATAACATCCGAAACTAATGGACCGATATGATTTTTTTTTTCCTATCCTAGATCATTCTCGAACTACATAGAACTCAGTTGACCTTAAATCTACACCCTTCATCTCACACAATAATGTTTACCATACACACTCACACTTGTTTATTTAACTTAAGCCCTACAAAGAGCTAATTCTATCACGATCTCACGAGCGTCAACCACTCGTGCCTCTTATCCTCCAAGTTGTTTACGAACTTCAACAACAGGTCCATAAGAGATGACAAATAGGCTCATTATTGACAATAGGCCGTTACCGATCCGATACGGGAGGCTAAGGTCGCGTGTGTACTCATGTAGTGACTTCACATTGGACACCGTTGTCTTACAGTTGTATGGGAAGACGTTGACTACAAATTATGTATTAGGTACTTTGACGGGCCCGTTGGTCTAGTAGTCAGGCCCTGGCTCTATTAAACCAGGGGATGCGGGTTGGAATCCCGCTAGAGGCCAATGTTTGTGTGATGATCGTTGACATTTGTACTTGTGTCTATCCGTACCTTAGCATCCGTAGTAAATGCTTCGAGTTTAGTTTGGGGCTAGGCAATCGTGTCAGATAAGATGTCACTATTTATATAGCACGACATAATTACCTATTGTATTGTACAAAATGCAGACTTAATTTCTCTTAAAAAAATAAGGACTCACACCCAAAGGTGCTACCAAGACTTGAACCAACGACCGAGCATACTCCAAATTAACTTGGCTAATCATCACGCACTTATACACCTATATTTATTACTAAGTACCCACAGTGTGCACACAGCATCGAACACGGATAAATGGTCGTCTGAAAAGCCATTGTAGCACCAATGCCGGTGGTCGCTCATAAAGACCGATACGACCTATCTATGTAAGCACACGCTATTGTGCTTACACAAAGTATTGCATTCAATGCGCACTTAAGAATGTTTATGTACAGTAATGATGAGGCGATCGCATCGTCCGACTTCTCATAAAGGTACATGTAAATAATTAAAAAGATTTAAATTCTATTTTAAATAGAGTGGCATTAAACTATCATTAAAAAAGTAATATATCATCATTTAAGTATGTAAGTAGGTATAACAACGTTTACAATGGTCTTGGTTAAGAACGGGGCCGGGTCCTGGCTTCGATTCTCGGGTTGGGGATAAATCTGTGTAGGTTTTTCGGAACACGGCATGGGATTGTGATGCCAATCACTTGCCAGGCATAAAACCAATTCCCATGTTTATAACAAATACATGATTTTAAATAGGGTCATAGGCATGTTTGAGGAGCTCAATAGCTCAACGGTTAACACGCTCTGCGATTGCTAAGTTAAGCAACTTACGCAGAAGCCAGTTATCGGGTGGGTGACCGAAATATTAAATCTCTAGCTTTTCTGAAAGGCACGTTTAGCCTATTCATCTATGTTTAGGTAAGCCTTTTATCAAAAGCCCGATGACAATCAATCTGGGACAATGACTTCGCAAATCTTTGATCAGGAAAAAAGCCAAACACACGACGAAACGCTATCCCTATCTTTATAACCACTAATTCTTCACCGGGGAAATACCATATTGGCTTTTAAATGACGTAAAGATATTTAACAAACGGAAACAACCAAATTAGATCTTTCAATTCGCAGAAAAGGTGCGCGCTATGAGAAATTACTTTCTGGAAGGTGCAGGTAAAATATTTACATTGACGAGTAATTTACTAATCGGTACGTTGAACGCCTCATATAAATACATTAATAATGCTCCCGCTAGAAAAAAACTTAAACTTCCCGATAGTTTCCGGATCTCATCATCATAGTAAGTATGTGAATTGAAAATAAGACATAAATAAAACGTAGATAATTTTAGAAGCAGATTTTGCAAGAACGGAATCAATATTTGGTGTTTTTTTTATTTATTTAAACTTTATTGCACAAAATAAAATTGGTACAAAAGGCGGACTTAATGCCTCATGGCATTCTCTACCTCTCTATTTTTATCTTATAGAGGTAATGACCCTTAGCCTTAGCGAGAATCAAACCCTTGACCCTAGATTTTCTAGTAAGGGACATTTACCACTACACCAGCGCGTCCATCAAATATACAAGAGCAATATCAAATTGACTATAACTGATCAAACAAATACCGGTCGTTATGGCAAAAATAACGTTTACTCGTAACCCAAATCATAATGTAAAAAATAGACTCTTAATAAGCTTTGCAAATATTGATATTGCCACCCATGACTGATATATTTACACTCACTAAGTTAATTCACAGGTCACACCTATTCATAATTTGTTTCTTGGAAAAAAAGGAAATCTTTTTTTCCCAGATGAAACATTATGACGTGTATCTAAAAAAACCCGAAGACTAAACTATACATATATTTAACAAAGAAGATTCAACTTGCGTAAAGGATAAACTCCAATATTAATTCACCTATAGCAAATCATACTACATAGTATCTTGCACTATCTATAACAGAGTAAGAAACATGGGCTTTACGTAGACATTACTTTATAAATAAGGTATTCCTTGCAAACATCTCTTAGTGTAATAGTTTGTCGTTCCGAAATAAATTAAAAAAATAACATGTATTTTTGCTGCAACCGCCAATCCTCACTGTCCAGTGGAGGTTTAAAGCCCGATCTCACTTTTCATCCGAAACACGTTAATGGGCTGATGACGATGATGATGATGATAATTTAAAAGTAATTTCCTCAGGAACACATTCCTCGTATATCATATCCAGGATGATCATAAGGGTCGGTGACAAGTTGCATTCCAACAGTGGCTCACCTTGAAGTAGACCTCGACTCCGTAGATGAGGAAGAAGATGACCACGACGAACAGCAGCACAGCGTACAGCCCGTTGAACACGTGCTGATAGAAGCTCTGCAGACAACCAAACATGCAGGTTAACATAGTTAAGACTAAGAGAGGTAGGGATTACTGGAACTTCCACTCGAATAAGCCGCTGTCTGGGCATCTACCTAGGGCCGTTTATTAGTCATGCGCGGCTCGATGGGGGGTCCTTAAAATAATCACAAAATATAACAGGGGGGAGGGGGTTAGTAATATATCACGTGTATTAAATTTTTCGGCATATATGCGACTAGGTTTTGCCCGCGGCTTCGCTCTCGTTAAATTCGGGGTAGCACAATTTTCCTTTTCTGGACTCAGAGGAGAACTCGGAACGGACTTTTACACATTATACGTTTACTCCCGTTCCTGCAGGAATTTTGCAATATTTTTTTGCGACTAAGCTTAACGCTTACAGATAGCTTACTATCTGCATGCCAAAGAAGCGTCTAACTTGAACGGTTTCGACTTTTCATACAAATGTTTTTTACTGCTAACTCCAGTTCCCGAAGGAATTTCGGGAATTTCTTTCTAAGTGCACCTCTACGGTACCTAAGCTACGCCCCTTCCAAATTTCAAGGGCCTACGTTTAGCCGTTTAGCTTGTGCGGTGAAATGACAATCAGTCATTTATATATTTAGATACCGAAAAGCAGCGTTGAATTCGTGGTGTAGGGACATTCCAAATTAAATTATGTTCATCAAATATACACGTGATATTCTCCTGTGTAATTGTATTGCGCATGACATTTCATTCCACGCTAAAATGATGCATAATGCACTTATCAAAACCCGAGTCAGATATTATAAACAACACGCGACCGCATAGTTCAATTAAGCAGGGGCTGTTAATGTATGTAAATATTGTGGAATTCAAATATTAATTTACATAATGACCACCGACACTTACTTTCTGGTGCCGTGATTGGAATAATAACATTACAGTTTGATGTGCACAGTTTGTAAACAAGATAATGTTGATGGTAGATATCTATCGGCTTATTTTAATAGTATGTGGATTGTGGACATACCTATGACTAGCCCTTTCATATGTAGATCGATTGGAAATACCAAAGTGACTTTGTTCTGAGGGGTTGTTATGTCCATGGGTAGGGGTGATCACATACCAATAGGTGATAGCCTTTCTCTTTTTGCTCCTTCTTACAAAAAAAGAGAGGTAGAGCTTAGTGGAACTTCCACTAGAACGAGCAGCACGTCTGGGGAAGTACCTCTAGCTTACTGTTGTGCTATGTTTCTGTTGGTGAATAAGGTGCCAGAGCTCATCTGCGACCCTTGTGCGGTTGTTGAAGTCCATGGGCAGCGGTGATTACTTACCATTAGGTGACACTCTTGTTCGTTTGCCTCCCTATAACATAAAGTGGTATACAGTTTCATTGACCTTCTTCTCAGCAGAGGTGTCAGCGAAGTTGGTGGTGAGCACCTCGGCGGCCAGCAGAGAGTAGCTCATCACGTTGTATCAAACACATGGGAACGGTGCTGCCCATCCCTCCAAAAATACACGGATAGTGATGGGGTAGTACTAGTTTCTAGGCCGGCACTACACGGCAACGAGTGCTGACTACTGACCTTCTTCTCAGCGGAGGTGTCAGCGAAGTTGGTGGTGAGCACCTCAGCGGCCAGCAGCGAGTAGCTGATCACGTTGAACGTCACGAAGGCGAGGAACGTCTTCGAGATGAACTTTGGCTTGCTCATCACTTCTTAACCAAGACACGGTATATCACTGACCTTCTTCTCAGCGGAGGTGTCAGCGAAGTTGGTGGTGAGCACCTCGGCGGCCAGCAGCGAGTAGCTGATCACGTTGAACGTCACGAAGGCGAGGAACGTCTTCCAGATGAACCGCGGCTTCCTTATCACATTTCCAACCGAGACACGGTATATCACTGACCTTCTTCTCAGCGGAGGTGTCAGCGAAGTTGGTGGTGAGCACCTCGGCGGCCAGCAGCGAGTAGCTGATCACGTTGAACGTTACGAAGGCAAGGAACATCATCGAGATGTACTTTGTCTTGCTCATCACTTCTCAACCAAGACACGGTATATCACTGACCTTCTTCTCAGCGGAGGTGTCAGCGAAATTGGTGGTGAGCACTTCAGCGGCCAGCAGCGAGTAGCTGATCACGTTGTATAAAACACAGGGGAACGCTGCTGCCCATCCCTTCAGAACGTCCCTTAGATGCTTTAAAGACATCCACGGGAAGAAATGGGGTAGTACTATTTTCTAGGCCGGCACTACACGGCACGAGTGCTGACTACTGACCTTCTTCTCAGCGGAGGTGTCAGCGAAGTTGGTGGTGAGCACTTCAGCGGCCAGCAGCGAGTAGCTGATCACGTTGAACGTCACGAAGGCGAGGAACGTCTTCGAGATGAACCGCGGCCTCTCCCACCGAATGTCGCGGAGGTGGAACACCTGGGAACAATGATATGGAGTGAATAAATAATAAATTATTGGGACTAACATAGCAATAGCCTAGCCCTAAACAAAGCTCGAAGCTTGTACTATGGAAGCTAGGGAACCGATAGACATATATAAATACTTTTATAACATCCATGACTCGAGTACCAATGCCAATGTCCATCACACAAACATATGGTTTAGTAGCCAGAGTCTCTGACAACTAGACCAACGGGCCCGCCAAACGACTGAATAAAAGAAGCCGACGATAATCCATAAACATTTGTGTAGGTATTGTGTATCTGCCTCCGTGGTTCGAGCGCTATGCTCAAAAGCCTCGGAGGTCCTGTGCTCAAATATGATAAGAATGATGATTCCGTGCTTCGGAAGGCACATTGAGCCGTTGGTCCCGACTTTTACCAAACAAACAACCAAATGGTCTAATTTCTCTTGTAAGAGTTACGGAGGTCAGATGACAGTCGCTTCAATGTTAGACTGGTCAGTTCAGGATCATAGTTGCAGCGTACCCTAGGCTCCAAGGTAATGGCAAAGGATGCAACGGGGGAGGATAAAATTATTGTTGTGGATTGAGTAAGGTAAAAACTAATGAGCAGAATGAAACGTCATAGGCTGAATACGAAACGACGATATATCAATCAATGGTGTTTAAGCAACATTGTGATCGAATATAAAGACCATTGTTATAATTTCAAAACCTTCCATATAAAATAAACTAGGTTGTGGCTAGCTTGACTGAATGGTTACTGAATCATTGAATGGAACTGGGACTATCCACACACTCCAGCAAATATTATCCTTTTGCCTTTCAAGACAATAGAGTTTACAATAAGACCCACTATTGTTACTAATTATAATTCTAGCTACTAAAATGTCGTCTCTACTAGGGTAAAAGCCGGATAGTTGCCACACTTTTTAAAAAGCTCCCTTAAAAAATGTGTATCAATATTTTTTTTATTCAAAGTGTATTCTCAAAAATAGTTCATTAATCTTCTTACATACCCTATCTATAGAAAAATTATAAATATTATAAATTTTAAGTAAATCCAGTTTAAAATGACCTCTAAAAAAGAGGATAGTTGCCTACTATAGCGGATACTAGCCTAACGTTAAAAATGTTTGGGGGGATACTTGCCCAATATGAGGAAAGATGCCCGTCTGTTTTTTTTTTCAAATAAAAATGAACTTATATTAATTTAAATAAACAGTTTTTATTATTATAAATACAATCTTTTAAGTATTAATTAAATTTAAATTATAATTATAAAATTATAACAATAATAGACTCCAAAATAGTAAATAAGTGTCCAAAATAAAAATGTTATTATTTATTTTGAAGATAGAACAAAAAAACAAAATTAGAATTAACTTTGGCTTGAGCCTCTATTAAGTATTCATTCCTTATAACTTATTGAGATCTTTTTATGTACTAAGTACCGTCTTCTTAAGGTTCGAGAGGATATGCCATAAATCCGAGATATTTCGTTGATACTTTTTTGTTTTTTATTTAGTTCTTCGAACGCAAGTGTTAAACTATCTTCTGTCCAGTTGATGTGGCGCGGCACCACGCCTGGCTTTTTTTATACTTGCGAGGCGTTTTGCTGTTGAGTATTTATTTTATTTAAGATAAACTATAGTAAAACCAAATGAAAAATCACCAAGAAAAAATAGTAAAAGCAAATGAAAAAAATAACTGAGAAAAAAAACAGTCTTTGCTTGTTAAAAATTTATAGTTGCCGCAGGGCAACAATCCGCAAAAGACAGTAGGGCAACTATCCGATTTGATACGGATACTTGCCCTTTTTATTTACGAAATAAATAAAACATATTTAACAATATAACCTAATAAACAGTGCAATTTAAACTCTAATGCACTCAAAGAAATATATTTTTGAATAAAATCGCAATCAGTTATAAAAATATTTAACAGCGATTACTAACCGATATGATTCTAGCGCTCGTCAAAGTATCGCCGCGTAAGATGTTTTTTTATACTGACAAAACACGTGCGCCTACTTCAACGGCTTATGGGGCACCGAGGCCTGCGCGGGGACGCTTTTAATTGTGATAAAAAAAAAAACACTGTCAATACGTCTAACATAGAGCATTTGAAACTGAGGCATGTATCCGTCCGAGGCAACTATCCGGCTTTTACCCTATAGGTAATGTTATGTTTTAGAAATATAAATATTATAGTAAATGGGTGGTGTAGTCGGGCCAAGTAATCGCTCGTATTTGATATTTGTATCTGAACAACAATATTCCTTATTTCCAACAAAGCTAAAACCATGCCACATTTGGTAAGCGTGTGCGCAAGTGGGAGGCGTTAATAGTCGAAAAGCTTTTAAAGCTTACCTCGCCTTTTTTGTGTAGGGGTACCTACAATTTTTCGCGTCATTGCTGAAAGCTAGCTAGACCAGCTGTTCGGGGCTCGGCACAAAATTAATCCTCTACACACTAAGCCCCTGTTTCTTTCGTAAACGTGCGACCTGCTATCTTGTTCCTGGCGAGTTCCTGTGAAATGCCCGGACCATTTGCTCGTCTCTCGTGCCGCATTTTGTTGTTTCGCATTATTCGTTCCAATGCAAAATAAGCACTAAAGAGATCCTGCCTTCCTATACTAGGATACATAATAAATTGAGAGGCCGGTCTTCTCCCAAAAAAGTTGGTAATGTGATCACTCCTCATCTTGCTCAATCTAAAAACTGACTTTATTTGCACCAAAATTACTAGCTTTAACGCTCTTTTTTTCTAAAATAGCTTGACCAAATAATGTGTGGTAATTCACCTTATATTTTCATAGCCTGCCTCGTCTTTTCCCCAGTGTTGTAAGAAGCGTTCGTATCGACCTTTCGATCCGTCCGTACTGTATTGACAAATGACTCGGCATACGTACTGCTGCGACCAGCGTGAATAATTGAATACCCTACAAACATTGAGGAACTACTACTACGTATAGAGAAGACACATCGAAGAAATATTTTCTTATACGCACTCTTGTCCATGGACAACAGTTGCCATCTATAGTACCTATTTTATTAAACGAAAAAATGCCCCCTTCCGTTTTATAAACATGTACAAATTTCAGTACGCAAAATAAAGCTCGTGGCGACATTTCACAGATAAAAACACAAAATAAACACTAAATTATCCGCCCCCTTTCCTCCAAGTTGACGCATAGATTTCGATATCGATGTCCACTCTAAACGTAGTGGTAATACCTCAATGGCCACAAACCACCACTTTAATAAATAACCGTTTACTTTACAAGCGGGTAACGCACTACTTTGTTCACGTTTATTTTAGTAGTAATCTTTATATTTATTAAGTAAATAAATATCTAACTATGTACATACCGCCGTGATAAGTATCTTAATGACCTAACACACCAATTGTCCACCTTCAAACTAAGCTTGTTGTATAAACAACAAGACCAGTAGTACATCAGGCTATGTGCAAAACAAATATTTATCCTATGATGTTAAACTCTACATATATTAATCATCATCATCATCCTAGCGCCTCTCAACTCAACTTTGATCCAGAATTGACAACCCTGGTTTATAATGGAGCGACCGACAATTTGGATCATAGTCGAGACCAACGTGCCTGCCGAAGCACAGAATCGGACAGTTAGGTTATTCAAGCCAGCAATGACCAAACTGGGAAAATCAAAACAAAGTAAAAGTGTTCCCTGCGGCATTCGAAACTACGATCCCGTTGTTTTGAGCACAGCGCTCTAACCACTACACCACGGAGGCAGTCACCCTACTTATACTAACGTACAAACAAATTGTACGGTCATCAGCATCTTATGATAAACACTTGCATTTCAATAATAACTATTATGCCCCTAACATAAGGGTGGTACAAAAAAGTTCGTCGGACGTGTTGTTTGTACGTGATTTTGCATTCTGTATCTGTAGAGGAATAAAACAATAATAGTTGTAATGAAGCTATACGATATCGCAAACCTTGAGAAAATCCGTAGTTTCTAGAGGATCATTGAATAAATTAATCTAACCTATTCTAGGCACACTAAACACAAATAAATTTGTTCGGGGCATGAAGCCCCGGTTTTGCACGAAAATTATAATTTTTTCTCTACTCTATTGTACAAGTGTTAAACATTATAAGCATTCTTCTCGAATCATTATATTTATTTTAATAACACAACTGCCTAGCCCCAAACTAAACACAAAACTTGTAATTTGAATGCTAGAAATCGGATAAACATGCTTTAATACTTGTTATTTTACTTAACGTGCCTAAAACTAAGTCGGCCTTTTGTACAAATTTTATGTCGTGCAATAAAGTTTAAATAAATAAATTTGTTTATAAAATAAATAGGCACCTCGACCAGGACAAACGAACATGTTCATTTCATTTCATTTCATTTCAAACTATACGGACACTTCGTAGGAATTGAAGACAGCACGAAACCCACCTAATGTGTAAGCGGCCATTAGAGCCCACAACATCGATCGAATATGGTCTGCAACCTTGACTGAGGCGGCCGGAATGACAGCCTTCGGTTTTGCAATAACGCCAATGAACTTGGCAAGTTCACATGCCATGTCGCACGGCACTCACGCTAACAATAAATCAAAACAAACTAAATTGCAACAATATTACATTGCCCTTATTTGTTCATAATACAAAGTTAGATCGGGTTTTTCGATCACAGCACGATTTTATCTTTGCCTTGATGGTACCGAGCCGTGGCCTCGAGGTCCTTAGATTCGATTCCTGGGTCAGCCGAAAATAGGTGATGATTTTTCTGAACACAGCCCGGGTTTGTGATCATTAACCCGAATTTGTCAAGGTGGTGATTAATCTAAAACCCATCTTTGTAACGAAAACATGATTTCAAATGATGGAGGCCTTTGCCCTGCAGTGGGACATTTATTATTACTAACTAACTCAAATCATGCAAGCAAACAAACAACACCTAAAAATAATCATTACATTGACGCGATTTGACGAGCCGTTTGGTGCAATGGTCGAGAAGTCGGCTATTACACCAAAAGTCGCGGGTTCGATCCCCGCACGGTACAAACATTTGTGTGCATGAACATGTCTGTTTGTATCGGTCTGGGTGTTTCTATGTATAATATGTAAGTATTTACAAAAAAAAAAAAGTATATAAGTAATGTTTATCCGTTGTCTGGCATCCATAGTACAAGCTAATGCTTAGTTTGGGGCTAGATGGCGCTGTGTGAATAATGTCCAGAGATATTATTTATTTATTTATTCAAGTTCATTAGCACCATGACTGAACCCAGGGCCGGCCACCTCAGTCATCAAGGTCACAATCACAACTCATTCAAATGACATAACGCAAATTCCGCCTATATTGCCAAATATGCCTAATGTAGGTCAGTCACGTTATTTTTTTATATGTAACCTGTTGTTTATCTGAGAGGAGAGGTCAAAATCAATTATGCGTGAATTAGCACCTGATATACCAAATTGGTATATAAAATAACTTCTACAAATATTTATTTTGCACGCGCTACTTTTATCTCACGAACTACTGGTTTGAATTCTTTTTGCGATGGGTAGCCGATTAGTCGAGGAATGCTTTATTTAAGCAATAGTATAACACTGCACTAGCTATTAACTTCATACACATCTCTGCTAAAGTGATCCTGTAGCATATTTTCGTGTAGTGCCGCCCTTTATTGTGAAAGAAGAGAAATGCATTTAAGCATACATAGTACTTTATGGGACAATATCTCTATCTTATCTTTGTACTATGGATTACCATCAGTTTCTTCCCGTGACCATCGGTACCAACAGTACGTTAGCTGCCATAGATGAATATGAAAGTCACCGTAAGTTACCTATTGCATGTAAAAAATAAATTATGTAGTACTAACATACCGAATGCCTAGCCCTAAACTAAGCTGAAACCTTGTACTATAGAAGCTAGGGAAAGGATAGACATACTTAAATATCTATAATATATAAGTTCGTTTATTTATAAACATCCATGACTCGAGTGCAAACACCGACGTTCATCATACAAACATTTGCCCCTAGCGAGATTCGAACCCGCGACCATGGTTTTGTAGCCAGGGTCTCTGACCACTAGACCAACGGGTCCGTCAATATAACAATGCAGATCGGTAGAGGTCAATGCTCTCTGAGATACGGTAAATTTAAATCGACTGGCAGATGCGAATGATATATTTTTCTTTTTGCGATGACTTGCACCTGCAGTAATATTGAAAACTATTCAAGCATGAACCTTGCAGAATCCATCGAAGATCTCAAGTCCATTTTATTAATCAGGACTTAAATTTTACTGTGTTTATTAACTTAAGTTGTGCCGTGTAGTGCCAGCGCTAGAATAGTAGGTTACTAACACATTTCTTAAAGAGGTCGACGTGAGAAGCGACTTAGGGATTTTGGGGCGGAGAGTTTTGCTTAGAAGACTCATTTATTCGATACTAGCGGCCCGCCCCGGCTTCGCCCGTGGTACTTGTCCACTATTTAATGGATGATATTATACATAAAAACCTTCCTCATGAGTTACTCTATCTATTAAAAAAAACCGCATCAAAATCCGTTGCGTAGTTTTAAAGATTTAAGCGTTCATAGGGACATACAACACACATAGGGACAGAAAAAGCGACTTTGTTTTATACTATGTAGTGATTAATTGCATACTACATTGGGTACAAAATGTTATAAAATATTATGTACACTGATCTTGGGTATTATAATGTAGGCTTCGTGCTACTTTACGAGATTCCTCCCAATCGATGAGTGAGCGCCACAGGTTTTAGTGGGTATGAAATGTTTGTGTTGGATAGTCCATTTTGTCGAGGAAGTCTCTAAGCCATAGTATAACACTTTGTGTGCGGAAACAGAAATCCACGGGGACGAAGTCACGGTCGGCTGCTAGTTTAACTGCAGACTATCGCCGCTTGTTCAATCTGATAACCGGTTTCATGTACGGGAAACATAAAACGTGCTTATTTCAATTAGAGAAACGCACAGAAAATCTAGGAAAGGAAACTCAATTCCTTCCTCCTTTCCTTCTTAGCTACCTATATTCCTCAATACTATGGTTCTTGATTGTATGAACAAAATGACTTTTTCGTCTTATTCGTTATGGATAGTGTCCGTTTACCTACTCCATTTCACACACTTAACAAACAATTGTTAAGATGATTATTTTATTGTGTTTTATTTAAGTATATTTACACTTAAATAGATATATAACACCGACACCAGGACAAACAGACATGCACACATGTTTGTCCTTTGCGGAAGTCGAACCCGCGACGACTTTGTGTATACGTCAACTTCTTGAACACTTCACCATGCGACTCGTCAAAAAAATGTATAATATATACTTACTGCACAATTTCTAAATACCAGTCACGTAGTCTTACTCTTACGACAGATGCAAGTTAACATCCAAAGTGCAGCAATAGGCTATCAGTTGTAGTTGTAACGCACAATATAACGCCAATATGCAGATTCGATAAGGAATTACAATTTTATAGCGGCTCTGTGCAATGGTTGCACATAAAACTTTTTTTATGAGTATTTTTTGAGTAATCTGTTCTAAAATAATCAAGCTGAAGGGTTTCTTGTTTGTTTGCTTGTTTGAACGCGCTGACCTCAGGAACTACTGGTCCGATCAGAAAAAATGTTTTTGATTTAGATAGTCCATTTGACGAGGAAGGCTTTAGTTAGGCTTTAGTATATATTATTATGTACCTATGTGTATGAAAACGTGGATGGAGTCGCGGGCGGCCGCTAGTTTATCATAACCAGGAATTTGTAGTTACGCAGTTTCAGTCTATTTCTTTTATTTTTGTGGCTTCCACAAAGGTCAAGTTCCTTCGTCTACATAGATAGTGCTGATTCGAGTCCTAACTCCTAGTCTACTCCTATAAAAAAAAACAAGACGAAGTGAAAATTTTCCCCGCGGAATTCGAACCACGACCGCCGTGATTTTTGAGCACAGCGCTCTAACCACAACACAACGGAGGCAGTTAATATCCACACAAATGCTAACCAGACTTCGTTTATACGAAGTTAGCTTATGCTAATCCTACCTCCTCAAACATCCGAGTTTATTTAGTTGAACTCGCACGATATAAACATAATTGTTCACAGGTTTGCGAAAAGTGTCATTTGATTCATACATACCAACAACAGCATTGGGTGCGAAACGAGAGATCGAAAATCCCAATCGTAACGTTTGTTCAGAAAAAGCCGATGATAGCACGAGACAGTTGAAAAACGACAGTGAAAAGGTTTATAGAAAAGTAATTACGTACAACAACATTGACTTTCCCCTGCGTAAGAAAAAGCGAAGCGGAAAATTAATTGTTTTTCATGGATAATCACTTTATTACTGAAACATTAAAAGAAACAGATATAATTAATGTTGTTTCATCTTCCTACATAAAATTCATATAAAATTCACATGAAAATCTAATTAGTAATATTAAAGACATTATAAAAAATGCAAGTCAGGGAAAACGTGAAAAACCAAAGCTCTACTAATACAATATATTTTTTCTTCAATGCAATTATCCAACAATTATTTATTGTATTATGAAATTATCTAAATAAGATTTTTTTTAACTGTAATAAAAGGAAAACAAAACACTTACGTCTTCTTAAAATTACCGCAGTCCAAAACCAAGATTTCGCCAAAAAAATATTCACAAAAATAGCTCAAACCATTCAAAACTGTTTTAATCGACACAAAATATCCGACTTCAGCTAAGAAGATCGATATTCGCTTCAATTGTCACAAAAATATCCGACTTCAGTTAAGAAGATCAGTCAATATTCGCTATAATCGACACAAAATATCCGATTTAATAAGTTGAGATCCAGTTAATAAGATCGATATTCGCGCACACCCGTCCGCTTAGCTTGCGCAGACGCAGCTAACACGCCCGGCGCATGCGCAACGCGGCTTGGGTTTAACTCCGACCGATAGATAGAACCTCTTAATAATAAGTACTACATTCCTTTAACTAACACACCATTTGGTTGTTTGACTGTATTCAAAATTAATTGGGTATTTGGCAACATACGAAATAAATTATGATATTCCAAAATTAAAGTTGAAATTAAAAGCTAAGCACGATTGTTTATCCCTCAGTTAATATTGAGCTTTTACCTAGATATTGCATTACATAACTAATTGAAACTAAAGGAGTATTGATTTTGATTTGATAATACAGAAGTGTGACGTCACAATTCACTTTTCAGACAGTTTTCACTACAAGGTTACGTTTTAAAATTTTAACAAAAGTAGGAAGTAGGGATTCCGTATTACGATACTCTTGCATCAATGGATAGATTCAAAAATAAGCAAATAAAATCTCACAACCTCATTCGAGTCAATCAATTTCGAGTAATTAACGAATCCTTCAAAACCAGCTCATTGTTACAAGTTACCATTTGTGGTACTGAAAGACATTTATTTCTTTAAATCTTCTTGAAAAATTCCCGTTTTTACTACTCAACGTTACTTGAGAGGATTGAACTAAAACCTTGATCTCTAGTTTTTGCATCACAAAAAGTTTTTTTATTGTTTTTGTCATCACTATTGTAATACTTCACCTTCGATCCAATGGTTCTACTGCAGACGTAAGGATTATTTTTAAACTGATATTTATCCCCCAAGCTATTTCAGATAATCATTTTAATTTATTATTCAGTTATCTTGTAGCTTACAGAAGTCATTCCAACAAAGAGGCATGTTGTTGTGATGGATGGATTAGTCGAGGAAGGCTTTAAAACTATACTTTATCTTTGTATGCGGAAACCGCAATACACGGGGACGAAGTCGCGGGTAGCTGGAGAGCTGGCAAGCATTTTTGGGTAGGTGCTTGAGGCAAGCTGAAAACTTGTCCTGTACCTCTCCTATTATATCCCAACACGAAACTGCAGACCTGGCTGGTGAGTAGCGGGGCTAAATCAACCCCCAAATTTTTAAAAGTATATTTTTTTTTAATCCAAAAATATACTTGAGGCAATTTGCAATTTTTATATGTTGTAGTTTAATATTTACAGAATATAAAAAAAAAATAAGCCAGACGATTCAGCCGGGGTTTAAACATTGCCAGGCCCGTCCAAAAATATTTTGCAAATGAATATAAAAAATGTGTTTGAGGCAACTTGAAATTTTAATAGAGTATTATTTATAACTAAAAAATAAGACTCTCAAAAAGACAGATCATTTCGGTGGGACTTTCTACCTGCCAGGCGATCTAACAAAAGACAATACCGATTTTGTTAGGGAAGGTGGCGTCTTTTTTTTTTCGAGCGTCCACCAACCAAACTTGGTAATCTATATTCTTGAGGGCATTACAAACGATTTTTGCTATGGCAGTAAAGCTGTAAACTCAGTCCGAACTGAGTAAATCAGGTTTGAACTTTTTTTGGCTTCATACATTTTTCTATGGGAAATTGTTTTTTTTTTGTTTCTTGCGTCCAACGACGAAACGTGAAAATATATATTCTTGAGGTCATCACAAACAATATTTGCTATGGCAGTGACGCTGTACACTCAGTCCGAACTGAGTGAGACTGGCCAGAACTATTTAAATGTACATTACAAGTCGTAATCGCAATAATTTTCAACTGTTGGAAAAAAAGTAGGAATTTCCCATACAAAAACGCAGGAGCGAACGCCTAGAGTGAAAACGATCTAGGCTGTCTCACTCCGTTCGGACTGAGTTTACAGCTATACTGCCATAGCAAATATCGTTTGTGATGACCTCAAGAATATATATTTTCATGTTTCGTCGATGGACGCGAGAAAAAAAGTTGCAATTTCCCATACAAAAAAGCAGGAGCGAACGCCTAGAGTGAAAACGTTCTAGGCTGTCTCACTCAGTTCGGACTGAGTTTACAGCTTTGCTGCCATAGCAAATATTGTTTGTGATGACCTCAAGAATATATATTTTCACGTTTCGTCGATGGACGCAAGAAACAAAAAAATTCAATTTCCCATAGAAAAATGTATGAAGCCAAAAAAAGTTCAAACCTGATTAACTCAGTTCGGACTGAGTTTACAGCTATACTGCCCTAGCAAAAATCGTTTGTAATGCCCTCAAGAATATAGATTACCAAGTTTGGTTGGTGGACGCTCGAAAAAAAAAAGACGCCACCTTCCCTAACAAAATCGGTATTGTCTTTTGTTAGATCGCCTGGCAGGTAGAAAGTCCCACCGAAATGATCTGTCTTTTTGAGAGTCTTATTTTTTAGTTATAAATAATACTCTATTAAAATTTCAAGTTGCCTCAAACACATTTTTTATATTCATTTGCAAAATATTTTTGGACGGGCCTGGCAATGTTTAAACCCCGGCTGAATCGTCTGGCTTATTTTTTTTTTATATTCTGTAAATATTAAACTACAACATATAAAAATTGCAAATTGCCTCAAGCATATTTTTGGATTAAAAAAAAATATACTTTTAAAAATTTGGGGGTTGATTTAGCCCCGCTACTCACCAGCCAGGTCTGCAGTTTCGTGTTGGGATATAATAGGAGAGGTACAGGACAAGTTTTCAGCTTGCCTCAAGCACCTACCCAAAAATGCTTGCCAGCTCTCGGGCTAGGGCGGCCGCTTGTCTACACTCTATACTAAGTTTGTTTGTATGTTTGTTTGTTTGTTTGTTTGAACGCGGTAATCTATAGTTGTGTAATTTTTTTTGTGTTGGATAGTCCATTTGGCGAGGAAGGCTTTTCTAAATCGAAATCCACGCGGCCGGAGTCGCGGGCGGCCGCTAGTCTTCAATATAAGCAGTCATTTTAATCCTATTTACTGTGTTTTCACTTGCAAATGCATGGATGCAATATTGATTACCCGTTTCTGTTAATAAGCCCATTTGTATTTAAATCAGAAAGTGCACACTCAGATTCGAATCATCAACATGACTCAGATGAAGTGTTTTAAGTCGCAACAACTTATTTTACGGTAAACATCGAGAGGAAACCTGCCCACTAATACATAAGTATTGTCTTCTGTAAGACCACCTTACAGAAGACCACAGTGTAGAAGCATTTCGTAACTGTTGTGCTATGTTTCTGCTGGTGAGTAAGAGAAGTGTTTTAAGTCACAACAACTTACGTTACAGCAGGAAACGCATCAGCGACCATTGTGGGGTAGTTGATGTCAATGGGGAGCGGTGATCATTTACCATCAGGTGACCCTGTTGTTCGTTTGCCTCCATATCACTTTAAGATTATTTTTTATGTGATAGGTATTAAAAAAAGTGGAAAAGAAAAGAAAATATATAAAGTGGAGAAGGCAATGGCAAATCACACAACTTTTATAATTGCAGAGAGAGCCGGTGTGTTTCATTTCATACAGTGATCAGGACCCTCAGTAATTACGTATACGAATCGAGAAGGACTAGGTTTATCAATTAAATGCCATAAAAGAAAATTAACTGTTAGTATAAACAAACAATCACAACGTTTCTAATATAAAAAGCCCGCTATAAAACCTTGAAGGTCGTCATCAATATTAAAATCAAGTTCAGTTATACTAATTCTATTATTCTATTAATAGAAATACTTAATGATGGCAAGTTTGGCGAAAATTAACATATCACGCAATCAATGACCTACAAACAAACACACCCATAATAAGATGCTTACATATTAATTTTCAAGATCGATAGATCAAAATTTTCGATGTTATTGACAATGATTCTCTACTTTTTCCGTAAATCTTTTATTGTATTGACACATTAGCAATCTGACGAGTATGCTTGATGGAATACCCAATACCCTTTGAAAATTTCAATTAACGGAATTACGTCATGGATAAATATGACATAAAAATTGGGGACAAAAGTACCCCTATTTTTTTAACGGTGAAACTAGACTTACATCTATGAATTTATTTGAAACACAGGAGATTGTGAGATGTATCGTAATTCTTAGGCGCAAGGGCATAACAACTTGCAGAATTAGAAGAGACGTAGAGCTTTGTGGATGAAGAGCGATGGTGGCCTGGTGGTACGGACGGCGACTCACATACGTGAGGTCCGCGGTTCGAATCCGGGCCCACACCTCTGGATTTTTCGAAATCTATGTGTGAATTTGTGCCATTAGCTCGGCGGTGAGGGAAAACACCGCGAGGAAACCTGCACATTCAGTGATTTCTGAATTTAGCTCAGTTAGATCTGAATGTGTAACCATGATCCAATCTGTCTGGTTCCCCTCTATGGGTTACGAAGGTCTGATGGCAGTCGCTTCACTGTAATAACCAGACTCGCCAAATCCCGGATCATGGTCAAAGCGGACCCCGTATAGAAACGGGATAAACGCTAGGAAGTAGAGTAGAGCTTTGTGGAACTTCCCCTCGAATGAGCCGCTATAAAACGTCATACCTTACAAAAGACCACAGTGAAGTAGCACTTCTTAACTGTTGTACAACACCACGAAAACAGGTGAGTAAGGTCGCCAGAGCTCAGTTGGAGAGGGTATGGGGTTTTTAAAGGCAGGCAACGTATCTGCGATCCTTGGTTGTTGATGTCCATGGGCAGCGGTGACTACTTACCATCAGGTGAAACGCTTGTTCGTTTACCTCCCTATCTCAATAAAAAAACATACAAGTCATTAAGAACCATTCGCCAAGTAAGCTCTTAGGGGCTGATTCAGAGCGTTAGGTTCTCTTGTGGCCCGAAATTCTTAAGTGAATTCGGCACTATGACTATGAATCTATTGTTTAAAATACCATTGAATAACAAGCCGAACTAGCATCTTGATGACATAAACAAAATAATTAAGGCTTAAGGCCTTTTAATTTTTATTTACACGTCTGACCTTATCTACTTAAGGCCGCACAATAATTATATATTAATTTTCGTTAAATATTGCACTAATAAGCTATGTAAATACGAGACCATTCTTTCGAACCTATCAGTTGTTTAACAAATAATCAAATAAGAACTGTAATTAACAAGAAATTTATCATTTAGTACTAGGTTTATATGCCCGTATGGTAATCTGTCTATCAACCAAATTGTTGCATTATCTTCAATTATTGTGTAAAATAGGAAATGGGAAATATGTTTGTTCACCCACAAGAGACAATCTGTAAAACAGGGGTGACAAGCGGGAATAAGCGTTTTCTTTTTCATACGAATAGTTTCGGTACATCGGTCATGGACATGGATTCGTGGATTCTTGATACAATAACACGTCTTTCGATTTATCGTCCATACTCGGCTAAACCACCACAAAGTAAATTGCTAGCTCTATTTTAATACGTACTTCCAACCACAATATCAACATCAAATATATACTCAAGACTATTCAAATAAATTAGTTCATATTTCGCCGTCCTTCAGATATACTTCATGTTACTTTATATTTGTAACATCATTTGTAAATCTTCATAATCATAGCACATATGTACATTATAGGGTATCTTGCTTCCAAAATACATTAAACTTGTGGAAAATGAATCTGCTTGTTTATGTATTTTCGTGAATATACATATATCGCACTCATATGTACGGGAAGCATGTTTTTAGATGCATGAGGTGCTTCAAAACTTGGTGCTAATGTAGCAATCTTAAGGAATAAAGCAATCTTGACAATTAAAACAAAATAACAATTTAAATACGCACGCGACCATAGTGACAATCTGGATAGACAACGATTAAGTTCCACGGAAATACGAATGCTACAGACTTAATTTTTGCACTTATGCAGAAAGTTAGAAACACATCAGGCCGAGATAACGCGAAAGTTCGGCTGAAATTCATTTACTACATAAAATTACGCGACGTTATTTGGGCTAATTTGGCTCATACCCTGCCTTTATAAATATTTCATCAAAATCCGTTCAATAGTATCAGCTTAATTGACGGACAAACAAAGTTTCACATTGATTATATTAGAATGATAGGTCCTCCTCACCTATCATATTCCTGTCTTGGTCCCAAATATCCGCGAATTTAGGACCAAGACTATGATAAAACATTGGTAGACCAAGCTACGATTCTCTCAATAACACGAGAGCTTTAACGTCAAGCGACTAATATACACAATAACTAATTCCTATCATTAGCAAATATTAGCAGCATTATATTACAAATTACGTTACTACAATTCCTCTCCACTGGACGTTTACTCGCTGTTTCATAAACATGTTTGCAAATAACACCGGAGATGACAATGAGACATGTAGATCCCGAGATATATCTTAATAGTCCTTAATAGCACGCAACAACGTAGTACGATGGTTGTATGCGGTGAAATTATGTGAATTATTACGAGAAACGTGTGTGAACACGTGCATGGGACTTAAAGACTTCCCCTTTTAGATTTTAAGAAGAAAATCTAGATTAGGTTGCTCGAATACCGTTAAAAATTAATGTAGGTTCAATTTAAGCAATTAAGCGTGTCATTGATATTCGTTCCGATTAAATGCTGTATGTCTTGTTAAACGTATCAAAGTTTAGTTGTACTAATATATAAACCTGAAGAGTTTGTTTGTATGTTTGTTTGTTTGAACGCGCTAATCTCAGGAACTACTGGTCCTATTTGAAAAAATATTTTTGTCCATTCGACGAGGAAGGCTTTAGCTTTAGCGGGCCGCTAGTTTTTGATAAATAACGCCCGATAACAACAAAAGTAGCTTGAAAATTATTTGTTATTTAGCCTTTCCCTAATATCCATAGATTCTATAAATATGTAAGAAAAATTCCCCCAAGAAAGGAACTTTCCAACAAATTAATGATCTTCAATAATTTCCGTTAAAGTTAACATAAATAATATCGTAATGGCTTTTGTGAAACTGCATAAAATAATTTATTAAGCTATAACATTTCTATGGTCGTGTGAAAAACCTACTGGTAATGGTGGTTGCAGTCGAGTTCAATAATTATATAAGTATATACATACATATGTAATCATCAATATCAGTCATGAATGCGACGACCGATTTGAGCTCTCATAATCAATTCTCAAAAATCACTTAGTGAAAGAAATATTGAGACGCGTTGGAAGCGCTTTATAATTACCAGCTCATTACAATACATTGTTTGGGCAATGGTGGTGCTTAAATAGAATTTAAGTGGTCACAAACTACTCACATAACTTTCACATACAATGTTTTTGTAAATCAAAAATTTTGTCAAAAATATATCTACGCGCCACCTAGAACAAATGACCAACTAAAACTTAAATATACCTACTAGCGCCACCTGTTCAGTACTTATCACACTAATTACTCACAGCGCAAAAAGCATCAAAACGTTCACACTAAATAATACCCACATCACCCGCTAGATGGCGCTGTTCGGCATAAATTATCATAGTCAAACTTTCAACCGTTCCATCTTCACATAAAGTTGATACCTAATAAGAATAGAGCAGGTCACTCACCTCTGCCCAGAAGCAGACTATCAGCGACGAGCCCGACATGAGAAGCGGGTAGTACGCCGACAGCAGGCTCGTCGCCCAGCCGTCGTGGAACGCCGACTGTGAATAGACCAGACACATTATTAATATTAATATTGTTTTAAATCCATTAGTCGCTTCTTACGATACCAACAGGAAGAGATGAGTAGTGCTATTCTAAATAGGAACTGCACGGCACCATTAAGTTTTGACTGGTGTAGTATCGGCGAGGCCAGTAATGAGGCGAAGTAGAGCATCTTCTGTGTAGCGGCCTTGCACGTTCGGAGGAAGGTGAACGATAAACCATAGGGGGACGCTGCTGCCCAACCCCCCGGAATATCCTATCTAACGGCAACCATGGGAAGAAATTTGGTAGTTGATTGATAAGTCAGGTAGGGTATGGGACCTGATAGGCGGGTAAAGCATCTGCGACCCATGTGCGGTTGTTTATGGAAATGGGCAGTGGTGATCACTTACCATCAGGTGACCCACTAGTTCGTTAGCCTCCCTATATCATCTTCTTCTTCTTCGTCTTTTCGTGTCGATGGCAAACAAAAGTATGATAAAATAATTACAAATTATAATATAAAAAAAAAAAAAGTCGGCCCAGTACTCGGCGACACGTATCACGTTATCCGTCGCATTTACCAGTTCGCTCTGAGTACAGGTGGCAGGGCACGTGGGGCATGAAATCAAGTGATGCATGGACTGGGGCGAATAACCACATTCGCATGCGAGGTCCATCTCTGCGGTAAACCCCCACCTGAACCTGTTCTCCTTGCTGCTCCCTATATCATAAAAAAGTACTATACTGGGCCGACAGGGCACGGTATACCTAGAAGTCTACCAGACGACACACATTTGATACACTTGGATGAGAGAGTTAGACCTCTCTTACTACTCGAAGCATTGGTACGCACCGGTGAAACGAAGTAAGCGCCCCGTATCAACGAGGCGAGGAATGCGACGAAGTAGAGCATCTTCTGCGTGGTGACCTTACACGCCCGGAGGAAGGTCGGCGCCTTCAGCCGCCGGTACTCCGTCACCACGCATATCGTCAGCTGGACTGCGCAGATGAACGCGACTAGGAGGAACACTCCGCCCACACCTGGAAAGAAGTGGAAGTCATTAGTTATTCAGCTGATAGTTTTACATAGGCAGCATGTTAATTAAACACGACGGATTTTATGTAGCAGTGCACAACTGAATTTGCACTCTGGGTGACTGAAATTGTCCAAAATGCGATAAAATTGCATGTGAATTAATACTTTTTCCAAAGAAAGGTGTTAGAAGCAGAATTTGTGTTGCCAGCTTCTACAATTTCTCAATAAACTAAAACTAAGTACATTAAATATATACGCAAACAATCTTTGAAAGGGTCACCAATTTTTCGGTTTTTCCCCAAAGTATTCACTTAAAAGAAGTCAGATACAGCTGACTAACTCTTTCAAGCAATGGCTCCAGCAGCTTTACCATATTTTGGTCCACAACAATGGCATCTCTTATACCATGATGAGCATGATGCAGTCCACAGCCGGACTAAGGCATTCAACAGTGCAAGCAGGTTGGAGACCGTGTGTTGTACGATAAAACACAGGGGAATGCGATGCCCAAGCAAAATACCCTGGAATGTCCCATAGTTGCTTTCTCCGAAACCCCTGGGAGGAAATGGGGAAGAACAATTTTAGGCCATCACAATATGGCGTCTCTTGCTCTTAAGGTACACTCACAGGCGTGGTAGGAGAGATTGGGCGCGGCGCACTGGTCGCCGGCGTAGCGGATCTCGCAGAGGCAGGTGCCGTTCATGCAGTCGCCGCGGCCGCTGCAGCCGTCGGTGCAGCCGCGTAGTGCGCTAGCTAGCAGTGCGTCAGGGGACACTCACAGGCGTGGTAGGAGAGGTTGGGCGCGGCGCACTGGTCGCCGGCGTAGCGGATCTCGCAGAGGCAGGTGCCGTTCATGCAGTCGCCGCGGCCGCTGCAGCCGTCGGTGCAGCCAGCGCCGCGCGCCGCAGCCGCCATCACCGCTTCCGCGTAGTACGCTAGCAGGGAGCGCATCGTACGCGCAGCGACTGCTGTCGCCGCTTTTTAGTGCTGGAAAGAGGGAGAGAACACTTTTAGTCCAGAAATTAGTACATAATGTAGTTATAGACGTCAACAACTCATCTATAGGCAATAACAATCACTCAACATACGACGCGACGACCCTCTTGCTCGTTTGCTTCCTTCTTGCCTATATAAAAATGAATGAGCTTGATTACCGCATTTAAATGAGTCCCTAATATCTTATCTGGATTAGGCAGATTAACTAAAAATCTTTGCAACATGTCAATTTGTCATGTCATCTATCCGCTTCACTGACATAGGAATCAAAATTTGTGACACCGAACGTATAATATCCGGAATTTGTGACACCGAACGTATAATATCCGGCCATACAATAGTATCGAAAGTTTCCTGCATCAAATCTCGTCTTGGGTCAGAATGGTAGAACATTTTCCTAAATCTAAATACGGGAATCAAAGCCAGAATCTTTTACAGCTGTCAAGATCGCGGCCTCGTCAAATGGTCACGCTTTATTTATCAGCTCAACAAGCTCACACGTGATATTCACGTGTCAAGCTACGACTGTATCTGTGCGGTGTCACTGTGGTTAAAAATATCTGCCCATTAAATGTACCGCTGAAAAGAGAAATCAGGTTAGCAGAAGTACATTTTCAGGTGAATAGATGAAATCTGTCGCAATTTTTGCTGTCGTTGTGTTCAGCTAATTTTATTGTGGCGGTTATACTTGATGTAAATGCTGGCTTATATAAAATCCTCAATTGCTGGTAGAACATTGATAGAGCTCAGAGAAGAAAAAACTCTTTCGATGAGCAAGAGATCAGTAAGATTTTTTTTGAGTTTGAATGAAATTATCCTGCTCACAGAAACAAGCATAGCATAGTATGGGGCTACCGCCAATTTTTTTTTAATAATGTAATTTCCAGGCACAGAGACACAAACACATTGTCCACAAAGTAAATAAGGCCTACTTTAAATAAAAATTATGATTTAACATATTAATACACCTCCATATCACAACGCCAAAGTAAAAAGGTGTTTACATAAGTGCGCAGGCGCAGGTCATTGCACCGCGGCCCTCTATAATTATCTCTGGCCGGCAGAGACAACTTGTCACTGTGACATTACCAGTTGGGTAACACAGATTGCCAGCGGATGGGGGGGCTGTGGGCGGTTAGGAGCAATATCGCATTGATTTGCAGTTATAATTAGGTCGCGATTCTTAAAGTTGTACAAATAAACGATTTAGGTCATATACATATAGAGCAAAACATTGAGTAGAGTATTAAATCAATCGACAAGCTTCGGCACTAGTATTAATTAGAAATACTCATGGAGTTATGAGTGAAAATAAATCAATATGTTGTGATAATAATGACATGGGTGTCATGACTATCGGAATCTTATGTACACAGATAATAATGTTATTCACATAAACACAGTATGTTGTAGTAGTCAGGTTGTGAAAAGTTAAAGAGAAAACAACTAAATCTACTTCAAATAACAAAGATTTGAAGGTCAATAAAGTAATTTTAAACAACCAAAATATCATCAACGTAGACAAAACAGTTGGGGAGGGTATGGGGTTTTTAATGGCAGGCAAGGCATCTGCGACCCTTGTACGGTTGTTCATGTCCATGGGCAGCGGTGATCGCTTACCATCAGGTGACCCGCTTGTTCGTTTGCCTTCCTATCACATAAAAAAAGCATAATCTAAAACGTGGAAGTTAAGAACCTAATGAGTACTATCATTTAGCATTCGGAGGTGCCAACTTTCTCTTGGGGCAAGGCCAAAGTTACGGTCATTGAAGAGATATTCGTATCTCAATCAGCCCTCTTGCCAAAAACTCAATACAGGTGTACTTGACAAAAGACCTGTATGTTTATTTGACAAATAAATTATGCATACAACATCCCATAGTTGATTTCAGCTTAAATTAGCTTTAAAGCACGTGTGTTATAGATATCAGATTGAAAGGTGTGATAAAAATTTAAACAAAGAAAGGTCTAAACACAGACAATGCCGATTTTTGTAGGGGAGAAGCGTCTTTTTTTTCTCGCATCCATCAACCATTGTAAATTAAAATATTCTTTAGGGGAACTTAACAGTATTTGCTACGGCAAGTAAGGTATCGATGATCCGAATGATCTCAATTCATTTGAAACTGTCTACAATCAGCTTACTTATATGATCTTCCCAAAATTACTGCACTATAACAATATTTAAATTTTAAGAAAGTTAAGAATAAAGTTAGTTTACATTGGGGATCATTCTTATTAAGATATCCCATTTAAAACGACTCTACATCCCGACCGGGAATGTTTAATTTTTCGACGCCACTTCAAACATTTTGAATATCTTTAATCCTACAAATACCCTTCGCAAAAATAATTTCATATTCTTCTGGCATCACGTCATATCACCATAGCTATCGTACTATAGAATATGTCTCAACCTCGCAAGTGACAAGTTTTGCGCCTTATTACAACAATTTGGATCCGGTCCAAATCACCATGTGGAGTAAGAAATACCGACGCTACATCCCAATACGCAGACATATTGTTTAAATTATTCTGTTACTACGATTCGGTTTTGGCGTGGCGTAGAGTGTGAGGACAGTTATTGTGAATAATCTTTCTTTATACGAACCGTAGCGATTTGTACAAGGTATACCTTGCACAATGGTCTAGATTTCGGCTAGTTAATACTGGTACGTTGCTTAAGGGTTTTTAGCTAGTTACTCTTCAGCGTCTGACAACGCTTATTCACGATGTTACGTGTTGAAGTGGTCTAAAAAGAATAATTTTGGTAAAGGTCTCAAAAGAACGGAAGAGTTGCCGAAACTTTGAAAATGGCACGTCGGAAAGAGCGCTTCCGTTTCGCAGAGTCGTATAAATTTGGTTCATAAAATAGGATTATGCGATATGTAGTACTTAAGACTACTCAAGAACACCCCATCGGTAAATTGTATTATAGAGTTCTTCCATAAGGCCCATGACTTCGAGCTGCGCAGACTGGCAATGTTTACGCGCCTAGCTGGCGACTGTTTACACAAAACTAGACGCAGGCTTTAGTTCCGGAACGATACTACTGTTGTGATGGATTAAAGAGTTTAATAGCGTTTAGTGGAAAAATAGTCATACCCGGATGAAGCTCGATTATAACAAATACAATAAAAAGATGCATGCAAATTTGTTATTGTGTCATAAGCATAGCTGGGCACCGTTAATAAAATGGTTAACTTCGTTAATCGTTAATCCGCTACAAAAAAAGTTAGCTTCGTTAAACGTTAAAGCGTTACATTTCGGAAGAATTAACGCAAGTTAAAGTTAATCGTTAATCCGTTAACTATGTGTAAAATTGCATTTTTATATCGTTGCGTTAGTGAACTTATAAAACCTGTTGGTTGGTTTAGATACTGGAAGTTAACAGGTTAGAAACAAAACAAAATACTTGTATAATTCAAAAAAATGTGTTATTGAATCGTCGGACATAAGGTGCATATTCCCATTCATATAAAATAACATGTTGAAGTTCTCGTCTGAAAGCGAGGCTCGTTTTGGTGTTAAAATGTCTTTACCCGAAAACAGACGTTTTACTGCAGCACTTCAGGGTATAGCAGTATTGTATTTAATAAATAGATTTATAAATATCTGTTCCCCGAGGAATGTAGCAGCGTTGAATGAGTCTTTCGATTTCTCCTTGGAGCTCTTTGGTTTTTCTATAGACTGAGTGACAGAATTAAAAAAGTCTTACACGTCATCATCGTTGTTACTCGTATTGCTCCCTTGACTCCCTTCGCCATTTAAACTGCCACGCCACGCCACAGCTGCCATGCCACGCCGCGCCCGGCACTTGTCTAAACCTGTTTTTCGCGGAGCCGTGCGGTAAATAGTAGGCATTGGATTAACGATTAACGGAATTCTGCATAATTAACGGAAGTTAACATGTCCGTTAACATTTATGGACGTTAACTTAAAAGTTAATTCGTTAATCAAAATGTTAACTTCGTTAATTAACGATTAACGGATTAACGAGTTAATGCCCAGCTATGGTCATAAGATATACATACTATTAAAAGCGACTAGAAGAGCGTTTTCAATTAATTTAAAGATGGTACTCCTACAAAGCGGAGGTGTGCGTGCGGAGCGGATATGTGCCGTAAGTAGCCAATAGGATAGGGTTTGGCTCAAAAACGTGACCATCTGAGAAATGAAATCCCATTGGCTGTTTGCAGCCCATCATCTCCCGCTTTGGTGGAGTCACACCCTAAGTGCCACATCCACGCATAAAACTTCAATAATATACTGACTAAAGTTAATCGGCAGTTTTCCTATCCCCCCCCCCCCCCCCCCACAAGACCACAGTTTACACTGTACAAACATTTCTAGGGCCGCCTATGGCAGCCTTACTTACAAGGTAAAACGCAGCACAAAGTCAACACTTGCAATGTCAGAGGCATACGTGCGGCTTTTAAGGAAGAAATACGCTCTTTTCCCGCTCGTCACTCTGTATCTTATCGAAAAGAACGGGCCCGTTTGTGTGGTGGTCAGAGACCCTGGCTGCAAAACCGAGGTTCATGGGTTCGAATCCCGGGACATATGTTTGTGTCATGAGGTTTTCGGGCACAGCGCCATAACCACTCATCACGGAGGTATGCAGTTAATTGTGAAGTGGTTCATTCGATAAAAGGTACTATTAAGATTTATCAAATATCAAAATGAATCATGTATAGGATAAATTTTGTGACTAACAGAATCAACATGCTGATAAGCCATCTTTTTGATTATGACTCACTTTAGTTGCCACTCATTGTCATCATCATCCTAGCGCCTCTCCCGGTTGCATCCTCGGCCATTGCCTTGGAGCTCAGGGTACGCTGCGACTATGATACTGAATTGACGACATGCCTGGTTATCACAATGAAGCGACTGTCATCTGACCTCCGTAACCACAAGGGAAACCAGACCAGTTGGATCAGATTATGACTCACTTTAGTTGCCACTCATTGTATAGAATAGTTTCTTTCTTCGGCAGCCAAACTGGTGTTACCTAATTTAATTTGTTACATAGCATTACGTAGAAAAGCCACAAAAATGCACGTTTTAATATGTAATATATTCACATCGGATTTAATGTTATGTCTATGAATAGCATTTTTGTGAATAGAATTAAGTCAGCTGCGAATGATGCTCATTTAATAGAACATATTCATACCGTCAGCAAAAGCACAGTTATTAGATAGGCACTTTACATCTATACATTATGTAATACAATACATTATGATCCTGTAGGGTCCCACATATAGAAGATACTAATATGTATAGTAAAGCTGTAGAGTTTGTTAGTTTTTTTGTAGAGCAGCGTTTTTATAGTACAACTAGCGGCCGCCCGCGACTCCGTCCGCGTGGTTTCCGGGTTACGCACACATAGGTATACTCGTATAGCCTATAGCTTTCCTCGTCAAACGGACTATCCAACACAAAAATATTTTTTGTGTTGGTGTTCAAACCAACAAACAAACAAACTCTTCAGCATTATATATATTTGTATATTAGTATATATTAGTATAGATATGGCGTAGCCCATTGAGAGTCTGTCCGGCCAGTTATGTACCTACGTGCAGGATAGTTGTGTCAGTGACATGGGGACTGCTAAACATTTATTCCCACTGTGTGCGGTGTCATGTAATGTGTATTGTATAATGTTCTTAAGAATCTATGATATAACGAGACAAGTGGATGTAAACGATATATTATTATCATAATAATGAGTAAAACTCGCATAGAATTGTGTATTATAATTGTTATAAAATACTTGAGATGTTGTGATTGAAATAACAGAATTATCTTTGTACTAGCGGCCGCCCGCGACTTCGTACGCAAAGATATTGGTTTATCCCATGGTAGCTTTCAACTGGAATAAAAAAATACCCTATCACCTAAGTCAGTCCATACCACGACTGTATACCAAATTTCATCCAAATCCGTTCAGCAGTTTCAGCGTGATTGACGGACAAAGATTCAAATAAACAAACTTTCACATTTGTAGGATAAAATAAAGTATATATATTGTAACAAAGTATACATAGTAATATGGTATCTAGATAAATTATCGTTCAGAAGATTACAGTGAAATAGCACTTCGTTACTGTTGTGGTATGTTTCTGTTGGTGAGTAAGGTAACCAGAGCACATTAGGGGTTTTAAAGGTAGGCAACGCGTCTGCGACCCTTGTGCGATTGTTGATATCCATGGGCAGAGGTGATCACTTCCCATCAGGTGATGCTCTTGTTCGTTTGCATCATCATCAACAACATATAGCAGTCCAATGCTGGACATAGGCCTCTCCTAGTTTGCGGCGAGGCGTTTGCCTCCCTATAACATTAAAAAAACGTATAGAAAAGCAGTGTATAATTAATGTATGTAACTATCTGGCACTAGTTCCGAAGTGTCTGTTGCAAGGACGCCTGAGTTTTCCGGCTGCGACGACTCGCGCTGCATACGATAACGCAACTAGGTCACCCTGCATCTAGTTTAAATACTAGCACCATATGCAAATAGGGTATATTCTAATGAATTGCTGTGTCAGTTGACAGATAGGTATGCATTCTGATGGTAAGCAGACAGTGTGGTCTATGGAGGAACTTTCATCAGGGAAGCATTGTTCAAAGTTATGCTACGTTCTACTTTATTCTCGATCTTCTACATATATCCTCTAGGTAAACCAAAGTGGCAATGTGGACCTGGTGGATTTGGCCTGGTTTCAACTTCTATGAAAAAAAGTTAAGAGAACTCACTTAGTGTAGGATCATACTACCTAGGTAGGCTGAAATTACGCGACCATATAGAATTATTCATCTACCCGCGAGATCGAGCGAAATGGCACATTTAGATTTATTTACTCTTTTGCCTCCTACTCGCTCGACCATACAAAGTAAGAGAGTTCGCACCATAAAAAAATAAAAATAAATTAAATGGTTCATCTCGCCCGATCGACCGAGTTTCAAGCAAACGAGTTGATGATAACTCGTAAATAAAGAGCATAATAACACAATTTATCAATCACCAATCAACGAAAACCGCATACACCGAGCCGAGCCGACATCGACACAGCCTATTGACCCACTTCCACGCTTGTTTGTAAACAATAGCATATACCATTCTGTCAAGGTTGGGAGACACGCGTCAACAATCAACTTGTTAACTTGTTGGAAATGTACGAGTATGTAGTGTATTCAGATCAATGTCGACAACGAGGAAAAAACCACAAATATCAGATAACACCACGTACAACTTAAACAAATCATCCAACATATTTCCAATCCAACGTATTTCAATATTGTGGTATTACTACTACATATAGAGTGGACATCGAGGATAAAATCTATGCGTCAACTTAGAGCGAAGGGAGCGGGATAATTTAGTGTTTTTTGTTTTTTTTTCTACGACTTTCCAGCTTATTCTTTGTCCGGTAATGTGTAATCTGTACATGTTTTTAAAACATAAGACGGCATGTTTAATTGTTCAAAATTAGTAGTCAATAGACGGCAACTGTTGCCCATGGACAGGACAACAGTGCGTACCTATAAGAAAATATTTCTTTGAAGTGACTACTTTATACGTAGTAGTAATACCTCAGTGTATTAAAACCACCAAACTACAACAGTCAAAAACAACAACAAATAAAGATCCAATAATGGGCTGTTTTGTTTTCATATGGCTAATAATTCAAGTAACATAAACTTGTCTGTAATGATTTGCGTTTGGCACAACTCTAGGTCAACAGGAAATAGACTATTTTTAGTTTTATTAACCTTATGAGCAAAAATAATCGATTAACTTTATTTATTGATAACCTATACACAGTCTTTATTATAAACTGATTTGTAGAAAAATATGATTCTGTATGTTTCCTTTAGAATTACTCAGTTTTTATGTCTTTCAAAGGAAGTTTTATCATGCTATTAACTACATGTTCTAAGCACAATATTATATGTTTATGAGCTGCAATTTTCCTACAATAAAATCTTTGAATTGGGACATAACAAAGCTGTTATTACAGACTCGAGAGATTAAATAAAAAATTAGAGTCTACTGGTTCTATGGCATAAACGATGAACAAAGTAGGTACATACTTATTTATACTCCGCAGGTAACTTACAACCATTAGAATTTTTAAAGGAATAATTAGAATCTCTGCCTTTAATAACCATTAACAATTCAGATCCATCATTATGTCAGGAAATGAAACAAACCATTATCTAATTCCTCAGAAATTTAAATTTATCCTATATCGTTTTCGGCAATGGTCGCAAAACTGCGACACATTATGCGCATAATAATTATCTTGTACGTACAGACAGACGGCGCATGTCCGGACGCTCCACGTGGCGCCCAACATAACTAACTAACGGTGACTAACCGACTTCAGTTATGTAACCGTCATAATAACAAAACTATCAAACGCGCGTGGCGTGGTGTGAGTTCGAGTCTTGTGGTCTGGTAACTATCTTCTTTGACAAGTCTTAATGGTCGAGAAGTCGGCTAGTACACCAAAAGTCGCGGGTTCGATCCCCGCACGGTACAAAAATTTGTGTGCATGAACATGTCTGTTTGTATCGGTCTGGGTGTTTCAATGTATAATATGTATGTATTTACAAAAAAAAGTATATAAGTAATGTTTATCCGTTGTCTGGCATCCACAGCACAAGCTAATGCTGAGTTTGGGGCTAGATGGTGCTGTGTGAAAAATGTCCAGAGATATTAATATTATTATTTATTAACAACAACAATATTAATACCTACGTGATGTATGGCCCTACAAACCCTACACATATATAGCAAGAGTCGCATAGGGACCCGATACCGGTGATAAACCGACACTCCAAGTTACGCAACCGTCAAAATAACACAACCGGTATCACACAAGCGTTGCATGTTCCTACGTTAGTGGGACCGACTTGTCTAACTTCGAGTATTGCCATCTGGTAACTACATATAAATCAACAACAGCATACGTACCTAATGTTTAACTTTATTGACCCTTTAAACCCTATATGACGCACCCTTAGCGTCAGATCTGCGATCAGGGAAACAAACGTCTAGAGTTCAACACCGTTTACTTTAACCGACATTTTAAGTTACGCAAAAGTCATAACTGCTCTCCTTCGCAATCAGTTAGATTTGTCCCCAATAGCCTCGGAAAGTTATAAATTTATTCACTGAGCGCCTTATGACACTGTCCTGAAAATGAACCTTGAATGAAACCTATCAAATTAATAGAGCGTATCCAAATAATGCATCCTAACAACGAAAGTAACAATGCAATATGTCGGTTAACACCACACGGACGAACCTTGAAACCTATTAAACTAAGATAGAGCGTACCCAAATAGTGCATCCCAACGAAAGTAACAACGCAATAAGTCGATCAAAACTACCGGAGCAATCACGCATCTTCCCTCCGATTGAGTAATCCAAAGATCCCACTCTCACCCACACATATCAATGTTGTTTATCACCAATTACCCCACGTGCCGTGCACAAACAACTGGAATTATCAACAGATCGCGTTGAACGCAACTCCAAGGTTAAACCAATCAACTAATCAGCGCCAGTGAAATTCCGTCTATCGCGAGATAACAGCGAGGAAAACGCTCGTATCAGGATTTATTGAACACCTGATTGATAAGTTGGTTATGAAAGTAAAGTAAAGGAAAGTATCCGCCTATTAATGTCCCACTGCAGGGCAAAGGCCTCCATCATCATTGAGTTTTCATAACAAACGGGTTTTGGCTTAATCACTACGGTATTGCCAAATAAGGGGTTGGTGCTTACAAAGCCGGGCTGTGTTCAGTAAAATCGACACAAATTTTGTCCGAACCAGGAATCGAACCCAGGGCCTCGATACCGCGGTCAGGTCTTTAAACCACTTGACAATCGAGGTTATGAATATGAGAATAAAATGTGCTACTCGTACTTGCGTGAGAGGGGTTTTGCTCTACGACTGTTCCGAAACCGATCCAAACCCGTTAAAATATGATCCGGTGTAGTCATACAACTATTCCTTTAAAATGACTAAAATTGGATGTATGTAGATAACACATAAATATTATGTAAAGAAGAACGCCTGAAAAGTGGCCACTACGGCTTCTATTGTGGGACCCTTTTTTACGCAGGAGAACTCATTTATGCATTGTAGCTGCAGTTTAGTTAAGCCTGTAAGTGGGCTCTTCTTCCTAGCGTTTATCCCGTTTCTATGCGGGGTCCGCTTTGACCGTGATCTAGGATTTGGCAAGTCTGGTTATTACAGTGAAGCGACTGCCATCAGACTATCGTAACCCATAGAGGGGAACCAGACAGATTAGATCATGGTTACACATTCAGATCTAACTGAACTAAATTCAGAAATCACTGAATGCTATCACATAAAAAAGCGAAATATCGAGTCCAACCATTAAAAAATCATTAAAATGATTCTAATCAAACCAGGTGTTTCAATTCCACAGTATCATCTCCCACTTATCGGGACAGGTGGAAAGATTGCAACAACAGATTATAACATTCGTTATCTGTGATTTAAAGACTTGTGGAAAAACAAAACACTTGTTGTTGATAAATTTCGTTAAAATTTTCAGAGAAATTTTTTTTCTGTATAATCTTTAAATGTCGTGACTTATTATTTTCATGGTGGGACGCCGCGCCTTTATAATTTACTAGCGACCCACCCCGACTTCGCACGGGTGCAACTAAGTTTATTAGTGTTTCTCTATATGCATGTATTATACATAAAAACCTTCCTTTTAAATCACTACTATTAAAAAAACCGCATCAAAATCCGTGGCGAAGTTTCAAAGATTTAAGCATACAAAGGGACATAGGGAAAGAGAAAGCGACTTTGTTTTATACTACGTAGTGATATGTAAAAGTGGGTTAAAAACTTAAAGCATCCCCACAGTGCCCTACTGCCTCATTCGCGAATCTCTATCTAGAAACATCTTATGCAAGTAGCAATCACAATATTTACCCTACATTCAACGTCATACGATAACCATAGGCAAACTCTTTGTTTATGTTACGCTGAAAGATAACAGGCATGTTTTCTCGTTACTCATGTCACGTCAACAATGCTCTATGTTTGGGCAACGGCGGAACTAACGAAGGACAGAAATAAGTTTAACGATATTCAAATAGCTACATGATAACATATTATTTTAGTATTATAATGAGAATAAACGACCCGCTTGGAGTAATGGTCAAGAAGTTACCTATGAAATCGAGAGGGCGCGGATTCGATCCCCGCACAAGATACACATTTGTCTGCACAATGTCAATGCATGTCTGTTTGTACTGGTCTGGGTGTTATTATATCAACTTAAGTTAATTAGAAGGTGGATGGTCCGGGATGATGGAAATTCGGTGATGAACTCACAGAAATAATATAATTATGCTTTCCATCCTCCCGAAATGTCGCTTTTTTAAGTTTTAAGTTGCAAAAATAAGATGGGTGTCGCTGTTGAGCCATATGTAAAAAAAGAAATACTAGTAAACTAAGGCATGTACACTTGTACAGTACACATCATATTTAGTATTTTTTCCAAGAAATGCACCGCAATCACCGTCTATGGCCATTAAAGATTACTTATCTGCCAACTGATAGCATCATACCAAAAACACTCTACATCGATCAAGAGAACAAATAGCATGTGCAGTGTCCAATCCTGATGTTGTTGCCCAATGCCCTATGGTAGGGTAGGCGAACCTCTCACCAACTTTACATTTTTTCCACAAAAATAGAATTGGTTCACTCGCGTTCTACTTTACACATGTTGTATGATCAACGAAGTGCCCAAAATATTGCGTCGCGTGCCGTCTCAATGGCTAGCCTAACCTGGCCTATAGCTACACCACGCCACGTGTGCTCAACGGCCTATAAATACCCAGCACGTGTTCAAACTTGCATAATACAAACACGGCCTACTTTCGAACCGGCCCCGTTGGGCATGGAGAAGGTATGCACCAGAAGACTTAGGTTGAGTTTAAACTTTAAAGCTTCGGTGATTCGGCACCTTCAACGGGTGAACATAAACAAAGGCAGTAAAAACCAATTAAAATGAATATGGTTGGTACTTATGTGAGCTTCAGAGATGCACTAATAAATGGTCAATAAAGATTAAATACACAAAGAATCGGCTACGAAAAAAAGTAGGCCTGTGCCTCTAGGTTCTGGAGAACTCGTTTGGCCAATTTTATGCAACTTCTAGTCAAGTTTAAGAGTTAAGAAACTATAAAACTTCTTATTCAATTTTATCAGGTATCCCTAAAACAGATTAAAAAGATTCCCTTAGTTTATTGTTATTTATTCATTTACTGAATATTTTTTTGCGGTAAACATAAGCTAAAGGTACCAAAGTATTAACATTCAGAGGTCAGAGGTGAGCTCGAATAGCCACCATTCAGGCCTATCGGCACGTTTTACTACGGATCACGGCACACCAACAGGTATATACTTGTATGTACATATGTATAATCAATCTATAAATACATAACACACGATTAAAGGATTAAAGGCAGGCCGGACCACAATGCAGTATGAGATGGAACTAATAGAATTGGCTCAGTAAACACAGAACTTCCGATTGAAAATTTTGCCAGGTTATCATTTAAAGATGAAGAATTTAATAATCTACTTTTTTTAGTTTTGTAGAATTAAAATAAACAGTTTCTTCTTATAATATTTTGTAAAGATCAACCCTGACGAATCACTAAATACCTAGTATTAAAGTCGCTTTCTTTTACATATATTTTATCAGAAAGAGTGATTCATATTTTTTAAGTAAGTTCGGTAAGTACTTTAGAACTTACTTATTACAACTAACTTCAAGAGCTTCGTCAAAGACGATACTGGAATGAGTTAGGCCCTAGCCTAGCCGCTAGGGCTTTAACATCAACAGTGCATAACCGAATCCGCCATGTTGCTAACGCCAGCGTCATTATAACTGCTAAATTACTTTGTATAATAGGGTCCATAACCTCAAAGATACTTCTCGAAGAGTTTTCATTGTATTTTATGGTTTTGTTATGCACAAAAAGACTTGCTGCGTAATAAAGACCTTAAGACTTTGAACTAGGTAATAACAGGTTTATTATTATTTTTATGACGCATTATCAATCCATGACCGATTGAGGGTTGAAGGTGAATAAGTAAATACATACCGATTGGCGCAAACATGCGTCATAATACTCATTCAACTGCAAGTAAGAAACTGAGGAATTTAATTGGTGGTATAGTAAATTATCGGACCATGTGTGTCCCGATATAGGGTAAAGATGAGACTCCACCAAAGCTAAGATGTGTGCTGTGTCATAAGTAGCCAATGGGATTCCAAGCTGTGATTGATTCAGTGTTAAGGTTAAAATCCTATTGGCTGCTTACGACACATCACCGCTCCACAGCACACATCTTAACTTTTTGGAGTCTCACCCTAAAAGCCTCCATCATTTGAAATAATATCATCGGTTAAATATTGTTTTAGGACTTAATCTTTGCGACGCCCTTACCTACTTACAGTGCGCTACATTGAAATATCCAAGATCATTTACATATTTTATAACAATTTATACCCAATGTAGTTTGCAATTAATACCTAAATACATGAATAAATACGGATTGGTGTTCAGATGTTGTGTACGCAGAGTACGGAAAAACATACACATTTTTTCCTGCGCGGAAAACGTACCCAGGACCTCGAGATTACGCCCAGCACTTGAACCACTACATCGACAAGGCGTTTGTTTGTTAATTTATTCGTAGTATAGACTTACAACAGGACAATGGTTACTATTAATAGAAATATTATTTTTCGGTTTAAAGAACGGTTGCTTAAGAAAACTTTTATAATTAAACTCTACGCTAACTCTCTGGTACACTATAAACTTCATCATTGTACCAAACTGTTGGTGTTAATTAATTGACTGAAATAGCCCTTTAGCTCCGGCCTAGGGTATTACTACCTCGTTTCTCACCGTTGGTGTCGTATGAAACCAGTAAATAAGCTGAGAATTGGGGGGTTTATTAAACCGTTTAACTTACTGTAGGCCCTAACAAGCTGCGACTATGCGCTATTTGAACGGGGGTTTGAGCCCGTGTCTCCTACCCCCAGTCACACGGTCAGCACTAGAATGACACTGTCATGTTTTTGGCAGTTGGGTCAAAAAAGTAAATAATAAAATGACATCAACCCGCTTGCCCAGCATAGTGACTATGACCATAGTACCTCATCTAAGGTGTTATGCCCATAAGTCACTCATAGAGTCATAATCAAAGAGGTCTACGTACAACTGTGGACCGTAACAGACTGATTATTTGAAAGAATACCTAAATACACGCAGACAGCGTGCTCTAAAACTCAAGACCTTCCCAGACAAGAAACCTTGCCAACATATGCCAAGCCAGCCATAGAAAGCGCGCCAAACGCGCACCATTCATCCTACGAGTAGTCTGAATGTCGCAGAGGACAATCACGACTACACTACTAATACTACTGTGTAGTAGTTTCCATTACACGTGATATCTGTCATTACACTATTGTGGTATGTTTCTGCTGGTGAATAAGGTTGCCAGAGCGTAGGATTTAGGCTTTCAAAGGCGGCTTGCCTTTGGGCCTCTACTATTACAGTTCATTATTTACGCTATTGCATTGATAATATAATATAATAAGATCTGTTGGGGAGGGTATGGGATCTTAAAGGCAGGCAACGCATCTGCGACCCTTGTGCGGTTGTTGATGTCCATGGGCAGCGGTGATCACTTACCATCATCAGGTGACTCGTTTGCCTCAATATAACATTTTAAAAAATCTAGCCATGTATGATGCAAAGCCAGCCGCTTCGGAAAAGGACAAAGGAGAGATTCATTAGTGGTCTAAATAATTTATTATAGTCTCGTGTAACTACACTAGGCACATGGCAGTGCGAGGCAAAACTGTATTTATGCCTTTAAGAATAAACATTTAACCTCTTGATTTGTATGAAAGATAGAAAATTTCGATGCAAATCGATAGAAATTCAAGTAAAGTCTTTTTTTTTTCTTCATTTGTATCACTACAATTTTAATAATAGTTTTGTTTAGGTATATGATACTGGGTCGCTGCGCTAGTAAGTAAGTAAGTACGGTATATGATACTAATGTTGCACTGACATACATTATGTCACCATAAAAAGCTGTGCCTTGAATTATGAATTTAACTTAAAGCATGATATTTATAAGAAACCCAAAATACAATAGCTACTGGTTTTCCAGATAAAATAAATTTAAATACATTTAAACAAGTGCGATATTCAGGCTCAAAATTCTTTGTCATTCTCGTTCAAACATTTTTGATATATCGATAGCTATGGGGATAACAAATAGATATGCTATTCTATAGCAAACAAATAAGGTCATTATCATTAAGATAACGATAAAGTTATTACAATGACGTGTATGGGTATGGGAGGGGTGGGATTAGGTATTAGCACGTAAAATTCAAAGGATTATATTTTTTATAAATGAAATTTTGGCAATTTAGGCCACTAGGTACGTTAAGTAGAACACTAGTGAATTTTTCAAATTATGAAAAGTGGAATTGCCTGCTTGTTGGTAAATTAAATTTTATCCTGGCCAACCTCGAATAAATCTACACCTCCTACAATTTTATTTTGGCTAAAACATTGGCTTTCATAATACTTGTTAGATAAGATAGAAAGCCAAATAACCTTTCATTATGCGAGCCCACTTCATACTTATAAATCAAATTTTAATGACTTAATTTCCAAAAATAACACGAAATGTCTGAGATCGCTCTAAGAAAGCAGATATTTTTTGTCTGCATCAAGAAAACAAACAGAAAATCTCTAATACGTTAATTAAATATTTAAATAAAGTTTACCTTCTGAACATAGGAATAAGTTGTTTCACGACTGTCACGAAATAACTCTATTTTTATCACGAAACTTATCACAAGACCAAATATTTGCACTTTCACATCACATCACTAAACAATCACTAAAAAATATACAGAAAGCACGAGTTCCAATTTTAAACACAATTAAATTGGCCGCTTATATTTAATTTAATTATTTTTCGTTTAAATAATATTATGTACACAACTGGCCAGCAATACTTTAGTTTTTTTAATGCAACGATAACAAACACGACGCAAACACAACTGGCCAAAGTTTTTTTTACGCAAAGATTACACGACACTCCCGCAACTGGCCAGTATTATTGGCAGAATGGAATCGATATCTCGATTAATGTAAATAAACGCGATTTAAAAAGTTACCGAGCGCCATCTCGCACGGTCAGTCGCCTCGACGCGCGCGACGCGATTCACATCACATCAGTAGGCGACGCAATCATTGATGTATAAAAATATAAATAAACAGAAGCGTCTGTTGTAATTAATCTAAATGAGCGACACTTCTTGACACTTGGGCGTTTGTTATGCACGCCCTTATAGTCCAAGATCCCGGTGCCCCCAGACATTACTTATTTTCTCATAAGAAATATAAATGGGATAAAGTAGTGTTAGTACGTACTTTGAGTGTGTGCATACCTGTTACCTTGGGTCGACGGCCAATTCATAGGTACCAGGTGCTAAAGGTAGATAAATACAGTACTGATTTTTCTTAAATTCTCAGTGCTGATTTTTACATATGTTTTAGATATTGTTGTTAAAAATTAATAATCATTATTGCCAGACACTTTCCATCGGCGCTAACCCTTACCAGACGCTTTAAAACTTCAAAAAAAAAAACATATTCTTACTTATAATCTCACTCTTGATTTTTATGTATGATACTTGGGGAACTATTTGAACACCCCTGGTCAGCAGCCAGACCAATTGGAGGGGTCAAACATCCCCCCAGACACACGTAAAGTGTCGCTATGTGTATTAGCCCAGTAATTTTAGCAACTTTGATCCACGATCTGCGGAATAATTCCTAGTGAGCTGAATTTTTGTATACACCTTTATTATGATATTGTAATGATGATGTGAAAAATCGACATTGATATCGTGCCGGCTAAAAAAGTTATAGGGGTCCAAACGACACTGGACATAGCATATCTATATCATTACTAGCGGCCCGGTACGTGCTTCGCTACGTATAAAGTGAAGCGACTGATTTTGTTCAAACTTCACATAAACTATCTACTAAATAGTCTTAACAAACCCTGAAAATTTGGTTTGGATCGGTGAGCCCGTTCTTGAGTTATAAAGTGACAATTTACAAAGTATTTATCTACCTTTCGCACCTGGTACCTATGAATTGGCCGTCGACCCAAGGTAACAGGTATGCACACACTCAAAGTACGTACTAACACTACTTTGTCCCATTTATATTTCTTATGAGAAAATAAGTAACGTCTGGGGGCACCGGGATCTTACTCTATTACATACTGATGTTAATGTGGTATTTTCTGATATTTATTTTTTATAGCAGTGAACTCTTCCATAACCAGAGGCCTTACCATCAAGTCTTATAGCGATCTAAAAACCAGTGAGTAGGTAACAGAGATGCCGCCTTACATCATGAAAGCGGCATCTCTCTTACTCACTCGTTTAAAGATCGCTTTAAGACTTGATGGTAAGGCCCCAGGTGTTCCTGAGAAAGAATGCAATCCATCCACTACTTTATTTTATTTAGGTAATTTTAGTATTGGCCGAATTTACTCATTTTATGAATCACGTGATTGAAATTGCCGTCCGCGACAATTTTATATTATTTCATGTTATCGCGTTTAACCGAATCGACTTTTGCGATAAACATATAAAAAGAAGTACCTACTTTAAAAGTATTTATTTACTTATTATTGAGCAACAACAATCGTGTAAAAATGTCAGCCTTAATACCTCATTGTATTGCCAAACTTTGGGAAAACCCTAATGTAAAATAGTGGGTAAGATGGTAAGAAAAAAGTTAGACCGGATCTTTCAACAGTACCTCTGGACCACCTCTTAAAGATAGGCATTAAAAGACACTTAAACGTCTTTATCTGAACCTACTAATTCGATGCTAATGTCATATACAAATTATAATGTACAGTCAACCATAAAAGTGAATGCTCATTTTACTGATAAAACTACAAATAAAGCCCAAGAAATATATAATAACTTGATTTTGACGATCCGTTGGTCTAGTGGTTAGATACCCTAGCTACAAAAACCAAGGGTTGCGGGTTCGAATCCCGCTAGGGGCAAATGTTTGTGTGATGAACATCGGCATTTGTACTCGAGTCATGGATGTTTATAAAAAGTATTTAAGTATGTCTATCCGTTCCCTAGCTTCCATAGTACAAGCTTCGAGCTTAGTTTGGGGCTAGGCAATTGGTGTGTTAGTCCAATGAATTTATTATTTATTATTATTTCTCACGCTATGTATTGGACGAGTAGTCCGGTCAAAATAGACATTCCAGTTTGCATTAATTCCCACACAGCTGGATTTTTGTGCAGGCCTTGAATACGTCATTAAATGATATGTCAAAATTCCCCATCGATCCCGCTTGTGCGTTGTTTTTTATTCGTGGTCAAAGGGCCCAAATTTGCGTTTTTTTCTTAAATCTCTGAAACTAAAAGAGCTATCGAAAAATGGTTCAGGAAAAGTTTATAGATCGTAAAATTGTCTACCTAAAAGATCTCTACATTTTTCTTCTACAAAGCAGCGCTGTCGAGATATTGTGACTTTAAGCCGCAGGAAAGTCGTATTTTCGAGTAGCCCACATTATGCAATTACAATAAATTGGGTTGAGTAGTTTATCTGGTGCAGGTGGCAATTAAGTATGGATTGGCTCGAAACTATTATTTACCAATTTCCAGCCCCAATTTTCAGGATTTAGTTCATTGAAGTCAAAAAAGACAAAATGACGTATCAAGCTTGCATTCATTCCCAACAAGCGGGACTTTTGTGCAGGACTTGAATACGTCATTACAAATGATATGTCAAAAGTCCCTATCGATCCCGCTTGTGCGTTGTTTTTTATCTGTACTGAAAATCTTCGGATCCTATTCCTAACCTTTCTGGTAGTCAAACCTCAATGGTCCCCATAGAGACTTTTACTCCTTAGATGAAATAGGATCGATTGGCGAGAAAAAAAAATTTGGTATTTTCAGTACAAAATGTATGGGAAAAGTTTTTTGCGATTTCTGACATTTCTAGTACTCAAACCTCAAATGGTCCCCTAAAGTCTTTTTATCCTAACTTATAACAGGATCGATTGGCATGAAAAAAAAAATTACCTATTTCAGCAATTTGTACTGAAAATTCCAAAATTTTTTTTCGCGCCAATCGATCCTATTTCATCTAAGGAGTAAAAGTCTCTATGGGGACCATTGAGGTTTGACTACCAGAAAGGTTAGGAATAGGATCCGAAGATTTTCAGTACAGATAAAAAACAACGCACAAGCGGGATCGATAGGGACTTTTGACATATCATTTGTAATGACGTATTCAAGTCCTGCACAAAAGTCCCGCTTGTTGGGAATGAATGCAAGCTTGATACGTCATTTTGTCTTTTTTGACTTCAATGAACTAAATCCTAAAAATTGGGGCTGGAAATTGGTAAATAATAGTTTCGAGCCAATCCATACTTAACTGCCACCTGCTCCAGATAAACTACTCAACCCAATTTATTGTAATTGCATAATGTGGGCTACTCGAAAATACGACTTTCCTGCGGCTTAAAGTCACAATATCTCGACAGCGCTGCTTTGTAGAAGAAAAATGTAGAGATCTTTTAGGTAGACAATTTTACGATCTATAAACTTTTCCTGAATCATTTTTCGATAGCTCTTTTAGTTTCAGAGATTTAAGAAAAAAACGCAAATTTGGGCCCTTTGACCACGAATAAAAAACAACGCACAAGCGGGATCGATGGGGAATTTTGACATATCATTTGTAATGACGTATTCAAGGCCTGCACAAAAATCCAGCTGTGTGGGAATTAATGCAACCTTGAGTCTTAATTTTGTCTATTTTGACTGGATTAGAGTGGTTGAAAGTGCTTTTAAAGTAAAAAACTCTACGATCACTTTTTTAAGTAGTTTAATAAGTTCTGAGTTTGCTGCCTTTCTGGTTAGGGCAACCCAACCTGAACCGAGAGTGACTACGAAAGCCTACATCTTGTCCATCAGAGCTCCATTATCCATTGGCATTATCAAATCAACCAATAATTGTATTTAATTGAAGGTATTTGTTTATTTATAAGATCCTCGATGATGGCAAATAATTATTCAGGGTCATAGCCGTAGCATACCCTGGTAAAACGATTCCAATCTATGACGTTTGAATGGAAATACACAATAGCACACTATGACGCCTTATTTTTAAGTGAACTGAGCAATTAACTTAATTGTTATCTATACTTATAATAAATCTGTAGAAAGGTCAATTCTGTACATTAAATATATTTTCAAAATAATTATCAGGGGGTGATTAGTGATCGATACTGATGCCAAAAATGCAATCAGTAAAATTTTTGTCTGTCTGTCTGTCTGTCTGTCTGTCTGTCTGTCTGTATGTTCCTTATAGAAACAAAAACTACTGGACGGATTTTGACGAAACTTTGTACAATTATTCTTCATACTCCTGGGCATATTATAGGATACTTTTCATCACGCTACAATAAATAGGAGCAGAGTAGTGAAGGGAAATATTGGGAAAACGGGAGAATTTACTCCATTTTTTAAGCTTCTGTCGCGTGTGCAGCTTTAATGGTTAAAGTTACATAAAAATCATGTACAACGGAAATATTCTTCATAAAATTGCCTAAATAATATCCCCGAACAGCATATGTCTATCTTTCATGGTTGACTCACAATAACACGTGTAACATCCTGATCCAGATTGGTTTGAACGCGCTAATCTCAGTAACAACTGGTTCGAATTGACAGAATCTTTTGTATTGGATAGTCTACTTACTATTTGTCGAGGAAGGCTTTAAGCTATCTATAGTAACATTATGTACGGAAACGAAACCCATGCGGACGGAGTCGCTGGCGGCCGCTAGTTATGAATATTTTGAGTCTGAGAGGTAAGAGGCGAGCAAAGGGTCACCTGATGGTTATCGATCACCGCCGTCCATGGTGATCACAACCACAACCTACAACTTAGTGATGCGTTGCCTGCCGTTATAACCACATACGGATGATAAGGGCTCTTTATTCTTCAGCTATAACAAATCATAACAGTTATGAAGTATTTTCAAACCAGTGCTGTTCACATCTGTGCCCTTCATGGAATACGTCCACTTTTCGTCAGCCATTTTGCCTGATAAAGCAAATAATTAATTGGAGCGTGCATTTGTAATGCGCAATACAAGATAAATAGTTGAAGCTTGACTCATTAAAATCATTTTCGACTTGTATTCAAGGAGTTCTAGTTGGATGAAAATAATTGACGTGCAAATGAAATGAATGCCTTTGCACTATGGCGTTGGAGTTTTCACAGAACCGACAATGTGGAAAGTTTGTTTTTTATAAAATAAATAAATAAATAATGCATCTATTAATTTGAATACCCTAAGTGTCACGATGTATCTGACGCCGACTACTTCTTATGGCTCTATCTGCCACAGCTCTATGGACAGGCATTTTAACTGGGTTAAAGATGCATTTGAGCCAGTTCTAAGCTAAGCCATGAAAATGAAACAATCAAACCTACACAGAGTAAAGCTGTGGTTGAAAAGCTAAGAATAAAAACAAACTAGGCGGAATAACCGCGACCGAAGATCGGAGCAACTTCGCCTGCTATTTGAAATGGAGGTGAGGTGACACACTATGCCGATATAAAGTCGCGTAATATTGTATAGAAAATGAATTGCAGCCGAACTTCGGTCACGTATTTTCAGCTAAGTTGGTGTTTAAAAGTGTTTCTTCACTTAAGAAGTGTCAAAATCAAAATCAAAATATTTTTAATGTAATTGGGCTTCATTAAGCACTTATGAATAGCCAAACAAAATGTACCTACAAAAATAATAAGTCGACCACCGAGTTGTATGGTCGGTCATAGGCAGCGGTGATCACTGACCACAGACAACAACCAAGCTTTTTGCTCATTTGCCTTCCTTTAGCATACAAATAAGAACTTTAGTACCAAAACAGAATGTTCTCGATACTGTTCGTCGATATAATATGATGTCATGATAATCATTGGACAAAGAGTCCCGTACCGCTTGACCCCGCCAGAATTTATCAGAACGCATTGTTAATATAATGATTATTATTGTTAAAATTGTTTTTGCTAAACGGGTATTTAACAGGCATGTTTTACCGCCCATTAGCCAAGTTATCGGGGTTATCCGACTGACCAAAATAGATGTTTTGTCAACTTATTAAATTAAAACTATTGATAACGTGTGCGAATGTCGGTTTACATATGTTAAGTAGTATATTAAATAAATAGAGTTTCAGGATGGTATCTATACTAAGAAAAGCGAGATGAAACTGAACAAACAATTCCTAGTTTTTTTTTGCGAATTAAAGGAGTGGCGCTTTGCGTCAAGACGGATATAATCATTTAAAACACACAATTTACAAACATTATAATTGTTTTGAAAGTTTCTTCAGGTGAATAAGGCCACATTACCTCAGTTGGAGATGCTGTGCTTAGTTAGAGGCATTAAGGCCGTTAAGGGCTTATGCTCGTGGCACCATCTGTTTGTCCCACCGGTGGCACTAAGGGCCCTACCATGATCCCGTGGCCCCAATGCTTTGTCTGGTGGGACCACGGGCCCCATGGGTCATCCATGAATCTCGTACCCGTATCCCACCGGTTTGTCCCACTTGAAGGACCACGGGACCCTCCAGGATCTGGGGCCCACTTTGTCACACACCATCAGGTGACTCTCTAACATAAAAAAGTCTCTCTCTAACATAAAAAAGTCTCTCTCTAACATAAAAAAGTCTCTCTCAAACAACAAGACAGAGCGTTATTCGCGAACTTACAAACCATTATACGTTACTTCGCAACCATAGCAGATGTCTAACTTAACAAACAATTATACAGCGACGGGACATATTAGTCAAATGAAACATTATAATGGGCGCCGTCGCCGAATCGGAATAAAGGATATTAGCATAGTTTATTGGGGACTCTACGGTGTGAGCTTCAAATAAAATTTATGTATGTCGTACCTACATTTAAAGTACCTAAATGTATATGCAGACTATACGCATATTCATGTAAGCTTGAAAGGTAGACTTATGAATCGTCAATTAAGAGTATTAACCAAAATACAGATTGATTCTACAATCAGATTTAGAAAGCAGTAATATAACTAGCAAAATCTCAACAGTTGCTCTTTTCAATCGCACGATTTTTAGGGTTCCGTAGCCAAATGGCAAAAAACGGAACCCTTATAGTTTCGTCATGTATGTCTGTCTGTCTGTCTGTCTGTCTGTCCTGGCTCGTTCTCCGCCGTTTCTGAACCGATTGCCACGAAAATTGGTGGAGAGATGTATAGTGATAATTCAAAAATTGGTTTTTTAAACAATCGAAAAATAATTATTTTTACCCCCCTCCCATACATCGAAAAGTAAATTCGAAAAAAAAAAACCGACTTACCCCATCGTGTGGGGTATCGTTAAAAAGGTATTTTAAATACAATAAAACTTGCCTTGAAAACATGTGGATCAAACACCCCAGTCTCGAGATATATTAATACAAAGTTAAAATTAGAGCGTCCCCCCCCCCCTTAACTTTTGAAATACTATTACAATAATTCTGAAAAAAATGTTCTGTATACCTCCAAGTAAGTACTTTCAACGAAAACTATAGCGAACTCTGTATCATACATAGTTATTTTTATACAACTCGACCAACTTATGACGTGCAGTTGCCCTTTCCAAATGGTGTCTTAAGCGGTCGGGCCATCTTTTAGCTACGGAACCCTTTCATGGGCGTGTCCGACACGCTCTTGGCCGGTTTTTTTACAGTATTAAACATTACTAGTGAATTACTAATGGTTAATACTGTAAAAAATCGTGCGAACTGAACGTAATGGTTCATTACGTTCAGTTCTTGTTGTTAACACGGGAATCGAAGTTGAACCAAAACGCCCCTGTAGCCTGATAATGAATGAACTGGCAGTTACACAAATGAGGATGGCAGTTACACTCAACCAATCTACTAAACTCACGACCGACGTAAAACACAACAATATGATGCAACAAAATTAGAAAAAGTTTTAGAAAAAACATACAAAAAAATATACCTACTAAAGACTTTTTTTTACTTCGAAAACTACCGGATAATACAAAGAAACAAAAATGTACTGTACATCGAGGTCACTGGCAGTTAATAAATAATGCCCCACCTCCGGCCGTTTTCAACTACGGTGGCCGATCTTACGATCAGCCTGGTACGCATGATATATTACAGTGCACAAGTGAGTGTGCAAGTCCAGGTGCACTCCCTATTCCGTCACTCTCATAGTCCGGTGGGACTGCAATCTGAATGAACACGACCGTAGAGAGATCAGGCGCCTGACCAACGTCTTGACGTGCCTTCCGAAGCACGGAGGAGAACAAGATACATTTTTTTTGGTCACCCATCAGATGACTGGCCTCTGCAGAGTTGCTTAACTTAGCAGCAGGGCGAGCTCACTAAACACTGCGCCATCTAGCTACTATAATATATATATATGTATAATAAAACAACAGTAGCAAAGTTAGAAATAAGCCATATAATAAAAGAGATAGTATAAAAAATATAAATGTATTTGCGGTGCTAATTAATTTATTGGCCTGAAGGATTTATTTATCACATTGTTTTTGTTCAAACCCCCAGACTTATCACTTATCACGCATTTGCCGAGCGTGATAATGGTGATAACCAACGCTATGTCACTTTATATGTACATTGGCGACCGATTCTAGTGGAATTTGTTTATTCATATTCTGGAAAGATTCGCTTACGTATTTCCCTACCTACTGTTGATGGTGAAAAAAACTGTTATTGTTTGTTTTTTTAGACAAGACTTTTATGCTTAGACGCTTTTGTCATTTACATCTTTAAATCAATTATTCGTTATTTATTTATATGTTGAACCTTCTGAAAATACGGCATTTATGTTAGTAATGGAAAGATATGATGGCAGGGATCTCATTCCTTACCCAATAATATACTTTCTGTTAAATAGCGTTTTAGTATTGATCAATTTTAATTTCAAATATATTTCTTATAGGGCCTCACCCTTAGGATCACTTCCATGTGATCACTTACCACCTAGGGAGAGGGTTCCTAGGTGGTAAGTGATCACCGATGCCCATGGAAACCAACTACTGCACGAGGGTCGCAGATGCATTGCCTGCCTTTAAGAACATGGGGTATCCACCCTCTCCAAATGAGCTCTGGTGACCTTACTCACCAGCAGAAACATAGCACAACAGTTACGAATTTCAACTCCACTGTGAGCTTCTGTAAGGTAGAGGTACTCGTACTTTCCCCGACGAGCGGATCATTCGAGTGGAAGTTCTATTAAGCTCTACTTATTTATAAATAATTAAGAACTAGCCACCGCCCGCGACTCCGTCTGCGTGGATTTCGATTTTCAATATCCTATGTGTTATTCTGATGTATAAGCTATATTGTGGTAAAGTTTCATTCAAATCCATTCAGTAGTTTTTACGTGAAAGAGTAACAAACATCCATACATCCATACGTACAAACTTTCGCCTTTATAATAGTAGTAGGAAGTAGGATATAGCGCCATTACCATAATAACAATAGTTACATAGGCGTCGTATCAATTAAAATACGCCTTTAGCAGTCTGTGATATCGATTATCGTGATTCGGATTGATTTCGACCGAACAAAGGGTATTGATATCGATTCCAATTCAATTTGAAATGTTAGACATTCGATAGGCCTTGAGCGTCCAAGGTCGGAAGTGGATTTTTTTCAAATGTGTTTTTTGGTGCCCTACAGGTGTTGTGCTACTTCTTGTTTTCCAGAATTGTCTAGGTACGTACATTGGAAGTTCTCGGGTCCACAGAGACTCGGTCATTTGAAGCATGTGTGAGCCAAAACTAACATCGCAGAAGCTTTGACGGGCCCGTTGGTCTAGTGGTCAGAGACCCTGGCTCGAAAATCGAGTGTCGCGTGTTTGAATCCTAGTGGCAAATGTTTGTGTGATGAACATCGGCATTTGTACTTGAGTCATAAATGTTTATTAAAGTATTTAAGTATGTCTACCCGTTCTCTAGCATCCATAGTGCAAGCTTCGAGCTTTGTTTGGGTCTAGACAAAAGGTGTGTTAGTCGAATTAATTTATTATTTATTTTTGCACCAATACCTTCAGTATGCGTAGGCGTAGGTGCGCAATGTGCATGCGTTTCGTTCTCTAGCATCCATAGTACAAGCTTCGAGCTTAGTTTGGGTTTAGGCAATTGGTGTGTTAGTCGAATGAATTTATCATTAATTCTTGCACCAATACTTTCAATGCGTAGGCGTAGGTGCGTTTCGTTCGATGCGTATTGGAGAACGAGTTGACATAACATACTGTTGGAACATGGATGTCGTCGACCCCGACCGGTACTCGGTAAAAACCGCGTACACACCGCGAGAAATTACATTTTGATTGGTCCTCCCAATAACGACTCTTGCGCACCTTCACCTTTTTAACCAACACTTCATCAATCTTCGTTATGTTTTTTGCTGGAATTATTTTCAATTGTTGAAAGAGGATACAATAGGTATGTACCTATATATTAAGTTTCAACCTTTTTTTGGGTATATTCCAGATTGCGATGCCACTGAACTTTCAAAACATTTCGGTCAAAAACCAAAAAGTGCAAATCACCTGGCTCACTGGACTACAAAGAAATTTTATTTATTAATATTGTAATGGGAATTAATATGAATTAAGATCTTCTAACTAACATGTAAGTAAACATCTCATACACTTCCAATGAAACAATAAAATCTATTTTTTTTGTTTTAATAGGCGTAAAGAAAGGACTTGTGATTGTCAATCATAATATGATAAAAAGTACAAATTGAATCTACCTCTACCACCGACTTCAGAATGCAGTCATCTACCGAGAAGAAGCGGCAAGAAACTCGATAGTTGCTCTTTCTATAACTCTATAAAGTATTAACAAGAAGTTAAATCGAATGAAGTCGAAAGCACAGCTTGTTTAGTAATATGAAATATGAAGTTCAAGAATACTGAGTGAGGAAGAAGAAGTATGGAACGAATTTATTTATTATCAAATATCAACACACATAGATCTAATAAAAGGTGAGTCATGTGTTTTTCAGTTTATCTGGTTCGTGATAAGTAAAGATTAGGTTTATCTCTTCGTATCTTTTAGCGGTTTGGCCCAATCCTGAAAACCAGTTATTATACTATGAGTCATAGTGCATAAGTCATTTATTCCTTGAATAACATTAAACATTGCGTTGGAAATCATATTTAATTGCTACAATATCATGTTTATCATAAATTTCATGATAAACAATCAAAACAACATAACTATGAAATAAAATGTCAAGATGCAGATCAGTTCAGGTCCTGGACGACCGATGGTGGTACTGAAAGGTCAGCAAGCAGGTTGATAAGACTTCATACGTGCGATCCCCCATCTATCTATGCCTTGCTATTTAATAAAAGAGTTTGTTTGTTTAAACGCGCTAATATCAGAGACTACTGGTTCGCATTGAAAAAAAATTTTCTGATAGTGGACAATCAGAAAAATATTTTTTCAATGCGAGGTAGGCTTTAAGCTATAATATACATATATAACACTATGTATTTTGAAACCGAGGTCAACGCGGGCGGAGTCATTATCATATTATACTAACGCACTGTGGCTGGATTTAGCTGAAAATCTACCTTTACCACCAGCGACAACTACAGCCTTTTAATTGAAATAATATGAATACTAGTTGAAAATAATAAATACTAGAAACATCTGTTTCATTGAAATATCTTATCGGCCTTTGTTATTAAATATATCCGTGCGTGTGCCAGTCGTGTGACTACATAATCATCTAGTGTCGTAATTGCTACAACTTTCCATTTACAGCGCCATCTGTGATTTTTAATAGTAATTTTTAATTCATCAGTACCTATTACTCATTTTTTTATGTTCTAGGGAGACAAACGAACAAAAGGGCCACCCGCTGCCCATGAAAATCAACAACCGCACAAGCGTCGCAGATGCGTTGCCTGCCTTTAAGACCCCATGCCCTCCCCAATTGAGCTCTAGAAATATGGCACAACAGTAACGTAGTGCTACTTCAATGTGGTCTTCTGTAAGGTGGAGGTACTTCCCCAGACGAGCGGCTCATTCGAGTGCAAGTTTCACTAAGCTCTACCTCTCTTGTTTTTTTATTGTGGGCTACTATCATTAACAACAAGATTACCCGCATTTACGTCAGTCTCATTAAATTACCTCCCTTTTTTCTTATAATTAGTCAAGATCAATCAATGCTTTCACAAGAATGCCACCACAAAAGTACACATTTAACAAGCAACTAGCGGCTTCCCGCAACTCCGTCCGCGTGGATTTCCATTTCCAATAGCCTAAAGCCTTCCTCGTCAAATGGACTATCCAACACAAAAAGATTTTATTCATATCGGACCGGTAGTTCCTGAGTTTAGCGCGTTCAAACAAACAAACATACAAACAAACTCTTCAGCTTTATATACTAGTATAGATTTAACACAGAAATTAAGAAAAGACCAAAAATGTCAACCAAAATTTCTGTCCACTCAATAAAATGACAATGAGTATGACTAACTCGCGCGTGTACACTCGACAACGAACGCACGGCTCAATTAAAACGATGAGTCAACCATTACGGCCGAATGTACGGGCTGTAATAAGTGCCAATCAAGATTTGTACACGGGAAGTCACGCGACAAACGATATTGAACATTGTCAATGGACTTACGAAGAGTTTGTTTGTATGTTTGTTTGAACGCGCTTATCTCAGGAACTACTGTTCCAAACTGAAAAAATATTTTAATGTTAGGATAGTTCATTTGACGAAGCTTAGGCTATTGGAAATCGAAATCCACGCGGACGGAATCGCGGGCAGCCGCTAGTTTAAAATAAATTGTTTGCACTAACACACCAATTGCCTAGCCCCAAACTAAGCTCGAAGCGTGTACTAATGGATGCTAGGGAACGGATAAACATATTTAAATACTTTAATAATCATCCATGACCATGACTCGAGTACAAATGCCGATGTTCATCACAAACATTTGCCCCTAGCGGGAATCGAATGCCCTAGGGCTACATCCTACCCTACCTGGCTACAGAACCCTTGGTTTTGTAGCCAGGGTCTCTGACCACTAGACCAACGGGACCGTCAAGGGGGAGGGGGTGTCTTTAAAAAATCACGAAATATCGCCGAGGGAGGGGTGTGTAGTAATATCACGTGTATTTATTTTTTCGGCAAATATGCGACACTGATCCGAAAATCGGATGATTAATGTTCGCATGTTTGCATTGTAAAATTTCCGATAAAACAATGCACTGAAATCGCACTCCATGTGCAGTCCAATTACCCTCATTACGGATTAAAATCCTGCAAACTGCATGTTCAGCAACACGAGTGCATCCAGTGCACTTGCACCGGAGAATGCGTTACACAATCAGTCTGCTTGCCACAATCAAATAACAAGTTATTGTAATACAGAGACGAACTTCTTAGCTATCCATGGATTCTCCGTGCGGGTGAAGGGTCCATCGCGTGGAACAGAGAGGAATGTCAGTCGGCAACTGGGACTTTCGCTTCAGCGTGTAGTAAAGCGGCTTTAGTTGCTCTTTCCAGTAAGGAGCTATTATAATAGACTCAGGTTCATGATAATTTGTAAGCTGACTGCGAAAATGGCGTAAAAACTTAAGAAATCTTATCTTCTTTTTAAAACAAAAAACGGGGTTTGAAATTAGTGCAGCTCAGCGTGTAGTAAAGCGGCTTTAGTTGCTCTTTCCAGTAAGGAGGTACTATTTAATAGACTCAGGTTCATGATAATTTGAAAGCTGACTGCCAAAATGGCGTAAAAACTTAAGAAATCTTATCTTCTTTTTAAAACAAAAAACGGGGTTTGAAATTAGTGCAGTCATTGAAGCGGAAAATATATTATGGTCTTCCCTCCGAATTTTTCTACTGTGAACCGATTTGCATGATTTTTTTATTACCAATTACCTTTATTACGGATCAAAAGCCTGCAAACTGCTTGTTCAGCAACACCAGTGCATCCAGTGCACTTGCACTAGAGAATGCGTTACACAATCAAGTCTGCTTGCTACGGCCAAACAATAACAGTCGTACTAACAATATTATGATATTGTAAAGGCGATAGTTTGTAAGAAGGACACAGAAAAAGATTTAAGTCCAGTGTTTTCGTTTGATTTATCTTTAAATCAATTGGCAATGTTTTAAAAAAGAAAGCAAACTAGCTTTGCTTTTTTTTAAAAAAAACATTGCCGTTCTTTTCTGGCGGGTAAAAGAGTGTTTTCCGTCGTCTATGTAGTAGGAAAAATCACTAGACTTAGTGGACCTCTGATATCCTAAAGCCAAACAAAACATACCCGTCACCAGGAGGCGGACGGGATTTGTAGGGCACTCAAAAAGGCATACACTATAGTTCCCCTGAGGCGATCATCATCATGATGAGATGGAAAAGTGATTTTTATCTGTGTTGTCCACAAGGAATACTCTGACAATTCGAACCGATCCAGGTTCGACTTAGGACCTTAGTAGCCAGCCACTGCATTACGGAGACAGTGATCCAAGACCCGGGTTCGAACTCAGGACCTCACTGCCCAATGCTGGTGAGCATTGGCCAATGCTGGTCCAAATTCATAAGTACGTAGTAAACGACCATTTACGAAGTTCGTTGGCGATAAACCTTGGTTTTCCATGTACTTCACGAGTATATTTACAATATTATTCTGTAATCCATTGTGATAAGCAAACAATGCAGTAAATGACTGTTGTTAGTCAATGTTTGTTTAGTAAACTGAGTGCAATCAACCGTCGTAACGTAACTATAAAACATGGTAAGGCAAATAATAGGACTCAGGCGCCTTTGTCCAGTACATAGCTGGGACCGCGGTCCCAGTTGCCTGATTTGGTTTTAATTTATTTATTTCGTCAGGCAAGTGGTACATTTTAACGAGGTGTTTACATGATTTTCGTAATAACTTATTAGTGTCAATTTTCCTTTGAAAGAAGACTGCCACTGGGATCATCTTAGCTGAAATGGACTATAAACCTATGACATATCGATCCAATACGACCAATGATTAAATATTTGGCTGCGAGCCACATTTCTAAGATACCACATTCTTCTAGGCACGTGCAGAAACCCTGATTAATCAATTCGATGATTAGATTAGTAACCTACCTAATACAGTGCCTAAGACAGCTTAATAAACTACCTAATACAGTGCCTCTTCTGCTCTTCAAATAGGAGGCAAAACTACATATTTTAATACTTTTTATCATGACTTGAATCATTACAAAACCTCAGCAAAACAAGGAAGGTATTGCAAAATTAATCAAATCTACGATAACAACACCTGTTTTCATTTACTGAAAATCTAATAATACGATATACCAATTAATCGATAAATTGCGCAAGTAAAACGTAAACCTTGCTGAATAAAAACTACAGGCAGTTAGACAGCAGCCTACAATCAATTTTCAACTATAAAAAAACTGCAATAGGTCCAAAGTCCAAAAAACAACAAACAGTGGAAACCAGTCACTGAACACTTCACTTCATTCATACAACGAAAATTAGATTCTATTGTGTAAAGAATTATTTCGCAAATCAAAAAGCAAACGAATGCAAACACCCGGTGCGAGTGCACTGAGTTTGCACCGAGCGGATGGGGTCATTGAAAACGCAAACGTAGGTATTTAAAAAATGTCTATGTCTTCATAACTATAAGGTGCAAAGTTGAATGATTTCTGATTTTACACGTCACCCGTTGAAAATCTTTGTATGGTAATGTGGCTGAATAATGAAAAGTGTTATACTACATTAGAATTTATCCATCATAATATGAAGAGACAATCCTGTCATCATGTAAACAAAGAGGTTTTGATAGTAACATTGCTCGGAATTCCGTTTTTATTTACTAACCTTACATAGTATAAAAGTTAGTAAGTTTGTTTTTTTGGTAGGGCGTAAAAAATTTTGACGTGCAAAAGAATTCAGGTAGGTACTTAGTGAAACAAATTGCTGAATAAATTATTTTATTTCAGTTCTCCGTTGTAAATTATGCCTTGCCAGAAACACAATTGGTCTGTGTCCAAAGTTAAATAAATGATAGACACATTGGTTGTGGAGACACAAGATGACCAGATCTTCATCTGATAGTTAATGCCATGGCATCCAATCAAATTAGTTGCCAATTCTACCTTGGGTGGGCATGACAGTAAGTAGAATAAAAGTTAGTCTACGGACTGTTTTTGCCCACCGAGAAGGTGGAGCAAATGTTCAAAATCTTCATTCATCATCATCATCAGCTGTTTTCCAAGCACCTGGAAAACAGCTGCTATTATACCTATCCACAAAAGCGGTACGAAAGACAATCCTTCGAACTACCGGCCTATTTCATTACTCAGCTGCTACTCTAAGCTGTTGGAACGTGTGGTAAATAAGCGTCTCGTTGGGTTTCTTGAAGGGAAAGGCATGCTCTCAAATAGACAATTTGGTTTCCGCCGTGGCAAGTCCACTGAAAATGCAGTCACTTTCCTTACAGATGAGATTGTGTCTCATCTTGACGCAGGTCGTTGCTGTGTCGGCGTTTTTCTAGATCTAGCAAAGGCGTTCGACACAGTGTCGATCCCTATATTGCTAGCAAAGCTCTCCAATTACGGGATTCGCGGGACTGCCCTGGGCTGGTTTACTAGTTATTTATCTGATAGAAGTCAATTTATCAAAATGGGAGAACACATGAGTGACATCACACCTGTGAAATTTGGAGTTCCTCAGGGAAGCATTTTAGGCCCCACGTTATTCATATTGTACATCAATGATATAATATCACTCCAACCTACGAACAGTGAACTTATATGTTATGCCGATGATACAGCAATCGTGTTTCATGGCCAATCTTGGCGGGATGTGCATCGTGTAGCAGTCTCTGGAATGCAAAATATTTTTGAATGGTTGAATCGTAACATCCTTACGCTCAATACATCCAAAACCCATTTTTTGTGTTTCCACAAAACGGCGGCATCTAAGCCCCCTCCATCTCTCTTTGAGAATCTTAAAGTGCACATGGATGACTGTCTGGCAGCTACTGACCTCAATGCGGGGGATCGCCCATCCTGCGACTGTAGTACGATCTCTAGAAGCAAGTCCCTTAAGTACCTTGGTATTATCATCGACGAGAATCTTTCATTCAAGGAACATATAGAAGCAACAGCAAACAGGCTACGAAAATTAATATATGTGATGAAAAAGTTGAGAGAAGTGGCAAACGGCAATATTCTGAAACTAGTGTATTTAGCATTGTGTCAGCCTATCCTGGATTATTGTATTCTGGCTTGGGGTGGTATACCTGCATCAGTTTTGATAGTTCTAGAGAGGGCACAGCGAGCGGTTTTGAAGACAGCTTTGGGTAAGCCGAAACGTCATGCTACTAGTGATGTGTTCAATGAGGCCCAAGTTCTTAGTGTCCGAAGATTATGGCTTTTGCGTGCTTCTTTATTTATGCATTTAGTTGCCAGTAAACTCCCAAATTACCAAAAGCTTCAGAGCAAAAGAATTTTCAAACTTCCCATTCCTAGCGTTAGGACCTCATTTGCACAACGCTTTAAACGCTTTCTATTCCCCCGAATCTACAATATAATAGTGTCCATTTGTGACATCCATAACTGTCGGCTTTCCCAGGCCAAAAGAAAAATCGTAAATCTCTTGCTGACCTGGGATTATGTGCAAACGGAGAAAGTTTTGGAAATACTGAAATAGATCGACAAGTCGCTCCCCCGGATATACACATACCTACACACACATACACACACTCACACACATACACACACACAAACACAGACACATACAAAAATATCGCGCATGTATATGGCTCCCTTGTTAGGGAACATACCCAAACTACGTGACCGATTTAGGGGGGGGAGGGGGGTCTTCAAAGTACCACTCATGGTCACCGGGGGGAGGGGGGGGGGTTTGGTTTCTTGTCACGTAGTCAATAATTTTTTTTTAAGAACGCCACGTTTTTATTAATACCCTCCGGCCGTATTCGGCCATGGCGGCCGATCTTACGATCAGCCAGGTACGCAGGATATATTATAGTGCACAAGTGAGTGCGCAAGCACAGGTGCACTCCCTATTCCTTCACTCTCATAATTCGGTGGGACAGCAATCTGACACGACTATAGATGCGACGCCGGTTATTAACGATTTTAACCGTGCGGGTAAATATGCATTTTTCGTTAGAAACGGTTAATAACCCGCATTTTATGCATTTTACGGTTAAATTCCACTAGATTCCGCTAGATGTAAATAAGTGTTTGTATAATAATAATAGTAATAGATTGTATATTAGACGCAATTTTAAATTAAAGCGACATATAATTTAACATTTACGTTTCGTAGTATTTGCGTGAAAGAGTAACAGACATCTATCCATCCATCTATTCTTACAAACTTTCGCATTTATAATCTTAGTAGGATTAGGTAGTAGGAAAACATCTAAAATGAATTTTATTTATCTTTTGAATATCGATTTTCTCTTCACAAAGGAAAAAAACTATACCCTTTTTAGCTGTCACTGTCAGATAACTAACCGTTAACAACTGCATTTTATCGGTAGCTAACCAAAAATTTCGTTATATAACGGTAGCTAACGGGTTTTTTACAACTATAGACACGACCGTAGAGAGATCAGGCGCAGGACCAACGGCTTAACGTGCCTTCCGAAGCACGGAGGAGCTCGAGATGAAATTTTTCGGTCACCCATCCGATGACTGGCATCTGCGAACGTTGCTTAACTTTAGCAACCGCAGGCCGAGTGCGCTAACCACTGCGCCATCGAGCTCCTCACGTTGTGGTTACGTTTTTATTACCCCATCAATAAAACTTGTCCGTCAATGATGAGGCAGTTGATATCAACATGGATATTACCCCGGTATTAACCATCGCCCCCATTATCCATAACGTTTCCCAGTGGATTGATAGTGGTAACTTCTTCATTGAAGATATTTGATTTAATAAATAGTTTCTTGTTTTTGCTGTATTCTGATTTTATTTCTTTCCCCGCAAATGTGATGAAAATCATTATGAAGAGAAACGGGATGGCAGACTCGAGCCAATGAACTTAACAAAATTACATTTGTAAGTACTCGATCGTAATTCTTTTTTAACGGCCCGTACATATACATTGTGCAATGTACTATTTTTTCTTGATATATTTTTTACTAAACACAATACAACCGTATGCAATTATAGGTACGCATTCTCAAAGTACGCACTTTTAGGGGCCGTATAAGAAAATACAAACAAAAGCCATTATTTTGTAACTTTACGCAAAAAATATTGATAAAATATACTACGTGAAAACTAGGGGGGGGGGAGGGGGTCTGGGCATATACTACGCTTGGTCACCGAGGGGGGGGAGGGGGTCAAAAAACACGAAAAAAAGGGTCACGTAGTTTGGGTATGTTCCCTTATTATAAATCATTAGTATTGTAATCATAATATAATCTTAATGAGTTAAGAAATAGCCACATTTCTTTATTGTAAATCCTGGTGTAATTTGACACCCACGAGACAGGCTTAGCCTAGTGTGGGTGTCATAGATTCTCTATTTCATAAGGCTTATGTTTTTGTCAAATAAACACATTTTTTTTGTCAAATAAACATCATCATCAACAACAGCCTACCGCAGTCCACTGCTAAACATAGGCCTCTCCTCTCATTCAAATCTTCATTGTATTTTCATAATTTCATGGCATTTAAGTAGGTATATATATATCTATATGGATCACTATTACAACATTGTCTTATTGAGATAAAGCTGCAAAAGGAGGAAAGTAAGTTTCATATTTATTATGAGAGATCAAATCAACCAGAAATAGCAATGAGTCATGAAGTTTTATTGCAAAACATAATCAAATCGCAATTTTACTAGTAGGTACATGGAAATAATAACCCATACCATTATGAGCCTTATAATAATGTGTTAAAGTTGAACTTGCTAAAACACTTGGTTGATAATATAAAATGTAACAAAAAATGTATGCTGGTGTTATTTACAGTTAAGGATAATGTTGTAAAAATAAAAATAATGAGCATAGGTATTAGGGTGGATCAACTTTTTAACCGACAAAACGGGCAAAAAATTTCGGCGTGTTTCAAAAAAAATTTTTTGCTTATTTAACTATTTAATTTACTCAGAAGAGTGTTAAATATATCTGAGATACGGCTTCCTAAGCGAGCAGCGAACTTTTTAAACTACTTCTTATTGAAAAACTCAAAAGTGTAAAGCTTGACCCAAATTTTTGTCACCGGAGTTAGGGTAAGTTCGCCTGTTCGCGTCCATCACCCAGTTCGCGTCCACTTTATTTTTAAATCCTCGAAAATAAGTAAACTGCTTCACCAATCAAACGAAAAATCTTTACCACTTAAACCTGTATGTTTAAGAAGCTAGCACATATAAACAAAAGGTCCGTACGTCAAACCAAAATAAATTGAAAAAAATATTTGTCCTTGCTGTTCAACAAAAAGTGCGCGAACGCGGGATTTTAAGAAAAAAAATAGTGTGCAGCGGCGAGTTCGATGGTAAGTATTTTATTGTTTCATATGTATTTTGGGAAACTTAAATGTTTCTAAACTTTTGTAATGAAAAAAGGGATAATAGTTATTATGAATTTGTTTATTTTTTTTATATTTAACTAATAAAATAAGGTGGACGCGAATTACTACATCAAATTTTCAAAATTTCCACTTTGCGTCCGGGTGGACGCACACTCTAAACATAATAGACCAAATTGCGTCCACTATGTATTTTTGTTAAAAGCAATTGAGTTTCTTGAAAAATAATTTATATGCTTAAATTCTTAAATGACAAGTGGACATTTCTTTTAATCTTATTTTGTCTTCACTAACCACTTTTTGATTTTCTGGTAGTTATTGCGACGTTGGTTCTATGGTGTCCTAAGACGACAAAAGAATTCTACCAATAGAGGCATTGCATCAAACTCCAATATTAAGTAATGAAAAAGAAACTCTCGTGAAGGAATTTACTCCAGAAATTCCTTTGACTTCATCATCAGCACCAACTGTATCGCTACCATCTTTATACCCTCAGAGTCTTAATTACAACCATTTTCAGCCACTACACAAAAGGGAACTACTGATTAATTTGAACACCACCTGGTGCTGACCAGCTGACCAGTATTTTTTTTACAATGCTGGAAAAGATAATCTCAGTACTCCAGCAACCATACCTTCTGCTGCATACAGAAAGTATTAGGAAGGAAAAGCAAGAAGCGCGTTATTATTAATCAATACTGATCTTAGATTATTTAATAGCTATGGTGGCCTAGTGGTACGGACGGACGGCGCCTCACATACGTGAGGTCCGCGGTTCGAATCCGGGCCCACACCTCTGGATTGTTCGAAATTTTTGTGTGTATTTGTGCCATTAGCTCGGCGGTGAGGGAAAACACCGTGAGGAAACCTGCCCATTCAGTGATTTCTGAATTTAGTTCAGTTAGATCTGAATGTGTAACCATGATCCAATCTGTCTGGTTCCCTTCTATGGGTTACGAAGGTCTGATGGCAGTCGCTTCACTGTAACAACCAGACTTGCCAAATCCTGGATCATGGTCAAAGCGGACCCCGTATAGAAACGGGATAAACGCTAGGAAGAAGAGACTGATCTTAGATTAAAATTAGGAGCCATCTATTGCCGTGGAAGGGTGTCCTTAAAAAAACACGAAATGTCACAAGGGGGGAGAGGGCGTAGTAATATGTATATCATGTTTATTTTGTTTCCTGCAAATATGCTATACTTATCCAAAAATCGGCATTAAATCTGTGGTGTGAAGACATTCTTAATAAAATTATGTTCATCTAGTGTTGTAGTGGGGGGGGGGGGAACTTTAACCTCACCAAGGGGGAGGGGTGTGGTCAAAAAACATCACATGTTAAATGACGGCCCCTTAACAGAACTTATATGTTTATCTTTAAAGGTGCCAGCACTGGTTAGGTTCCTACTTCATAGTTATCCTATTTTAAGTTCAATAATTGTAGCGAATTAATTTTTTAAAGTGATTACAATGTTGATTTTTAATATTTATATTTATTCTTAAATAAAGACACTGATAGAATACAATATTTCTTTTCATTTTTCTTCATATCACCCCTATTATCCTTTACTAAGCTGGTGGACGCAAACTGGTCCATGGGTGGACGCAATCTATATTTTGTGGACGCAAACTGGGTAAAACGCCAAATTCCGATATTTTTATTTTTTTGGAATAAATACAAAGTGTTTTTGGCAAATTTGAAATTTAATCTTAAAATAGACTATATAATGAACATATTAAATAATTTTGAGATAGATACTAGTGCTGGGATATTTTTATTTTCGCCGTCAAACTTGGGAACTGCACTAAATGGACGCAAACAGGCGAAATGACCCTACCCAAAGTTATTTCGCTGCAATTCTTGAATAAAAAGAGACTTAAATTTTTATTTAAGTGGATTTATTCTGTCATGCGAAATCAAATAGTTTGGTATACAGCATTTGTACATAGTTTTAGTATATGGGCACTAAAATATGATATATATGTATGCTGAGTTACTAACGAGTCAGACACGTTGTTAATTTTCTCTGTACTTTTTTACAAACTTAAAATTTAGTCACAGTTTTTTCTGAAATTAAAGTAAATAATCTTATTTTACCCTGAACCTAAAATAGTCATACAAATAAAATCAAACACATATTGTTACCTTGCAAAAACGGCTTACAAATTTAGGGACAACTAGTAACGCCAGAGACATTTTTGGTAACTCAAGAGACAAGAGACAAGAACAATCTATAAACTTCTGCACATAACTACACTCGCGAGCAACCAAATCGACTCAAGCGCAACCTTTGCATTCAAACATTGTTCTAAGTAAAAGTATGCAACATTATAATACAAATGATATGTCATTTGGACGCTTAAAACTTCAGATTTGATGTGATATCATCATTATTAATATCCATGTTTACTTTTTTATATTAGTGTCTGAACTTGAATGAGGGAAAATGGGATTTTGGGTATTCATAGGTGTTGAGATCACAATTGACACAAATAAAACAGGGTTTTTTCTTAAAGAGTATAAAATTATGGGTCCAGGATTTTGTACTGCCTAGCCCTAATTACAGCCCGTAGTCGGTTCTTCATCGACCTTATTTATTTTTCGACGGTGTCTTGAGGAATACCTCCCCAATCCTCTAAATAAGCTGCCTTCAACTCTTCTGGGCTTGATGGGGCTGAATTTCTTGTTCATAACCTTCGTTTGAGCTCGTCCCATAAATGCTCGATGGGATTTAGGTCTGGACTTAGCGCAGGCCAGTCCATTGTGTTCAAACCGACTCTTTGAAGGAACTGCTGCCTAACGCGCGCTGTGTGGCATCGAGCTTAGACCTGCATTAGGATGAAGTCTTCGACAAAAAATCCTGCGTTGGGCACAACATGTTCCAGAAGAATGTTTGTGATGTGCCCCTCAGCTCCTAGTCCTTCTCGGCCTCATCCAGGCATGAAAGCGAGCTCGGTTTTATCTTCCAACGAGATACCAGCCCACATGATGCCAGAACCGCCACCAAAGGCAACGGTTTCTGCGAACCAGCATTGGGAAAATTGCTTTCCCGGACGCCTGCAGTCCGACCTCCATTGCCCAAAACTCGAGTTGAGATGCTCTCCAGCAAACTGTAACCGAGCTTGCCGGAGGCCTGCAGTCAATTTTGGATCTGTTTCAGTCAGGTTGGCTTCCTTAAGACGTCTCTTTACTGTCCACTCGCTGACAGCTACATCTCGAACACGCCTCAGCTCACCTGCACGGCCACACCCGTAAGGTGTCGAATTCACAGGCAGATAGAAACAATGAAACGGTCCTCTCGTTCAGAAGTACCACGGTAGCGGCTGGTTGTTAGTCTCCAAATAATGATCGAGTCTTTTTATATTGTTTGTATACTCGGGATACAGCAGACTGACTAAAGAGAAGGTAGGAAGAGACTACTCGCTGACTGAGCCTTTGTTGCAATAAAGTAACAACTTGAGCGGCTTTATGAGGTGTGTTATACATGTTTTCCATTATGGACACCGCCAGTAGCAAGTTTACAATCTGAAAGTAATTTTGATTACGACTTTTCATGAAACTATGTCTATGAAAATCGCACAATGTCTAAAGAGTTACCAAAATTGTCTTTGGAGTTACCACTTTGGTAACGCAGTGTACAGGCAACTCAGCAGACATTTTTTACATAATGGCTTGTAAATTAAAATTTACTAATATGGCGAACGGTTTGAATTGACCAATAGGAAATCAGCCTTAAGGACCTTCAAAATTTGATGAAGAAATTAAAAGACAATTACCCGTTCATCGAAATAATCCGGTAACTCTGCCGACACTGAATAAATACACGCGCACTCCTCTAGAGTTTGCTGCGGACTGGCGGCGAGCCGGCAAGAATTTAAGGCTCGCCGCCGCGCGTGCAAGGAATAAGATCGTATCGCCGTTCTTTACTAGAAATTTGTGACGTATTGCATAATATTTTTTACGTTTTTTCGCGGTCACTCAGTATACACCACAAAATGAGATGACTTAAGGACAGAGCTTTAAAGCCTTTTTTCCTTTAAAATTAAGACCTATTTTTATATTTAACATAGTAAGAACTAAACCTTGTTTAATTTATAAGCAATATATTAGCAGACTTAAGAATGTTCCAAGGAAAAAAACTCTTAAATTAGCAATTACATATAGCTACCTCGATGAAGGGACAGCTAAAATTTGTATGGAAAGCTATGTCTTATGCAAAGTCGTATACTGAGTTACCATAGTTTTTACGTTTCCTTCTTCATTTTATCTAGATATCATTGGTCTTTTATTAAGGTTACTTAACTGTTAATTGAACAAAACATAGAAATAATTTCTAAATTGTCTTAATTTAGTCGTTTTTGAATGCGATGTCGTCGGGACAAACTTATGTCGGTTAAAAAGTTGATCGACCCATTATTACTTAACAGTGGATACTCATTACTGTTGGGTTGATTTTAGTACTCATTATTTTTGTTATTTTAATAAAAAATACATTGTAATGATAAAAGGAATATAAATCTTTTTGATGATGCTATCAATTAACATGGTTAATACTTAGAGACCACCTATTAGCACAGCTCCAATGTTGATGGTTTAGTGGTCAGAGACCCTGACTACAAAAGTAAGAGACTCGGGTTCAAATCCTGCTAGGGGCAAATATTTGTGTGATGAACATTGGCATTTGTAACCATTCCCACGCATCGGTGCAAGCCCTGAGCATAGTTTGGGGCTGGGCAATTCGTGTGTCCAAAGAATTTATTATTTACTTATTTGCAAACGGGGTGGTATAAGGTTCAATCTTTCTATCCATACATAGGGAAAGCCCATGCCCCCGCAGTGGGGATATAAATAGGCTGCTTTAGAGATGAAACTATTATTGTGAAAATAATTAAAAATGAACAATTGTTCATATGAGCTTTTTTAAATAAATATCCGGTGATCCTATTGCTTGTTTGCCTACTGATTGCAAAATGCAGGTAATTATAATCCAATTCGATATAAATACCATAACCATTAAAATAAAAAAGGTATCAAATCAAATTATGCACATGATTAGGAACTTGTGAAGATTTGATAAGAATATGAAACGATTAAAGGGCAAAGTCCAAATAAATTTAGTCATTCATTATGATTTGCAAATTGATGATTGAGTAGGGAACGGCTGAAAGCTATAATATATTTCATAGGGAATGATATAGTTCTTTATGTAATTAAAATGTATTAATGTTGGTAGTAAAATTGAAAGAAAATAGGTACATTAAACAACACATTAAACAGTATCCTTTAATAGTGGTAGACGAAGCTAGTTCTTTTTACTTTATATTGAAGGTTTTGCTCCAATTTACACTAATTATTTCATTAAGAGCCTCAAGTACTCATTCAAGTGTCATTAACACTCAACACAACATTGTAAAGCATTTGATAAGAGGACCATTCAACCATTAGTACTAAAATCCACGACCACTTTTATTAAATCAACTTTCAGCTTGAATGTCATTGGAAGAAAACAATGGAATTACAAGTACAAATTGTTACAGTGGAGAAGTGGGGCCACGTTCGTGACGCAATAGTCCAACAATAAAACAAGAAGAATAACGAGACAAAGGGTCAAAATATAAATAATAAAATCCAAATATAAAAGTATAGTATATAAAACACTCACCAAAAAGATGGTATTGTTATGGTGCTCCGTAGACTTGAGAAGAAAATATCCAGCTGGTAAGAAACAAAAAAAAACACAGACGTAGCACTGAAAGAAACTGTGGTTCACGCAAGTTCGTTTGGTCAACGCGTTAATTTCGAAAATACACAAAATCTAACAGGATTCCAATCACCACTTTTCACCCACTTCCACTTCACCATATGACAGTTCTCGTCACAAATCACAAAAAAATCTTTGGGCTGTTTATATTTTTTAAAGTACTCTAAGGTTTTCCGGTGTCTAGCTAATATCAAAAACGACGATTTTGCTAACCAATCGTCAAATAATTGAAAGAATCAAATGGCATCTGATTGGTCTGTTAAGAAATTCAACTGACAGACACTTCCCGAGAAACATCATAGACTAGAGACGTAGTCTATGGACTAGACTTTACTTTTAGTGTTGTGTGTTTTATTATTATCTAAAAACCGGTAATAGGTTTCGAATACATTGAAAATATGTTGCTAAAAGAAATAAGGGTAGGCAGTAACGTAATTAATGCCTTACGAAATACATTTTGAATTGAAATATAGGCGAAGTTGAATAGTTTAATACTCAAAAATGTTGACTTGCGCATTATAGTTCAAGGTTCAGAAATGGCAGTAGAAATTATTGATTTTTCATTTAGCTTGTATGTGGTTAGTTGACAGAGGTACACAATAAAAAGATAAAATGTTACGAATATGTGTATTGCTGACCTGGTATACTATTTTAGCGTTCCTCGGCACTTGCAAGTGTTCTGCCGAGCAAACACCCGTAACATTTACTTTCAAAGAATATCAATACAAGGATTCTCCTAAAAATGTAAGCATAAACATCTATAATTATGATATGACTATTTGGCTGTCATGTTTGTTTGTATTTGAATTTATAACAGCTGCAGTTTGTTAAAAAATGTAAAATCAGAAATACTAATAATAATTATCTATATAATTATTTATCGCTTCAGGAGATGACGTTCCGTGAGTTCGAAACGGCTTGCGAACAGAGCAGTGCCTGCAGTCAAACAAGTGGCTTAACAAGGACACGCTGTGTAAGGGAATGCGTGTCGCCTTCCTGCTACAGAGATCTGTATCAAACTGACCCGGTAAACAAAAAAGTTTAGTTTTTTTATATTTGGTTTTTTTTTCACAATTTATTTTTGTTGTTGCTCGTGGTTTTCACTGACACTTTGTTTTTTTGATTTTGTTTTTTCCTTGGTTTCTTTAAAATGTGTGCTGTTATTTTTTTCAGCTAGAAGAAGGAGAAATTGATGTCCGGCTAAATTCTTTCAAGGGTTGTTTTATACAGCGAAGCGGTCGAACGAGAAATTGATTTCCTATCAAACTCATTTCTGCGCTGGTTTTATGTGCTAATAAGATAAACAAAATCCGACGTAAAGTACAATTCATAATGTTGGTAAGTAAAAATACTCGCCCTTCTAAGAAGGTAATAAACAATTTAGAAGTTTCCTGTGTTAAATCATAAAGGCAAGCAACTTAGCCTCAAAAATAACTTAAAATTTGATAAAACATTCAACGAATTCACCTTTGCAGGCTATGCTGGTGAGTAAATTTTCAGAAACTATTTATTTTTATCTCATCCCAGTTTTTTTTCAATGATAATGTCATGAAATATTAGTTATTTTCAATACACTTTAATATTCTTATAACCTGCCGAAATACACTATGAAATAAAATATATTTTGCGATTCACGTAAATATTTCCGTGTCCAATAATTTTGTTTCAGGATAAATGACGAACACAATTTGGAGATTCGACAATTTCGATCTAATACACAAAGCGAATAGAATAAAGCGTAATAAAAACGCAGCTCCTTCATTCCACATTTCTCATTTTCATCATCATCATTGTCCTAGTGATTTTCCCGGTAGCATCTTCGGCCTCGGAGTTAATTTTTCCCGGTTGCATCCTCGGCCGTTGCCTCGGAGTCCAGGGTCCGCTTATTTTACAACTTCATCGTTATTTAAAATATGCACTAACAAAATTTTATTTCCTTTACAGTTTGTTACTGGCCCAGCGATGGAGAAAATTAACTTAATCACATACGTGATAAAACGACGACGTTGACATAGGCCCGGTAACGGATACGAAGATAGAACATTTTAAAAATAATCCTAATAAACCTTTTTCAATAAATAAATCTCATATTACACTTTTAAAAATAAACATAATTATGTGGATCCAGTTCATCGTAAATTTCAATCTCTGAAACATGTTTTAGTTTTTACTGTTGAATTTTCAAAGACTGATTTGTGGTAGAGAAATTAATGTAGGTACATAGTATAACTTCAAAGTTGTCTAATTAAAGTGCATCAGTTATAATTACTTCTTACGACTGTTATTTACATTTCCTTAATATGTACTAGTAAATTATTTGTTTTAAAGAGATATTATAAAAGTTGTGAAGAAATAAAGTGGATGTTTCGTTTTTCAGAATTTTTTGGATCATTTTTTTTTCTGGTTCGTTTGATTTTTTTGCTAGTCATTAATAAAAAATATACATTACATCTGATAGGTATTATTGTTGTCCTGCCCTTTTCCAAGAACAAAAGCAGGTTCAGCCCCAAATATTTTTGTCCCTTCAACTTCTTAATTCCAAATTCACTTCTTTCATATTAATATTAAACTTCATGCAAGTTATTCATCTCTTTTTAGGCCTGCTCGAGTTTCCATATAACTAACAATACCATCATATTCATCAATCTCTTAGTCACGAGCAGTGCATTTCTAACAAGAAAAATACGTAGATGTTCCTTCTCATTCATATTTCGTATTGAATTGAATTTGAATTTTTAATAAAGACCTTTATTTATAAAAAAAATGTAAGCTTTATTTACAAGATTATACGATGTGTTTTTTCTGTTCCGTGATGGTCACATTTCACTTTACGTTATGAAATCAAATTATCAAAAATCTGCAATATATAAATACTACATATGTAATACATAAAAAAAGTATAACGTGTGTAGCTAGTATTTCCAAAAATATTAAAAGTAAAAATAAGAATTTCTCATAAAAGGCCATAAACCGATACATTTTGATTCGAGTAGTTTCCGGACGAAACCGGTTTTTCTCTTTACTAGGTCATACGAAAAAATTATCCACTTGCTATCGTGAGAAGCGGTCCAGTGTAAATTTATACAAGAATGGCTTCCCTGTGTAGACAAATTATACGCGCAAATGCAGTTAGGAGTGCTCTGTTTTCGTCTGCACGACGAGGATATGCCGACAAAAGTAAGATTTACATAAATCTTGTGATCTAAAATATATCGCCATACCTGTCAAAATCTAGTTACGTAATGTCAAATAAAAGTATTTTTCGTAAAATACTAAAAAAGGAATTAATTCTGACTAATTATTGATGTGATTTTCGAAAAGACATGATTTAACTAGTATTATGTTTTCTATGGGCAATTACTCGTGCCGCTAAATTTTACTGATTATGTAAAAAATGTTATAAAAGTACAAGCACGTTTACTGATTACAACTATTGTTTTTGTAAAATTTATTCTTCAACTATCCATTTATTCCTCTTAGGTAATAAATATTGACCCTTATTTAGTATATTTACGTCAAAATTTACGCCCATTAGTTAATTTTTCTTCACTTTATAGGTTATCTCAGCTTATCTACAGTAATCAATAAGTAACTACGATCGATCAATACTCAGTCCATTCCGGTATTGAATTAGATTACAAATGGATAGAATGAATTTCATTACATACATATTCACCAAGACGAAAATCAAAACCTTTTTAAACATTAAACATAAACATAAAACATTTTATTTACCAACCTTTGTTTTCTTTCTATTACATACTACATAATTGTATTATTTGTAATATCAAATTTTACGTAAAATGAGCATCGTTTCCCAGGTTTTTTCTAACTAATGCTAAATACATATTATAGATTACAGATACAATAGATTTTCTGATAATAAAAAAAAATTATATTATGTCATTTCATTTCTCTTTATTCTAACTAACTAATTGAACAATAGTGTTTGGTTAATTTGTGAACATGGAAGTTAACTAATGATGACGTGCAGATTTTAATCTAAGGTTGGCTTTTATTTTTCCTTTGTTTTAATTATTTTTATGTTACTGGATAATTTATTTTGTTCAAGAGGTGATTTCCATATGTTTGCATGAACAATTCTAAGACTGATGAAGTCAGTGTTTTTTACATATAGAAACAACATAAGAAGAAATTGAAAATCTGTTTTCAGTCCTACCATCGACAAAGTTCCACAAATTGATCCATATTAGTAATTGAAAAATCCCATTAGTAACTCATTAAATAACTTGCTTGTTTGTATAGGCCTATAATAGTATTACACAATTTCTCATGCAAGTGGTAACAAGCAACTAAAAGACATTCCGGGCGATAGGCAGCAAAGCACCCCTATCTTTTATCATTCATTATACTGCTGTCACCAGTCTGCCTGCCCAGGGAGTGACTATGATCATATACTCTGGAAAGGCCTATGTCGAGCAGTGCCTTCAACAGTCTGGTTTAGTGAGGGTAGCCGGGGAATTTGCCACACTTAGCCTCCAAATTGAGCCATTGTTTGTAATAAAGAGGTTTACCTCATACCCTTATTCAAACCATTTGAGCTCCAACCAGAGTTTTAGAATCCATGCAGCGTCACTGAAAGCTGCCTTCAGAGTCTTGCAGTCTGGCAATAGTCAAGCCCGTTGTTCATCCACACTGCTGCATTGAAGCAGCACAAGGGCATGTGTCTCGTCGCCGTCCATGCATCCCCTACAGTCTGATAATAAAAAGTAAAGTATAGTATCAGCCTATTAATGTCCCACTGCAGGGCAAAAGCTTCCATCATTTGAAATCATGTTTTCGTTACACTCTGGTACCCAAGATATGGCATTAGGAGTCGAGGTCGTAAAAAGAGAAGATGGGAGGATGACCTGAAAATGACTATAGGTCCCCTCTGGACCAGAGTGGCGGCAGAAAGAAAGCAGTGGAAAGAGTTGGAGGAGGCCTTTGCCATAAGGCACACCGAGCTGAGAGACATTTTGTAGTTAAATGTAGAAATTCGATCTAAACTGTTTGCTTATGTAAAAGTGTCTCAAGTCCGGAAATAAAGGTTAGCTGACGAGGCTTGACGCGAGCCGAAACGTCTGGCGCTTAAGTGAGCAACGGTGGCCACCGCTAGTCTCGTTCTCAATAATCCCTCTTCCTGTCTTGCAATGGGCCCGGATTTGCTCGGTGAAGCCATTGACTGCTGAGTTCTACACCTACTATTTCGTTACAAAGATGGGTTTCTGCAGGTCCGATAATGATGAATGTCTATTCCAGTGATGCCCGACCCCCTGGAGCACGCCACCGGCATGGAGCGGCGAGAGCTGATGGCGCTCCAGGCGGGAGACGACGACCCCTTCAACATGAAGGTGCTGAAGAAGGCGGCCGGCACACGCGATGCGCCCACACTCGTGCCGTCCTGCTTTGATGCTCGCATCGTTGGATGTATATGTGAGTGGTACTTTAGTTTAACTACATGTAAATGTGTACAAAAACTCAAAGTCAAACAAGGCATAATATTATTTATTTAAATAGGCTGCAAAAAAGGACTAAATTAATCATTACAAAATTACAATTATGTTACATTAATAAATATTATGTGGATTTGTGTGCACCCACATAATATTTATTAATCTCAGCTCTCATTATCTCTTATAATAATACAAAGTAATAAGTATTTTGTTTCTGTAAATATAATAAATTAATAAAAAAAAAAATTTTTTTTATTTAATTTACATTAATGGTTACTGTGTTGTTAATTTACTTGTTACTATGTGCATGCAAGTTCTTAAATAATAAAAAAAATTCAAAGATTTATATTTATCATATTTTAATGTTGCAATAGTCAGTACATAAGCCATAAAATTGTTTTAACAACAATACTCAAGCATGCGTCTTGTTATTGGATTCTTACTCATAATTTATTTACCATTGTTTCAGGCGAAGAACACTCCACAGCAATCACTTGGCTTTGGTTACATAAGGTATGTGTGTTTAATAGTGCATTGATCTGTACGAATATGATTGTCGGCTTCGTAAATAGCTGCAAAGTGCTTAAATGACAGCATTTACTAAAATTACCGTTCTGGCTGTTTTCCGACCATGGTGGCCGATCTTACAATCAGCCAGGTACCCAGGATATTGTAGTGCACAAGTGAGCAAGCTAAGGTCCTCTCTCGATTCCCTCACACTCATAGTTCAGGGGGACTGCAATCTGACACGACTCTAGAGAGATCAGGTGCAGAACCATGGCTAAACGTGCCTTGTGAAGGGCAGATACTAAAATAATTGAGTTCTAGATATTCATAGGTGCCGGTAATCGCTCACCATTTATTTAACTAAATAAAACTTGTGAGTAACTATATATAGCCAGCCTCATGCTACTGTGCAGGTTTCTTTCCATTCAAATTCAAATTCTTTATTTCGGACAACATGATCCATGGGTTAGTACAAATTAACCATTGCCTATGGTTTTGTGAGAAGGGAGTATGAGATTATAAATGTCGCGGGCTAGCAGCATTCCCCAAGGTTTAATCATTCAAAAACCTGCTGTTTCCAACCTGCCTGCGCATCGGTGACACTCTGCAGCTAGAGCAATTGACTGCAAGAAGCAGTGGATGAATGTGTAACTATTGTAATCTATTTGGCACTGCAACAGGCAGTGCCGGTTTTAAATTTACCAGCGACCTCTACGACTAAGTAAACTTCGAACTATAAGAACTCCTTTTATCCGGACCCCCAGCCGTCGCCCAACCGCGCCCTACCCTTAAACTGCTACAGGCAACCGCCTTAAGATGATGATGGTTGTAACAACCTAAAGATAATCATGATTGTGTTCCAGGGCCACCCCCGCCGCTGCGAGTGCGGTCACTGGTACAAACTGATCGAGAAGCAGCCCGTCTAAGCCTGCTCCTAGCGCAGCGAGCATAGTTCAAGATCAACCGTAACAATCATTAAATAATTTAAGCATACGCGGTGTTTCATTGTGGTCGAATCCAGTTGGCTGTTGTTAGTGTTAGAGAAATAAACGATTAATTGTAAATATAAGTGTGTTTGCTTATTCCATGTTTGAGGATGGAATTTTGGTCCTTATTAAAAAATGCATGAAGCTCTTACTAAAAGATTAAGGCGCTTGATCGCAAGTCCCAGTCGCCGACTGGCATTCCTTTCTGTTCCACGTGGACCTGGCACCCGCACGGAGAATCCATGGATAGCAGCTAAGAAGTTCTAATTATGCAATTCGTTCTGTCTACACATGGATGAGTTTTTTCATTAAACACTTACTCTCACAACGTGCTTCGCCCACGAAATAGATATATATGGCCGAGAGCAACAAAGGACATTATTAATTTTCAACTGAGTAAAAAAGGGGATAATAAATTAAGTTTTAGCTAGTTTTTTGGAGCCTATATTTTGTAAATAGAAAAAAATAAATTGTAAGCTGAATAATTTAAGTACGCTCTCCTCTGATGCAAAAAAAAGTACATGTCAAAAGTTATGTTTGTTGACAGTGACACTGACATTTCGACTCAGAATAAAAATGTTTGTATTTCAATTCAATGGTATTTCATTATAATTCCTTGTTGTTTTGAATTTAAGAAACTATTTACTTTTATAAAGCAATAATAAATAAATGTTGTTTCGTGTGGTTTAGAAGTTAAACAGAAGCTCCTTAAAATGGGTCGACCTCGTAAGTATATGTTCATTATTTGACTACAAACATTGTTGATCTTTTAAGTTTCTGTTATTATTAATTACTTATGTTAAAATGCCTCATTAAGTTTATAACGAGATTAGTTCATTTGTGAAATCCTTATTAAAAATAATAAAGATATAGATAAGTACATTAATATCATAATTTTAAAAAGACAATCATAATTTTCAAAGTAATAAAGCACTAAACAGATCATTATTTTAATATACATATATGTAGGAGTTTATCCAACATTTTTCTTACCGATTCATACAAAGCATACAATCTGTTGAATTTATTATAAAAATATTCATATTCATCATCAACAGCCTATCGCAGTCCACTGCTGGACAAAGGCCTCTTCTAGGGCTCTCCACTCAGCCCGATCCTCATCCAGCTCCTGCCAGCCATCTTGCGCAGATCGTCACTCCACCTGGCCCTCAGCCAGGCTTTGAAATTATCTTCATTTAATTTCGAATTTTCCTAAGGTGGTGCCCCAAGTACAATCCACCACGTGCACATCGCTGACGGGTTCACGGACGACTGCGAGGAGCTGATCCACCGCTGGCTGCGAACCAACACACTCACGTACGAAACGTTCTGCGAAATATGGAAGGATATGCAGTTCAGCTTCTTGTATCAGTAAGTAGTTTAAGTAATGGGAATTAAAGAAAGAAAGAAAGAAAGAAAAAGTATTTATTTGGCACAGTAATTACACAATTTACAAATGTAAAATGACATTTTGTTGTTCTGCACCAAAAAGGCCCCGCTCAGCATAATTAGCTTTAGAGAGGTAGAGCTTAATGGAATTTTCATAAGAATGAGCCGCTCATCTGGTGAACTACCTCCACCTTACAGAAGACCACAGTAAAGTAGCACTTCTGAACAGTTGTGCTATGTTCCTGCTGGTGAGCGAGGTCACTAGTTCATGGTTGGGGAGGGTATGGGGTCTTAAAGGCAGTCAATGCATCTGCTACCCTTGTGCGGTTGTTGATGTCCATGGGCAGCTGGGATCACTAACCATCAAGCGACCCTCTTGTTTGTTTGCCTCCCAATCTATCTTTATATTGGGTAGTATTTTCTGACAGAATAAATTATTACCACTTACATCCAAAATTAAAGCATCAATAAATCATAATTTTATCAATGTTTTTATAATTATTGTGCTTGTAAAAATAAAGAGCTTGTTTATTGGTTTAAATTATAATATTTTATATTCAATTTCAGTGGCAGAACATCAGGTGCAGAAATGGCAGAGTTGTCAGAAGAGATGTTAAATATTGCAAAACACTACATGGTCTCCAATACAGATAACTTTGAGGTGTGTTAATAAAATAAATCAAACCTTTCTACATGCTGTTTTCACATGCATCGCATGGTCAAGTCATTACTACTGTAATTTTTATGACTATTCATAAGTGCTTATATTAAGCCCAATTGAATAAAGAATATTTTGATTTTGATTTAGATCAGAAAAAGGCACCTGTTTGTAGTCCCGGTTCTAACTTTACCAGTGCTTAGGGTGCCTTAGAAACTAGCCCAGGGCGCTAGTGCAGTTAAAACTGGCACTGCAATCACGTGTGCTTTTCCGGTTAACATAATCAAATTATAAAGCATATTTGATGACCCACTTGGTGTAATGGTCAAGAAACTGCCTATTACGCAAGCGGTCGCGGGTTCGATCCCCGCACAGGACACACATTTGTGGGCATGAACATGTCTGTTTGTCCTGGTCTGGGTGTTATGTATGTATATTTGTAATACCACTGTTGATTCTGATGTCTGTAACACAAGTGCTTAAGTTACTTAACACAGGGTCAGATCAATGTATGTGATGTTGTGAAATATTTTTTATTATTATTATTTATTTATTTTCCTGTCTCTCAGGAATCTGTAGCGGGCTTGTTCCTCGTATACGCTCTGCTCCGGCTGCAGCCGTACGCTCGGTTCGCCGCGCTCCGCCTGGTCCCGGACGACGTGCCCGCCCTCACGCGCATCGAGACCGTGGCCCGCCGGGAGCGCCGGTACGACGTGCTCTACATACTCGGCTCCGTCCTCATCGAGGTGAGTCATCATCATCATCATCATCACCACTGCAGCCGTACGCCCGGTCCCGGACGACGTGCCCGCCCTCACGCGCATCGAGACCGTGGCTCGCCGGGAGCGCCGGTACGACGTGCTCTACATACTCGGCTCCGTACTCATCGAGGTGAGTCATCATCATCATCATCATCACCACTGCAGCCGTACGCCCGGTCCCGGACGACGTGCCCGCCCTCACGCGCATCGAGACCGTGGCTCGCCGGGAGCGCCGGTACGACGTGCTCTACATACTCGGCTCCGTACTCATCGAGGTGAGTAGTCATCATCATCATCATCATCATCATCATCATCATCATCATCGTCATCATCATCATCATCATCATCATCATCATCATCACCATCCCCAGGGCTCATTCCTGCGTTTGCCTATTAGGGATGAATGGGAAATTCCACTCACTCCACCATAAGGACTGACTTGCTCGAAAAGTCGTAATGAAAGCATATTTAACTGTATCATTGGGGACGAACGAAACTTTTTTCCCATTAATCCCTAGTGGGGATGAACGGGAATAAACCTGATAACTTTTACTCCCCAACACATCTCCTCTTCTGTATGCAGGGCCCGTTTACGTGTCGCGACCATTTGTTTTTATAGAAGGGTGTAACAAAATATACTGCAAATATTTTAAGGGCGAATTCTTTAGTGGCAATGTAATCAATATCAGATATTAAAAAGTCAAAATTAATGCCTACCAAATTTTGCATTTTCAGCATTGGCCAATTAGCTCTTTTCGTCCTGTAAGCTTCGCCCCCTCTCCACCACTTTGCTTTTGGGGCAGGACAGGTGTAGTAATTGTATTACACTGATAAGACACGATCAGCTGTCTTACATATGACAAATATTGAACTTTTCCCAATTTTTCACTTAATTTATTGGTTTGATTTTCTCGGAAACTAGCGTATTAACAAAAAAATTGTACGAGACAAATTTATTACATTTCTACTAAGCGATTCGCCCTTAAAATATTTGCAGTATATTTTGTTACACCTTTATATGTATATGATATTATATTAAAGTTTAAAGCCTTTCTCGACAAATGAAATATCCAATACATTTTTTTTTCAATTCCTTGTCGCCTTCAGACGAACAAACAGCTTCATTATATTAGTATTAGTTATGCATTACCCATACGGAATGATCACATCATAGTAATATAATCATTTTCCACAGGGACCAGTGCAGTACCACGCAGTGAACAGAGAGAGAGGCATGGAGATCACCATACGCAAGTATTTGGATGGTAAGAAAAAAAATATTATAAAGTGATGCCTTGACTGAGAAATCTTTACTAATATAATAAAGTTACAGAGTTTATTTGTTTGTTTAAACTCGCTTATATCTCAGGACCTACTGGTTTGAATTGAAAGAATATTTTTGTTCTGAGTAGTCCGTTAGTCGAAAATGGTTTTAAGCTATAGTTTTTATTATAACATGTTCGCATACATAAATACAATTAAATTCATTAATTTCAAGCTAAATAACTTAACCCACAACCCCTCTCCTCAGGTACGACCGGCGTGGATCGCCTAGGCGTTCGTCCTAAAGGAGTGTTCCGGCGGCAGAACGAGGAGTCAGACCTGCTCCGAGAGCTGAACAGCATCACTAAGCGATACGTGGAAGCCAAGAAGGCTGTCGCAGGTGAGACCGCCAGGCACCCGCCGGGCAGGGCACGAGAACAGTCCCTGCGGTTTCCTTATCAACCGTGTGGTGGGAGCACTCGGGTGATAAGGAAACCGCAGGCTTATAGTAGGTAGTGGTAGTGTTTTTCCGTGGTTTGACAGTAGAATTACCGACATTGAGAGTAAAAGTTTTGAATATGAGTCACGAGATGGCAGAGTCATCGCTACGCATGGTGCCTAAAGTTTCTGCACGGTGCTTAGACGCATAAACCCCTAATATAAGTAACAATCTATCTAATGACAAAAATGAAAAACTCGATAATAAAATAAACATAAAAAAATATTATTTTATTTATTAGGATTGCCAAACATTAAGATAAAGATAAGATAAAGATAAAGATAAATTTATTTGCAAAACATGTGTCAATAATAATATTACATTAAATAATGCTTATTATATTGGTGTTACAGTAAAATTTTGTTCAACATGTTTAATGAAAACATTATTAGGTATATAATTAAACACATTAAAATAAATAATACAATCAATAATAATCAAAAATAATAAAAAATAACAATTGAATTGGCATTTTTAATTTTGACATTACAGGTTTGAATTAGAATTAATTTAACTCTAACAGAGATCTGTACTGATCTGATCATTACTGCGCTACAACATCAATAATCTTATTGGTAATTTACCAACTTGATTTCAGGTGAAAACTGCGTTGGCCTGAACTACACCGACGAGGGTTTAGCTACGGACTTGGACCGCTCGCTCAAGGAGATTATCAACGGGATCATTGATGACACTCCGGGTAAATTAAACAGACATACTTTTACATTACTATTTGAATACTTTTTTTTTATATTAGCGTGGTAGGTATATTGGCTCCACTCTGCCTGATGGTAAGCAAAAGAGGAGCCATGGGCGTACCCTGTATCGTAGCTAGCCAGGGGGGGAAGATCATATTTTAATAAGCTGGGAGGGGGGGGGGGGAAGCAAGTCAGATTTTAATAAGCTAAGTGCTTGTAAAGCTTATAGCTATAAAGCTTGAACAAGATGGCTGGTAGGAGCTGGATGCTAGTCGCCGAGGATCGGGCTAAATGGAGAGCCCTAGGAGAGGCCTATGTCCAGCCGTGAACTGCGATGGGCTGATGATGAAGTGCATATAAAGAATGAAAAACTGAACTACTTGTAATTTTAATTGTCTCTGAATGGTAAAAATTTTGCAAACAAAAGCTCGTTTTCATACTTTTTGTCGCTAGATAACATACTTAGAGATGACGTCAACATTATACAGGAGGGGGGGCAGCTGCTCCCCCCCCCCGTCCTTTCCCGGCTTATTGAATCTCATTGAATGCTCCTGTGAGGCTGGCATAACTACCAATAGTGGTTGAAGTCTCAATAGTCTCATCAAATCTAAGATTATAAAAAAACCTTACATGAAAGTGAATATATTTTTTATTCCAGAGTCAAATAAAAAGATGCAAGACCACTACAGCCGAGTGCAGGTGATCAAGGAAAAGGCGATGAAGCAAGCGGTGGACAGCGTCAAGCATCTGGCGACTGTCACTAACGGGTAATTCCGTTTACACACTTAGTTTTATTTTATACCAAATATGATTGGGAAGGGAGAGGAATGTCATCGGTGAAGGTGATCGTTAGTATAGTGTAAAGGGGCCCCTTAAACCTACACGCTGGGTCTGTAGTCCCAGGCGCCGACTGACATTCCTCTCTGTTCCACGCGATGGACCCGGCACCCGCACGGAGAATCCATGGATAGCTAAGAAGTTCGTCTCTCGCTATATGACTACCCTTCGGTAGCGGTTTCACCCGCGTGTGATTTCTTTTTTCCAATATCCCGCCCTTCCCCTCACATTTCTGGGACCAAAAGTACCCTATGTTCACCGGGAATACTGTAGCTAGCCATCAGAGAAAGAATTATTCAAATTGGTCCAGAGTTTTTGATTTTGTTCGTTACATACAAAAGTACAGAACCTTTCCGCTTTATAATTGTGTAGAAAATTACTTATAAATTCAATATTTCCAGACCATCATCTTCAGGATCGCAAACCAGTAGAAGGCGCAAGCGCAGATCTAAACCCAGTTTGGACAATTGCCTCAGACCTATCGCTAAACGCAAGAGGAAGGCGAGCTCCTCCAGCAGTGAGGAAAGTGAGGCCTCATCCCTCCCCTCTCTCCACTCCTCCGATGAAGACTTGGACACAGACGACCAGACCAGAGACGTTGAAGACAAAGAATCGTATCATGAGATAGAGATTGATATACCAAATACGAATGAAGGTACGGAGGTAGATACACTGACAGATACCAACCAAGAGACAGACACACTGACAGATACTAATCAAGATAAAGAGAAAGACTCTGCTGAACCAAGCAAAGAAATTGGGGAAGATGTACAGAAACAAGCAGAAGAGACGACAAACACAGGACCCAACGAAGAGGCAGAAAAAGAGAAGGATAATACAGAATCATATCAAGAGAAAGAAATAGATATACAGATAGATTCGCTACCAGTATTGATCAGGTCTGAACAGAACGGCGATTTCATAGAAATTGAAGTAATAGACAATTTAGAAAAACCAAAAACTAGTAAGACACCAGTTGAAGATACTAAGTGTAGTAAGAGGAGTGCTAAGCGAAAAATCAAGAAGTTGCCAGGAGTAACTTTGGAGAAGTTAGAGTCTGGAGAAGGTCCATCGGGTAACGAAGGGACAGAGAAGAAGAAGGAATTGGAAAGGTTGAAGAAGAGAGAGAAAAGAGAGTTGAAAAAGCCCGCTATAATGTCGAAGTTTAAGAGAATGGGAATGCTGAAGATGGTTGATTGTAGTGATGGAGACGAAGGCACGTCGAAGGAATTGGGTAACAGTGATAAAACTTAAAAAGTGGAAGTATATTATATCGATACTCGAATTTCTCTTTCGGAGCCATCGATATAAAAAAAAACTCAAGACGCACAGTCTCGAACAAAAGTAACAGTCAATACTGTCACCAAAAACTCGGCAAATGTATGTGTCAAACTATGAACATTATTATTTGCAAATTAATCATAATGCAGATTACTTATGATTGTTTTCACAAGGGAGTGTTAATTGCGATGACGCGGGTGATGTAAGTTTGAATTAACTGCATTCTGCACTTATTTTTTGACATTGATTGTATATCTTGGGTTTTTGTATATCAATGAGCTCCGTTCATAGTTTGACTTGGAGTTTTTGGTGACAGTATTGACTGTTACTTTTGTTGGATACTGTGCATCTTGGGTTTTTGTATATCAATGTAGGAACTCACTTTTCAATTACATAGGAGTTAGAAAGCTGCTTTTGATAAAGCTAGTTATTGATAATATTTATAAGGAGCCGTTATTACATTAAAGTTTTGTTTAATAAATTCATTGCTATTTTAATTACAACATATGGTATTCTTTTTTTGGTACCATGCAGATCAACAGAAAGGAAGTAAATAAAACCCAAGTTTACACCAAAATGTTTATTTATTATTAATAATTAGGTAGGTACTTTATCTTTATTCTATTTATTTAAATATAATTCGTGTTTAGGACACTTATTCATCATTTGAACTTGAATGTATAGGCCATGTTATGTTCACAAAGAAATAAAAGTAAAAAATCAGTCAAGTTATTTTTAATGTCGATATTAAAATTAACGAGATTAATAATAAACTTCAGTCCGTCCTACGCATTGCTATCAACAATATTAAAAATATTATTATTAAAAATAAAAAGGCAAGCTAAGCAATAAATACCTTAATCTAAATAATATACAAAAAAATATATCGAAAAATTTATTATACATTTTGGTACTTATGCCTTAAAGCAAAACGGTTCTAAACTATTATAAATTATAATGTACTGTAACGGCATACGCCAGAATCCCACACACTGGAAAATTAATATGAAATAATGTAACTTATACTGCTGGTATATAGGACAAAATTCATACCATCCGTATGGTGTATTAAGGAGAAATATTAAACTTAATATAAGACATACAAAAAATACAACCTTGCTGTGTACCTATCTGTTGTAAAGATACTTGTGGTCAGAAAATTAGTACTTATATTATTATTCTTGATATAATCACAATCCATCTTTAAAATTGCAATGACTGACAAATATGTATTTTTTTAAATATCTCGAAATCTAATCAGGGGAAAGAATCAATCAATCAATCACAATTTTATAAAAATCTATAATATAGACTCAACCTTCATTATCAGGGTACGGGTTCATACCTAATTCATTTATCTACACTATCACAATACATAACTATAACATTCTGTAATACGACCATGTTGTGACCAAGTGCTAAGTAAAGGCAGAGATTAGTAACTTAAAAAAAAAACAAGTCGAAAACTGGCGTATCAGGCTATCAACCTCTTGGTGTAGTGGTTAGAGCTCTAAAGCCTGGGAAGGTCGTGTGTCGGTTCAAATCCCGAAGGAAGTACTTTCGCCTTGTATAGGTTTTAATAATGTAATTTTTATAAGTTCTATACAATAACGTTGTAATTATTTAACATTACAACGGGACTAAACGCGATATTATTTTTATAAGTACCTGAGTACTTACTGCTTGACGTTTCGGCTGTGATGCTACAGCCGTGGTCACAAGCGAACTGGCGGTGCGCGGCGTCGTCTACTTGAACCGGCTTGGGCCGATGTATCTGCATCTACCCCCGAATTCGCACTATTATTGACACTCGAAGAATTGTCAGTGAAGTAACTCCGGCACACCACACTTACAGTATCGGGGTTTATATTTCGATCTTTTTCCGAAAATCGCGGTTTGCATTTATTAATCACTGGATTCCATGCTGACGACAATTTAAATCCATCCTCCCGATTAAAATTTTTGTATTTCTTTATTTCAATCGCTTCACGTACTAATCTTGAATAATAGTGACGATCAGTGGAGAGAATTTTAGGGTCGTGCAACTCCATCCAGTGATTAACATTGGATTGCAGGAGATGCTCAGCAACCGCCGATTTGTTTATCTGTCGGTTTTTGACAGCTGCGATATGTTCTTTGACACGTTCTGCTATAGTCCGCTTCGTCTGTCCAATATACGAACTACCACAACTGCAATCAATTTTATAAACACCCGGAGTCTGGAACGGTATTCTGTCCTTTGGAGACCGCAGTTTCCTTGATATCTGGCATAACGGAGTGTATACAGTCTTTATGGAGAACTTTTTTAGTACTGTTCCAATTTTGTCCGTTACGCCTTTCACATAAGGTAAAAATGCTGCTTGACGACTCACATCTGGACATTTTTCCTTTCCATTTTGCCTTGTTCTCCTCTGCGACATCTTGTATCCGTTACTCCTTAGTACCTCCTGAACATGAGCAAGCTCCGAGTGAAGATGTTCAGGGTCGCAAAGATTATGAGCCCTATTGGTCAAGGAGTTCATCACCGATTGAAGATGCCGGGGGTGATGATGAGAAGAGGCGTGTAAGTACCGATCAGTGTGAGTAGGTTTTCGGTATACAGTGTGCGACAAGGTACCATCCTCCTTCACCCTAACTTGCACATCAAGGAAAGCCAAGGTCCTATTGTTTTCTATCTCGAAGGTAAACTTCACTTTAGGATGAATTGAGTTCAGGTGTAATATATATTGTTCGACCGCTTGCTGACCTCCGCTGATAACACAGAAAACGTCATCTACGTACCTCCTCCACAGTTTCACAGTTTGGGGTCCAGTAGTTAATGCTATGTCTTCAAAATGCTCCATCCACAGATTAGCAATAACCGGAGCAAGAGGGCTTCCCATTGCAACACCATCAATCTGAAGATAGAACTGATTTCTGAAGAGGAGGTAATTTCCGTCCAGACAATTTTGGATTAGAACAATATATTCTTTCGGTAGTTCCTTATCGTAAAGCTTACTTCTTATAACCTCAAGACAATCCTTTAAGGGAACATTCGTAAAGAGTGACTCAACGTCGAAACTCACCATTATGTCTCCAGGTTCCAACTTAATGTTTCTAACGATGTCCCTAAAATGATAAGAATCCTTCACAAAGGACGGTGTATTCCCAACCAACTGTTGTAGCACTCCAGCAACATGTTTTGCCAAATGATACGTTGGTGAGTCTATCTGACTCACGATAGGCCTTAGTGGTATGTTGCTTTTGTGTATTTTTGGCAATCCGTATAGTTTGGGGGGTTGCACGATCTTCGGCTTGTAAAGATAGTCATATTCGTCCTCTGTAAAAATATCCTTGTGCTCATTGATTAAGGTTCGGATACGTCGTGTCACTCTGGCTGTGGGGTTATATGACACAGACTGGTACACATTGGTATCCGACAGCAAATTATTCATTTTGTCAACATAGTCTTTAGTATTCATAACCACAGTGGCGTTTCCCTTATCGGCCTTTAGCACTATAATCTTGTCATTATTCCGTAACTGATTTAATGCTAGACGCTCTTCTGTAGATATGTTACATTTTGGTAGCTTTGACTTACGCAACAGAAACGCGACATCCTGTCTTAAAATGTCCGCGTCCGCGGGTGGCACTTTATTGCGTATTATAGTCTGCTCCACGCTACACACTATGTCCTCGTACGGAATTCGCTGTGGTGTCAATGCAAAGTTCATGCCCTTAGCCAAAATATTTCTTGTTGGTTCATCTAATACTTCCTCTGACAAGTTGATCACCGTGCGCTCGATATCTGTGGTTGAGTGTGTATCCGTCGCATCACTAGCGGGTGTCCGCGACTCCAACTGTCTACGTTGGCGTTCACACAAAAGATCAAATTTGCGCTCGTGTTTAACTGTACACAACTCATACGTACGCGCCGCTTGTAAGAATGTTATCCGATCACACTTGTCAAAATCCTCACCAGATAACACCGCACTGCATTCCTGATGTAACCGATATAACTCGCTCACTGTTAGACTCAGTTCACTGTGGCAATTACGTATCAATTGCTTTAGTAGACGAACACACGCGTTTTTTAGAATCCTTCCCGAATTCGCGATATCACTACGTGGTTTTATGCGAACACATGTAGGTAGAAGTCCACTGTCTCGACACTTCGTTAAAAATATCAAGGACGTTTCCACTCGCGATCGTTTCCTCCGGAGGAATTCTAGGCGTTTGATTTTGTTTACAATGTCCGGCCCGTATCGGTTTGTAAGATATAACTTTAAACTTTCGCGTTGCATTATAATTATTTAACATTACAACGGGACTAAACGCGATATTATTTTTATAAGTACCTGAGTACTTACTGCTTGACGTTTCGGCTGTGATGCTACAGCCGTGGTCACAAGCGAACTGGCGGTGCGCGGCGTCGTCTACTTGAACCGGCTTGGGCCGATGTATCTGCATCTACCCCCGAATTCGCACTATTATTGACACTCGAAGAATTGTCAGTGAAGTAACTCCGGCACACCACACTTACAGTATCGGGGTTTATATTTCGATCTTTTTCCGAAAATCGCGGTTTGCATTTATTAATCACTGGATTCCATGCTGACGACAATTTAAATCCATCCTCCCGATTAAAATTTTTGTATTTCTTTATTTCAATCGCTTCACGTACTAATCTTGAATAATAGTGACGATCAGTGGAGAGAATTTTAGGGTCGTGCAACTCCAAATTGTCGTCAGCATGGAATCCAGTGATTAATAAATGCAAACCGCGATTTTCGGAAAAAGATCGAAATATAAACCCCGATACTGTAAGTGTGGTGTGCCGGAGTTACTTCACTGACAATTCTTCGAGTGTCAATAATAGTGCGAATTCGGGGGTAGATGCAGATACATCGGCCCAAGCCGGTTCAAGTAGACGACGCCGCGCACCGCCAGTTCGCTTGTGACCACGGCTGTAGCATCACAGCCGAAACGTCAAGCAGTAAGTACTCAGGTACTTATAAAAATAATATCGCGTTTAGTCCCGTTGTAATGTTAAATAATTATAATGCAACGCGAAAGTTTAAAGTTATATAATAACGTTGTATTCTTCTAAGTGTCATAAAAAGAACATAATAAATACAATCACTACCTCTGACCTTACTTTAATCTTTTCAAATTCATACATTCATTTGTATTTAAATAAATTCGTGCATAACCGCATTACCCTCCTGTAGAACGATTAACCTTTGTGAATGCATACGTAATGGAATTTCATGTGTGGAATGAACTTAAATGCTTTCTTACAAAACTTTAAGTCATTGAGATCTACTCGACAGCATTGTCTGTCGTCTCAGGTACTCCAACCCGCTCTCTTGGCAAATGATATAATTTATATCTTTAGATATGTACCGACATCATAAAAACTAGCATCATTTTAATTGACGTGATGCACATACTTAGGCTCGTATTAATAAATCGCACTTAACTCTAAACTCGATCTTGAGTGCGAACTAGAAATGTCATTCTCATACAAAACAGCACCTCAAGTTCCTGCTCAAGATTGAGGTCCGAGTTGAGTGCGATTTATTAATTCGAGCCTTAGTACCGGGTTATTACGTAATATGAATCGACCCTCGCTTCACATGGGCGTGTGCTAAAGCGGGTCGAATCGTGGTGAGGGCATATCTATAGCCAGTGAGCCGTGCTGTGCCTGTGGCCTGGGGTCTTCTTCCTAGCGTTTATCCCATTTCTGTGCGGGGTCCGCTTTGGCCAAGATCCAGGATTTGGCGAGTCTGGTTATTACATTGAAGTGACTGCCATCAGACCATCGTAACCCTTATACGGGAACCAGACAGATGGATTGGTTGGGAAAAAAAGATATTATGACAGAACATCTAATGCTGAGATCGTTTGTTTAGATGCAACGCCGCAAATATAGCTTAAACTTTTCGTAATTCATACTAATAATTTAAAGTTTTACCCCGTAACTTATTGCTGAATTTACAATACAATATTGCTGTTAGTATAATTTTATCGAACCAGTATCGTCCATCAAAATAACAATCGAAAAAGTTTACATTAACACCAGATTACTGGCTGGCCAAATTAAAAAAGTTATGAAATTTTCTCATTTCTGCCAGTGTCATTGAAAGAGTATTTTTCTGTCAGTGGAGTAACAAAACAAATATTCCGTGAGTATTTTCAACGGTTTTCATTAGTTTCTACAATAGCTAATTCATCCTCTTCTCCCGAGGTGTTGGTTTTAGCGTCGAAATGAGCCAAATTCGCTTCGGAAGACCCGTTACTGGATTCATGAGATCTAGGACTCGCGCTTGACTTCCGAACGTATAGTATGTTTGAATCAAGCCTCGAATGTTCTGTGAAGGGCACACCGTACGCGCTACCATCAGATATTCTGTTCAGCTTGTGTATTTGTTCCCTCAACTCGCAAACCTGGCCGTACAACTTCTTATTCTCCCTCAGAATGGCGATATTTTCAGTCTCCAGCAGCTCTCTTTTACTCCACTGCACTGTGTTTTCGGATTTCAACCTCTCAATCTCCATTTTGAGTTCGGCTATCTTCTCTGCTAACACCTGCTTAGCTGCAATCTCGTCCTGAAGCTCGTTGTGTAGTTTCTCCACCTCGCTATGACTAGAGTCGGTCGATCCCATCGTTCTGTCGCAGCTGGTCAACTCCATCTTGGTGTTGTGGAGTTCGGCCGTCAACGTTTCGACCTTGGCGAGAAGGAACGCCTTCTGATCTTTTTCACTCTGCAAGTTCTTGCAGGTCTCGTCGAGCCTCAGCCTCAGCTCGCCCAGTTTGTTCGCTAACACGTTGTCGACATTTGAGAACTTATGGGAGTCTAAAGACGCTCGCTGCCTCGCGGATGGCTGCTCCGGTGACACGTATCCAAGATTTTTCCTGCGCAACTCGACGCCGTCCTCAGTCGTCAGATCCCCTGAGACTATCCTGCTCTCTCCTATACTTAGAAGCTTCTCATTGTCCCTCTTCACGTCTACCACCTGCTGCTCTAGGTCAATCTTCTCATTTTTCAGAGCCGACAACTCCTTCGTCAGCACGTCGACTTTATTCTTCAGCTGTTTGGCCTCATCCCTAGCTTTGTTCCTCTCGTTCCTCACCTTGGTCCACTTCTCGCGCCAGTTGGCGGTGCAGTCGGACCACCAGCGCATGGTCTTCTCCATCTGCGTGGCGCGCGCGCGGGCCTCGTCCAGCTCGCGGCGGTAGAGCGCCTCCTTGGCCTCCCAGTCGGTGTTGGTGTAGCGCAGGCCGCCGCCCTCGTGCTCCCGCGCGCGCCGGTGGCTGCCCCCGTGAGAGCTTTGCGCCATTTCTCATTGGTGTTGGACTCTGGAAATGAAAGTGTTGCTATGTAAATAAAAATATGTTCAAAAGAAAAGAAAATACTGGGTTATTGCAGAAAATAATGACTGTTGATCGAAGTTTTCAAACACATTTTTTATTCAATTTGAGTTAGTACTTGTGATTCTAGCTCACTTGCAAGTAATATGGCAAGCTTATGAACTTATCTTTTATAAACGAAAATGAAGAATTCGTGGAGAGGAAGGTAAAAGAAACTGTTGCTAAAGAAGAACTAAGCTTTCTGCCTCTCTGAAAGTCTCCAATGACAACAGTTTATTTTTACAGTTTCTCCAGAAGAGGCCAAAAATCACCAATAGATAACCATCAACGTTGTCTGCAGACTATGAGCGGGTGCCCGCCGCCGTGTCCGCCCCCGTCCCCTCAAGTCTGCCCGCAGGTGTGCCCCCCGCCGGCGCCCGCGCCCCCCTGCCGCGTCAAGCCGATCATGCGCGGCCTGCACTGGGCACAGACCAAGCGAAACCTGGCAACGGCTTTGCTGCTATCAGCTTTGGCTGGCTCGGCAGTCTATTTTGGAATCCGTTGCCCACGGGCAGCGAGATACAAAGACTTTTATGCGTTAGTAAAATATTTTAATTTTTGTGACCTCAATGTTTGCCCCAATGTTTTGAGTTTCAACGTTAGGTCGAGATGAAAGGGTAGGTGCCTTTTGATTCTATAAAAACCCATAGCATGAGTGATTAAGCTATAAAGTGGTATCTAAGTGTTGACTCTAAAACGCAATCAATACTTTATTTTAAAGAAAAAACATACACTCAAAACTGTTAAAATTATAAAAATATAAGGTATAATAATACCTAGCATTTAAAAATGCTTAAAAATTAAATTTACAAAAAAAGACACAAAACTATATTTAAATGAGGTGGTAAATATTACACTGAGATAAATATAAGTAGTTTTGACTCCAGTGTTAACCTGTGGAAATGCATGGTGTTCTGAGAATGATTCTGCAGCTAATTATACAAAGACTGAAAATATGAAAGAAATGGGAATAGATCAAGTGCAGTAGAAGTGACAAATGAAAACATTAACAGAATAACATTATGATGAACATATAAGTGTTACATATATTTATTATGCCAATAACTTTACCAAAACTTTGGTCATTCTAAAATCATGTTAGTCACAAAAATATTAGGAAAAATTCAGACCTGGTATTAAATTTCACAACAAGGTATATTTGCAAATTATTAAAACATTGAGTAGCCAATGTAATGATTAAATTGCATCAAATATTTTATTTTTTCATAATGACTCATGATTTAGATGTTTAAAATTTAAACTTGAATGGATTTCAGAGCTTTAGGCAGGGGTATTTATTTTTATATTGATGACACCAACTATTGTTGTAGGCTGTTTAAAATACCTTTTATTATTTTGAACAATTTAAAAACTTAGGAACCAACATCTGGATGTCTGGACCCCTTTTTAAAACAAGTGACTACAAAATTATTAGGTAGGTTTTTGCTAAAGATTTTTATACAAAATTTTATTGAATATCGTCAATTTTACCTTTGTCACCTATGATAATACAAACCATAAAAAATAACCAGATTCAACATACAAGGAAGTAATTAATATCGACGCATTCTACGAGATACAGTGATTCATTAATAAATTATCTATTTAGAAAATAAACAAATATAAAAAGCTACGAAAAACATACCGTATTGGGTGGGCAGCCCTAATAATTTGCGGTTTTTATTTATTTACTTCACTATGTCGTAAAATTAACAATGACTCAGGATGCCACATGAAATAATGTAGACACAAATATTTTGAAATTGTACTTTTCAACTTAATATCGTCTGGATCAGGAATTCTATTTACAATAATTTGTTACGATGAAAAATTATTACATTCCTCCCAGTTCTACTTTCGTTTCGTTCGCAGCCCTTGACATTTCTCTTATTAACCTAACCACCACTAGCGGTGGGCGATTATGAGATATACTAACGAAATCATTCGATTATGAAAATGTCTCGAGATATCTCGATTATAACAATTAGTAGTTACTAATACTAATCTACTAATTTAGTACTATTACATTTATACGCATTAGTAGAACTAATATGAAGCCAGTCATGCACGAGCGGTTGCAAGTTACTATTAGTAGGTACTATTAGTAGATTAGTATTAGTAACTACTACAAGTTACTAATACTAATCTACTATTAGTCGACTTACTATTAGTAACTTGCAATCTACTAATAGTAGATTAGTATTAGTAACTTGTAAATAGTAGTATTAGTAAAAGTAACTAAATTAGAATCTAATAATTTAGTACTATTAACTTTATACGTATTAGTAGTACTAATATGAAGTTAATGGTCAGTCATGCACGAGCGGTTGCAAGTCGATTCACACTATTTACAGGCTTTTCAGCACTGCTGAGTAGTGCAAACAAAATTTACTTAAAATTTATGTAATCTAAATCTATATGTAAATTTACTAAAATAGTATAACAACTATATAACATTTTGAGATCAAAAACAAAATGATCTTAATACTTAATCAAAATCAAAATATTGCAAATAATATTATCAAAATATTGAACAAGGTTTTTTTTTACACCTATGTTAATACTACGCCAAATACAATGTTATTTTTTTTCGGTTATATGCTTTTCGAAGCCTCGAATCGAAAACACGATTAGTAGTACTAATTAGTTACTAATTCATTCGATTATAAAATTGTATTAGTTACTAATTCCATAATCGATTATCAATATTAGTAATACAAAATTAATCGATTATGCCGATCAGTCATAATCGCCCACCGCTAACCACCACCCACAGATTAGCGTTAGGATCGTTTCGTTTTTGCTTCTTCTAAAGTATCCGTTTATTTAGCATATTATGTAAATACCTACCTTTATGTTAGAAAATCCATATAAATGAAATAACTTTGTATAGCACGTTAAACATGTACTTAGCGCACTATTGAAATAAGACAATTAGTAAAACTAGCAAGCTCTCTTTGTATTTAATGTTATATTAAAGTAAAAAATCAAACAAATTGTTTGAATTTTCTTATGAAATGAGTACTAAAAAGTATTGTTCAACTTGAATTGAATGGAGCACCTATATCTATATTATGTTAAAATATAACCTAGATTTCTTTTAACAGAAAAGGAGAATTTGAAGATTGGGCCGACGAGATGGCGAGGAAAGGATTGTTTCAATCTGTGCCTAAGGATTCTCTCCCGGATAATCAACATGCTAAGAAATGAATGTAAATTCTCAACCAAATAAATAATATGATTTTTATTGTTTATATTACTGTTCTTAATTTTCTTTATTATTCCCATTGAGATATTATAATACGGTCCATACCAATAAATTGAAGACCTTATATAACGGTGAATATATTTTAGACGGAAATAAAACTGAATAAAGCACGATACGAATTCAACTACAAAATATACAAAATATTGTGTTTAAATGCAAGTGCAACTATTTCATCAATTTCATCAATAGTTTATAATTATTATTAATTATATTGAAGGTAGGTTTGTGAGTGCCACCACTTATTATTGCGATTTTTTATTTTACATTTTATTTTTGAGTTATTGAAATGAAACTTATTTAAAATACAAAACAGGAAGTGATTTGTGGCCTCACGTTACATGGCGGTATCCAATCGTAATTACGGATCGTATTATAAAAACATGGAGATTAGAGTTTAGACCAATCACACGGCAACTCCAGCAGAGCATGAAAGATGACGAATTAACTTTGTAAAAGCGTAATTTTTCTTCAAGAAAATCAGCAAATACAAAATAATTGTTCGTTATCAAAAATTCACTGAATAAAACAAACTATTTTCCGATATTGAGCACTATTTTTATAATTCATTTACTTGGATATCATTCACGAACTTGATTATTTTGAATAACATTGCCCACGTTCAAAAGTTAACTCAAGTGTATTCGGTGCTCGAGTCAGTGCGCTTAGCGTTGCAGAACTATCGATAGTTTGACTATCGATAGTTAACCTCGAAAAATAGTCACAATATCGATAGGACTATCGATAGTATCGATAGTATCGATACTATCGATAGTATCGATAGCCAATAGTATGCAATACTATTGATGGGCAGCAATATTTTCGATACTATCGATACTATCGAATTTAGATACTATCGATAGTATCGATAGTATCGATAGTTTTTAATCAATACTATCGATAGTATCGATAGTATCGATACTATTAGTACTATTTTTATGAAGAACTATCGATAGCTAAAAACTATCGATAGTATTGTTACATCGATATTAGGCGAATAAGCAATAGTATTAATTTCTGAATGAATTTGATAAGTTAAATACTTGTGTACTAAAACGTCAGATGTTAACGTAACCTTGTTCTTCCATGATCCCTAAGAGCCTTGCACTTGCAACTGAACACAAAAAACGCTATTATCCGTATTTTTAAATGGCGCTAATGCATGACCAACCTAAAGTGGCGGCTCACGGTCGTGGCCTACTTGAATTCGTTCCCATACCATTTTTTTTTATTCGTTCTATGTCATACGCAGACCTACTGCAAAAATCAAATAGACGTTGTTGTTAAATATTTTAAATAAATATCTTCATTGAACAAGACAATTAAAAACTATCAATACTATCGATACTATCGATAGTATCTAAATTCGATAGTATCGATAGTATCGAAAATATTGCTGCCCATCAATAGTATTGCATACTATTGGCTATCGATACTATCGATAGTATCGATACTATCGATACTATCGATAGTCCTATCGATAGTATTACTTTTTATCAAGGTCACAATAGTATCGATAGACTATCGATATTTTATACTATTGGTTGCAACGCTAGTGCGCATGTCAAGTTGAAAATTGCAAATGGCGGCCGTTGTTATTGTTCGTACCGAATTAACTATTTGTAAATTATATACCAATCTTTTTAGCGATTTTTCTACCGAACTGTTATATTGATGCGATGCTTTAACTTCTTATAATTCGGCGCGACGCGTTTTATGTACGGTTTTAAGTGTTTTGAGTGTTTTTTTCGTATTTTATGTGTGTCATGCAAATGGGGTAAGCTGGAATTATCGGATGTCGCTTAGGTTGTTTTGGATAGTTTCAATAAGAAAATGGTGTGAAGTTTTGTGTCCTAAAGTGTTAAAATGGGAACTGCATAAAGTTTTTTAACTATTCCGCCACGTTTAGAGTGTAGCGACAATCAAGAGCGGCTGTAATCTGCTAATGTTCCATGCCGTGACTGCACTCCCCGTACATTTCAAAATGGCTGCTGCTCTTCACGATATATGAGCTTTGCGTCACTGGAACATAAATCAGTGGATCAGATTCGTGATGAAATTCTAGTGTTTCTAGTCGTGTGATCCAGTGTGAAAAATCGAAAATAAACGTTGGACAATTCCGCGGACATAATTGGGGCGGGACAATAGTGTTGTATCATATGTTTTTGGAGTAGTGGACACTGGTCATAGGACCGATATTGCCTTGCGTCCAAGCTGGGTAGTAATGTCGCGATTGAATTTCCAGGATGATTTGGGACAGAAGAGAATAAAAATTTTGTGGAATTGAGCGGAATGTGACATTGTATGAGAGGTGAGTGGGTTTATTTAGTTTATTTACATTTTGCGGGGTGCCAATAACCGTGCGGTGCTAGCCACAAGATGGACACAGTGGTGGGTGACAGGCGGTGGTGTCGGAGGGACGGCGGGCGGCCGCGGCAGTCCCTCTGAAAACTTAATTACTGGCTGATAACACCGTTTTACGGGATAGATTAGGTTAAAAAAATGTTGTGTAACACATGCCTCAATGTTTTCGAAACGTCGACCTTGTTGTAATGTGTTGATCAAGGAAATATTCCACGCATGAAATAGTTTTTAACTGCGCGGATTTTATCATGCGGACGTTCAGTCGGCCGACGCTGACTTAGCAAATAAGTGTTTACAAAGTCTAGACCTAGCCCATGTTGATGCAAACAGTTTATTTTCACATTTGCTCTATTTATTTACTTATTTTGAACACAGGGGTGGTTTTAATGAGCCTGTAATAGAAACATGTTAAACCTTATGTTGCTATTAATTAAAACTGATTTGTGGTGGTGCAAAGTCTACAAAATTTCAACTTTCATGATGATCACACTTCTTATCAGTGTTTGATGTATTCAATATTATGTTTTGTTGCACTTGAGCACTGTTCATGTTGTGACTAGCTGCTTTTTGGTATAAAATTTGCAATAAATGCTCTTTTAATGATTATGTATAAAAATACTACCTAGTATTTGTGAATTTCATTAATTATAATTTTAGATTTTTATTTAGAGTCAACAGTTTTGAGGTTAGGAATAGAAATGTTTAATTTATCAAACTTATTTGTGCTATTGAAATTAAAATTAAAAAGCTCAATATTTTTCTTTAAAAATATAATTATTTTTATACTTTGTAAGTTCTCGGTGCCTGATTTTTTAAAAGATTTTAATGTCTTAATAGTACTTATTTATGAACAATAGGGGATTGTTCTTAATTATGATCATAACTAATAACCTAATACAAAAATTATGCATGCACTGTGGTATAAAATTGAGAATGATTCTTTATTACAAATAATTAGTTAATGAATAATTTGGCACTTTGTTTTCATTCAACTATTTAGGTTAAACATTTTAATTATGTTACGGCATTGTGATGATTAATATGTAAAGAATAAACAACAAAAAAAATTTCTTTTGATTTCGCTATGTAACTACTAGACATATTATTATGAAATTTTGTTCAGAATTTACATCAAATATAAGTAGATAGAAGGTTATTATAAGACTTATTCAATAATTTAAGACATTCTGAACAATTTAAAATCTCTAAGTCAAATATAGTAAATTGTAACACTTGTTACTTGGGCAATTTAAATTTGTATGTTTATCCTGATTTGTTTTACATGTAGGGCTTATACAGATGTGCTTTATTTGTTCTTTATATTAATATTAAGAACATTACTTTTATCAAGATAAAAAATAAAATCTCTTATCTTTATATTCTATGAAAAATACAAATTATTTTTGCAGCCACAATAGACATACCTGATTAAGAATAATAAGCAGTACAGATACATAAATATTTATTTAATTACATTTTCTTATTCTGTTGTGTAAAAAGTAACAACCTGAATCATACTTTTATTCAGGATGGCTCATTAAATTTTCAAAAATTTTTTGAAGTTAAATTTATATCTTAAACCTTTCTACTTTTATCTTTAGTTGAAATTCAACAAAATTTTAAATATTTATTGAATTATTTACCTTTTAATGAACCATAATTGATGAGAATAATGGAAGTAAACATTTATTTATTTTCAAACTGTGATTTTGCAACTTTGAATTTGGGGACCTTAAAATGTGTATGGTGAACAGTATTATTTGTCATTCAAGATTATCAAATTGGTTCAAATTATCACTACCTACCGCAATTTTCTCTTTCTGTTGGTCCCTAAGGTTGACTAGAATAGAATGAGTATAATGAATGAATTAATGAATCATGTCTTAAGTGCGATAATGATTAAATAAATCATCAAGCATTAATATCTTCTGCTGAAGAAATCATTTTTAAATGATATTTGGTTGTTTGTGCCTCCACAAACAACCATATTATGTCCAATCCAAATGTACCAACATCAGTGAAACAACATGGCTTATCAAATGAAAATAGCATATAAAAATCCTTCTTAATGATGAAGCATTTACTTCCGGGACTACAACATTCCATTTCGTAAGCAACATAACTCTGGCTAAAGGGCCATGTGAACTTTAATGAAATAAGTCAGCAGTAAATTAATTTTAGCTTGCTGTATCTAAGGCCCTAGATAAAGCTTTGGAAATTAATATTTTTTTTTAGATTTGGGTAATCCCTTGCTATATATTATCCAACAGTTTCACTATGATTTTCTATAAATGTAATTACCTAAATAATTTTATGTCAAATGACTGCCTAGACCCCCAGCCCCCTTTGGTCCCTACCACAGTTTGGGAAACTATGTTTAAATTAATTTTCCAAACATACTGACTAACAAGATTGATTAATGATAGTGTAGTTTGTTAACCAGGCAGACGTAATTTATAAGCTAGCTAGAAATTATTCAGAGATCTAGCTACGTTGATGTTGTAATATGTTTTGATAAGAATCTACTTGATCATCTTGACATGCAATATTTGAGTATATAACCATTAGTTTTAATTAAATTTTGACAACATAAATCAAAAGTTACTCTTGATTTCATCTTGGTTAAATATGGATCAGTGCAGATTTAACATATTGTGGGAGATTTGAATGTTTTTATTGGCTCCTTTGTTGCTTGTATATTTTAGTATATTAATGTATGTTTATTTGTACAAAATATTGAAGTTAATATTTGATACGTTAATATACATGATTATAAACTTAAGATGCATGTAGCTACTTAAGTAGATATTATAATACTTTTATAAAAAAGTCTCAAATGAAAAAAAAAATTAAGAATTTTTTGTACCCATTTTTATTTGACTGTTGATTATTTTTTGGGTAGTAATAATTAAAATTAATTTTGTATTTAGTACTTAAATAATATATTTTCATGGGAAATGTGGTCTTTAAGAGATAAAAAATGGCACACCGTAAGTTCAAATTTAATTAATACATTCTGACACACATTGGTAAAATTTGCATATTCTAATATATTATTATTATCAAGCGTTTTAATTGAAAGTGCGTTGTAGCGCGGGAAAACCATGTGCTGATACAGTTACCTGACTGAAAACCAGTAAAGTATTACTTCATGGTGCATTTTAAAAACCCATTTAGGGTCTCCTGACAGACTAAGCCATTAATGCTGCAGATATGTCTATGGTCTGACTATCAGATGAAAGCACATGCTTATACTGATCTATACAAAATAAAAAATATTATCTGATTAATACAAATTAATTTATGCTAATTTTATCATGACAAATTATAGAGAATGATTCCGTCACTTGATTTGAAACCTTTTATGGATTTAAGATAATATTTTAGGTGTCCTGAAGATCCATTACTATGTTTGTACCATTTTTTGTTGCACTACCTCAATAATTATGTTATTGGGTACAGTTTTTAAATTATTTGTTTGTCTTTTTATTGTAAACTATGGAATCAATCAAATAGTTCTCTTAATTAATGTTATGGCACTTAAATTGACTGGACCCTTCTTCATGGTTTAAAAATAATAAACTTAGTGCAGTGTGTAAGAAATCAACTGATCATCAATTCTTACATTAATAAATATTAAATGATACAGTTTCGTATTTCGGACTAGCTAGAAATATTAACGTTGCACGTTCGGGCATAGTAGCAAAAACATAGGCTTGGTTTAGAGTTAGATTTTTCCTGTATCCCTTAGGGCTGAAACTATCTTAAGCAATGCTTATTTTTGTAAAATGTACCCTGGCCCTACCACGTGTCGGTTTGGAAGAATTCGGGAAGACTTCTTCGTAACGTGGTTCCGGCCTTAAGATAGGCCATGCCACTTGTTTCCTCCATGTTCATATTTAACATAAGCAACCTTTTTTTATTCCGATCCGTTTCTGTATTGGATCGACATCTTTAAGCATACCTGGGGTACGAAGGGTTATGTGGCTCTCTAAAATCTCTGTGGCACTCCCTCATATTCCTTAGTGGGAAGAATCACGGTAACGAGCACTAAGCCTTGCGATCCTCCCTGCAACACACATTAATAAAAATGAGGCTACATAAGATAGCATACAAAGATTTGATAACATAAAAATACAAATTATAATGCTCACATTTTGTTGCTTACTAGACATTCAGTTGGATTACCAGTGGTCCTCACACTAGGATAACCTGTCTCGTGAGGGCCTGGTTTGGAATTAAATGATTAGGATTTGATTAGGCTATCTACCTATACTTTAAAAAACAAAACGTTTTATACATTGCTTTTTACTTAAATAACATCGAGCCTCCCCTTTTGGGCTTACACTTGTATTAGGGAAGACCTCGCTTTTTCTACATTTACCCAAAATAATATATAAATAGTAGGTAGGTAAAACTGTGAATAAGTGAGTTTCTGAATGTTATGGGCTAGGTTTAGGCTTTGCTGCCTTGTTATTTAGATATCTATTAAGTTTTGACGACCCGCTTGGTGTAATGGTCAAGAAGTTGCCTATTACGCAAGAGGTCGCGGGTTCGATCCCCGCACGGGACAAACATTTGTGTGCATGAACATGTCTGTTTGTCCTGGTCTGGGTGTTATATGTATCTATTTAAGTATATTTGTAATACCACTGTTGATTCTGATGTCTGTAACACAAGTGCTTAAGCTACTTACCACGGGGTCAGATCAATGTATGTGATGTTGTGAAATATTTATTTATTTATTTATTAACAAAAAACTGAACTTCCAACGTATCTGTTCCAGCATGGCAGCGGACAGCGATGGGCTAGGCTCGGCGGGCGGCGGCTCGTGCGGGGTGGTGGTGACGTGCGAGGGCGACCTCCGCGACCCGCGGTTCCCCGAGCGCCTGCGCCGGCTGCTGCGCGACCTGCGCACGCTCCTCGCCGAGCCGCATCCGCATACACTTAAAGTTAACAAGGTTCGTACTTGCTCATTTTAGACTCGTATTAATAAATCGCACTCAACTCCGCGTTTTAGCAAGAGTCCCAAAAAGCGCAGTGTAGGACGCCCTCAGGCCAGGTGGAGTGACGATCTGCGCATGATGGCTGGCAGGAGCTGAATGCGTGTCGCTGAGGGTCGGGCTGAGTGGAGAGCCCTAGGAGAGGCCTATGTCCAGCAGTGGACTGCGATAGGCTGTTGATGATTGATGATGATGACTCAACTCTGAGCTCGATCTTGAGTGCAAACTAGATATGTCATTCTCATACAAAACAGCAAGTCAAGTTCGCGCTCAAGTTCGCGCTCAAGTTCGAGCTCAGAGTTGAGTGCGATTTATTAATTCGAGCCCTTATACTAGCTTTCCGCCTGAAGTTTCACCCGAGCGTAATTTATTTTTTCAAATATCATTTCGTTGAGGTGTAATTAATTTGTTAGGGGTACGCTGTCGCCTAGAAATTCTAACAGGGGTTCGTGTTGCCGTAAGTTTGAGAAACCCTGGTCTAGTGTTGAGAGAACAAACCCTGGCTTCAAAACCTTTTTTTTTCGCTGGAAAACCGAACTGCAGTCTAGCTAGGTCTGCAGCCGTATGTAGGGCTCGGGACTTCGATCCCACCACGAATGCCCAGAAGCCAAGGTTCGCCGGTTGGAATCCCGTTAGGGTTGCCCCTATGTTTGTGTGAGAAACATCGGCATTTGTACTCGAGTCATGGATGTTAATAAATGTATTTAAGTACGTCTATCCGTTCCCTAGCATCCATAATACAAGCTTCGAGCTTAGTTTTTATTTATTTATTTATTTAATCAACTTACAATGATGTGGTATGTCATATCGGTGATAGGCTTTCTCCTGGCCATCTCTTCTCAATCGTTTCACTCTTGACAGAGCGGTCATGGTCATGATGAGTCGACATTCTTGGTGGTGGCTGTTGTGACCCTCCTTACGATTTCTCGCCTTGCTGACCTATCTACCGACATTCTCATGCATCGATGTAGGGGATCTCCAACTGCCTATTTTATCTGATCGACCCATTGCATAGGCGATCTGCCACGCGGTCTGGTTCCTTCAACTTTTCCCTGGACCACCAATAGCTCTATGGAATCATTTCCACGCCTCTAGATGTCCAAAAAGCGTTATAATTTTGGACTGCACCAAAGAGGTTAGAAGCTGCGTGATGCCATACATACATCTTGAAGTATGGAAGTGTTAGTGCGAAATTCCGTTCATGACATTACCAGCATTCTCCTCCAGCAGCACTGATGTGTAAAGAACACTGAATACCTACTTAGGACACTACAGGCATCGTTCACCTTATTTTTAGCGATCATTGTGGGCTTCTGAGGGGCCAGGTCTTTCGTTCGTTTCGTTCTTTTGAGAATGGCCGACGTCTGAGGGAAACTTCTTACTGATATGTTATCAAAGAAAAAAAATGGAAACATACATGGACATAAAAAAATATGATGTAAAATTTTGTAAATCAAACATTTATTTGTTTGCAGGAAATTATTTATTCGAATTTCTGGGTTTAATTTATCGTAAAAGTCTTAAGAATATGCCATGCCATTATATGCCATTTTCATACATTTGAATAAAACATAATAAAAGTATATCGGAATCATTCAGTTTCGTCTCTTAACGAATTTTACATAGTCTAGATACGGTTTTCAGTTCGTTTATTACTTTAAGTGCGTTTTTTAACAAGATTATTTATGCATTAAATTAATTTGAATAATTAAAATGTTCGAGGCTAATTTCTTTGTCAATCGTATAGGGCACCTACAGCACAGATCTAATTCTAGTGTAGGTCCTACAGTTAAACTGTACATCAACCGTACAACAAATAGGCTATTTTTGTTAATTGTTAACCTTCTTGTCACTAATTGTAATGTAAAACCTATTTGTTGAAATAAATATTTTTGAATTTTTTTTTGAATTTTTTTGAATTTGTTCATTGGTGCTCAAACTTTGAATAGCCAGACCCATTTACAAAACCATGGTCATCCTCCGGAAAGGCGAAATGAAACGCCTCATGAAAAAATTCTTGTATGAATTTAGTTAGAAATCATTAATGTTAAGCCGCAGTGCAAAATACGAAGAAAACAATGCGTCATTTATGCAAAGAGGTTTTCTAATTTGTCATAATAATATTATTTTCGCCTACTTTTACTTGTAGTTAACGAAATGTTATTTTTGTAGGTTTTTAATATTGTAGAGCGGATATTGTTTAGTAAATAAATTAAATCTTGACTTGATGGCATCAGACATAGTATTTTTGCGGTTTCTGACATTTCTAGTACCTACTCTATCCTAAAATGATCCCATTATAGAGTCTTTAGAACTATAGATGAAATGGGACCAGATGGCATGACAACATTTTTTTCAACTTTTTTTTAATTTTTTTTTTTTTTAAATCTCGAAAATTTCGAAATATCTTAAAAAGTTGAGGATGGTTGCTTTATGCTTTACAAGGTTGTCTTGCAACTACAATGATAAATGTAACTTCCCTTTAAAACCCTTTTCATAATTTCATCCTGTATACTGCTCGATAAATAAAGACATCTCATCATATTTGAACTCATCAAATGAACTACGAACGCGGGTTCAAAATGGTCTTTTAGTATTGTGTAAGTCCAAAATTTCAGATATCCCTGACTTCGATCACGTACGCATTTTTGTATCGCATCGGTGGATTTACCTTGAAAATAGAATCAATTTTATGTTTTCATTACTGACTACTTCTCCAAAGAATTAGGGTTAGCCTTCATCAAAGCTTAGATGTGTGCTGTCCTGTGTGCTGTGTCAAAATAGCCAATAGGATTTTTTACTTAACACGTGATCACTCACAGCTTGAAATCCTTTTGGCTAATTCGATCCTTAAGTCGTGGATATGACCGCCGCGCCGCCGGTCGCACCGCGCATCGCGGCACCGAAAGCTGTGGCATACTTCATACAATTTCCTTTATTTGTTTATACCGCTCGATCTTTCGCCGCAGAAATTCGCATCGCAATTCGCACCGCTGTCGGCAGTGGCCACAGCGTTAGGGTTCTCACCCTCCACCAAAGCGAAGATGTTTGCTGTGTCGTACGTAGCCAATAGGATTTCAAGCTGTGATTGATCACGTTTTAACGCCAAAATCCTACAGGCTTACGATACATCTCCGCTCCACAGAACACATCTTAGCTTTGATGGAGTCTCACCTTTATAGTGGCGCCATCTTTTCAGGTGGCAAACGATGATATATTTCACAATTTGTTTAAGACGAGTATTTTTCTGATAATCAATGAACTTATTTAATTCCCACTAAATGAACTGAATTTTCTACTTTAATTGAAGATAAAAGAACCTTTAATGGGCCCTAAAGGCATTAAGGCATTTTTGAATAACTAATGTTACGATAGTAAACAGTTACCGTGACTTCTCTGTCGTTTATTTCATTTGAGCAATCCGATACAGTAAATTTTGCTTGTTTTAATGAGTAAAATTAGGTAGTATATTGTATAGCACACGAAGAATTAAAAGAGTCACGCGAATTTCGTTCAATACCAGATCTATTGGCGGTATATATTTTTTCTTCTTTCGGTAATGGTTCTTTCTTAAAAGTTTCTTGGATTTTCTACTTTAATTGAAGATAAAAGAACCTTTAATGGGCCCTAAAGGCATTAAGGCATTTTTGAATAACTTATGTTACGATAGTAAACAGTTACCGTGACTTCTCTGTCGTTTATTTCATTTGAGCAAACCGATACAGTAAATTTTGCTTGTTTTAATGAAAGAAAAGTTTCTTGGAGTTCAATTCTGTAGTATCAGGTGCTTTTTTAGTACTTCTTCTGGTAACACTTGTTTTATTTTGTTGAATGATAGATAGGAAATCATTTGAACAATCCAGGCTTTTGTCGATTCTCAGTTATGATTGTGCTGAGCGGGGATTCCCGTGAAATCTTACTTGTGTAGTGATGGTTTCCCCTTAGTGTTTGTACTGTACTTAAGTGTTGCCACTTAACGGGGATTTCCCGATGTCAAAGGTAGATTCCCCTAAAAGACATAAAGACTTTAGCTATTCAAATCAGCAGTTTGTTGACGTGTTTTATCTGTTTTGAGTAGTCTGCACGTAAAATATGTCATCCTCATGTGGAATTAAATATGTCGAAGACAAAATTATGTACGAAAATTAATGCCCTTGATGACTTTCAACAAATCAATTAGTTCCATAAATGCACTTTTGGATCCAATAGTGTTAAACTTCAATCGCGTCAACTTATTTTGTGCGTACTAAACATTATAGTCAATCTACATCTATCAACACTAATTTACACTTCTACACTATCTACATCTACATCTACACTTCTACACCAATATTGTAAAGAGGAAAGATTTGTATTTTTGTATTTAACGAAGAAACTCAAAAACTGCTGGACCGATTTGCATAATTCTTTCACTGTTGGCTAGCTTCACTATACCCAGTGAAAATAGGGTACTTTTGATCCCGGAAATATGGGAAGAACGGGGATGCTATTTGAAAAAAGAAATTAAGCGCGGGTGAACCCGCAGGCGGAAGGCTAGTTACTTATAATATTGTGCATAATATTGCGGCTTGTTTGCCTTTCATCTGGAGTTCACACATCAGTATCAGACATAGTAGGTACTAATTGTGTTAAAGTAACTTGTGTCTCAATTAGATAGATATTGATATGTTCCAAGCCCCAACTGACGTTTTCTTGTTCATTTATTTACACTTTTAAATTGTTAATCTTGAATGGTTAATAATATTTTCGTCTTAGGGTGCTTTTGCATAGGCTCGCAACTCAACGTTGCCATCGGTGCGTCTGATATCCACATAACATAAATAAATAAATATTTCACAACATCACATACATTGATCTGACCCCGGGTTAAGTAGCTTAAGCAATTGTGTTACAGACATCAGAATCAACAGTGGTATTACAAATATACTTTAATAGATACATATAACACCTAGACCAGGACAAACATACATGTTCATGCACACAAATGTTTGTCCTGTGCGGTGATCGAACCGGCGACCTCTTGCGTAATAGGCAACATCTTGACCATTACACCAAGCGGGTCGTCAACATAGCTATGATAAAAGCGGATTTAACTAAGCTATAACTTATAACACACCCCAAACCACTGAAAGGATCAGGCTAAAATTTGGAGTAATTATGCTACCGAGCTGTTTGAAATATTGTTGATGTTCGGTCAGGTCGAGACGTGGAACTGGGTGTAATATTGTTGATGTTCGGTCAGGTCGAGACGTGGAACTGGGTGTTATATTGTTGATGTTCGGTCAGGTCGAGACGTGGAACTCTTTGTAACATTGTTGATGTTCGGTCAGGTCGAGACGTGAAACTGGGTGTAATATTGTTGATGTTCGGTGAGGTGGAGACGTGGAACTATCTAACATTGTCTTCGCTCGGTCAGGTTGAGCCGTGGAACTCTTTGTAACATTGTTCATTTTCGTTCAGTTGGAGCCGTGGAACTCTTCGTAACATTGTTCATTTTCGGTCAGGTGGTGCTGTGGAACTGGGTGTAATATTGTTGATGTTCGGTCGGGTGGAGTCGTGGAACTGTGTGTAACATCGTTGTTGTTTTGTCAGGTGGAGCCGTGGAACTCTTTGTATTATTGTTCATTTTTGGTCAGTTGGAGCCGTGAAACTGGGTGTAACATTGTTGATGTTCTGCAGGTGGAGCCGTGAAACTGGGTGTGATATGTTGATGTGCTGTTGATTGGTTGATTGTGCTGTGGAACTCTTTGTAACATTGTGTAACATAGCTGATTTTCTGTCAGGTGGAGACGTAGAACTGGTTGTAACATTGTTGATGTTCGGTCAGGTGGAGTCGCCGAACTCGTAACTTTTTTCATTTCTGGTCAGGTGGAGTCTTGGAACTCTTTGTAACATTGTGTAATATATTGTCTTTGCTCGGTCAGATGGAGCCGTGGAACTCTTTGTAACATTGTGTAACATTGTCTTTGTTTTGTCAGGTGGAGCCGTGGAACTCTGTGCGCGTGACGCTGTCGGTGCCGCGCGCGGCGGCGGTGCGGCTGCGCGCGCTGGCGGCGGCGGGCGCGCCGCAGCTGCACGCGCTCGGCATCCTGTCCGTGCAGCTCGACGGCGACGCGGCCGTCTCGCTGCGGCTGCAGCACGGCGCCGAGCTGCGCATCAACACCGCGCCCGCAGGTACGTGCATATACTTACTCACTTACTTACTAACTTACCTACTTAATTACCTACTCACTTACTTACTTACTTACTTACTTACTTACTTATTCACTGACTTGCCTACTTACTCATTCACTTACTAATTAAATAAATTGAGCAACGGTGGCCACCGATAGTCTCGTTCTCAATAATCCCTCTACCGTTCTTGAAATGGGCTCGGATTTGACGTGACGCCATTGACTGCTGAGTTCTACAAGGAAGTCACACGAATTTCATGACTTTGACCCCCATGATTTTTTGTCCTTAACACAGTTGGTCACATTTTTGAGACCCCCCTACCTACTACTACTCCCTAGTGTGACGTCACTTGTTTGCAAATTCACATAGAAAAATTATTAAATTGAAATAGCAACAACAAAAAAACAAAAATGTTATTCACATTACGCGATAAGTACCTCTAGATGTTCAAGTATTCGATTTTGAAGTGTGATGTCAAAAAACTTAGGACCCTCCCACCCCTTGTGACATAGTGTGACACATAACGTTTGTGTGATGCTGATGAACATCGGCATTTGTAATCGAGTCATGGATGATTTTAAATGTATTTAAGTACGACTATCTGTCTTCAATAGTACAGGCTTCGAGCTTAATTAGGCAATTGGGGTGTAAAAAGTTAAGTGTTGACGAGTTATGTATTTGCATACTCATTTATGGAATAGTAACTCTGTTTTTCCCTAAGAACCTGGGTCAATACATGTAAATTGCAAAACTGTTTCTAATAACAACCCTAAAATTCCAGAACCGAGCACGAGCACCAACAACAACGCCGCTCGTACTCAAGCGAACGCCGAGCTGCTGTCCAACCTCGGCGGCATCGGGCGTCTCATTAGCGAAGCCGACGGCGCCTCCACCAGCGCTGACCCGCCGCCCCCGCGGGACAACTTCAAGTCGCCGAACACGGTCTGTCCCATGGACGGGAAGATACCGCAGACGATACCCACGCCGGCGACTGACCGGTGCGAGTTCCCGTTCGGGTCGATGACGCAAGCTAGAGTTATACATAGGAAGGAGAATACTCTCGGTGAGTTAACCAGTTTTTTACTCTAAAAAAAGTTCCTGATAACTGTGGTGGTATTTTTTGTTGATTAAAGTGTTGCGTTTGACTAACTTTGATATTATGAAATCATGATGTTATAACCCTTGTTTTTTCTTGTAAAACTGTTACCTCTTATATCGATCGTGCATCAAAAAATTAATGCTTATTTTTTTATTAATGACATATAAATAACGGGAATATAAAACACTCCTCAGGGTAGTCATTGGGTCCAATTTTATTCCCTATGCTGTCTGTTTTTAATGACGTTGTCAATATTTATGTTTTTTTTTATATACCTATAAGAGGTATATTTGAGGCTTAGGAAACTAAAACCCCGTTATGACATAATTAGCAATATAAGTATCTAAGGATTCTGTTAATTAATTATTGTGTATGAAACTCTTGTCATAAAGGTGCGTTGATAATATTTTTTAAATAATACCTATTCCTTCCAGGACTAGTCGGTCCATCAGGCGCGCGGCCACAATCAGAGAACCTGTTCGCGCGGCCTTCGACGTCGGCATTCACCGGGCCTCCGCCGCCGTACCCTCAGGCGAAGCCCTGCGTCTCCCCCTCGCCCACGGGCGGGAGTGCGGGCGCTCCGCCCACGGTGGCGATGTCGTCGCCGCTGCTCGTCAACTTGCTGCAGAACGACGCGCCGGCGCCGCAGCCGAGGGCGAAGCCGCCGCCGCATCCGGCTAAGCTGGAAAGGCTAGATGATGGACAGGTGAGGCTTTGAAAAACATCACTTTACCTCGCCATTTACATACATACATGGATCATAGCTATGGTCTCTCTATCTAGAATAGTCTAGAAAGAATTACTTGTCTAGTGGAAATTGTGTTTTCGATTGGACCCACATAAAATGTACCTTACTTGGTAAAGCATAAGCTCTACGTTGAGTTTAGTGGACATTGGAATGTAACTGTGTTGGTTGAATAATTTCGAAATTATTGCGGTCCTTTTGATGCCTCGATGGTCTAGTCGTTTAAGTACCGGGCTTTGGTCTCTAAGTCCTGGGTTTGATTTCCGGGTCGAATATTTAGAAATTTGTGTCGATTTTTCTGAACGCAGCTCGGGTTTGTGACCACCAGCCTGCATTTGGCAAGCGTTTAACCAAAAGCTTTGAGGCCTTTGCTCTGCAATGGGAAATTAATAGGATGATACTTTACTTTACTTTCGGTACACACATAAATACCATAGTACTGTCAGAGTAATAACTAATGAGATACTAGTCTTTCACTCCTCTCCTCATACCTATGTCACACCAATAGATCGTCACTAACTCGTACATTGCTCCCCACAGCAGGTGGAGCTAGCAGTGGGGCGGGCGCAGCTCGAGTACCGCGGGGCGCGGACGCCGGCGCCCCGGGCGGGCGCTCCGCCCCCTCCGTCGCCGCGGCTGCAGCACGCGCCCTTCGTGCGGCGGACCTTCGCCCCCGCGCGCCCGCCGCCACCCGCGCCCGCGCAGCAGCCTCAGCCGCCGCACTCACCGGTCAGTAAATTGCTCATACCCAGGAGGTCCAGGTAGGCTAGCCAAGAGGCCACTTCGACGAATTCGCCATACGCTTTCGTAGCGACTTATATCTCCATCCCGCTTACATAAATAGTTCGTGTGCGGGATGGCAATATATGGCGAATTCGTCAAAGTGGCATCTTGGCTACGGGCCCTGGATAGAATATACGTGTGTACAGGTAGTTCATAAATGGAAATTGATAGGCACTGATAGAGTAGTAAAATATTATTATGGAGGAGTAAACTACTCAACTGATGGGCTCTTAATAAATAAATACGAACTAAACTAAATAATATAATGTTAATAATGGAATATAAGTCAATGATACTCGATGATGTACATATGGTCCTTCGAGCCGGAATTTCGTAAAATAAAACTAATTTCAAATGGATATAATCGAGGTACAATTTTGAAACTTCATATTTGCAGGGAAAATATGTAAAATGTAGTAAATATGTAATTATTTCATGAGTCGCGTAAATCTATGAAAACGGATTTTCTTAGTTTTTCTGTGGGGTTAATTCATATGTATGCAAGTGTTGACAGTGCGTTTTCTCTCAAAATTTATTTATTTATTTCTTTTTGTGCAAACTTCACATAAACCATCTACTAAATAGTCCGAACAAACCCATAAAATGTTTTATTTGTGTATTATCTGGTCAGGTGGGCACGTATCGAGCGGCGAACGCGGTACCTTCCACTGCGGGCGGCCCAGCGGCGGCGCGGGCGCGGTTCGCGGCGGCCTTCGCCTCGGACCCGCCGCCGCCGCCCTACCGGACGCAGCCGCGGCCCCGGCCTCCGCCCCCGCCGCCGCAGTCGCCCGCACCGGCGCAAACGCAGGGGGCGCCCGCGCAAGCTAGCGATAGTGCGCATCATGCGCAGGTAAACAAACTGATTCTTCTATTTTTCAAACGTGCTAGCAGAAAAATAACTTTGCAGTCAGTTGCAATAAACTTAAGTCCGGCCAATTAACTTTTTAATAGACTAGTGGCATGTAGGCATTTGGCTACTGACTTGCCTAGTAAAAATGAGAAGCAGGATGTGACCAAAGGTGTAACATGACCAATTGAATTCTTGCAATCTCCAATCAATATTGTATCTTCCCTATTTTTTCTTTTCATATTTTAAATACTGAAGATTCAACTTGAAAATCGACTTACGGTGAAGTATTCGTCTAGTCTGATGTGTGTTGCCTGTTCATGTTAAAATAATTTTGTTGTTATTTCGCAGGCGTCCCCCGCACCTCAGGCGTCAACGCAGTCGGCGCGGTTCTCGCCTGAGGACCTCAAGGTGCTGCTGCCGCCCTCCACCACCTCCATGGACCACAAGACGAGGTCGAGGTTCCAGGTATGTACTGTTACATATTGAATTAGTAATTTTTATAGGTAATTAAATAAATAAGTAAATAAATTTCACAACATCACATACATTGATCTGACCCCGCGTTAAGTAGCTTAAGCACTTGTATTACAGACATCAGAATCAACAGTGGTATTACAAATATACTTAAATAGATACATATAACACCCAGACCAGGACAAACAGACATGTTCATGCACACAAATGTTTGTCCTGTGCGGGGATCGAACCCGCGACCTCTTGCATAATAGGCAACATCTTGACCATTATACCAAGCGGGTCATCAAGTCATTCACTTCACACATTTGGATCACTTGACACATTTGGATGGATATTTTAATAATCTAATCTTTTAACAGTCGATAATTATATACATAATAATATAATGATGATTATGTATAATGATTTACCATTATATCAAATTGAGAACCTCTTATTTTTTTATTTGGTGAAAACTCACTAAATGATGTCTGTTTCTTTGCAGGAATTCCAATGGTTCCAACAGCAGTACATCGCGACGCAGCGGGCGGCGTCGCAGCCGGACTGGGGCGAGCCGTACCGGGACACGCTCGACCTGCCCGAGCTGCCGGACGCGTGCGACCTCGACAACCTGCTGCCCACGCTCTCCGCCGACCTCAACCTCGACGCGCTCACCTCCATCTCCGACCTGGACGCGCCCAAGCTCGACCCGCTCGCCGACCTCGCCGCCTACCCCGCGCTCAACGGGCCCTACGCCGAGCCCGGGCCCGCCGCCGCGCCCGCCGCCTCCGCCGCGCCCTCGTCCGCGCCCGCCCCCGCCCCCGCCCCCGCGCCCTCGTCCGCGCCCGCTGCCCCCGCCCCCGCCCCCGCGCCCGCGCCCGACGCCAGCGCGGCCGACTTCATGCCGCCGCCGCCCGCGCCGCCCAAGCCGCCGCCCGCCTTCAAGTCGCCGCCCGCCGCGCCGCAGACCACGTCCATGCCGCCGCCCATGCGCCTGCCCGTGCGCGCCGCCGCCTCCGTCGCCACCGCCAGCATCGGCTCGCAGGCCACCGCGCAGGAGATCGAGGAGCAGAGCAAGCAGTACCTCATCAAGACGCTCATGCGCGACGACGACCCGCCGCCGCCGCTCAAGGAGGAGAAGAAGGAGGAGCTCACGGTCGCGCAGTGCAAGGCGGCCGCCGACGCCGAGGTGTTCGGCATCGCCAAGGTGACCGGCGCCGACGACGAGCGCCGCCGCGCCGAGGAGGAGCGCCTGCGCACCAAGCTGCGCAAGGAGCGCGACGACAAGCTCGCGCAGAAGGGCGGCAAGCCGCGCACCGCCGGCGCCAAGGAGAAGCCCGCCACGCTGCGCGACAAGATCGCGCGGGACGGGAAGACCAAAGTTGCCTTAGCGCGGCCGCCGGGCGTCGCCAAGCCGCCCGCGCCCGCGCCCGCGCCCGACGCGCCCAAGTCGCCGCCCGGCGAGAAGGAGTCCATCAAGCTGCGGCTCAAGCTCGACAAGAACGAGCCCGTCTACAAGGCCGACGTGAGCTTCGTCAACCAGCCGCCCAAGGGCGAGAAGCCGACCGAGGGCGAGCTGCGCGTGCCGCCGCTGCACATCAGCCTGCGCGGCCGCAACTCCGCCGTCATCAAGAACTCCAAGAAGGAGAAGAAGAAGTTCAGCCTCGGCGACGCGCAGTCCAAGAAGGCGAAGATCCGCAAGGCGCTCGACGCGGACGAGAAGCCGCACCGGCGCGACTCGGCGGACGCCGCCGCCAAGCCGGACGGCGCCGACGCCGAGGCGGACGAGTTCCTGGCGCGCGGCGTGCACAAGCTCAACAACCACTACGAGAGCGACGCCAAGCCCGAGATCATCGCGGCCGGCGACAACAACGTCGTCTACCGCATGAAGACGATATCCAAGAACTCGCACATCGTCACCAAGTCGCACGACTACAAGCTCAACAACAAGCTGCCGCTCGACAGCCTCAAGCTGAAGAAGAAGTCCAAGCTGCTCGCGGACGGCAAGGCCACCGCCGACAAGGAGCGAGACAAGGAATGGAGGAACGACCTGCTCGAGAAGGAGGGCAAGTACGCGCAGAACGAGGGCTACAGAGAGCCGAACAACCACGAGAAAAAGAAGTTACCCACTCCAAAAGTAGATAATGGTGCGAAATGTGATAAGTCCAGTGACGGGAAGACTGTGCAATCGGACACGGATAGTAGTGAGTGTGTTAGTAAAAGTGCGTTGGATAGTGAGTTTTTGCTCAAGTGCTTAGAGAGGACGCTGAGCGCGGACGACGTGGCGGACTCGTCCAAGTTCGTGGAGGCGCGGCGGAGCAGCGACGGGGACAATAAGCTGAAGCGGACGCTCCCCGACAGTGCCATTACCTCGCCCAACGGGCTGCTGGCCTCGGAGAAGAAGCGCAAGACCAGCCACTGCCCAGGTGCGTATAGCGAGGTCGACCGGCTCGCCAGGACTAAGTCGCCGCAGCAATGCGTGCAGTAGAGCTCAGATCATAGCAATGCAATATTAATACTATTAATATCACAATGGCGCTTGATGGAGATGTGCTTCTCAAACTTACGGGATTAGAACCACCAAATCTTTACTACATACTTTTGTTTCTTACTTTCTTAGTTGCTTATGTAATCCTTAGTGGATATTGGCTTTTGAAAGCGAACCAATGAAATAACATGACAAATTAATTTAATCTCTAAATTACATGGAATAAATATGTACTTTATCTATTTCTCCTCTTCTTAAAATTCAATCTTGGTGTTCATAAAACATTTCCAAAGTGAAAATTCTACTTACTTAATTACAAAATGAGGTTACTACAAAACATAGCTGAAGAAAGTTGAACAGGCTGGCAGCTTACTCTAGCATTAAAAAATATATTTGGCTTTAGTTTTAAAATGGGGTAAAATATTACATTTTTGTGTTTGTCAAACTGCAGCTTTCTGCCCCCCTGGGGGCACAGTCATTTGCACAAGTAAAGTAAAATTTTATTTTTCCCTTTTCTTCAATTATCATTCTTATACATTTAGTCTAGAAAGTTTGAAAGGCACTTCTCTATGTTAAACAATTATTGGTTTGTGTATATAAAATCAAATTTAGAAAAGAATAGTAAAAAATAATATCACAATTTCTTTATTATTATAAGTCTTATCTCTAAGAAAGTTTCTATTCTAGCACTATGTATTATGTATAATTTATTTTTATATAATATGACGCGGTGCGTCTCGACCACGTACAAAAGAACTATGAAGATATACAATTTGGTATATCAAAAGTTAAAGGATATACAAACCTATAAGATTGTTTAAAATCATTCTCTGACATTATCACATTCTATCCAGCATTTATGCTTCATATTCAGTATACATTTCCATCTGTGAACCAATTGTTTTGTGTACAGTGTAAATATAAAAAAATGTGACGAATGTTATTTTTAAAATTATATAAAATAGGAAAATTATACAATTGTACAAATTCTTATTGAAAATTATGTTTTTTTATTGTCAACTTTATTAAGTTAGTCACAAACACAATGTGGACATTAAAATTATACACTAATTTTAGTTATCTCATTTCGCCACATTCATTGTAAAGTTGCAATTTTTAAAATAAATCTTGTTTAAATTCATTTATTAGGAAATAAATTGGCCATAAATTTAATTTGACCTTACCTATTTGTAAACAAATTGTTTCATATAACTAATATTTTAAATTTAAATATACATATTTAAAAAATTTAAAAAGTGATAGATTGTTACTTAATCCCTTCCTTTTTGTTTAAATTATTTTAAAAAGTGCGACCGTATTAGAAGGTACAAGATTTTTGTGATATCATTTATTATATGGTTTTGTTTTATTAGTATTAGACTATAGATTGTATGTGTATGTATGTATTTATACTTTACTGTTCAGACTAAGTCCATCTGTAAATATATTTCAGTAATTCTGTTACACAATTGCTTATAATCTGAGCTCTAATAAGTCCGAGACATCTAATCATGGTCGCCTTTTCACACACATTATATTCGCATCTGTATGACTACTTTAACTTCAGAAGGCTCAACATTGCCAAAGAGTACCCTATTGAATATAGAATAAGATTAATATTTCCATGTAATTTAGCTATGGGGTAGCGTTCTGCAGTTAGTGTAGTTTAAGAATACTGCAATAATATGTCTAGAGGGAGATTTTGTTTGATTTAGTTAACAGACAAAATTGCCATTTAGAATTTTATTGTAAAGAATTCATGAAAATTTGGAGCATTTAACTAAAGGAGATGCCAAGGCTTGTAGATCACTGTAAGTAAATAGTTTTATATTACACTTTGTTACCAGTTGAAAACCTAAAAGCTATTAGACACCTCGGATCATTTTTGTTTTGATTCCGCGATAAATATGTAAACCATTTCGACTAAACTCGCGCACAAAAATACTTTTGTGACGTTTAGGGAGGCGAATATGAAGCGAAGGACCAGAATGTAAAAGTTCTAGCATGTCTCACTCGTTTCAGCAGCAGTTATACTCAGCGTTCGAGCAGTTATACTGCATAAGAAAAAAAAAGATGCCACCTCGCATACAAAAATTTAAATTGTCTTCTGACGTTGCTTTCAAAATCACTGTGAGATGATACAAAATATGTGCCTAGGCTGGAAGCTATAACATCCACGAACGAATCGACGAATTTACATGGAATGGATCAAGTCTTACCATTTCCCTTTGGTTAAATGCTCTATTTATAAAAACGCTAATACCTGGGGCAATATCATTCGCGTCCGTTGGTTCTCAAACTGGTTGTGATGCCCCCCTGCTGGTCGCGGAAATGTAAGTAGTCATCATGCCTCTATGAATTCACAGTTTGAATATTACAAAGAAAATTCTATTTAGATAAAGATTCATCGATTTGTCCAGATATTAATTACATTACAATTTGAAATCGTAAAGTATCCCACCGAGTCAACGGCTCCTAAATTGCTTCGAAATACTTAACATAGCAGTAAAATAAAGTGTGAATGCAGATTTGAGAAAACTTGAGTCCACATAAAAGCTTAATCATAATAGTCCACGTGTCGGTTGCAGATCCCCCGGGATCGACGAACGTGGGCACGATAGCGACGAGCCGGGCGTCGTCGCCGCCGCTGGCGCAGAGCAAGGCCGGGTCCGGCGGCTCGGGCGGGTCCTCGCCGCGGCGGCGCGAGCGGCCCAAGGACAAGTCGTACTGCAAGCTGGTCGCCGAGCGCGCGCGACCCGACGCCGACAAGTTCCCGCCCTCGCGCTCGCCCGCCTCGCAGGCGCAGGGCGAGGACTCCGGCATCGAGTCCATGGACGCGCTCTCCGAGAAGTCGCCCAACCAGGCCAGCCAGTCGCCGCCCGGCCCGCGCCGCAAGGAGCGGCTCGACATGCCGCGCTCCACCAGCCCCACCTCCGTGCAGCGGATCATCGGCGTCGACCCGCCGCCCGCCTCCGACGACCTGCTCGAGCGGCTGTCGCTGGCCGGCCCGCAGCCGCCGTACGACCCCGGCCCGCCCGACATCGACGACCTCGGCGACATCGAGGCCGAGCTCGCCAAGATGCACGCCGACCACGTCAACGGCGACGACGCGCCCCGGCGCCCGCCCCCCGACACCAAAGAGCCCGAGCCCGAGCGCGAGCCCACGCCCATCCTGCGCGACGACGCGCCGCCGCCCGACGCGCCGCCCGCCGCCCGCGAGCCCGCCCGCGCCGCCGACGCCGAGCCCGACTTCGACCCGCCGCCGAGCCGCGTCTCGCCGCCGCTCTACACCTACTCCAACCAGGAGAAGGCGCCGCCGGAGCCGCCCGAGCGCCCGGCCGCCGCCAACGGCGACGCCGCCGAGCCCGCCGACGACGAGCTCGAGCGGCTGCCGCTCAAGGCGGACTTCCCCGACAAGAGCCTGCTCGAGCAGCTGCTGATCGAGATCCCGCCGCAGGAGTACGGCGCGCGGCGCGCCTCGTCGCCGTCGCCGTCGGCGCTCGAGCGCGTCGCCCGCAGCAGCGTGCGCACGCGCGCCAGCAGCAAGCTGGCCTCGCCCGCCTCGCCCGCCGCGCCCGCCGCGCCCGCGCCGCCGCCGCGCCCGCCGCCCGCCAAGCGGCGCCGCCGCGAGTCCGACAGCTCGGCCGCCTCCGCGCTCAGCGCCGAGGAGGGCCTCTCGCCCGCCGGCCGGCCGCGCAAGAAGCCGCGCCGGCCCGACGCGCGCCCGCCCGCGCCCGGCGCCAAGCCGCGCAAGGACTCCGACAGCGACAGCGACGAGCCGCTCATCTGCAAGGTGCGCGGCAAGGGCGCGGCCAAGGCGCCCGGCGCCCCGCCCGCGCCCCCGCCCAAGGCGGCGGCAGCGGCGGCGGCGACGGCTGCGGGGACGACGCCGGGCGCGGGCGGCGTGGGCACGCGGCGCTCGGTGCGGCACGGCGCCGCCGCCGAGCCCGCGCCGCCGCCCGCGCCCGCCGCGCCCGCGCCCCACGCGCCGCCCGCGCCCGCGCCCACGCCCGCCACGCCCGCCAGGCGGAAAACGAGGAGTGCCGGTGAGTCATCCTTACAAACATAAACCCTTATTTTGATTTTCCTAGCTTTTAGTCTTTACATAAATGTTTAGAACAACAGACTACATACCAAATTGGCGTACTATAAACATTTATATGAGTCAAAAAAAATGTTGGTTGTCAGTCTTAGTTGTACTAATTGTCTTTTTTTTTTCATCAAACTCATCCTTTTTCATGAGAGTACGGAAGATAGTGGGACGCCCCTACTGCCATGAAATTGGGAGTTCTTCTTACTCGAAAGGCGCAGGTAATCTGTGAGAACCTGAAATTGCCTGGAAGTAATATAATTTACATTTAGACTTGTTTTTGATCTTAATGACCTGGGGTCAAGTCTCGGGTGGAGCAAATTGTCTAAAAGTGTCGGTACTACTTAGTAATGTTATTTTATTAAATGAAAGCTCTTAGCAGATTTTTTTAATCTTGCTCAATATTTCAATCATTAGATCAATCTCGATTGCTCTATGAAATGTTTTTATCTCAATCGTACTTTGGCTTAATTTGTTAGTTGATTTAACCACAACAGCCACCCGTTAATTCCAGTGGGAGAGGGAACACCAGCAACAGCGGGCGCGGTCCGTCGACGGCGCGTCTCCCGCGACGGCAAGTGACGGCGGCGGCGCGCGGAGGACCCGCCCCCCGCGCTCCCGCCGCGCCCCGCCCACCACGCGCTGCTGCACCAGCTGCTGTACCCGCTCGACTGATGGCTAGCCCGCACGCCGACCGATGATGATATCCTCGACTGGTAGATAATGCTGTACCTGGTAGGGTAGGACTGTCCCAGAGTAGGAGATATGTCGCCCTGTCAGACGGGGAGGATTGGCTTAATTTGTAGGAACAGAAAGAGATCGTAGGACTGTCCCATGCAGGGTAGGGAGACCAGGAACTGACCTTGCCGGGGGCAGGAGCAAATTGACCCCCGTGGGGCAGAAGCAACTGACCCCCGTGGGGCAGAAGCAACTAGCCCCCTGTGGGGCAGAAGCTACTGCCCCCCGTGGGGCAAAAGCAACTGCCCCCCGTGGGGCAGAAGCAACTGCCCCCCGTGGAGCAGAAGCAAGTGGCCCCCGTGGGGCTAAAGCAACTGCCCCCCGTGGAAGGTTGAGAACTGTTCACTAGTCATCTGGAACTGTCACTCCTGTGAGGCATTTATAACTCCTCAGTGACGGCGTACTGTCGCTCTAAGGAGTCGTAAAGTCGTCGGTAGGTGCGATAAGACTTAGGGTATAGCGATTAACTCCGCGGTGTAAGACGTATTGTAAAACGACGCGGGATCTCGTCTGCTCGCTAGGCTCGACAGGCTTCGTACGTAACACTTATGTAATCTAATATTCTCTGAAATCGACGACCCTTGAGAGATAACTTAGGCGTTTACCACGTAGGTGATTTTTTAAAATCTAATTTTACGTGATACTGTAAAAATCTTTATATTAGTTATCTTTTTAGGGTTGGTCGCGACTTTCAATTCTGGATTAGGGATCGGGAAAGCTGGAAGAGACGGTTAAACTATCTAGATTCAGCCTGATTTTATTAGATGCCTGATGGCGTTTGGAAATTTAAGTATTTGTGTCTTTTAACGTTGAATAGAATATAGAAAAGGGAAATTGAAAATAATGGACAGTTATTTTTTCCATTTCAAAATTTTTAAAATTATGAAGAGGTTGTCTTACTGCTTGTTGCGTAATTTTTTTGATATTTTTATTTAATAATGAAAGAATTTATTTTCGTCCAGGCAATATTCATAAACGACAAATACTTAATTTCGCCCTAAAATAAATTGACGGCAAACATCGCTTCTATAATTGAACCATATTATATTTATGCTAAAGTTTAAAATATATAAAACAAGAGTAATATATTTCTTTTAAAATATAAACTGAATCCTTTTTCTGACATAAGCAAAAAAATTACACCATTGACTATACCTATTGATAAATAAAATCAATTTTTTCTGTACACGTCGCGCGTATTTTGTACATAAAATATAACTTTGAGGGACAAGATGTTTTTCCTGACAGAAATTTAATCATAAATAATGTTGTTGACGCCTTTTTTTTCTTGGACATTTTATTTTTTTAACTATTTACAAATCAGTAACTTTTTGACATATATTATGATTTCTAACGGTCGGGGATGTCATATCGTTTATTGTTTTCATTCAGACAGGATCCAATAAATTGTTAGATTTGCTCCAAATATTGTTCAATATTGAATCTCAGAGTTTGAAATTGATTGTGAAATTCGTGCAATAATAATAGTATATTGATTGATGTAAACAAGAAATTTGACAGTTATCCTAAAGGTCGGTCTACACTATAGCATTTTCTGTTCAAGAATTTTTTTATAACACTAAGTTTGACTCAATCTGGTGCTTAAAATGGCTATATGTCGAGTAACTTTGTGGTTATGTATAGTAAATGCTCTATTGCAAACTCACCTTTAAATTGCTATGGCCTTTATTTATGACACTGAGAGCCCATAATCGCTTAATTCATGTTTATTCGCAGAGTTTATTGTGCATTATTTGTTTACATCTTTCAAAATTATATTTCGGTTTAATTGTTTATACGCAATCTTGTTAAATCATGATATTACGACACGTACTCAAGGGTACAATTGCGTGCAATGAAATGTATACGTGTAAAATTTTAGCGAAAGCCGTAAGATTCGGTTTTGAATGGCTTCGTACACATGTCATTGCTCGTGATCATAATCGATAGAGTATTGACCTAAATGAATATTAACAATCATCGGCCGAGCGCATTTTTGTTCTAAACTAATTATGTCTGTATTGTTGCTAGCATCAGAGCATTATAACACAAAATCTCACGAAGAAAAAACATTGTAATATATTGTTTTACTGTAAACTGCAATTTAAATCACAAATCATATGGCGACTGAAGTTTCCATGGACCGTCTAGTAAGGACTGAAGTACCGGTGATGGTGAATTTGTATGTGTTCTGCCCTTATACGAGTCGCGTTTCATTTCAAGCAGTCAACGTTGAGCCACCCGCGGCGTTTCGACTTTAATTTAGTGAACAAATCATGTTACCATTCACTATAAAATCGACTTTCTATAATCGTAAGTTCATTTCTTGAGTAATGTTTAAGAGCGATATCTGCCACGGGGCGCGACGCCCCAGTGGAAGCCTTAGTTTATTAGTGAGTAGATGTGTATCATTATTGTACAAAAGAGCACTCGACTTGTAGGCACATCGTTATAATAGTAATAAATACCCGAGAGATATAAAAATTGAAATAAATGCATAAAGTTTTAAAAAGATATTTTCATACCTTTTTGCACATGAAACGGAACGACGTCCGGCAAGATGGACGCCGCGTAGAGTAATTTAGTTTTGGCGGGAACGCGCCATCTTGGAATTTTGAGCATACAAATACATTTTTTAATTACACGAATAGTTTAGGCACCTGTCTATCCTTGTTTTAAAATTTTCTACACTCTTGCATTTTTTTAATCAATCAATTTTAGATGTGACTATTACATATATCTTACAAGTAGCTCAATTGCAGATGGCGCGTTCCCCGCCAATACACTGGCTGCTATTTTAACGTTAGCGTATTATGTAAGTGAATTCACGACCAATAATTGTAATTTAGTGAAACTTGACAGATAATTTCTTAGTGAAAAGATAATAATTGTGACTGAGTGTTTCGACAGTGTCTGTTCGGGCTTCCAGTACTCTTAAAACTGTTATTTTGATGCCCCCTGCGTTGCTTACGTTAGACCCACAGTTTTGTGAACCAAATTAGTCCTTGTCAACCAGTGAACGTTTATAGTTTGTATTTTTAAGGCTAGTTGTTTTTTATTTTGCTACAACGACGCGGCTAGGTCCCCCGGAGGTGCACTCTGAACTGAATATTCTTCCTGTTATTTCGGTAAAAATGTACGTACACATCCTACAGTAATTGATTACGTAAAATTGATCTAAATTAATTGGGAAGTAGAGGTGCCTAGTTGCGTTATGTGTTGTATTGTACATAAGTGATCGAATTTTCTTATTAGATTTTAGTATTTATTGATCACAATTATTTTTTTTAATGAAAAAGTCACTTAGTGCTTGTAGTTTTACGGTTCAACGTATTGATGATAATGTCCGCCACGTGTAATAAATATTGATTGGTCGCCGCGAAATTTAACCTTGCAATAACGAGTTTAGGGATGGAAATTTAGTGTTTTATAGTTAATGAAATTGTGGACAAAATGGCGGACACGACGTTTTAGCACCGGCCTAGGCTTGACAAGAAGGCTGCGAGGCGATTGGCTGGATTTTATTTGTAACTGTAACTCTGATAGGGTTGGGTGTACCTGTCAAATCTTCAACTCTTGATCTTTATAATACGTCTTAATTTAAAAAAAAGAAACGATATTCTACAGCGTAGTTCAATCGGGAGTACACGAAAATGGCATGTAGGAACAGAACGCTTGATTTAATTACACACTACTTTTAGTAGGTACTGGTGTATTTCACGAAGGTTTTTTTGTCGCAAAAATAATAAAATCATTACAAGAAAACATGTTTAAACGATTATTGAGTAACAGAAAAGGAGCTCCCGCGTCACTTAATTAATTGTATTTTAATATTTCGCTGATTGATGAAATTGTTTTAGCGTAGATAATTAATTTATTTGCCTAACGAGTACACATACGTCTAGTATAAATTTATACTAGGAAGCTAATAGATTAAATTGAATGATAAATAAAGCCATCGCTTCTTCGCGTCTCGTCGGCCGGCCGGTTCGTCCGCAAGATTGCTTTCGCGGTTCCTAAGTCTTAAGACTCTGAGCAATAATACGTGGGTGTGATGCATAGTTTACAAGTACTCGTATACATTTTTTGACAGATTTTTCTGACGTCAGCTAACCACGGTCCCGCGTTAGTCGATGTTTCTGTTCTCTTCGTGTTGCTCGGTCTTCGGAGTGAGATGGAGGAAAGTAGGCTGGTACATTTGATAGTATGGAGGTTTTATAAAAAGTATACATACTTTTTTTTGTCAAAAACCACAGGGTTTTAGTCAAATGATAAATGTTTGTGACATGCGATTTCTGGTCAAATATTGTAAAGTAGTGTCAATTTGTTTTAAATTATGGTAACTTTAATTTCTAATATAACTTATGGGCCTGTTTTATTAGCTTGTTAGTTTTGAAAATCTGTGAGTTAAGAATTGTAAACCCGACCCAAATTCTTTTATATAAAAATAGTATTGTCAACTGTTTCCTAGATTGGCGATGGTAGCGTACTTTCCTCCATTTCCACTTTGCTTTAATGTATAATAACGGACAGTGATAGCTACAATACAAAATGAGTTAGTGCGTAGTATGTATGCCTAGCGGTAATTATTAAATAAGATTATTGCCTGATCAATCGTGCCCTACTGAGCGTGGATGCGCTGCGTGAGTGAGTGGGCTAGTCCCGGGCGTCTGTTACAGACTTAGGTTTACCCACCTTTAATGCCGCACTCGAGGTGGATATGTTTGAAACGTGAAAATCCACTTAAAAATGTAACAATGCAACGGGCTTATTCAAAAAATGAGATGGCGATGTGTGAATAATTTAAAACGGAGTTGAAATGGTTATTCATAAATTGTTTGACTTATTTAATGATTGGTTCGGATCTTTTGTAAAATGTGTAATGAAGACGCTTAGTATGACTTTGCTCGGACAATTCGATTTATAAATATTATTTGCTATGGTGGTGGTGATAGTGAGTTGTCCATTTTCACCTAGATATAACTGTTCAAATGTCGTCTTTCATTTCTAGATGGATGAGGTTTATCAAAAAATTTAAAAGTGGATTTTCCCACGTAGATTTAAACATATCCACTTCAAGTGCGTACATTCAACGTGGATATGTGCGGTAACTCGTTTTTCATCGTTTTTAAATTATTAGTTTAAAACTCCGTAAAATCTCTTGTAAATTTCTATGTATAGATGGGGAAAATTAATATATGTTAAGTGTTTTCTTTTGGACGTCGGGAGTCGTTTGTAAATAGGCGGCGGTCGTCGCTCGGATGCCCCCTAGGTGTGCAAAAGCCTTATACTGTAATATAAAGTATGACTTGCAAGCTTGTATCATATAACATAGTGGGTGGAACTCTCAATTAGATGTGTATATTGGGTGTATAGTTATATATAATTTCTTGTTTTGTTTTTATTTTCAAACTAATGATAGTAATTTATGCCGATAAATAAATATCTATATTATACATTTATATATGTATGAAGAAAGATACAAAATAGTTTAAAACACTATAAATATAGTTGATAGGGGTCACACCACACATGAAGATAGCTTATAGTTTTGGTATGTAAACATTATATAACTTGTAAATAGGTCGCAGAAATGGTAAATAAAAGAATTGATACAATAAAATTAAACTTTATGTTATTGTAATATTTTTGTAGATGCGTTGTTAGGCGGTGGGCGCGGTCGACGGGGCCCGCCCACTTAAGCCTATCCCTTTTTTATTGTGCATTATTTTTCTGTAAGTTGCTTTTCACTGTCGTTTCTAGATTATTTTTAAATCATATAATTATATTCATAAAGTACGATGAGTCACGGTGAATTATTATCATATTATTATGAATGAAAAGAAATAAGGAATATTATTGTTCTGCTATTATTAAATTTGTAAAGTTAGTTTATTAATAAATGAATAAAAATATTTTGTTGTTTTACTTCTTGAATTGATCGTCTGATGGTTGGTGTGTAGGTAAGTGCTGATCCAGGATTTAACGGATATTAAAGACTGCCTGCTTTTCTTTATCTACCTTCTCGCAGATACAAGACTAGTTTTGGATAATAATATTGCTACAAATTTAACGTTTTTTTTAATGATAATAATAAGTACTTTCGTCTTCCACGGTAACCATAAACTAAGAACAAACAGTTCTTCCCTGAGCATATCAGCGAAGATTCTATCGGTAACTTAAGTAGTTATGATGTTCCCCAAATTAAGCTATTAACTCCGCTAAAATGAAAGTTTCCGTAATTTTGGGAACCACTTGAGGATAATTTATGCAAGATATTACTTTTACCATAATGTATAGGTACGCACTTGCGCAATAGAACAAAAGCTAGAGCATGCGTTTAGACTGGCAGTTTAGGTCTGTGAATATTTAAATAGCATGAGGAGGCAAAAAATCCGGGCCCCCACATCTGGGTTTTTTGGCGGTGAGGGGAAACATCATGAGGAAACCTGCACATTCAGATAGTTTCTGACTTTAGTTCAGTTAGATCTGAATGTGTAACCATAATCCAATCTGCCTGGTTACCCACTAAGGGTTGCGAAGGTCTGATGGTGGCAGTCGCTTCACTGTAATAACCAGACTCGCCAAATCCTGGATCATGGTCAAAGCTGACCCGCACGGAAACGGGATAAACGCTAGAAGGAAGTACAAAGGAAGGATAAGGAGGCAACATATCGAGTTTTACACTAAAACGAAGCACATAATTTAATTTGTGTACCTGCGGTGTAAAACAGTAAAATAGGCAACATGGAAAAATATCATTTCATATTCCTTCCTTGACTAATTAATAGACGTGAAGCGTCATTTCTTTCTTACATTTATTGTGTTTGTATTACACCTTAATGAGAGAAAGAATTTATATATTTTTTTGCCAAACGTCTCTGCTTGAATAGGAACGCTTCGATAAAAGTGTAAATGAAAACAAATCTAATAGTGCTAATTGGCAAAGACGATTTCCTATTGGATATCGAGCATCACCGTCTATAAAGAGTCGACCATGATTGGTCTAAAATTGGCTGAAGAGCTTTACAACCAATGAACGATTCAGAATTTCTGTATAATCAATATAGAAAGAACATAGAGAACAAATTAATCAGTCAAGTTTTGTGCACTTGTGATCGGCTATCGAGGATATTTTTATTTCTAAAACCACACAAAAGTAAGTTTATGATTTATTGTTTTGCTTTTATATTTAAACAATAGTTTAGTTATGGAGACTGTATAAGCAAAAGTGGGTATAATGATTACATTTTGCTTAAAAATTGTTATGTAAGAAGGCTGTCAAGATATGAAGGAACATGCTCGTGATAATTTGAAATTGAACTTATTAAATATTACGATTACGATTCTTCTAATACATAATTGTTCTTGTAGTGTCAAAAGCAGTTGTTAATACTTCCTCTACATCCGTTAATATTTTTTTCTCCTAGAAGTAAGAAGTTAGGAATTCCAAATTTAAAATTTGGTTTTAACATTTAGGAATTAAAACAAGTGAAGAATCGTTTATATCCACATTACTTTAGAAGAATAGTAAGTTTTTACACATTAATAAAATAACTGTCTATAAATGCATGGGTTTGAGTGAACATAATAGTATTGTGAAAATTCTAACCAAAAAAGGAGGGGCCCGCTATGGGAAGAAAAATAATTTAACAATTCAACTACAAACTAGGGATGAAACGTATTTACTCGACCAGGTTTTGAGCCCTGGTTTTTCCTTGCAAGTACGTAAACCAGGTATGCGCCCGAAAAACTTGCAAGACCTTTAAAGTCTTTTACTATAACGCACCCAAGCGTCTGTCAGACTCAGACCGCGCCGAGTCTTTCAAGTATTTAGAGCCCTTTAACAAAGTAGAAGAAAATTAAAACTTAACGCTATTATAATAAGGAACATAATCGTATAAGCTAAATCAAAAACTTTAAAACCATCAAGTTTTTTTTTTTGCCAATGCCATTATAACTTTTATGTGTATGAACATAAGGTTTAATTTCAAATAAAAAACCTTGAAAGTATTTTCCTGATCTTGGCTTGGACTGGATACTTTCGTCTTTTGGCTCGCTCTAAATCAAGCAGAGTGAGTGAGATAGATAGCCCGCTGTCGTGCGTGGGTTGAATTGTTTGAGGTTGGCATTTAGTTGCACTTCTTGCTAACAGATGTCGTTGCTTTTTATAGTAAGTTTTAAATGTGTAACTCGCGGTGACGAGATTTTTTTCTGTTTATAGACCTTCCGCCGAGACACATTGCTAAAATTTTGAATCAAAATAAAACATATTAATAAAAAAATGTAGTGTATGTATGTATAGTGAAAAACAACAGAAAAAACAACAAAAAAAGTTAAGGTTTCTTATTGAGTAAATCGGTTTGCGGGCGAACATAGTTTCAAAACTTTAAAGGAATTTTTACTTGCGTTCTTTGAAAGTTTTTTGCTTGCATACTTTGAAAGTATTTTACTCGCTGGTATGGTCTGCATGCGATTACGGGCGTTATGGTTACGTCATAAAGTCAATTTTCCTATGCACTTAGAAAAAACTTGGAAGTATTTCAAAACCTGGTTTTCGTACTTGGTACTTGTTGGCTGGCGTACCAGGGCGCCCTGGTACGGGATTTTACAAGTACGACTCATGCCTACTACAAACATGTTATTATTGTTAGTTGGGGTCACAAATATAAGATGATTGATTTGTATGATAAACATTATCCTGATACATAGTAGGTACATTCCAAGTGTAACTAATGACATTTCTTTGAATATCTAATAGTAACCACTTGGTGTTCTATACTAACTGCTAGATTCAAGTTAAAAGAAGACAGGACTGTTCTTAGGAAATGTTATAGAATGATACAATTTTTTTTTCTAACTACAATACCTATAGTTTAAGAGCTAAGACAATTTTCTGTCATTGCAACAAAACTTATTCAATCCAGATGGCAGGAGAAAAGGCAGTATCCACCATTGCGAAGCCCCAGATGCGCGGACTGCTCACGTCAGCCATCAAGAAGAACCTGATCATATCCCTGACGTTTGCGGCGCTCTCCGGAGTTCTCTTCAAGCAGTTTGTCTGCACTGCACGCAAGAACCGCTACGCTGAATTCTACAGGTGTGTATGAATTTATGAATATAATAAAAGCAGAGAATGATCTCTCTCCTGAGGATGCAGAAGACCGGGCAAAGTGGAGGAAGTTAAGCAGGGAAGCGGACCTCGGCACTAGGCTGGGAAAACGCTAGGACAAGGAATAAAGAAAATGAATCATTCGACTTATACTCACGTTCACACAATTTGGATTTCTTTTATCTTTTCCAAAATAAAACCTGTATAAATTGTTTTTGATAGAAAAGGGTAAATCAATATTAAAAATTAAAGGCTACATACCTTTAAATCACCAAAAATGAGAACTAATATCAATAAAATCACTCTTAAAATAATAAATGCATATGCTCGAATTAATATGTGTCTCTATTTTTACAGGACGTATGATGCCGAGAAGGACTTCGAAGAAATGAAGAAGAAGGGCCTGTTCCAATCCTGCTAGGCGTAGCCTACCATAGAGTAGTATTAATAATGCTGTGAATTACGTTAAATGTAAAATAAAATCTGAAAATTGCACACTGACTTAGTTTTTTCTTAGTTAGAAATATCTCTTAAGTATTGTAGTAGACACACGGATAGATTTCGACTTTCATTACATATCAAAATATTACAATGATTTTTCAATGCGTCCATGCTTAATAAATAAATAAATAAATAAATATTTCACGACATCACATACATTGATCTGACCCCGAGTTAAGTAGCTTAAGCACTTGTGTTACGGACATCAGAATCAACAGTGGTATTACAATATATACTTAAATAGATACATATAATCTCACCTACAAATCAAAAAAATCCAAGGAATTGCAATTAAAAAAGAAATAAAATGAAACCACAAAATATTTTCCAATAATTTAATCAGGACATCAAGTAGTTACGTAACTTTCCAGAATACATAAATAATTTTAACAATTCAATCGATTACACCATTCTCCTTACTGAATATTTTACACCACTTATATTTAATTCAAATTGATCTCTATGTAGTGACCGTAGACCTAACCTACGGAATATATGCTAAGACAGGGACCAGCCTGTTCTCATCAAAATATTTAAAACAAACATTTAATAACACGTCTTTCAAATTAATGTTGAACGACTTAGTAAAAATGGGTCTTAGAATCAACAATAAGATTTGAAAAACTTCGCTACACGCTCTGAATGGATTTATAACAGCTTCGAAACCCGAATAAATTATTAATTCTGTTTTCAAAGTCGATTGACAACGAATACAGCTGTCCGTGAATAATTTTTTGCTACAGAATATGTTTAAAAGTTTATTGTTTTATTTACAAGACGTAAGATTTTTTATAAATCCATTCAGGCTTTATAAAAACTACAAAAAATTGGGCAAGGCATACAAAACCAACTATAGGGTTCCAATGGAGTTATTAAGAGTTTGGTGATTGCCACAGTCTTTTCTGTGGTAGGTTTTAACTTTATGACATGACTTTATGATAAGGGATAGCTACATAATGTGATTTTGGCACACCAATTGTGAAAATTTTAGAATCTATTCATTCCATTTTTCGATAGTTTGTAGATTATTCACCACCCATTGAAATGACATGGCGTACAATCATAAATTTAAAAAAATAAATCAAGATCGTTTCATTACAGGTGTATGAGTATATCCACTGAAACCCTATATGAAGGCATACTATTTTTAACAACTACATTTAAATTGTATTTTAAAAATATTGTGCCCAAGATAAATCAATTAGAAAATATTACGGTATATTGTCAAGGGTGTAGTCAGAGAAAATGGACGTTGAGTTAAGATAAAAAGAGATTATTATTGTACAACACTCTTCTACTATGATTCAAGATTTGGTAAATCCCTTTATTATCTTAGAGATACTGCCGGCAGACCTCAAGCTAAATTTCAATATGGAACTAGAGTAGATGAAGAGTGTCATGTTACCTGTGCAATTATCTTCTTGAAGGTTCATCCAATTTCTTTAAAATTACACAATTCTGGTTTTAAATCCAGTGCCTTGCTGTTACCATCCAGATACTTTTAATTACTTTAACATATAAAAATGCGGGTAGTCACGCAAGTTCCAAAATGGCGGAATAAAGACGTTTAACGTTTTCTTATGCGATTAAAGTTAAAGAATACATAAGTTATAATTTAACTTTAATCGCATAAAAAAAGTAAGTATGTTATTATTTTTAAATAAATAAGAACATACTTGATTTTCCTTATTACTTTTAGTTGGATACACACCATTGTATAAATTCTAAGTAATTTAATTCTGGCTACACCCTCAACGTACTTAGAGTATACTTAAATATGGCAGCGAAAGTTACACAAACGGATCACATAGAAGACATCGAGACTCAGTTCACTCGTTACTTCAATATAACAGTTGTAACTAGCTTAGAAGGTGCCCCCAAATACTAACCCTGGAACCCCCCCCATATATCACACCATTAAACAAGGAGGTAGGGCGTACCTATGATGTACCAATACTGTTTAGAGCTCAGATGAATGGTATTCATTAATCTGAGGTTTAGAGGTAGGTGATAACCTGTCGCCAGTTACATACTGCTGAATAGATTATACAAGATTATCCTATAATTACATTAGATTGCTTTGGTCGTATAAAGCCTGTACGGCTTTGTGTAGCAGCGTACAATCGTAGAGGCGTGGGAGAAAGGGGCAAAGTTGGTATAATTTACATAAGCTCTTGGCTAAAATCGCTTATTCCAAGTCGCCATTTTCTTTTAATTTTTGATAACCATTTAGTTGCACCACTTTGTAAAAACTATGGTAGTTTTATGTTAAAATTTTGACATATATTTGTGTATGTTGCCCCATTCTCTCACGCCTGATAAAATAAAATATAAAGTTGTGCATAAGGTATCTATTGTGCTCATTAATTCAATCCGAATGTTACTACTTACTGATTTATATATAAAGAAAGTGTAGGTATTCCCTTTAAGTGTTTATTTTCAATGATCATATGCGACCACAAACAATTTCACACTTTAATATAAATCATTGATCAACTATTAAGTTATTATATTATTCGCTTAAAAGGTACTGGTAAAATACATAATGGCAGAATTACTAACAGTCTCAGACTGTCAAGTCGACTATAAAACACGAAAAATATTGTAAAACAATAAAAATATTTTTGTTCCAAATAAAAATATCGTAGTGTCAACATAATTATTTTTTAACGTTTAACCCATTGAGTGCCAGAGACGCAATATAACGTAGTCTATAATGAACGAGTTTGGTCATTGCCAGAGGCTTGAAACTTCAGCATTGAATGGATTAATTGTTAAAATGTACTAGCGTCCTTCTAGCTTACCTTTTTATTTGGAAGAATTACTGTTTTCAGGTAAATTATTGTAACGCAGTATTTGGTAGTTAGCAAATATGTTTATAATTAACACGTTATGGTAACAATTCTTTATGCGATACCTATATCTATGATGCAGGTGACTAAAATTATTTTAATAACCCTTAATTATTAATTAATTATTGATATTAGGTAGGTACTTTATATTTTAAAATTAAAGTTCATAGAAACGTTTAAGAATGACAAAATATCTGAAATATATGATAATTAAGTACAAAATTTGACACAGAAAAGCATGTCTAGCTCCCTTGCATTTGTTTTTATTCAATATGATTTTGTTATTATTAATAATATTTTAGTTGTACTAGCTTCATGGTTGTTGGCTCTGTCTTAATGAGAAGATTAACATAAGAGAAGGGATGATTCAAATAATAACAATGATGTTACCTACAGGCATCAATAATACGTTCACCAATTAAGGTCGATGTCAAATGATTATCACAAAATTGAGTACCTTTTTCAAAATTAAACAGTACATACTTACATACGGACTTGCAAAATAGTTTTAGTTAAATGTACGAAAAAAAAACAATGAACCTTATTCAGTAGGTTCATTGTTTTTTTTCGTGCAACAATACATATAGAAATAAATAATGTCAGTATAAAATGGACTGTCAACCACAAAGTTATTTCCATAAGAACCATCACATTGTTTCGGTTACATATCAATTTATTTATTTTTTATGCTGGTATATGATATTGGGGCAATCATTTACCTGCGCCTTCCTTGTTTGAAGAAAATCTATTGCGTAGGCAACTTGTGATCGGCCCCTTACAATGTATTGCTTATGAATTCTATACAGATATGGTTACACTAGAAATCTATGAACGTATACTACGTTAAGTACAGGTTAGCGTAGAATTCGGATAGAAAAATGTTAACTTACATTAAGAAAAAGGTTAAACGTAAAATAAGCGTATGTCGCTAAAAATAATCAAAATAAAGCGTTTTCACCGATAATACTAGCTCGTTCAGGACGATATTTTAATCGGTCTACGTCTTCTGGCCATTTTTAATATTTGTGCGCTATCTTTGTGCGGACTTGCGTTCTGGCGCTACAAGATGCCATAAGGATACAGTCAAACGATGAAGGTTTGTTTTTACTACACATTTACTATATGTATCCATTTTTAACATATTTAAATTAATAACTGGAAACCACATTAGTACTCCTGTGATACTTCCATGACTTCCGCTTAGTGAGCTCTACTCTACTTCCTTGACACCATCGATTCCACATTTCTAAACAGCAGAGTTGCAACGAAAAAATATCATACTTCCTCACTCCACTTCTTATCGATTGAACAAAATATCAGACCAATTGAAATACCGTTAAACAGCAAATGCGCCCTTGCCAGCATCTTTTGGCTGATTAATATGTTATGAAAAGACTAGTATAAGATAAAGGCTAGCCATTTTACACGAATGCTGAAAAAATTGTTCTACACAAATATTACGCAAAATAAATAAGTAAAATTGACTTATACTTAAATTCATCTCTTAAAACTATATTCACCACAAAATTACATCTAGACATCAACATTACAGATAGAGGATTCACTAAATATAATTTCATTAATTCAATAATGTAATTAATAAGCGTAATAGATCAAAAACATTAATGTTTTTTTAATTAATTTCATTTTTCTCCTTCCGGGCGACGTAAGCCACTGAAAGATTGCTTGCATTCAAAAAATATCCTGTATGATAGAATATCATAGATTTGTCAGTTTCTTTTACATCGTCATAATAAAATTATGTTTTTTTGCTTAGGTATGCACAATTTGGTTAACAAATTCAACATTCACAGATGCTCGAAGTTTAAAAAAAACGTGTGGTTTGGCCGTTAATGTGTTAACGCGATATTCTATCTTAAGTCATCGACGCGCCTAAATGATAAAGACCGTACGATAACTATCGCGTATTAGTCTTTTTGTCACCACAGATCGAAAACTCGGATATAATCAATGAGTTACTCGGATAATGAATGGATTAAAACGTAATATTACGAAATATCGATTAGGTACCGAAAACATTTCTAGTTTCAAGTGCATAGATTTACGTCGTTTGAGAGGCAGCGACGCCAAAAAATTATGGCACAATTTTGATTGACGTAACGTACGTTGGTTATTAAGGTTAATTACGCGATATGAAGCGAACGTCGCTTCACATTATAGGGTCTGATGGTTCAGCCAAGTTCCCGCTTTGACTATTTATCGCTATCGCTACGATCAATATTGGCATCTCGCACACGAAGTATCTGTGTGAGCGGGATAAAGATATACGACGCGCAAAGTGGCAACTTGGCTAGATCTCCTGTACCAAAGTGGGCACATAAAATTTAAAACTGGCACATTTTGATTGGACTAGAATACATACCACGGTAATTTGTCATTTGTAGATATCTATTGGTCATATTTTTGACGATACTCAATATTAATGTACCTTACCTACGTAGTTATCGTCAATTTTATTTATAGGTAAATGTAGGTACTTGGATTTCATACTTGATTTTGTTTATAATACCGAGATTAAAATACGGTGTTGGTCAGAAAACATAGGTATGCAAGATACAAACCTAAATAAAAATTAAATTTGCTTAGGTTTGTATCTTGCATACCTATGTAACACACAATTAAAGAATGCATACTTTTGATTTAAAGGAAACAAACGTTTATGGATAGGTAATAAAACTTTACCCTGTGGGTACTTGTGGTAAATACAAGAAAACTAATTCTTGTAACTTGGTCTATAGATAATGTATGGCACTTCCGAATTTTCTACTTTCAGTTGTCAGGTGGGTTAGCCAAGATGCCACTTTTGCGAATGCGAATTATCGTTTCGTCGCGACTTATATCTCCCGCACACGAAGTCTGTGTGAACAAAAGTGGAATCTTGGCTAACCCACCTGGTAACCCATCTTGGCTAGCCAGCCAAGATGCCACTTTGACGAATTCGCCATACGCTCCATTCCCGTTCACTTAAATAGACTAAATAGTTCGTGTGCGGGATGGCAGTAAAGTGCGACGAAAGCGTATGGCGAATTCGTCAAAGTGGCATCTTGGTGTTTAGCGAAAACGTTCCAACCCTTTCAATGTTACATTTGTGCAATTATATTTTTAAGTTAAATTTCGCAGTTTTCATTGATTTATTATTGTAGTTTAGTCAATGATGATCTAAAGCACACTATTATCACCTTTTTTTTAAATGAAAAAAAATAAAATTGAATGTGAGAAACAAATGAGTTGTGAGTTGGAACGTTTTTGCTAAACGACGTCCCTCATACAGATTAAAACTTCTTCGTTTCAATTATCGTAAGGCAGTGTACGCAAATTCGACTTATCTAGATAAGTTTCACAAATCATAATGCGCTAGGATAGATTGGTCTCTTACGTTAAGGACCCTGAGGATGTATTAGTTTCCCTTTTTACAGCTTCCAGAATTATTCTCCTATGTTTTTTTACTTTTGAACCCATTCTTTCGTCTTTGCGTAAATCCCACGAAAGTCCAATGTGGATTCTAGGGTAGGTATGCTACGACTACGATCCTGATTTGACCAGTCTGGTTATTACACTTTATACCTTAGTTAAAGAAAATGACAACCCGAAAATTGCTCATAAGTACGGCTTTTTAACTCATTAGGATAATATCCAATACTGCTCCAAACAATAGAACACTCGCCGATGCTTTCTCGATTGATCTCTGAATATATTGCTGCTTTCCTGTTACCATAAAATGTGTCTGTTTTCTGAACACTTATTGGGTTTGTGATCACCAATCCGCATTTGGCAAGCGTGGTGATTTAGCCAAAACCAATCTTTACCGATACCCATCTGTAACGATAATCTGATTTAAAACGATGAAGGGGCTCATAAGCCGTTCACCCACTAGCTTCACCTACCGGTGGGTGTAGGGATAATTCCTATTTACAGGTCATTAAGAGACTGACTGTTACTTTCTTCCCTGTGGTCTACGTCCCGTCTAAAGAGGAGAAAAGAGGGAGTATTCCTGTCACTCCTTAGCCTATCTCCAGGACTGTCTTTCATCTGGTCACATGGGTCTTTTAACCTGAGATTTGGTAATCGTGGGGCCACCAAACCGAATTCTGGGGGCCCTTCATGTTCCAACTCCTTAGCTAGACCTATCTTCAGGGCCGTGTTTCACCTGTTGGAGACCCTGGTCTCATGGGCCTTTAAACCTGAGGTTTTGTAATCGTTGGGCCTCTAGACCCTGGTCTGGGAGCCCTAATCGACCGGTGGGTACCCCATTGTTCGACCGTTGTAGGGTGATCTGTTTCACAGTAAGTCAGTCACTCGGGGAGCTGGTTTGATTCCTCGACGCCTCAACCTGAGGTTTGGTAATCGCAGGGCCACAACCCTTTTCTGGAGGCCCTAATCGACCGTTGGGTATCCCATTGTGCCCAGTAGGAAAGAGTGGTCTACCTATCTATCAGCAGTTGTCCTGCCTCAGCACGAAGGTCTGGCCGTGTGCTGCGGAGTCCCCGTACTCCTTATCGTCATACTCCAGGTCCCTGCCGGTCCGGACTGACTCCACGGAGGGCCCGCCCAGCTTGATGCAGACGATCTCCTTCAGGTTCTCAAGGGCGAGGGCTACTACGGACCCGCCGAGGAGAACTTCGCAGGATGTGATGCGCTCGGGAGGCGTGTAGACTGCTATCAGTTTACCTGGAAGAATAGTTAAATAACGGTAGAGTTTTTAGTCCCTGGGAGTGGAGTGTCTCGAAAGGCGAATAGGCGGCTTCGAAATTGAGAATCTCGCACTGGGTTCTAGCTTGAATCCCGAGCAGTAAAAGTGTTTAAAAACGTTATTTTCTATGCGCATTTGTTTCGGTCATTCTACAAGTATACGTATGCAGATGGCCGCTATTTTCGGTCATCTTTTGTTAACGCAGTGGTCTAAGGCTCGTATTAATAAATCGCACTCAACTCTGAGCTTGATCTTGAGTGCGAACTGGATATGTCATTTCCATATAAAACAGCTCCTCAAGTTCGCGCTCAAGATCGAGCACAGAGTTGAGTGCAATTTGTTAATACGAGCCTAAGAGTACAGCGAAAGCTGAATAACTTCCCACTGAAAGAAAGCCGTTATAGTCTCAAGTCTATAGTCTATAGTCAAAGAAGTTTTGGTCTTAACCAAAAAAAGCTTCTTTGCGTGTCCACAAGAAAAATCTAAAAAGTTATTTTATTCTATTAATCTGACTATAACGGCTTTCTTTCAGTGGGAAGTTTTTCAGCTTTCGCTGTACTCTTAGGCTCTTATTAACAAATCGGTTCCCTTGCTTTGATAATAAGTTATCCTTGAGGACAGCAAAGGAACTGAGTTCATACAGCCCAAATGCCAATGATAATGTTTTTATTTGTCACTACACATACAAAAATCTTTCCTCTATAGAATATTAGTGTAGATTAGTGTACATAAGTAAAGGCATACCAGTGTGCAGGTCCCAGAGGCGCACGGACAGATCCTTGCAGGTGTCATCAGTGGACATGAGCACGCCGCCGGACTTGGCCAGCCGCAGCAGCGCCGGCGCCGCCACGTGCCCGCGCAGCGTCAGCCGGCAGTTGCCTGGAATGTGAGGAATTCAATACAATGTTCTGCGAGACATGCTGACATTTTGGTCTTGTTGTGATATAGAAGCATATCGTCGGCGTGCCCGCGCAGCGTCAGCCGGTAGTTGCCTGGAATATGAGCATTTCAACAGGATGTTCTTGGAGACGTGCTGCCATTTTGGTCTTGTTGTGTTATAAAAGCATATCGTCGGCTAAAGTGTCGGACATAGTAACTTCATTTCACCATAAATTTTACATGGTGGATTTTTTGACATTTAATAAAAGGTTATTGATTTGACCTGCAAGTTAAATCCAAATTGCTGCACTGGACAATATGGAAAGTTTTATTTCTCCAGTGTTAAAATTCAATGAAATATACATACCTAACTTATAAAGGGGGACGCCGGCTGGCCATAGAAGTTTAGGCCCACAGTGCACACATATGAAAGTACTATGGAAATATAGAGTAAATAGTCATTAGTTAACTGGCGAAAGAAAGGGTTTAAAAAAAGTCCGTGTTTTTGGGTAAATGCATATTTATTATTTTCCATCAGTAATACAATCTATGATTGTATTACTGATGGAAACAGAAGTGTACAGATTGCTAACAGAGGCCCTTACAAAAATCACAAAACATCTTGATGACATAAATCTTACCCTTAACTATGATAAGACTAAAATCATGCAGTTCAGGCCGTATCAAAGGGTAGGCTTAAGTCTTAATTTTAGCTTTGAAGGGTATGCAATGAAGGAGGTAGAAACATTCTCTCTCTTAGGGATCACAGTAGACCAGCACTTGTCGTGGAAAGCACACGTACAATCAGTGGTCAATAAGTTAAGCCGATTCTCGTATGCATTGCGTGAGCTTAGGAAATGCACCAACGTGGAATGTGCGCTTACAGCCTACCACAGCCACGCAGCAGCGTGGATAAGATACGGCATCATCCTGTGGGGGAACTCCACTGAAGTACAGGCCATATTTGTATTACAAAAAAGATGTCTGAGAATAATTGATCTTGCGGGACGTAGGGACTCATGCAGACAACTTTTTGTACAATACAAAATTCTTACAATTACCAGCGTCTACATATTTGAGATCTGTCGGCTTGTCAGAAGACACCCGCAATACTTCCAATTTGCCAAGGATAAAACAAGTCGCTACGCTTCACGCCGTGTACACGACATAGTTGCGCCCTCAGCCCGACTATCTTTATACAAAAATGGTGCATATTATATGGCAATAAAAGTATACAACCATTTGCCCTTTTCTTTAAAAGAGCTTCAAGGCAATTCCTTTGAAAATAAGCTGAAAATTTTATTAGTAGCAAATCCATTTTATAATTTAAAAGAATATTTTGAATTAAAAAACTTTAATTAGTTTGTTATCCTTGTTTGACAGGCACAATATATATCTATTAATTAATTATATAGCATATAAAAAAATGGTGTTCTCTAAATTTGTATAGTATTTAATAAAATAAGTCAATTAAGTAGGTATATTGTAATTTTAGATAAATAAGATATTAACTGTAAAATTATTTATGTTAAGTTTTTAAGATATAAAATTTATTAATATTGTTAAAGTAGCTTAAGTTCACAATACCTCGAAGAGGTTTTGTAGCATACACTGTACTGTATATTTCCTATGTGTACTGTATTGCTTGTATGTTATGATATGGTGAATAAATGAATATGAATATGAATATGATTTCCACCATATTAGCTGTTGAAGGTTGTAAAAAGTATTTGTTTACCTGCTGCGGCTGAACCCGGATCGTCGGAGTCAGTATTCATGATGAAGTTGTTTAGTTAAACGCACGAAATAAAACCGATCACTTTGTTGATGCAAGAAAAACACAATTACTTTTTGATATTTTGAACTTTGACATTGAATTGGCAGTTAATTTAGTGTTTCCATTGCGTAAAAAAATATCGATATTCGAATTTAGATCTATTCGATTCTAATATAGTTTTATAAAATAATGCAGCCTTAAATATACGTTTCATGAAAATATTTTACTAAGATTATAAAATATTTAAAAGATAAATAGGATAATGACACTGAAATATATTTATTTTTTTATTTTAGGCATGCTACCCTTGAGGGGTAGCATGCCTAAAATTAAAAAAATCACGTTCGTACGGGAAAAAGTCACGATCGTACGGGATCGTACGGGTATCTTAAAAATTGCAACCAATTATTCACCTCATTTCTGTAGATAAATTGTAAGTGGTATTTTTATTTCTATTTTAGCTAAGATCCACCAACGTAATAATATTCGATTTTCTCTTATAATCGATTATCTGAAATTATATTTCTGTAGTGGCAACTCTTAACACACACGAGCCCGCCGCGGGTCGGCTCGATACACACGAATTTGAGCTTTACTTCAATGCTGGTAGGGCGTAGATAGATTTGTTTACACATATCTGTCAAAAGGACGCATTTCCGGTGGGGTTAATAAATAGTTTAATTTCTTTTAATTTTTGTTGTATTAACCCCAACTTTTAGCGACATACAAATAGCGCGAATAATTAAGAACGAATATTTTAGCAATTTTTATAAAATGGAACATCGTGTGCACTTCTGGGCCATATTCCGGCGTCCCTCTTTATGGTTACATTGGCTGGTAAATTACCATTATCAGTGGTAATAGATCAATGAATCTAAGGGATGTAAAAAGATGTGATCGTCTGTTTGGTTTTTTGTTCGGATGTTGACTTCCACTTCTTAAGCAACTCCATGCATCATCAAACTCACCAGTAACCAGATCCCAGACCAGTATCCTAGTATCCGCCAGCCCTGATTCCACAGAGCCGACTTTTACCTATTAGAGGCCCTGGGCACATGTGCCTTTGAACCTCTTGTTTGGTAAACGTGGGGCCCCCAGACCATGTTCTGGGCGATCAGGGGCCCTGGGAACGTGCCCATTGTGCCCAGTGGGAAAGAGGGGTCTGCCCACGACTGTGTGTGGGTGTCCGCATCATCAAACTCACCAGTAACCAGATCCCACACCAGTATCCTGGTATCCGCCAGCCCTGAGACCACGCAGCCGTCGACCGAGCTGATGGCCAGGGCTACGGTGTCGCAGCCAGGCTTCCACTTCTTGAACAGCGTGCCTGATTGCAAGTCGTACACGACGATAAAGTTCGGGCTGGGTTCGTCCAGCTCTCGGGATACCACGCAGACGTATGATCCTGGAATAAAATGTATTTTATTTAAGATTTATTTTATTAAAGGTCGTCAGTGTTACCAACAGAAAAGAGAACAAACATTCCTTTTTTTTAAATCAGCAACGGTCACTTTTCATTACTCAACGTAGTCGTCCTCCAGATGGGGGTTTCAAATCTCACTTTGTGTTGATTTCCTTGGTTCTCCTTGGTTTGAATCAAATTGTGCGGTAAGAATGATGATTCCGTGCTTCGGAGGCACGTTAAGCCGTAGGTCTCGACTATGATCCAAATTGTTTGGCTTCTCTTGTACGGAGGTTAGACGACAGTCGCTCCACTGTAATAACCAGCCTTGTCAATTCAGGATCATAGTCGAAGCGTAACCTGGCGTTAGGGGGATGATGATCAACGAGGGAATACTGTGTCCTTCAGTCACTTCTAACATTACGAACGGTGTTATAAAATTAGCGATTGATAAGAGAAACTGTTGAGTTTCCTACTGATTCATCTCCGAATTTTATGAATCATTCAGAACCTTTTACCGACTTACTTTAGATTCTTCTACAAGACCAGAGGACTAGATTTATATGAGAGTTTTAGAACAGAAGAGCGCTGGGCTTACCTTCGTACGTGATGGCTGCTTTGGAGGTGATGAAGTCGTGATGAGGTATCCTGAGGTCATACAACAGCTTCCTTGAGGTCAGCGACCACACCAGAAGTGGGAACGGCTTCTGCGTCTCGTCTCCGCAGACTAGTACCCTGGGGAGGAAGGCAATCCATACTTTAGCCATTAATATCCTGTCTGATGATTTCTCAATATTAAAATACTCTTTATTCATAAAAGCTTCAAAGGCAGTTATGAATAGTCAATTTTACAAAATGAATCTACTGCCTTGGTGAGTTTGGAACTACTTTTATTGTTTTTCGATTAAGTCGCTGGTATAAGTAGAAGCATTCTGTGTTAAATGAATATTTATTAATTTGAATTATAATAATTGAATAAAATAAAATAAGGAATTATTATATAAAATATGTGTTACCTTCCATCTCCAGACACTAAGAGCGAGTTGAGGAATCTGTCTTCACCTGCTTTAAATGTAGTCACGCAGTCACCTGAAAAATAATGAAGACATTACCATAGAGCTTAATTTTGTAAAGAGATTTAGATTCTATCCGTTCGATTTGAAAGAGGCGACTTCAGGTCCAATTTTCGTTGGAAACCATAAAATGTTATCTATCTTCTAGCTCAAATAAACACTTTTAATTAGGCGTCAGTTTTTATAAGTAAGTTAATTTACATAGATGATATTTTTATCACTGGTATTGACGTCTACTTATTAGGTGATTAGTTTGGTTGTTTAATTAGTGCGGCAAATTCCTCATCATCCTAGCGCCTCTCCCACTTGCATCCTCGGTCATTGCCTCGGAGCCCAGATCCTGAATTGACCAGGATTGTAGCGACTGTTTTTTATTGGTTTATGTCACCATTTTATACCATTTTTTTTTCAAATATACGACAGTTATTATTATATTCCAGACTATGAATCATTATAACTCACCAGTCTCGATGTTCATGAGGTTGACGTACATGCGGTTCCGGGAGAGCGCGACGAGGTGCGTGGGGTCGTGCAGCCCGTAGTACGGCATCTTCTGGTTCATCACGCCTTTGAGGGCCACCACGAATTTGCCCTGGAACGACGGGTGGAATCGGTTAACAGATCCTTGATTACCAAATAAGTGATGAACAAGAATCGGTATTACAGATCGTTCATTTGACGACCCGCTTGGCGTAATGGTCAAGATGTTGCCTATTACACAAGAGGTCGAGGGTTCGATTCCCGCACAGGACAAACATTTGTGTGCATGAACATGTCTGTTTGTCCTAGTCTGGGTGTTATATGTATCTATTTAAGTATCGAGATTTAAGTAAGAGCTAGCATTCCTGCAGATCGGACTTTGTTACCCGTAGAATAAAGTCCGATCTGCAACCTAGCATTCCTGCAGATCGGACTTTATTCTACGGATGAGTCGGTATATTTGTAATACAACTGTTGATTCTGATGTCTGTAACACAAGTGCTTAAGCTACTTAACACGGAATCAGATAAATGTATGTGATGTTGTTGGATGTTGTGAAACATTACCAAATATGTGTTGGAGAGCCAAAGCACAAAGTATTTTGTATAAATTTGACAAATTACACCTAATCAATTGATGCACATATTATTATGTAGATTGTAGAATGTAGATGGCACATAGAAATTGGCGGGCCTTCGCCGCAATTTATTCAAGTTAGGTACGAAGGAAACGTACAATACCGGGCAGTTACCCGCTAACCCACCATTCTAACCCACTGGTGGGTGGAGGGGTAACTCGAAAATTTTAGTAGTTCCCACCCACCCACCGCGTCAAGGCTGGAATTCTTTATCGATGTATTTTGTCGATAATGAAAAACAATATGTACGATTAAATGAATTGTTTATTAAATTAAATTTTAATATTATGACAAAAGGAGTTTCTTAGCATGTGTATATAACCTTTTCACAAAATATCTCATTTGCCACTTTCATAAAATAAAAGTACCTACGATTAAATTCTATGTCATCTATCCCTCAAATATCGCTGCATGTGATAACAAATATAATTATTATTATTTCGTATTTTGCACATTGAACATGAGCACGGAAATAAAATTTATACGCCGCAATCGCGGCAATATTTTATTATATAAAGGGCATCAGTATTTGAGACAAAAACATATGCTAACAAATCGTCAATTTGGAACTGCACAAGAAAACAGAGAATCAAATGCAAAGGGTTACAGGGAATTCGAAATCAGAATGAATTATTAACGCGTCCGCGTGTATTTCGATTGCCGCACACATAGTGTTATACTATAGCTTAAAGCCTTCCTCAACGGATAGCTATCCAACACAAAATATTTTTTCAATTGAAACCAGTAGTTCTTAATATTAGCGCCTTAAGACAAACAAACAAACAAACAACCAAACAAACAAACTCTCAGCTTTATTATTATGTGAAAAGTTTATATGTTAAGAACCCCTTTTGTTCGTCCACGTCGATTTCCTGTTTATAATATTAAAATTTAATTTAATAAACAATTCATTTAATCGTACATATTGTTTTTCATTATCGACAAAATACATCGATAAAGAATTCCAGCCTTGACGCGGTGGGTGGGTGGGAACTACTAAAATTTTCGAGTTACCCCTCCACCCACCAGTGGGTTAGAATGGTAGGTTAGCGGGTAACTGCCCACAATACCTTGGGCGCGTTCTAATTTCAAATCGCGCGCGTCAATTGTTCTTGGTGCCTTTTGATTGTACCAATATAGTACGCCTATGTTTGTACAGGGAGCTTATTGGATTCGAAATTTGCGAACCCTCACCTGGTCGAGGTCGTAGACGCGCAGCTCGCGGCGGCAGAGCACGACGCAGCGGTACTCGTCGATGGGCACCAGGTTGATGGGGTGCGTCACGCCCACCAGCTTGCGCACCAGCTGGCATCTGATGATGAGGTCAACAACAACAGTTAAGTCAAGTGAAATTGTAAGAGGGATCTTATATAAAAGTTGCATAATGTTTCTAGTACATACAGCCTGTAGTCTACAGGACATATCCTTACGTAACATGAGAAGAACATTTCACTTACGCTAATTCTGCTACAATGGTCCAGTCCTAACTGACTAGGTACTAGGTTTAAGATTAACAAGAGATCCTTGGATCTGTTAACAACCCCTACATGATCAATCCTTGGTTAATTCAATCAGACTTTAGTGCTCGGACTGTGTCAAGTTCATGTTCATCACCTCCTAGCGTCTCTTCCGGTTACATCCTCGGCCATTGCCTCGGAGCCCAGGGTACGCTTCGACAATGGTCATGAATTGACAAGCCTGCTAATTACATTCGAACGACTATCGTCTGACCTCCGCAGCCTACAAAAGGGGAACCAGAGAATTTGGATCACAGTCACACTACCACATATGTACATTTGTATAAAAACACACAATCTTAAATTAATTAACACTAAAAACCATAAACGGCTTAACATTAATCCAACTCACGTAGTAACATCCCAGACGCAAATCTCCTCCCTCTCCGTGGAAACCGTCGCGACGAACTTGCCCCGGGTGTCGAACCTGACGATAAGGTCGAAGGTCTTGCTGTCGAAGCCCTCCACTGCGGAGAGGTCGCGCTTCTCCTTGCCCTCGGCGACCTTGTAGAACTCGTGGTTGAGAGGGTAGAAGGTGGGGAGAGGCGGGTCTGCTATTACGTGTAGCCAATCCTGAGGAAGAAGGGTATTAATGGAATGGCTTCAAGACAAGTTGCCACTGACCATTCTCGAACTTCGTTATCGTCTGTACTAATATTGCTCTTCGTGCTCGGGCATATACTTCGTGTGCGGGATGGCAACATTAGTCAAAGCGTTGACGATGACGATAGTGCTCGAAGTGGCAACTTGGCTAGACTACCAGAGCTCTCGACACGGCTGCCATAGTGATAGGTATCGGCCATTACTCTGGCATGTAACATTTAAAGAGCATTGCCTAAAATGTGCGTCTTTTTTTCGCCGCGTCCACCAACCAAACATGTGTTCAATATGTATTCTTGGGCTCATTACAAGTGATATTTGCTAAAGCTGTAAACTCAGTCCGAACTGAGTAACACAGCCTACAACTTCTTGTATCTTACGATTTCTATGGAAATGGAAAAGTTCTAGCCTTTTTCACTCAGTTCGGACTGAATTGTCAGCTTTATTGCTTCAGCAAATAATTTTTGTCATGACCTCAAGAATTTAAATTACCAATTTACCATGTTTGGTTGATGGACGTGAGAAGAAAAAAAAAACTCGCCATCTACCCTGCATAAATGGGCATTGTCTTCTATTAGGTCAAAGTTGAAATTATCGTATTAACTCCTTGAGAATTACCTGAACAATCTTGCTCTTAACCTCCAGCCCCAGCCTTTGCCGTTTCTCCATCGTAGTCCTCAATAGCCCATAGAACTGCCTATGATCATAATCCAACGCGTACGAATGCGTCTCAAACACATCCTTCAGGATCTCTATATGTTCCGGGAGAGGTTCCAGGTGGATCAGGCCCAGGTCTTCCAGGAAATGGCCGCAGTCGGTGGCGGCAAGCTTGTCGTGCACCCACTCCAGGTCGGTGAAGTAAGGCTTGGCGGCGAAGACTTCGGGCTGGTCTTTGAAGAGGTGGTAGTGCTGGTATGGGAGCTCGTCGAGTTTTCGCGTGTTGTAGCTGTTGGAATAACAATGAGAATGGTGAAGATTTTACAACAGTTTCGTTTCTGATGGTTATTTCACACAGCTTTAAAGATCAAATCTTAGACTGACTCTACGATTTAATAAGTATTTAAGGCTGCCTGTCAGTGGGGAATTGCGAAAGTGTGATGAATATGGATGTGTTGATGATACTGAATATAATAAATTAAGTGTTTGTTCTCAAGTGAATTTTAAACTACTAAGGGGTTTTCGTATATCAATGACTAAGTGTAAAATTTTTAAGAACACGTTATAACTCACCACTCATCAGAGAATTTATTTTCTTGAGATATTAGTCTTCCAGCCATCTTTGGGTCGTTTTCCGTAAACCAGACACCCTGGAAAGAAGAAATAACTTATAAGAAATTGATTGCCGTACGCCAAGGCACATGCCGAAATGCAGGAGAGTAGGCAGTGCCCATTCTTCCATGTTTCATCGCTTTTCACCATACTCCGGTTGCGGTTGCCTGCTGAGTGTTGTAATAATGGGCACAACCCCTATTTGGGGTAGGCCTGTGTCTAGCATTGGACTGAAATAAACTGATGACGTTGATGAAATTAAAGTCACAATCCCAACTTCTGTAGTTATCCACCAGTGCCCCAGTAAGAAAGATATCGATGCCTAACGGCCAAAATTGCCTAAGCGACATTTTATACGAAATCGACTTATCATATCATTGGAATCGTCTTTTTTTTCTGCGTCGTTCTATCTAGGTTTTGTCGCTCTATGATGTAAGTACTTTTTGTCGGTTAGCCGGTTGGTAAATTAAGCATAAGAGTCTTAATTTTACGTCGTAAACGACTAATATTATTGTGATTTATTCAAACTGGCGGTTAGAAAATATAATATTTCGAAATAGTTACTTAGACAATTTGGCTTGAAAAATATAAATAACAAAAATGTCGCTTAGTACATTCGGGCCGCCATTTTCAAACATAAGTTATGGCGCTTAGGATGATTTGTCCTTATGTATTACATAAATTTCTTATCCTATTTTTCTCTCAAAATACATAGTCCAATCGATGGGTATTGGTGTCCCTGGTCACAAACTTCCGCTGGTATAAGTTATCTGCGACACCCTGTATTTTTAGTATTTCGCTAACACTAAGTCTGCATCGTCAATCACTACTTATGTTGGCTTCATGTCGGTTAAGCAATTTTAATAAAAATAAAGATTCAGTTAAGTCGCTTAGGCTAACAGGAGATTTTTTTAAAGGAGGTTACGACTTTTACCTGTAAAAAAATAAAGCCATTGCATAAGCAGGGCATAAGCGCCAAAAAACACTCTTAAATGAATGATTTGTAATACTTTAATGAATTCATTTTGAAGAGAAATATCTTTTATATCTACAATTAGGAATCTTAAGAAGCAAAACCCAAGTACTTATGATTTTTTTCTAAATTTTGCAACTTTAATCCTCTCTCCTGTAAAGTTTGTGAAGTGGCGGTTAGCCCTTTTTGGCCGTTAGGCATCGATATGTTACTTTGACTAGTTCATTCGAGTGGCACCGCCTCTGTGTCTTAGCTTCTATCCTCACCTCATAATAGTCCACAAGCGTAGTCCTGACTTGGTCCTCACAATCAGCCAGGTAGCGGTCCCTGGCAGCGGAGGCCAGAGCGGCGTCCCTCCACCGAGCGGCTCCCCGTGCGTCCCAGCGCAGCCAAGGCGCCAGTAGAGCCGCAAGCTGCGGCCAGAACAGCGACGCCGGCGCCCAGGGCACTGGAGAAGGGGAGATAGGGTATATAAGTAAGATCTCATCTAACTCGCGCAATAAGTATAGTTTTCGTCATGTAAATCAGAAGTGGGCCTTAGTGGTGCAAACAGACTATAAGGCTCGTATTAATAAATCGCACTCATCTCTGAGATCGATCTTGAGTGCGAACTAGATATGTCATTCTCATACAAAACAGCACCTCAAGTTTGCACTCAAGATCGAGCTCAGAGTTGAGTGCGATTTATTAATACGAGCCTTAGTCTAAGTCTAACATCGACTGATGTACCAATGGCTGTCGAACAATCATGTTGCACATCGACTTCCTTGATTCGATTCCATTCTTATCGTCGATTCCACAATGTCTTAAAACAAAAGTTTTCAACCAGTGCGTCCTACCCGTCATGACTTATGGAGCTGATACGTGGAGCCTTAGGGCACGGCTGGTCCACAAGTTTAAAGTCGCTCAGCGGGCTATGGAAAGAGCAATGCTCGGCGTCTCTGTGCGGGATCGTATTGGAAATGATGTGATCCGGCAGAGAAGAAACATTCCCACAGAAACATCAAGAAACGAAGTGCTATAATATAGAAAAAACCTGACTCGCTTTATGATCAAGTACCTTATTTAAAAATACGAAATAAAAATTCTACTCACAGTAAGTCTCTTCGCTTCTAAACAGCTCATCATGAGCCAGCATATCCAGGATCTCTGTATCGTCCAGCCCTCTCCTGGACGCCGTCAGCAGAGCCAGGCAGTTCTTCACCCGTTCAGCTCCCAAAGCCGCCTCCGTCGTCACCAGGATCTGGATGAGCTGGCCTTCCAGATCCTCGCAGATGACGAGCTCAGGAGTGGTTTCTGGTTCGGTTTGCTCGGTGAAGGTCTCCGCTGATAAGGATATTTGCCAGGCTAGGATCTGTGGAGAATTGAAATTATGGATTAGCTTCGGACTGAATTAATTGAAATGGATGAAAACTAAAAAAACTAAGGAAGTAATAAATGAACACTGATAAATTGAGAAAACTAATGAATTAATTGATTGATTGAATTATCGTCCTATATAATTTAATCGCGGCCTTGCCCGCGTGAAATTATCAAGATTCCTGTGTTATGCCATGGAAACATATAATTTAATAAAACATATAAATGAAGTTCTTCCATTGCTGGAGGATTGCTGTACCACCGAACTATCATAGGGAGTGCACCTGTGCTTGTGCACGCACTTGTGCACTATAATAGTTCTGCGTACCTGGCGGCATGGGTATTATAATTGTTATTACCTTCGCATATAGTGGTAAAGTCTCGGCGGAAATACTGCTAGCGCGATGTAGGTTTGTAGAAAGATCACAGTGCGTGTCAGCGCCATCTATTGAGTTGCATCGGAGCTACTCCTTCGTGGCAATGTCGATAGGTGTCGCCACATTAGCCTTACCTTGGCATATAGCGGCAGCGTGCTCTTCTGTACGGTAGAAACTCTGCTAGCGCCATCTATTGAGGTCTATCGGAGCTACTCTTTTGTGGCGATGTACATAGATAGGTGTCGCCACAGTGGTCTCACCTTGGCATAAAGTGGCAGCGTGCACTTCTGCACCGCTGCTAGCTTAGCGCCTTTTACGGCGGTGCGCTAGCGCCTGTTGGGTCCCTTGATGGCCTCTCTAAGCTTGTACCGAGTTACGTTATCTTGTAATCTTGCCTCACCTTGGCGTAGAGCGGCAGCGTGCACTTGTGCACGGCGGAAACTCTGCTAGCGCCATCTATTGAGATCTATCGGAGCGATGTAGATAGGTGTCGCCACATTAGCCTTACCTTGGCATATAGCGGCAGCGTGCTCTTCTGTACGGTAGAAACTCTGCTAGCGCCATCTATTGAGGTCTATCGGAGCTACTCTTTTGTGGCGATCTTGATAGTCTAAATAGGTGTCGCCACAGTTGCCTCACCTTGGCATAGAGCGGCAGCGTGCACTTCTGTACGGCAGTTAGCTAAGCGCCCTCTAGCGCCGGCTTTGAGTCCCTTGATGGCCTCCGCCTCCGCCTTTTTCGCTTGTAGTTTGTAGGTGAGGACCGAGGTACGTCGTCTTGTAATCTGGCCTTACCTTGGCATAAAGTGGCAGCGTGCACTTCTGCACGGCGGCCAGCGCGCGCTCGGGCGGGGCGCCGGCGCCTGTTGGGTCCCTTGATGGCCTCTCTAAGCTTGCACCGAGTTACGTTATCTTGCATCACCTTGGCGTAGAGCGGCAGCGTGCACTTCTGTACGGCGGCCAGCGCGCGCTCGGGCGGGGCGCCGGCGCCGGTCTGGCTGTAGGCCGCCGCGCACGCCGCCAGCACCGCGCGCGCCTCCTCCGCGCACACCGCGGGAGCCCGCACTACCCGCGGACCCTCCTCGGAGGACAGGCACGCCATTATAGCCGAGGAGGACGGCTCGTCTGCCTCTGTGGAGTAGAAATGATGGAGAATATGAGAATTCGAGCCTTTTTTCATACCAGCTGCGCGGTGAAGGAAACCATCGTGAGGGAACTTGCACACTACGAGTTAGTGTGTGAAATGGAGAAGAAAATCGTAAAACACTCCTTTTATAAATTGTCAAGTGAGTTTTTGTGTGTTTTTATTTCACAAAATGATCACGACCCTCAGTAATGAAGAATGTGACTCAGACCAACCAGCACAACAACAATAAGTACGAGGCTGATATAATACGGAGACGAATCAAATCTTAAGATCTTCCTTAATGTAGTGCTGTCTAAAAACCCACCTTCAGTGACAGTGACGATCATCTTGACGTTATCAGGCAGCCGGTCGGGCAGCCAGCGGGCGGCGCGCAGGGCGTCTGCCCCCACCACCGCCAGGAGCGCCCACCCATCCCTCACTGGCCAGTCTTCACTAACACTCACCCTCAGTGACGGTGACGATCATCTTGACGTTATCAGTCAGTTGGTCGAATCGTCTGATCCACTGCCACAGAACGACCAGACGTCCCTCACTAAGTCAGTGGCCAGTCTTTACCAACTCACCCTCAGTGACAGTGACGATCATCTTCACGTTATCAGGCAGCCGGTCGGGCAGCCAGCGGGCGGCGCGCAGGGCGTCTGCCCCCACCACCGCTAGGAGCGCCGGCCGCGCGCGACCCAAGCTGGCTAGGGCTGCGGGGAGCGCCGCTGATAGCGACCATACGTCCTGAGGAGACGCGGGGCAGGTTGTTAATTTGGATAGGAATGACAATGTATTTTTTAATAAAATGTCAACACAATTCGACTATAGAACTATGTGTAGGACTAAGATTTTTATTAAAATATTGATTGATTAATAGTAACAATATATACTTATTATGTAGTACTAGCGGCCGCCCGTCTGTCGTTACTAGGGTCTAAAGATTGTTTGTGCCAAAATTCATTCATTCAGGCACATAGTCACAGTTGCTTTCGCTTTTAAAATACGAGTATTAGTAGAAGGAATATCGTATTTTTGTAATGGATTAATTATTATAATTCCAAAACCTGAGGTTATTTCCGAACGAAACAGGAGCGGTTGCTAATGTTTTACAAATCTACTTTGAACTTACATAAGAACGTTAAATCATTAAAACATAAGGAAGACTGATTGTATTAATTTATTAAACTTACGTTTCTTCCTCTATACACGGATCCGGTGTGCAAGACGTAGATTTGGTCCAAAATAGACTTCAGTAACTGATGAGAGCTGCTCGACTGGGATGTGAGACCCACGAACCTAAGGAATAGGAAAAATAGGACATGTACTTCGTACATATATTAAAAAATGTCTGTACCCATAAAATTACGAGTAAAAAAAAGACATTTACCATTTACTTTTACGATTACCAACGTTAATGTTGTTTATACTTATTACTGAGAAAAAGGGATCCCAATCTAGTGCCCTGTGTTATTCCCAAGTGAAACTCATTCGTTCTCGATTTTCAGCCAATATCAACTGTGTTTTAAATGGATTCTGATTTATATTAAAAATCTTTTTACTTATGACAATTTATTCAATACCTATGACGTTGATGGTAAAGGCATCTGTAAGCTTTTCAAAAGTCAAAAAATATCGACAGATCCCTCTTTCCAACTGGGCTTAATGGGCACGTCCTCAGGGCGCCACAGTCATTTGGGGCTCCCAGACCCTAAATTGGGGCCCCCAATGGCGACATGATAACCAAACCAGAGGTTTAAAGGACCATACGCCCTAGTGGTCTAGCCAAAACTTTCGCGAGCGAGTGTGAGCTATTGCTATCTTCGCGACTTATATCTCCATCCGGCTCATGCAGATACTTCGTCCTCGTCTACTGGGATGGAGATATAATTCGCGAAGATACCGTTATTTCGCTCTCAATATTTTTAATTCGCTTTCAATATATTTACCTCACGATGATCGCTAAGTCCTGCTGGCACTGCGGCGCGAGGCTGACGGCGCGCGCGACGAGCGTCGCCTTGCCGCAGCCCGCGCCGCCTATGAGTGCTAGCGGCACGTTGCTGTCTCCTGTTATGTAGCTGTAACACGAAGTATAGTGCTTTTTAAGTTAAAGACTTTCGTGTTGTATTTTAACAAAAATATTATTCTAATATTGAGCGTGGAATCCAGTGATTAACAGATGTCACCCACGATTTCCATCGACTAGAATGAAGCATGATAATGTAAGTGTTGTGAGCCGTGAAAATGTGGGTGGCATTGGGGTGAGAGGCTGCAGAATTTCAACCACGCCGTAATGCAGCCGAAACTAGAAGCAGCAAGATTTTGTTGTGTATTTTTTTGTTTAGTGTTATGTTTTGGTGTAAGAGTGCAGAGGATTAACTTCTTTTTTAATTTAAATATCATGGTCATGATGTTATGAAAAAAAAAAACATTAAATAATGAGATAAAATGTTTACTTACGATTTAAGCTCGTTAAGTGTCACCTCTCTGTTGGAAGTGCACTGCGCCGCTTTTTGGCAAAACGCGAGGTGCTCATTTATTTCATCGATTAAACTGAAAAAGAGAAGATTTTAAAATGAGATTAAAACGAATAAAAATAATTTTCATTATATTAAATTTTGTCTTTATCTGATAGTGAAGACTTCTCCTAATTATACGGTTGCAGCCCTTGGCACATATTTAAATGAATTGAAAACCGCACTATGGCGGTTCTGAAATTTCGCTGCCCACTAGAACGTCGTCAAAATATACAAGATTGTAAGAGCTTGCTGTACACATTGTTATCGAAAGCTTCAAGTAGGAAAATATATTATACATCTTTTTGAAGTCCAACAGGCAAGTTTAGATACCCATACGGTGCGCACGCCTTGCGTGTCCTCGACTACTGACCTGGTGGGTATCCCGTTGTATCGTTGCCCACTAGGATGTCATCAATATAAACAAGATTGTGAAAGCTTGCTGTACACTTTGTATCGGAATTTTCCGGTGAGAAAATACATTCTGCATCTTTATGAAATCCTACAGGCAAGTTGAGATTCCCATAAGGTGCGCACGCCCTGCGTGATCGCCTACTGACCTGGTGGGTATCCCGTTGTATCGTTGCCCACTAGGATGTCATCAATATAAACAAGATTGTAAAAGCTTGCTGTACACATTGTATCGGAATCTTCCGATGAGAAAATACATTCTGCATCTTTATGAAATCCTACAGGCAAGTTTAGATACCCATAAGATGCGACGGGCTCGTTGGTCTAGTGGACAGAGACCCTGGTTACAAAACCAAGGGTCGCGGAATCGAATTCCGCTAGTGGATTTCAGATCCCTTTTTCCACAATTAAAGGTACCCGTTGTTCTTCCTCAGGGTTTAAAGATTTTCTGTGCCAAATGTCATCAAAATCAGTTGATAGATTTAAGCGGGAAAGGGACAGACAGAGTTACTTTTGCGTTTATAAAATTAGTAGGGATTTATTTACTTATGCGCTGCTTGTAAACGTTTTCGGCTCTACTGACCTGGTGGGTATCCCGTTGTACCCGGCGGGCGCGTCGTTCTCCGCGACGAGCGAGTCGAGGAGCGCGTCCAGTCGCTCTCCCATGGCGGTGCGCACGCCCTGCGTGTACTCGTCCTCGCCGCCAGGGGCGCTGCGCCCGCGCACGCTCGCACGGATTATGTTGCGCTCACTCAGGTGGAGCTGTGGGTGAGATAGCAGATTTGATCAGGGTTTTAAAACGAAGATATGTAATTTTTTCACTCATGTAAAAGAACAGAAAATATCAATGAATAAAAGAATGCCCGCATTCTTTGGGAAGTCAGCGCATTCCACTATGGCCCGGCGATATATCAGTTGTCACTCAAGTATAATATTTTCGGCTTGTTCTTCGATATTTCTTTAGCTTTACCTTTCTAAACTTAAACTTATAAAATCTTAAAAATAGGTACTTATCACCGAAGACGAGTCGCTGGAGGGCGGACGGTTTCTTTTTGTCCACATTCGGAGATAACCCTTATATAGCGTGTTATACGTTTAAAATCAGGTGGAAACTGTATTAGTACCCACCTTCAGGTCCTTCTGCATATTATTCAACCTCCTCTGCAGCTCATGGTGGTGCGCCTGATCCGCCGGCTCGGGCGTGTCGGAGCCCCCGGAGGCCGGAGCCCCGGTCGGAGCGCCCGCCCCCGCGCGCCACACCCACACACAGCGCCGCGCCGCTTCCACGCTCATCAGGACTGTGTGCTGCACCTCCTGGAGTGATGTAAATAGAGTGTTAGACAGTGAAATGAAATGAAATACAGCAATTTGATTCACTTATTGAATTCTTTTGCACGTCAAAACTTTTTTCGCCCTACTAGCGCCTCGACGAGAATTGCATTCTGAGAAGAGACGCCGGAAAAAAACACAACAGTTACGCCTTTCTCTTTAAAAAAATCAATATTATAATTAAAAATAAAGTGCGGCTGAGCAGTTTAACATATCATGGACATGTTAAACTGCTCAGCCCTGCTCTGCTCTGCTCATTTCCTCTATTTCATAATAGTCTTTCTTAATCAGTGCCAGTAATAGTTTAATGATCCTCCATGAGTTTTCATTACCACAGTCCTGACTCAGTATCAATTCAATACAAGCGTTATCAGACTCTGGAATTTGACTGTTTTTGTGAGCCAAAATTCAACGGGAATTTTTAAGCAGTTTAATGCCCCAATATAGAATGTGGCCACTTCTCCCGAAGACTCACAGCCTGACGAATGGTGGACAACGTGCACTGCACGAGCTCTTAGCAAAAAAAGATCTATGATGATGATCCTTTTGCATCTCTTATCTCCCATCTACATCTACAATTCTACAGAGATCGCGAAGGAACGCTAGTATATTATAAGGTTGCTTAATTTTTTGTTTCGGTCGAAGGTTTTGTTTCTTTTGTTTTTCCCGTTGTGTTGTTAAGTCAGTATTTTCTATCCATCTACTCACCTGTTCAACCACAGTAGTGAGGTACGCGTCACAAGCCTCCTGCGGCAATGTTCGCACGAGCACACTCAAAGTCTTGGCCATCTCGCGCCGCCAGCGAGCCGGCGCGCCTCGCACCAGCCGATAGCATGGCGGCGTCGTGCTGCAGTCTAAACTGTACCTGGGTAAAGAAATTAGGGGATTATGGTGAAGGTTTGTCTAATGGGTATTATATTAAGTTAGAATTCGTGTATTTGGCTGATGGTTCGCCCCAGCGGCGGCCAAGGAGAGCCTTGCAATGGGTTAGGCCGCCCCTAATATACAGACAACAGCACGTCATACAAAACACTTTTGACGGGACTATTGCGGGCTAGCAAAGTCATGTAGCCCCTCTGGGCTACAGGACTTTGCGATGCTCTGGGCGACAGGTCTTTGCGCCGGTCCTTTGTCTTACATTGAAAGATTTACACTTACACATACAGTGATGTTAGCCCCTGATAAATATTAGAATTGCTGTTTGCGGCATTAACTAAGACTAAAATCTTGAATTTATAATAAGGAACAAAATCAAAAGACTTAAAGAAATAAAAATAAAGTAAAAACAGTTTCTTTATTATTTGCTCGACGCGAGGCAAGACCTCGGGCGATTGCTCTGTTCGCCACACCCTTAGGCCGCTACTGATGATGATGATGATAATGCTTAAACTTACCATTTGTTAAGCAAGGCCTTGTCGCTCTCGTCTTCGGCCGCGTCCAGCGCGGCTTTGAAGTCTGCGCACTCCAGCGTGTGCGGCAGCAGCGGCGTGCCCAGCCCCGAGTTGAGGAACAGCACCGGCACCACGGCGCCCAGCTCCGACTGCCCTGGAGTACGAGGAATATGGACGTTATTGCAAGGTCGATAAGAGCCTTTATGCCTCTGGCAGATCACCATGTAATGATGTGACGCGCGGGAGATCGGCAAAACAACTGTTACTTAGGACGTCCAGACTATAATGGTTGAATGAATGCTTACAATTAAGACTAAGGCTCGTATTAATCAATCGCACTCAACTCTGATATCGATCTTGAGAGCGAATATGTCATACAGCATTTTAAGTTTTCGCTTCAAGATCGATGTCAGAGTTGAGAGCGATTTATTAATACGGGCCTTAAGTACTAACTTACAGCCAGCCAAAAGTCATAAGTGTTTCGCCTGACGTGCTCTTGGCTGTTTTTTATAGGGAGGTAAACGAATAAGAGTGTTATCTGATAGTAAGTTATTACCGCTGCTCATGGACTTCAACAATAGCACAAGGGTCGCAGATGCGTTGCCTGCCTTTAAGACCCCATACCCTCCCCAACTGAGATCTGGCGACCTTACTCACTATCAGAAATATAGCACAACAGTTACGAAGTACTAATTCACATTGGTCTTCTGTAAGGTGGAGGTACTTCCCCAGAGGAGTGGCTCATTCGAGTGGAAGAACCTCCGCACAACAATATCCACCGAAGCTGAGTGGAAATCAGATGTATCAATAAATCAATGCCGCAGCTGAGCTGAGTCAGAGAAGACATCTCAGCTCCACAGCACACATCTTGGCTTTGGTGGAGTATCACCCTCGAAAGACGGATATGTGTTGGTTCTTATCACGCTTGCAGAGTGTAGAGCCTGTGAGCATAACCCTTATCTTGAGGGGTCTACATTTATTAGCAGTGGACTGCAGGCTAATAGTGAGTACTTACGTGCGAGCTCGGCTATACACAGAACTGGGAAGCGATGGTCCCGCTGCTGTTCCAACGGCGACCTCCAGTGCAGGTCAGCCACATGCACGCGCCAGCCTCGGCCTCGGGCGCGCGCTCGTAACCTGGCCGCTGCGCCGCACTGCAGGGCTCCCTTCTCCGCGCAGCAGTCTGGAAGAACAGAATGAAGAATGTGAAGGCAAGGCTTTATTTGTTGTTTTTTAGCAGATGGCAGAGGTGGCAGACGAGTGTGTCGCCTGATGGTAAGCAATCACCGCCGCCCATGGACATACGCGACACCAGAGGAATCGCCGATGCGTTGCCGGCCTTTAATTCGTAGGGAGAGAGTGGAAGTGTCACTAAGCTCATCCTCTCTTGAGGCTTTTAATTTTGCAGATCATCCTTTGGAAATGAAGGTGTTTCTGAAATCGAATTCAGTAGTTTCATTTGGAGTAAAATAAGCGTTTGCCATCGCAAACGCTTATTTTTTATTATTATCTAACCCATCGGTTTGATCCATCAGTAGGTCTATATCTATATTTTTTTTTGAAAAGGAACCAGACAGAAAATTTGGCCGCCAAATGGCGTAACGAAGACGTAGCGTAGGGTACTCGTTAATATGATGTCTATGGTCGAATTGATGGCTCCTTGACGTTTCGTAAAAAAATTATGGATCACAGTTGGGTCTTATTCATACGTTATGCCATCTAGGGGAGACTTAGGCACGGGCCCTGATCAAATCAGATGCTATGACTTCTATTCAGCTGGCCTTGTGCTTGTGTAGGATCGTCACGCGGCCTGTAGTCACTGGTGTACCTTGGCTGTCGGCGGCGCACACGTAGATGAGCATGGCACGGCGCCGGCGCGCGCGCTGTGGCAGGCGCCCGAGCAGGCAGGCCTGTGCTCGTGTCGCCACGCGGCCTGTGGTCACTGGTGTACCTTGGCTGTCGGCGGCGCAGACGTAGATGAGCATGGCCCGGCGCCGGCGCGCGCGCTGTGGCAGCCGCCCGAGCAGACAGGCCTTGTGCTCGTCGGGCAGGGTTGCCACCGTGGCCGGCATGGGCGGGCCCTCCACATCCTCGCGGGGGGAGGCGCAGGCCACCGGTGATGAGAGGGAGATGGAGTCTGGAAAAATAAGATTATTTATTTATTTAGCTACTAGCGGCCCGACACGCAGTTTCACCCGCGTCCTGGTATAATAGCATATAGCCTAGATATACATAAATAAATTATAGCCTACGTTACTTAGGCTGAATGCATCTTCCCAATTGTGGAATAATTTTTGAAATGGTAATTTATAGTATTATTCAAGTAATATATAAAAACTTTATTGACCACGCAAGTAAGTAAATTACAAAAGGCGGACTTAACGTTACAAGCGTTCTCCGCCAGTCAAGTCAAGATTGAGGGGTTATGAATTCGTGAAAGTTAATTAGCGCTTTGATGCTTAAATGATTTTGGTAAGACACTGAGAAAACTTTAAACTGTTTTGTAATAAGATTAAGTAACATAATAAGTATTTTCAATACTGGTTAATACAATGTTTATATTTGGAAGAAGGTTTCCAAAAAAGTTGAATTTTTGAGAAGCTCTGTATTTGGTTACAGGAAAGAGGGGTCTGTATTTCGTTATCCTATTCGAGAGTTATAATGACAGGACATTTTACCAAAAAGAAACGGTTGGTTCCTCCGTGTTTTAGTACCTTTATCAATGTTACAAGAGGCAGTTAACTAACTCTGACAAGATCGACATCGACATATAATTGAGCGATGTCAATTTAGTCTACAAAGAAAAAAACTTTATATACAGTAAAGGGGATTTCTCACTGCCAGAATTAGTCGATAATTCAAGAAAATTATCTTAACTATTTTAATTACAATGCTGCAATGGGGTTAAATATGCCTTTGTCCACGTGGATTTTAGTCTTTGTCCTTTCTCAGGGTCTAAAGATTGTCAGTGCCAAACATGAAAATCGTTTGAGAGGTTTAAGCGGCAAAGCGTAACAAACAGACAAACAGAGTTACTTTCGCATTTATAATATTAGTAGGGATGTAAAAACAATATGGGCGATGTAAGTAAATGTGAACATCTTGTGAACGGTAATTTTCCCTCAGTGAGGGACCACCTTTAAAGGAAAAACAAGTTTAGCACGTAAAGGCGATTCATTGTTCGTTTTTCCAAACTCTCTAATTGGACTCCGATATCAGGGACATATTTTTTTTCTTGTCAAAGGAATCACTGCTAATGAGCCTTACACTGTCGACTTAAACTTTACAATGGCTTGTCATTAATGCTCTGTGATATTTTAAACTGTATCTTCGCCTGTGTTCTTGTTGCATAGATGTGGAAATAAAATATAGCAAATGTAGGTAAAGCTGAAATATGCGTAGCGTTTGTAAAACCAAACGTTATCTGATGATTAATAAGAAGAACAAAGAATAACGGGTTGGCAGAAAAAAGTACAATTTTAAAAAATTTAAACCGACTTCAAAAAAATCGTGAACACAAAAATAAACTAAAAATTAAAAAGTAATTCCTAATATCTATTACCTAATACTATAATTTTCCTAAACTATGTCAAAGTAATCTTAAACAAACTAACTGAAGTCGGTGCTTTTTCTCTTCTGCTTTTTTGGGCAGGCACCGACTTCAGTTAGTTTGTTTAAGATTACTTTGACATAGTTTAGGAAAATTATAGTATTAGGTAATAGATATTAGGAATTATTTTTTAATTTTTAGTTTATTTTTGTGTTCACGATTTTTTTGAAGTCGGTTTAATTTTTTTTTAAAAAGTCAGTTTATTTCATGATTTTTAGTTGTGTTAAAGCGTCGTGAACTTAATTATTAATAGGAACTTAGTTGTTGTTAAAAGTAAATGAGAGTGTGGATAAATTACTTGTTCTCGCGAGAAGGCCCAGCGAGACTTCTCGGCGAGATTTCTCGCCGTGGGTCTGGATGTAATATACACAAGTATCACGTTAGCCCCACATACATTCGATCGACCAATTGCAGTTCTGCCTTCCAACTCCTAACCGTTAAGGAGTACTGTAGCTTCATCATCAGCACAGTAGCATCAGATGTTGATTCAAGCATACCTCACAAGCAACATTTAAGCCCTACATATTACTAAATAGTTTCCATCGACCAATTGCAGTTCTGCCTTCCAACTCCTAACCGCTAAGGAGTACTGTAGCATCATCATCAGGACAGCAGCATCAAATGTTGACACCCTGAAGCATATACCTGAGTAAAACATGATTACGTAACAAAAACACCATACGAGCATACAATTTTCGGTGGTTGCTCTCGATTTCTCCTGGATTCCATGATCAAATCCTGGACTGGTGAAAATGGGACCACCTCAGAACTGAACTCTATGCAACAAAAAAAAATTTTTGAAATCCGTCCATATTTGACGAAATTATCGATGAACATACATAAAAAAAAAAAAAAAAAAATTATACATACAGACGAATTGAGAACCTCCTCCTTTTTTGAAGTCGGTTAAAAAGCAATTCAAGCAGCCTGCTGCTAATATGGCGAATGTCCCACAAGTTATTCGGATGTTTACATATGCGTCCCGATGGAACTGACATTAAATAAATGTCCACTCGAGCCGAAGATAACTCACGATCAAGAGTCGACGCGACGAATGTAAATTGTATTTCAACACATTCCTACTAATAACTGCCAAAATAACTCTGTCTGCTACGTTTCCTTTATTAAAGAGTTTAATTTCGATGCCGTTTAGTCCCGTCCTAGATCAGTAATACACTTATTCTTGCCCATGTGTGTCATAAGAAGTAACTAATGGATATTTGCCCGCGGTAACGTTTTTTTGAACAGTTTTTTGGCTGACTGCTCTTAAAATAACAGGTTGCCACAGCGTGCGACTATTACAGTGACTATAACTGAAATTAGCTTGTTATATCCTTCACCATCTAGGAGGCCTACCTCTCGCAGTGGTAGCAACAGGCTGATGATGATGTAAATTATCTTTTTAGTTTTACTAGGACTACTATTTTTTTTAATACAATAAATATTTCCTCTACATCACATACATTGCTATAACTCCGTTTTAAGTAGCTTAAGCACTTGTGTTACAGACATCAGAATCAATAGTGGTATTACAAATATACTTAAATTGATACATATTACACCCAGACCAGACCAGACCAGGCCGGACAAACAGACATGTTCAGGCACACAAGTGTTTGGCCTGTGCGGGAATCGAACCCGCGACTTTTTGTATTATACTTCTTGACCACTACACCAAACTATATTTTTTCAAATCGGACCAGTAGTTCCTGAGATGAGCGCGTTCAAACAAACAAACAAACTCTTTAGCTTTATTATATTAGTACAGATTTTTTAACTAAAACGAGCGCTTGTCCATATCGCAAGAGGCGCTGCGTTCGATTCCCGCCTGAGCCACCTAAGATCAGATGAATTTTAATTTGTTTATAATAATAAAAATAACTAGAAAGTACGTGACGGGCCCGTTGGTCTAGTGGTCAGAGACCCTGGCTACAAAACCAAGGGTTGAGATGAGACAAATGTTTGTTTGATGATCATCAGCATTTGAACTCAAGTCATGGATGTTTATAAAAGTATTTAAGGATGTCTATTCGTTCACTAGCATCCATAGCTTCGAGCTTAGTATGGGACTAGGCAATTGGTGTGTTAGTTCAAGGCATTTATTAATTTATATACCCTGTATATAAAGTTCTGGACTATTGTATTATCACACCTTTGTTTATCATGTGTCAAGCAAAAATAAATAAATGAATAAATAAATACCCGAAACGCTGGAGCCGACAGGGCGCGGCCCCTTCAGCTGCGGCCGCTGGTCGGGCGCGCGCTCGGGCTCCGGGCGCGGCGCCGGCGCCGGCTCGCGCGCCTCCGCCGCCCGCGACGCGAGGTACACGCCAGACCTGCAACAGAAGGATAATGGTGATATAACTTAACTGAGAAATTGATCTGGCTCGAAGGACCAGGATTAATGGTCCTTCGCGCCAGGGAACTTCTTCGCGGAGCCAAGTTGCCACTTTGACGAATTCGCCAGACGCTTTCGTCGCAAATTATATTGCCCTCCCGCACACGAGCAATTTATGTGAGCGGGATGGAGGTATAAGTCGCTTCGAAAGCGTATGGCGAATTCGTCAAAGTGGCATCTTGGCTAGCCTAACCAGATCCGGTTGGTGAGAAAACTAATTTATGCAAAAATAAGGACCAGAAGTAAGACTTTTTACAATACATAATACAATAAAATATTAAGTTGAATTTTAACTTAAGATTTTAATGTTGCACAAGTACATATACATTATCAGTAATTAACGATGTTACATTATCCTGTAACACCGTCAATATTTTATAAGGTAAATGCCTCCGTTCAGCATAATATGACGTAAACCTTAATCTGTAGGAAGCCTTTGACCAGCAGTAGGTTGTAGCGGGCTGATTATGATATCCAAAGGCATTAAATCAGCAGATTTAATTTCAAAACAAAAGCTACATTGTGTTATTACCAGCTCAGAAACAAATGTGGTGAGCTATACAACCTTTTATACAAGTGACAACTACAACACACGATCAAAAAAGCCTTTGTTCTTAATTAAACTTTGTATTTTGTATAACTTTGTACATACAAAGAGGTATCATGCCACACTAGTTAGTAATACCGTTAATTTCCCCACGGAACGTATAAAATTGTCTACTGTAATAAAGTAACGACATTTCGTGATGTAAAACTATAAGGTTCGGCTTAAAAACCCATTTGATATGCTACGCCGTAGTAATGGACATTACGTGTGACTACGAGCAGAGTCTGATGTTACTGTAGCACGGCGTAGCGTTCGTAGCAAGGGTCATTGCTACGAAGCACTGTTTATTTGGTACAATTAAATTATATTTAAAACTGGTATTATTTCCATTTCTGGATTATTAAAGTATCTTATATTTTATATATAACTTACTCGTATGCTGAGCTGTGCGGTGCTGGTCTAGAATAGTACTTGTAAGAGGCAACTTAGGGACATGACCTGGTCGATCAAATTATTCTGAATTCATTAATTATGTTTATTTGACCACTAATAATAAATAAATTAAATGTCTCTTTATGCTTAAATAGATACATACAACATGGGTGTTGACACAGACAAAGAGTCATGTTCATACACACAAGTAAAATAATAAAAAATAAATGAAATAAATGCCTTGGACAAACACACCAATTGCCTAGCCCCAAACTAAGCTCGAAGCTTGTACTATGGAAGCTAGGGAACGGATAGACATACTTAAATAAGTTTATAAACATCCATGACTCGAGTACAAATGCCGATGTTCATCACACAAACATTTGCCCCTAGCGGGATTCGAACCCGCGACCCTCGGTTTTGTAGCCAGGGTCTCTGACCACTCGACCAACGGGCCCGTCAAAGAAAAAGTGTGTGCTTGGATTGAACCTGCGGCCTCTCGGCCTAATAGTCAACTTCTTGACCACTACACCAAGAGGGTCGTCGAATGAATATTGTATTTTTTAGCTTTTTTATTATTTACAATCTTAAGTATAGTTTTAAATATTTTTATTAATATACATTAAGTCATACTGCAGAAAACTATTAAACTCTACAATACCCCAACAAAACAGCGTTCCTTAGAGTATTTCACAGCACGATCTCTAGAATTGCTTCTAAATAATGTTACCTACCCGGCGTACTACGTCATAGGAGAGGGAGGTGGGGGGTGACCCACCCCACTCTGTGTGATGCTCCACTTGAACCATTTGATCATCCATACTGAGTAGGAGGTCATTTACAACGGCAGACTAACGGCCGCCCGCGACTTTGGCCGCGTTGATTTAGGTTTTCACACACATAGTGGTATATTATGGCTTCGTCTTCGTGGACAAATGGACTAGCCAAAATCAAAATAGGTTTACATTTCGAAACTGGTTGGAATTTAGCAAAACCACCTGAAGGTGTAGAAATAAAGTATATGTACATAGAAATAAAGTAAGCTACAATAAGTACAATAAGTAAGCTAAGTTAAGTATAAGTAAGCTACAATATACTTTACTTTCACACCTAGGTGTCAAAGTAAAGTATATTGTATTGTAAGGGGAAGTACACTTGCTGCTGTATTTATGATTTACCATAGGGAAACATAACCTTTGCAATTAGAAAATTCTTATTGCTTTAGAACAGAGCCGATTTTACTTTTAACCGTCAACTGTCACTGGGATCTTCTTAGATGAAATATAATTTAGGTATAAAATTTTACTCAAAGGAAACATTATTATATTCTTCTAAATAATGAAAACTACATTCAAAGGTATTTTTTAGCTTGAGTCCACCGGTATTCGAACCGACTAAACTCTGAAAAAGTTGTACACCGTATTTTTATTCCCATTCGTAATAAGGTACCTACCATGAAGTCAGATCAAGGTAAAATACAATTTTTTTTAATTTAAGGAAAAAGCGTAATTGGCAAATATCTCATACCCCCTCCTTTTAATAAATCCCCACCCTCATATTAATAAAACAAAGAATTGGAGGGTTCGAAATAGTGTTCAAGTAAACATTTGCGCGGGAACTGGCGTGATGGATGACAGCAAACACAAATACTGACTTGAAGCCAGACTTATTGTGTTTTGAGGAAAACAAACAAAATAAATAAATACCTTGGACTAACACACCAATTGCCTAGCCTACTAAGCTCGAAGCTTGTACTATGGACGCTAGGGAACGTATAGACTTAAATACTTTTTATAAACATCCATGACTCGAGTACAAATGCCGATGTTCATCACACAAACATTTGCCCCTAGCGGGATTCGAACCCGTGACCCTCGGCTTTTTATCCAGGGTCTCTGACCACTAGACCAACGGGTCCGCCTAGAGATTGTTTGTTTGTTTATTTGATGACGCGATCTCAGGAACTACTAAATTCACGCGGAGGGAGTCGCGGGCGGCCGCTAGTATATATGTTCAAGTAAAGAATTCCACGATAGTGTCCCAGTTACATTTCCTATTCGCACGCAGTAAACATTTCCATGCAGTCTGGTGTGAGTGACGGATGTCCGCGAACGCAAATGCCGACGTCTTGACGTCACGCTACTGTCAAACGACGAAGACCGGAACCAATAGGCACCGTGCAGAAACTATAGAGGGCGCTAAAATCCCGATATTTTTTCTGAGGTTTGACAGTAGAATTTGACATTGAGGGTAAAAGTTTCGAATATGAGTCACTAGATGGCAGAATAAGGCGCCGTGTTTTTCCGTGTTTTGACAGTAGAATTAACGACATTGAGAGTAATAGTTTTGAATATGAGTCACGAGATGGCAAAGTCATCGCTACGCACGGTGCCTATACTTATAATACATGTGAGAGAAACCTCACGCGGACGGAGTCGCGGGCAGCCTCTAGTTGATGGATATAATGTTCAAGTAAATTCCACGATAGTGTCCCAGTTCCATTTCCTATTTGCACGCAGTAAACATTTCCATGCAGTCTGGTGTGAGTGACGGATGTCCGCGAACGCAAATGCCGACGTCTTGACGTCACGCTACTGTCAAACGATGAAGGACGGAACCAATTCAAAGTAATTCAAACATGCCTACAATCGTTGAGAAAGTTCAAAAAAAATTGTACACCAAATAAAATAGGACGCAAGTTTTTTTTAACACGGGCACTAAGTTTTTTTATACATTTAAGTTACCGTCGGTTATGGCACAGATAACATAATAGAAGTAATGGAATATGTAAGCACCATAAAATAATTTACGACACTTTCCCCCATCATGAAATCGAATCCAGGACCTCGAAATTAATGTACGACTAGGCCAACGAGATGTGTCCGTCCAGGCTTTAGGGACGTTCAGATTTAAGAATGAAAAAAATTAAAGATAATTTGTACTATTGTAAAGTTTTGATTTAATTACGAATTCTACGACTTTTTGTTCGTCATTTGTATGAAACTTCTGTAGATAATACAGGCTTCAGAATTAGAGAGAACAATAAAATTAATAGTCTTCAGTGTTTATCAGTGTCGGTCTAATAAAGCGCTATTGAATTGCATTATTTAATTATGAATCAACAGCATCAGCAGCCAAATCCTTTGCGAGGTTTAAAAGATCTCAGCAAACATCACTTATATCAAGACAAACCGCCCATTTTTTAAAATATTACAGCAATGCGTTGTCTAAGGATATCCAGACGTCAAGAAAAAAAAAACAGCCTACTGGCTGACAAAAGAAATTAAAAGAAAAAAAAAAGCTGTCCTGTATTGCATTATCCAGTTTTAAATCAATAAACCCGAGCCTAGGGAATACCGCGGGGCGTGGCCGGGGGAGGGGCGCCGACGTCAGCGTGACGTCACGCCGTGACGCGCGCCCGACCTACTTACGGCACGCGTGCGGGATTTCAAATTTCGAACCGCTTTGTTTATTTTCGAATCGATTTTTTTTCTTCTTTTTAAAGGCGGGTTGAGTTTGATGATTTTAAATGGCGAGTGTTTTAATGTCTTATTAGCTCTGCTTGGTAAGAAATAGTGCGCATATTTTGGGGAAATTACTGCTTTTCATGAAGAGGCAAACACGTTTGAAGGACAACTGATAAGAACTCTACCTACTCCTAAAAGTGCAATGAGCTGTTAGTTTTTTATGAAGTATTTAAAAAAAATATATAAAGAGTTTTTCTTTCTTCTTTTTAAAATTGCGGGTTGATCTGGTATTTTAAACGCCCAGAGTTATTTAATTTTTTCTTTAATTTGATCTACATGGTAAGGACATTTTCGTGTATGCCAGGAAAAATATTTTTTTTCATGTAGTTGCAGGCATCTTGTTTGAAGGACACATGATGACCATCTTTCATTTATATTTATCTACAACCAACAAACCATTCACATATAAACTACTCGAATTACAAAGGCATATTATTAACATTCTACTATCTAAGCTTATTAAAGCCCTATTCTATCCCCAATGAGCTTCAGATAAAAATATTCACATAGCTCGGATGTGCTATGGCTATGTTTCTATCGGCGAATGGAGTGCTGAGGACTTTAGTATAGTATGCTTCACCTTATATTATTATGATCCATGTGAAAGGTGAACTTTTTATACGAAATCAAACTTTATTTCAAGGCAAAAAGCTCCACATGCTTTTCATACATTTCGTTAGAGTTCTGTTCTTATTGCTTTAGATCCAATTTAGAACAGTGTGGATATTCCTTGGAACCGTCAACTGTCACTGGAATTATCGTAGGTGAAATATAATAAAGTCATGCGAGCGTTTTGTTTTTATTCGCATCGATTTTATGTTTTTGAAAGGGCGTGTAAGTTTGTATATTTTTGATAAGCAATGAGTGCGCAGTACGATTCTCGAAAGATGACCTATAATAGCGACCAATCTGTGTCGTACACTTATGTAGGTATGTTGAATAACTAAAAGTTTATACATAGGATAGGTAAAGTTAATGTTATTCATGTTTTGGCGCATTCCGCCCGCGCCTTACCCCGTTACCTTTTAAGGGTCCCAAAAATACCCTTCATGCATTGATCAACAGCTTAATTATATCGTTGTCAGCCTGTCGCTTTACACCGATGGACGTAGGCCTCCTTCAGGTTGGAGTTGTCTTAAGTAGGTAAAAAAGCCAAGGAATGTTCTTTAACCTTTTTGTCTCATCGGAGGGCTTGTACCTGGAAAGAAAGGAAGGAAGGATAAATAAATTGTTGTTAGGTAAGTCTAAAATTCTTATAAAAAAGTCCAGATATATATTATTTGTCTGGAAGAAAAAGTCATAACTGAAACACACAAGCGTCAAGCTAGCTTGCAAGATTTAAGCAAGAACAAGACCTAAACTGCTGAGTTTGGGCAACACTAGGTCCTCAATTGTGGAGTCGAGTAGTTTAAGTGAACATTGGGACAGGACAGTCACCTGATAGAAGTTAAAATTGAGAAGGCTGTGCACTGTGCAGTTAGGTACGAAAAGTTTCTGTGCCATACAAAAGTGTGTTTGTCGAAACAGTGAACTTAACATTATATAAACAAAAAAAAAACTTAAAATTTTAAAGTAGTCAAATACCCCTTAGAATACATTTGGCCCATAATTTACTCTAAACGTTATTGCAAAACCTATTAAGATTAAAACTCAATACGCGTGCCCCATTCAATTGTATTTAAAATGTACAAATAAATCAAGTTATAAAAGCTCACGTAACTATAAAAGCGTACCTACCACTGCTTACAAATGGGGATATTATCCCGAAATATTTCAACGTGACAAATATAAGCGTCATATTTTTATAAGTTGGCATGACTGCGGAATGCTGGCTCAAAATAAATTGTGCCAGTTCAAATGACCTGACAATAAATTATATCTGGAATCTGGAATCGTAGAGTTGCTAACTTATCAGTTTTGGAACGAGGAAGTGAGCGTACGTACCTATAGGAACACATTAGGCGGTAAAAACGCGACCGAAGTTTGGTGGCAAATTGGCAATGCATTTTTTATACAAAATTACGGCATGGCGCCATTCACGCCCAACTCCAGTCGCGTTTTTTTCGCCGAGTGTGTTTCGTTACTGAGGGTATTGGAGTTAAATCAATTCAGCATTTTTTTATTATATGCCGATATTCGAGACGATATATTATTCCATTTTTGATTGATTTATGGCTATTTTATTATTTGAGTGGAATTTCCTCTCAGATGACTCAGATGAGGGACTGCTTAGGGAAAGGGTTAAAACACTCCAAAACTTTTGTGCTTTTATTTTTTTGGGGAAGTTTTCCGCAAATCAATCAAAATATTCTTTATTCGATTGGGCTTTATATAAGCACTTATGAATCGGCATAAAAAATGACTGTAATAATGACTCGACCATTGGGGAAGGCATGGGTATTTTAACCCTACAACCACCACTTGTATAATGATTGTTATCTCATTGATAAACTACCAGATAGCCCCTTTTCCAGTTTGCATATTTCTATCATAATAAAAAAGCTTTATTTGGAAGTTCTCTCACATTAAGAATGTTTTCCGTATGTATGCGATAAAGACTTTTCCTCGGGCCTCAGGGGCAAAGTCCCCGCATAACCAGTGTATTTATGATGATGAGGGTAGAGTATATTTAGTTTTCGGTTATAAATATATTTTTATCGTTAGACTAGCATGAATGTTTTTCCTTTCAAAAAACAAGAAACTACACTACTATCATATTATAGAGGAAAATTTGTATTTTTTAATGTAACGAATAAACTCAAAAACTACTGGACCGATTTGAATAATTATTTCACTATCCATGGTGAACATAGGGAGGGTACTTTTTATCACGAAAATGTGAGGGGAAAGGGGAGGATATTTGAAAAAAGAAATTACGCGCGGGTGAAACCGCAGCGGAAGGTTAGTAATGAAATAAAAGTACTTATGAACGGTTAGAATCAGGGTATAATTTTAAACTTAATATTAGCAGGGAAACTATGAACTTTCTTGTTCATATAATTGACGTGATTTTTTAAGTAGAGATAGTTGAAGGGATGGAGAGTAACAAACTAAATAACAAACCTTTTGACCCATTCCAATCCCCACTTCCCTAAAATGGGGGGTGGAAGTTTGTTTGGAAAATCTAAACCACTTAAGTTAGACGCTTGAAATTCGGCATGCAGGTCTCTTAGTAAACTTGATGCTAAGTTGCAAAAGAATATTGCAAAATTCCCACGGGGGCAATTTTTCCCGCTAACTCAACGGGAGTTAGCGGGAAAAAACATGTTTATCAAGAAAACCGAAATCCACGCGGACGAAGTCGCGGGCGGCCGCTAGTACGTTTATAAATGAACTTAATCGTTGAATAAAGACTCTAGGCTACATCAAAGCGTGCTGACGGTGACATACCGAGCGCATTATGTAAATGTCCGGCTGAATGGTGCGCGCGCGCAGGACGACGTAGTTTTCGTCACGCGTATATTTTTGTTGTTCTATAACCGGCGCGTTGACAGCAAGCGCTGTCAAATGCACAGTGGCGAGATTCTGAGGGTACTGGCCTTCTGGTATCAAATTGGTATTTTGGTGACAATTAAATAAGTCACAATAAAATTGTCATCAACATCCCCCCCGTACCACCAGTCCGCTTGAACCCAAGGCTTGTTGTAAGACAGCCTTGTTTTCTTCAATCAGAGGTGCGATTCACTAAGCGTAAATGTCATAAAAACCTTGGGCGCAGCGGCGATGTAATAGGTGAAGCTAGTTTTTTGTGATGGAATTCACAATCTGGGATGTTACAGTGTCGACAATCAACTGGAGTGATCATCTTTGTATATTTGTATGGAAAACTGTATATTAGAAACCTGTTGCCGATTGTCAATACTTTTTTAGTTTCAATTACCTGTAATAATTTGTTAAAGGCGCAATAGTAACTGTGGCATAATGATTAGTGCTTAATTTTTGATGTAAGAATATCATAATTTATTTCGTATGCAGTCCAATACCCAATTTAAATCTGTGGTGACCAGTATACAGCAGGTGGAATCAAAGCGGCTCGCGCTCGTCACACGTCATTGTGCGACGTAGTGACGTCACGCTTTGTTCCTCGTCCTCGCCTTTGTTACACCGACTGACCGACAGAACTACTTCTTACACGCTTACTTACGATCTAGGGTACACTATACTTATTTAACAGGACTTAATGCTATATTACAAGTCACATCTACATATATTCCCTTCAATTATTTGTGAAATAAATAAGTACAAAACAAATATAAGTACCTAAATAAATTCCTTGGAATCAGGGTGCGACTCCATTAAAGCTTAGATGTGTGCTGTGGGGAGGAGATGTGAGGCGATTCAAAGATAATAATAATAATAAATAGTTCACCACATCACATACATTGATCTGACTCTGTGTTAAGTAGCTTAAGCACTTGTGTCGCAGTCATCAAAATCAACAGTGGTATTAGCAATAGTAGGACTATAACTAAATATTTTCCGGACATAAAATGCCATTCAAGCGAACTGGGATCTGGAACACAGTTTTTGTATGTTATAGGGAGGCAAACGAACGAGAGGATTATCTGATCGGAAGTGATCACTGCTGTCCATGGACATCAATAACCGCATAAGGGTCGCAGATGCGTTGCCTGCCTTTAAAACCCTGTACCCTGTACTTCACTGTGGTCTTCTATGCGGTGGAGGTACTTCCCCAAACAAGCGGCTCATTTGAGTGGAAGTTCCACTAAGTGCTTCCCCTCTTGGTGGTGTTCACTTGAGGTAATATCTCAAGGTCTTTTTATATCCCGTTTATTATTTTTTACTATATATAATTAAAAGCCGAGGGTCTTCAATCTTAACTTGCGGTCAAATCTGAGATTAGGTACCCAGAGAATCAAAAACTCGGGCGGGCATCGCTTGAAAGTGTGACCTACTGCCACAGCCCACCGAAACAGTCGTACCAACATAATTACGAGTATTGTTACTCAACAACGGTCATTGTTTTTCTTCAGTTGGCAGGCCACCTGTTGGCAAGTGGCTTGTCGGTACGGCCTAGTCCATTGAGCGACACTTCATTAGGAAGCAATTTGATTAGCTGCCATACTTCAATTACATAGTTCAGACATTATCGTTTAAAATAAAATAAAATAAATAAATAAATGCCTTGGACTAACACACCAATTGCCCAGCCCCAAACTAAGCTCGAAGCTTGTACTATGGATGCTAGGGAACGGATAGACATACTTAAATACTTTTTATAAACATCCATGACTCGAGTACAAATGCCGATGTTCATCACACAAACATTTGCCCCTAGCGAGATTCGAACCCGCGACCCTTGGTTTTGTAGCCAGGGTCTCTGACCACTCGACCAACGAGCCTGTTTGTTCTTTTAATTCAATTATTGTAATTGATGTTTTTACTAGCTGTTGCCGCGACTTCGTCTGCAAAGTCAATATTTGGTCACATCATTACTTAATACCATAAATCAATGTGTTTACTAAGTATTACATAAAGCCTTCTTCGATAAATAGGCTATGTAACCCTCTAGTTCCTGAGATATGCGTTCAAACAAACAATATTTTCAGCTTTAAAATATAAAATTAATAGGAGATATGTATGTATAGAAAAAGGCAAAGCAAAAGTGGTCAATGACCCTTTCTAATGTCAATCGGTCCAGTACTTTTGGAGCCTTAATTCAAACAAACTATCAAACGAATATCGTATCTTTCCCTTTATAATGTCAGAGTAGATCATTGAGCTATTACTACCTGGATTTTTTGAAATCTACATATGTGTCGATTTATGCCATTAGCTCGGCGGTGAGGGAAAACACCGTGATGAAACCTGCACATTCAGTGATTTCTGACTTTAGTTCAGTTAGATCTGAAGTGTACCCATGATCCAATCTATCCCTCTACGGGTTACGAAGGTCTGATGACAGTCGCTTCACTGCAATAACCAGACTTGTCAAATCCTGGATCATGTTCAAAGCGGACCCCGCATAGAAACGGGATAAACGCTAGGAAGAAGAAGAAGGTGTAGATCCACAATAAACTGTTATTAATACAATCAAATACCACTAGTGTTGTTCCTCATATTTCACCATAGACTATAAATAGGCGAGTATTTACACACAATCCCATCTGTTCGCGGTCCATACTTATCAGATGTAAACAGCATGAAAAAATTCAAGAAGTTTTCATACATCTGGCGACGGGCCAGCTGTATTGTGTACCAATACCACAACACAATGCAATGGGATACGGTGAAAAAACTTCGCAAAGGCTGTAAGATACATAGATATGATATTATTTGATTTGTGCTTTGAGTTGTATAAGCTAGGAACGAAGGAATTGGTTTAGAAACTACTTTCATTTGCGTATACAAAAAGGAGTTGACAGTATTATTTAGAAAACGCCTGCATTCAGCAGAGGACTAGAAGGCTTCCTTAGATGAGAGGTTATGCTCATTGTCATCATCCAGGGCGGGTTGAACACCGAAGTCGAAGTGTTGTGAATGAGGAAACACAGAGGTTGTTGCCTATGCCATAGGAATCTCCCTAAGTCGCTTCTTACGACAGCTTCGGTAAGAAATGTTTCTGCTGGTGAGTATGGTCGACAGAGCTCAGTTGGGGAGGGTGTGGGTTCTTAAAGGCAACGCATCTGTTAACTTTGTGCAGTGTGCAGTTGTTGATGTCCATGGGCAGCGGTGATCGCTTCCCAGCAGGTGACCCGCTTGTTTGATTGCCTACCTATCACATTATAGAAAGAAGGGTTGGTACTTTTCTACACTGGCACTACACGATACTAAATGGTTTGAAGTTTTTTTTTTGTCTATTTTTGTTTCGTTCTGTGACTTCACTGGTGTTCCCACTTGGCTATGAAGATGAAATGACTCAATATTTGTGCCTAGGGAGAAAAGTAACCAGGTAACTATGTCGGTGACCAACGGGAAGGGTCAAGAAACCCACCAGAATAACAAACAGAGTATGAAATGAACTTACTGAGAGATTGACAGCGCAGTATGAGACAATACTTCTAAATGGTTATTAATTTTGCGTAGGCATGTTATGGTTTCTTAAACCATAGAGAAATAATAAAATACATAATAACGTTGTAAGTTCTTATTAAATTCAGATGGGATCATTTTATATTGCACTAGCGACTGCCCACGACTTCGTCCTCGTAGATTTCGATTCCAGCGCACATAGTGTCCCACACAAAAACTATTTTTCAATTCGAACTAGTAGTTCCTGGGATTAGCGTGTTCAAACAAATAAACCCTCACCTATATGATATACCTAAGTATAGATTAGTATAGATTATCATACTTCAACCACATTTTCCTGCCTCTTTCCAAACTGTCAGTTCGGAACTTTCCTACAACAACGACACAGTTACCGCACCGTTTTCAGAATCACCAAAATCAAACAAAAAATAAAATATTATTTTCTAATTTGCTCTTTGCCGTGATTAACATTTCGTTTTTCCTAAAGGTTGACTGGCAAGACGCTTTCAGCGTTAAGTCCGCCTTTTGTACCTACTTTTTGTGTGGTCAATAAAGTTTTATAAATAAATAAATAAATAAAATAAAAATTAAATAGGTAAACAAGCATTTCACTCCTCAACCACAGATACAATATGGCGGGAGTTCGGAAAACAACATATTCTCAAATTATATTTTTATATCGGGCACTCGGCCTTCGGGCGGTCGTAAAGAAGTCGTCACCCGCCCAGCGCGGGTTGGCTATAACTTCATCTATAATATCCATTTAATATTACTTACGGATTATTAAAATAGACCGTATTTACCATAGATTTAAATCGTTAGATTTGCCCTCGCTAAACCTCGAAATTGGCACTAAAATAAGAGTGATAGTCGCTTCTTAGAGCGAGTCACCCGTTTATATCAATCAAAGATCTTGAAAGTACTAGATGGAGACAATGATTTGACAGATTTTTTGTCCTTTTTCTCCTTACTATGAATCACTTGTGATAGAGCAAGATACTAGACACCCGACTGAAATCGTCTGAAACGTCATTATGACGTGCATGGAACTAGGGATTCCAGTACATGCGTACCAATTTTTAACGATATCGACTGCACGTTGAATAGATACAGAGTTTTTTTTATAAAAGAGTTGGTATATTAAAATAGCTGTTATGACGACATCAGTTATAAAAGGGGCTATTTTAATAATTTCTTTACAATTTTTCACTTATTGATGAACATTTTCAATGTTTATTATTTACTAGGGGCCGCACGCGACTTCGTTCGCGAGAATTTTTGTTTATCCCATGGGAGAATTCAATCGGAATAAAAAGTATCCTGTCACCTAAGTCAGACCATATCCTGCCTGTATACCAAATTTCATCCAAATCCGTTCAATAGTTTCAACGTGATTGACGGACAAACATCCAAACAAACAAACAAACTTTCACATTTATAATATTATATAATTAATAAGAAATAAGATGTTGAGTATTTTCATATTAATAAATAAAAAAAACTCTTAGAAGAAAACCATCGATAGGCACGGCACTATAGGTGTAAAGTTAGGTGAATTTTTGAAGTTTTCGTGGCTTCACTCAAACTTGACATACGGATTATCTATTGATTTTTCCAAGATCTTTGATATCAATGGTCAACGTGCTGTCTCGCTCTTATTTTAGTGCCAATTCGGTTTCTGATTGGTTTCTGCCTTACAGGTCAAATCACTTACATTTATTAAATGTCAAAAACGTAAGCTTGTAGATAAAACTGTATGGAATTGTGACGTCACATTTTTGTATTGTATTCAATTTTAGTTTCTCTAAGCTGTAATAATTTGTTAAAAGCTCAATAGTAACTGTGGGATAAAAATATGTGCTTAATTTTTGATTTCATCTTCTATGTTAGAATATCAGAATTTATTACGCATGCAGTCAAATACCCAGTTTTGAAGTGGGCGAGGGCAAATCATTGAGGTATTACTACTACGTATAGAGTGGACATCTCAAAGAAATATGTAAGTACATATTTTTTTACCCGCATTGTGGTCCATGAACAACAAAGTTGCCGTATGTTGTAAAAATTTTTGACTATTTTTGTACAATGATTAAAAGACAAAAAATAAAGATAGTGGCGTGTCATTTCATAGATAAAAAGACAAAAATAATTCTAAAACACAGATAACATTAAATTATCCGCCCCCTTCTCTCCAAGTTGACGCATAACTTTTGTCCACTCTATACGTAGTAGTTATACCTCAATGGGGCAAATCTTACAATTTAAATCCATATTTACCGGATTAGCGGGAATATGACCGTGCGAGTGTCGCCGACGCGCTTGAATCTTGATCAATGGGAATTCGGAATCTAAAATCGGTTGCGTGATGATTTCTTAATTTATCGGCCAGAATTATTATTCGCGGCCGCCTTTCATGTTTTTATTAGAAGATGAAACTGCACAAAATAATAGAATTTAGTGCTATAAGAAAAACTGTTTGACTCTGACCACTGAGACTAAAACTTATGAACTATGGCACCTCAAAAGAGCAACTGCCCAGTTTCTTGCCGATTCCTCTCGCCAGTAACTGCCTTCCGAATCGGTGGTAGAGTGATCATTTTGTAATTTTCTGACGATTAATAAGAGCTTCTATGATGCTTTTAAAAATGATGCTTGTCGCTAGTAAATAAACAAAAAAATTAATATATACCACAAGATTTTTTTTTGTCATTCTCTTAGCATTTCCAACGGTTTGTGCCATGCTTAATCAGATGATTCCGTCAGATGATTGGTGAGAACCGTCAGCTGACGACATTATCGAATCAGTGAGCTGCGAACTAATATCGTAGATCTGGTTCGAAGGACCAAATGTTGTGGAGCGTTTTAAAAAAGCTTCGTAGGTATTTTTCAACAATAAAAGTAAGTAATCCAATTATAATGCTTGCTATTCAGTTGGTTTTTAACTTTGTATCTCCTAAGAGAAGTGATCAAGTACGTTAAAGGAGATTCCAATTTTGTACTGTAAAATGTAATACTGAATAAAGATTTTATCTATTTATTTATTATTTAACGTACGGAGTGTGAGTTCCAAGCCCACCCACCCTTATACTTCAGCTAAAAAAGAAGTATTGCTATATGAATCACCGTGACAGTGTGTTCCTTCACTAGGGAAGGAAGGAGGTTATTAATTGCTTCTCGAGGTCAAATAATTCGACAGCACGCACTGAGCGTCGCCTAATTGTGTATGCTCGGCGCGTGCGCAGCTACGTAACTTATGGGTTCCGTCTCACACCTGCGATTGTGCTTTATAGTTATGTCATTCATAAAAAAATATATACGCGTCGACTAGAGAACCTATTTTGTTTTTTCGTTGGTTAAAAAATTGGCCAAGTGCGAGTCGCACTACCGCACTGAGGGTTCCGTACAAATTCTATTTTTGACGTATTATTATTATTAAAAAAACTACTGAATAGATTTTGTTCGAACTAATTTTCGTTGGTAGTTTTTATGGTAATGTACATTATATATTTATTTCAGATTTATCATCCTCTTACTTTAGAAGTTAGAGGGGGGGGACACACTTTTTTCCACTTTGGAAGAGTCTGTCACGCAAAGTATTCACTTAAGAAAAAAATAAGCTTAGAAACCTCAATATAATTTTTAAAGACCTATCCATAGATACCCCACACGTATATGTTCAATGAAAAAAAATATTTTCAGTTTCAGTTCTTACTATGGGGACCCCCCATTTTTTTAATTTTTTTTCTATTTTCGTGTGAAAACCTTGTTGCGGTTCACAGAATACATCTACTCACCAAGTTTCAATAATATAGTACTTATAGTTTCGGAAAAAAGTGTCTGTGACAGACTGGCGGACAGACAGACAGACAGACAGACAGACAGACATGACGAATCTATAAGGGTTCCGTTTTTTTGCCATTTTGGCTACGGAACCCTAAAAACAGACTTAGGTGAATAATAAGGTGAATTAATTTATTGACGCTTTATGTGGTAAACTCAAACGTGACAAACGTATCTAAACGTAGGTATCAGATGTGACGAGCATCTATGGTACCTATTCGTTAATCCTGAGGGGATGAACATTGTCATTGTATCGATATATTGCCTGTGGTTCAACCGCGTAGCCCAGTAATATCTAGTAACACTGCTACAATCAAGAATTAAAGCTTGTTCGATATATGCTAAGGCACGTACATATAGTTGAATCAAGCATGAAAAAATTAAGTCTCGTCTTTTCGATTCATAAGTTCAATCATCCAATATGCCGGCATACTAAAAGTACACGAACGGAACCCTATATCTTAACCTAGTGTGAGACTCATTAATCTACCGTGTAACCAAATCCTTATTGGACTGTGGACCAAATGAACCAAATGATGGATGGTCTCGTCAGTTGGTCCCTTCTAATTGTAGTTACTAATTAGCGGGACTCTTCTCAGCTTACATGAGAATTAAAAGATCGGCATTCCTATTTTTACTCAAACACCATCTTAAGTTGGCCATTCACATCTAATGGGAATAAAGATACATAATTTGAATTTCAAGGTTTACCAACAACAACGCCTCGATGGTCTAGTGGTTGTAGTACCGGACCGTGGGTTGAGATCCTGGGTTCGATACCCGGGTCGGGCAATTTGTGTCGGTTTTTGATCACTTTATTCAAATTGGCATGATATAAAATGCGACAAAAGCTTTAGCTAAATGTTCTGATACTGCTACGATCGATGTTTTCAACTTCAAGCCAGCTTACAAAGTTATGGCGATTTTTGTGTAAATACTGTTTCGACGCGGTTTTCTGAGTAAAGTTGTTCGTTGAATTAGAATATTTCTGATTTATTCTTCAGTATTTATATTACAGATAAATAATACAAAAGTATGAATATAGTATTACGCTGTGGAAGGCACGTTGAGCCGTTGGTCCCGACTATGACCAAATGGTCTAATTACCCTCGTAAGGGTTACGAAGGTCAGAATATAGTTGCTGCATTGTAAAAACCAGGCTGTTAAATTCAGGGTCATGGTCGCAGCGTACTCTGGGCTCTAAAGCAATGGCCGATAATGAAACTGGGAGAGGCGCTAGGATAATAATTAAAAAAAAAAATGGATAATTGGGTAACCATATCAGGTCATGTACCGTGCATTTAGAGCATTTTGGTGTCTGTTGAAAGTGAAAACAACACCGGAAAATATATTGTCACATGCCTTGCCAAGCCAGGGAAAGAACAAGATTTTATAGAGCTCTTTCGCTGCATAAAAATCGACATTTGTTTCCAAATATAATTTAATCTGAGCTTTATAGGAAAGGGCAAGTGTTTTTAAAAGCACTGGGCGCAACACTTTCTCTTTAGGAAGCTGTTGTTGATGGGCGGCAGAAATCACACTAATGTGTCTTTTTGCCTGGTTTTTATATTTAACGAGCGACCGCCCGCGACTTCGTCCGCGTGTATTTCCGAACCAATTTTTCACAATAAAAGGTAGTCTATGTTCTTTCTCACGGTTTAAAGATTGTCTATGCCAAATTTCATCAAAATCGGTTGAGAGATTTAAGCTAAAACCGTAGCAGACAGACAGACGGACTTTTTTCCCTATAACATTTCGTCCTGAACACGAGCGTCAGTAATCTGCAAACGGCGTCAAGATGTAATCTCACCCCTTCCCGCCACCGTGGGATAATTGGGTTACCATATCAGCCCACATCTACCGAGCGTGCCGGGAAATTGTCGCCTCGTGACTGAGATAGCATTCAAAATGGAGGTTTAAGCTAAAATAAAAGTTACGTTTTCTTAGATTTACGCAAGCATCGAATAAGCTGAAATCTGAGTTCTTTTAATGTGATAGGGAGGCAAACGAGCAAGAGAGTCACTTAATGGTAAGTGATCACCACTGCCCATGGACATTAACAACCGCACAAGGGTCGGAGATGCGGTGCCTGCCTTTAAGACCACATACCCTTCCCAACTGAGTTCGGGCAACCTTACTCACCAGCAGAAACACAGCACAACAGTTACGAAGTGCTACTTTACTGTGGTCTTTTAAAAAATGCCGCCTTGTGTTTTAAAAACATGTGAAAACTAACTAACTATGTGTACAACAATGTAGCATGCAGTATCTGAATCTGAATCTGAAAATCATTCCAAGACGAAAAATAAAGCTTTTGGCGTGTCATTTCATTGGTTAAAAGGCAACAAATCACTAAATTATCCGCTCCCGTCCCTCTAAGTTGACGTATAGATTTGGTTCCCGATGTCCACTCTATACGTAGTAGTAATACCTCAATGCTCTAAAACGCAATTAAAACGCTGTAAATTACATATTCATACGCGGCCGTGAACGACTTGGAGAGAATAGCATCAACAAATTGTAACGAAACGGACTAGACCGTGACAATGTGGACATTTGTAAGCATGGTAAACAGAAAGATAGAATTCAAAATGTCTCCGTCTTGGCCAGCAGCCTTGTAGCAAAATGGGTAACGAGCATTGTCTCGCAAGGGTATTATGTGTTCACAATTATTTTGCCTTTGACAGTTTACTTTCTTTCAGGGATTAGCGGGTCATATTTTGGAATAATAATATTCTTTACTTCTTCACTAAATAAATAAAGCTGCAGAGTTTGTTTGTTTATGCGCTAATCTCAAGAACCACTGGTTGGAATTGAAAAACATATTTTTGCGTTGTATAGTCCAAAAGTCTAGAAAGCCTAAAAGCTATAGTCTATCACTATGTGTGCGGAAACCGAATTCCACGCGGACGGACTCGCGGGCCGCCGCTAGTTACAAGTTTATGTGTTTACAACTATTTTGCCTTTGACTTTCTTTTAGTTAACATAAGGTAAATTTAAATAAAAAAAACATTAAAAACTAAATTCCTTGGACTAACACACCAATTGACTTGCCCTAAACTAAGCTCAAAACTTGTACTAGGGAACGGCTAGACATACTTAAATACTTTTTTCTTTCAGACCAGGACAAACAGACATGTTAATGCACACAAATGTTTGTCATGTGCGGTGATTGAACCCACGACCTTCTTAGTCTAATAGGCGACTTCTTGACCATTAAACCAAGCGGGTCCACAACAAATATCTTCTGAGTTTACTTAGTCATGTATGTACCTAGGATGCCTTATTAGCCCAAAGCGTTTTAAATGTGGGTTTATCGCCGGTTGTTCTCGACAGAAACTGTCATTGTTCTCGACAGAAACTGTCATCCGAATCATGGGTGGAGGTGGAAGAATCCTATGATTTTTGAAATCAACGAATTTTAATTGGTTTTCCATAATTTTCTGAAGTGAAGCGAATGAATGAAGCGTTGAAGAACGACGAAACGAGAGTAAAAGTGCTACAATAATTTTCATACAGTTTCTCGCTTATGTTTTTCGTATTGCGTTGAGAAGAATTTGATTAAATATAATATTTTTATTCATCGGTTTGTAGAAGGAGATTTTAAAAGCAACAGTCATTACTATTTACACGAAAATACTAAGGCACTTCTTTATTGGATATACCTAATTTTATGTGCCACATGAAGCATAGGTACAACATACTAGACCTACCTAAGCTTCTTTAGTTAAAAAAAAAATAATTTAATATTATGTAGTTCTTCTTCTAAATAAGGACTCTACTATTTCGGTATATTGCATTGAAGGACACTTCACTAAAAATCATCTAAGTATCTCACTATGGGCTTTCAGTTTCTTCGCTTCGCACTACCATAGAAAAAGTTTCACTATCTTCCGCCTTTAATTGGGAGAAGGACATTTCCCGTCTCGTCAGAATCATCTCATTAAGGGCCATATCGTTATAAGATTCCACGATAGGAGTTAGATATTGCTCTTCGTGCTACCACAGAAAAAGATTCACTATTTTCAGCAATTGGGTTGGGTGACACTAATGAGTGAAGGACTGACACTTTAACCACTGAAAGCGGGACTACTTCACTGAGTCCAAGACACTTCAAGATCTTCCCTATTCACCAGGTCCACCCTCAATTCGCACTGATGCTAACCCGCTAACCGTATCGATTCCCTTATCACAATTTGTTTTCAACGATTGACCTTCACATTTCACACACGATACTCACTCCTCAGAATGCTGTGAGGCGTTATCCTTGTCCTTGTGGGCCTGGCCTGAGCTGCAGGAGTTGCCCATGCTGGGCGGTCACCGCATGCGGTCAGTTGCACTGCACTCGCGCGCGCGACATGCCGACGTGCGGCCGCCCGGGAGCGTCGCCGCGAATAATCGATGGCCGCTCCCCGCCCGTCGCCCCGTCGCGCGCTAAATTGGGGTGGCTGGGTGTAGGGATTGTACGGTTTGTGTAGTTTTTGGGGAGTTATGGACATATGTGTGTCGGGCGATGGGGTGGTGTGGAGCAGGCTTAGAATAGTAGGCACATTTCGACATTATTTGTAGGTTTCTTCTGGCACAGGTGCTCCTTGCACTGAACTTATTAGAAGAAGTCAACCCCTATCGATTTGATGCACTTGCATGCTAATAATGAAATAAATTATTTGTATTTGAATTTGTATTTCTATACGTAAATGTCGTTAGAAGCCAATATGGTAAATGGCCCGGGCTGACGAATGGAATGGACCAGAATGATATCGATAAGAATTTGGAGCTCGATCGATAGCCTTGTTAGTGTCAAAGATCGCTTCGCATGCGTAGGATCGTTGGGTCCAGCCAAGCAGGCAGTGCCAGCCTGCCTGACACGCATAAATCTTCTTCCTAGCGTTTATCCCGTTTCTATGCGGGGTCCGCTTTGACCATGATCCAGGATTTGGCAAGTCTGGTTATTACAGTGAAGCGACTGCCATCAGACCTTCGTAACCCAAAGAGGGGAACCAGACAGATTGGATCATGGTTACACATTCAGATCTAACTGAACTAAATTCAGAAATCACTGAATGTGCAGGTTTCCTCACGGTGTTTTCCCTCACCGCCGAGCTAATGGCACAAATCCACACATAGATTTCGAAAAATCCAGAGGTGTGGGCCCGGATTCGAACCGCGGACCTCACGTATGTGAGGCGCCGTCCGTACCACTAGGCCACCATTGCATAAATGAATTTGAAAAATAATACTTGCTGAATTCATTCCAGCTCTTAAGTGAAGAAAAATATAAGACTGAAAAATTGTGAACCATCGCACAGTGAAACATACAACTGCTTTTTAAATACTACCCAAAAATTGACAACGTTTTCCACAAATAGCGTGCCTATCAAGATGTTGTACAAAATAAGGTACAGTTTGTAATAAAACCTTTTTTTCTCAGTACCCTGGCCCAAGAACTGCTTCAATGTTTTCCACAAATAGCGTGCCTATATATGTTGTACAGCAAAAGGTACAGTTTGTAATGTAACTTTTTGACCTAGCACCCTGGCAACACAGAGTTGCGCGCGCACTTACTACGTAAGCACCGGGCTCGCCGCGGGAGTCGCGAGCTTTCCCAACGAATAAATCTTTATACAGCGTATGACGTATGGCGGGAAACTGGCGTTATAATGTGACCGTGTGAATAACTTTTTGAATTTAATATTTCTGTTAATTTACATTAAAATGAAAACATTAATTATTCAGTTAATAGATAGGTATTCATACTCGTATCTTTATTGCATTTTTATTGTGTTACATGGTCTTAAATATTATTTTTTAATTGTTAAATATAAATAGATAAAGATAAAAAAAGCGTGTAAAATGATTAAAAATAAATGATCTTTAATACATATAAAGTTACAAACAATAAAGAACCCTACAGGAACACTGCAAAATCTCTTACAAGCTGAAATATTCTAAATTATCTATTTTTCTTTTGGTTTTGCTTTAATGCATATGGAAGTATTTTCATTTTTTATTTACAATAAAAATTCAGGTTAAGAAATCAGTGTAGTGCCATCCTAGATAAAGCTCACCCCATTTCTAGTCGCAAGAAACCCTGTAGTTATTAATCAATTAAATTTTCATTTTCGCTAGATGCATTTTGATGCATATTAATCGGCTATTTTTAATTTTCTTAATCTGACAACACCGTTCGCGCGCACTTGCTACGCTCGCGTTGGGAGGCGGTAGCTTTTCCGACCGCTACGAGTGACGTCATGACGAAAATGTTTTTTTTTCGTAGGGCCACAGCTACGGTTTTGCTCCGCTTAAAGGAAAATGGCGCGAAATTGAGTGGGAAGTAATTAAAGATAAATAATGCTTGCTACTAAACATAACATAGGTATTTAGTCAACTGTAAATGTAAAGGAGCCGGTCGATTAGGATAAAAATACGAAAAACAGAAAACAAATCAATCATCAAACTTAGAGTTGATCGACATAGTCATGATTAGCAATGGAAATTAAATTCGAGAAGAGTAATATGACCTTTTCCCCTTATATTGCAATATTTATGGCTCTACATTGATATACAAAAACCCAAGATACACAATCAACGTCTATAAACCGTCAACATCAGAAAAGTGCCCAATTTTAAATCCGGCACCTTTTTCAAATAGTCTTGCGTCACCCGCGTCATAGCAACGTCGTTGACAATGCCGAAATGCGCAATGAAAAATTGTACAAAAAGTACGACAAGAACGTTAGAAAAGGCCGGGATTTATAATTTTCGGTAAGTAAAAATTATAAATCCCGGCATTATTGATTCTTTTTGGTGGATTTTATAACTTAATAAGCAACGTAATATATTATTTAAATTTAATTTGTTTCAAAAGTCAGTCACCGGCTCCAGTCTAATACGGCAAATTCCAATGGCCGTTATTTCATTGTCAGAACGATGCATTATAATCCCTTTTTATTTTAGTCGCATTATAAGAAGGCTCTGTTCGTATTTCAAAGGAGACGATATTTTTTTGTGATGTTTATTTTTTAAATATGTTTTTGCACATATCGTTTTGATATTATAACACGTATATTTATATACATCAATTGTATTTTTTGTATTATAATATCGTTTTTAAGCGAATCCCATAAAATGTTATGGAAGATTTTTTCATTTTTGTTTCGTCTCATCTCCAACCATCCATTCAATTAGATTTCAGTTGGAACTTTGTTTATTAATCATATGTTCTTAGAGATTTTTGTGCATCATTTTTTAATTTATGATATACAATAAATTTAGGTGACGAAGACGAGTTCTACATTTACATAATGTATTTCTTATTCTTTTCTTTTTATTAGTATTCCTTGTGGCCATAGCATGCTGGCAATGGACATCAATCGTCAGCCAACAAAGGCGTGAAGATTCATAAACACGTTTTAATTATAAGTTTAAACATGTAGCTAAATAAGGTTTTGCGGTACTTTGTTAAATTACTACTTGCACTTTTTATGTTTGTATGTACATATTATTAATTTGCTTTAAAAATGCTTGTATATAATAATAAAACAAATATTCGTCTCCACTCCTAGCTTTGTTCTATCTGCGAAATTATGTCATGTCAAAGTTTGACTTTTGGTTTTGGTGACACTATTGAGTGTTACTTTTGTTCGAGACTGTGCATCTTGGGTTTTTGTATATCAATGTGGCTCTACCTACTTACAGACGAAAATAACTCGAATTAACATCGAATACAAATCGATGTCAGTCGATGTCTCTCTCAGACAGCTGATCGCCATCAAAGGATACCATACCATAAACAAAATTAAAAAAATGTACGACTCGCCCGCCCCGAAGAACACTGGCCGCGAATAATTCAAATTTGGAAGGTACGAATTAAAAACTTTTTTCTTTTCGTTTGTTTTTGAATCTGTCGCGGCAAGTGTGATAAGTGTACAGTGGCAATGTCGATCAAATTACTTTGAGAATATTTTTGTCGAATATTGTAAAATTCTGTATTATTCTTGCGGTTTTCAAAATGCCTAGGTGTTTCTTAAACTCTGTGCGACCCCTGAGGGACAGTTTTATTAATGAATCTGGTAGTTTTTCCACTGAAAGTAAGTACTTTGTAGGTAACTAATTTTCTAACAAAGTATTGATTTTATGAAAGCATTTTGAATGCATCCATGATGGGAATTGGATTTTTTCTTATTCCATTATGTCCCAGTATCTGTTGTATTTATCATTATTGTCTTAATCTCATTGAAGATGTTGTTATTTCTAAAACAGTAGAAGGAACGTAGTGAAAACATTAAACCCTGTTTATTTTGCACATAATTAACATTTTAGTTCAAAATACCTACTAGGTCCCAAGATTTAAATGTGTGCTAGGTGCTGATTGCTTCATTTTCATTGACAGTGTATGCAGAGCCTCCAAGTTTAAGGAGTCATGCGATAGTACGATCGTTGCTGTGTTCGGAACTCGAGTCGGATAAAGTGTTCTTCAAATTCACTAAAAATAACAATCTTTTCTATTCTTCACATGTATTTAACGGTATCTAATTATTCGTTTTCTTTTTTTATAGTGGAGACAAAGCACCGAGTCTCTAAAATGAACTTGAAGCGGCAGAAGAACCTTTTAAAACCCAATGAAACGCTCTTCCATGACAAGGTGCCAATATCCACCAGGTTCTACCTTCAGCTCCTCAAGAAATCCCAGTTCTTGGAACCCTTCACCAATACGGAGTCATATGAATACGCTTCAGAAACAGAAAAAGCCGTTACCTCACCACAGATAAGAAAGAGTTCACAGATTAAAAAAGAAATAGATAAATCTTCTTACAATTTGCGATCTTCTGAGAGTAAAACGGAACGTAAAGTTTTCACTGAGAGAACTCGCGCGCGAAAAACTGCAATGGCGGACAAAAAAAATATGGCCGACCTGAAAATATCGAGAAGGAGATGCAAGAAGGAGCCTTTAGCGCCGATTATAGAGGAAATTAAAAACAGGGAAAATTTTAAAACCAAAGTCGGGTCCGAGATTGATAAGATAGCTGAAAAGCTTAAGAGTATGTTTAAGAGTAATGTTGATGATATTCTGGATAAAGAACTGCTGACGTGCAAAGAGTCGTTTGAGAAGGAAGATGTAGAGGCGGCTGGGGAGAGCGAGAAAGAGAATGATGCTTGTGAACAAGGTAAGTCCTTTGTATGATGAACTATTGTACATACTCTTGACTCATTATTATGGGTTCAATGCCAGCCTCGGGAATGAAAATATTACCTACTCGATTAAAAATTGTTAAGAGAGTTGTTGTGTGTTTCATATAATATTGAGGCCTCGATGGCGCACCGGTTAGCGCGCTCGGCCTGCGAATACATAGTTAAGTATGGAACTTTCGCAGAAGCCAGTCATCGGATGGGTGACCGCAAATTATCATCCCGAGCTTCTCCGAGAAGGCAAGTTTAGCCGTTGGTCCTGCGCCTGATCTCTCTAAGGTCGTCTCAGAATGCTGTCCCAACGAACTATGAGAGTGAGGGAATAGGGAGTGCACCTGTGCTTGCGCCCTCACTTTTGCACTATAATATAACAAGCGAACCCGTGTGATCGAAACAGGACCGGAAAGGACGCGTATTATACATACAATTATCACGACCCTCAGTAATCAGGAATACGACTCAAGGAATCGGAAACGAATGTTTAAAAGTTATTTACAGCTTTAAACCCCATGTCCAGAGCCCCCTCTCGCCCCGCAATGGACAGACCGCCGGCCCCGAGCGCTGCACGCCTGTGGGTACTGCGGCAAGCGCTTCGACCGGCCCTGGGTGCTGAAGGGGCACCTGCGTCTCCACACCGGGGAGAGGCCCTTCCCCTGCCCGCATATCAGCTGTGGACGGACTTTTGCTGATAGGTTAGTACGTAGGCTTTTGTGTAGTAGTCATAGATATTATGTAGTAAGTAGTAAACGGGGGATGAGCCGCCGCACTTTGTTTGAAACCAGATGTAAGTCACACTTATATTGACAGTTCTAGAAGTGAACTTCTAAATGTTGAAGTCGATGATGTGCTCAGAATACCAAAAGTACCTACTGTCAGCGGTGACCCAGCGCTGCGACCAAGGTTTCTACGACATTTGCGCTTAGTGAATTGCACCTCACAGTATGCCCAGCAGCAGACAGCTACAAATCCCATCACCAGCCATGGGTAAACAAACTCCTGGCTTCGTTGAAGGGCCCGTTGTTTTAGTGGCCAGAGACCCTGGCTACAAAACCTAACCGAATCCCGCTAGGGGCAAATGTTTGTGTCATGAACATCGTCATTACATTAGTATTCGAGTCATGGATGTTTAGAAAAGAATTTATGTATAAGATTTTACATATACTACATCTATACTAATATATAAAGCTGAAGAGTTTGTTTGTAAGTTTGTTTGAACGCGCTAATGTCAGGAACTACTGGACTGATATGAAAAAATATTTTTGTGTTGTATAGTCCATTTGACAAGGAAGGCTTTAGGCTATTGGAAATCGAAATCCACGCGGACGGAGTCGCGGGCGGCCGCTAGTACTTTTATAAACATCCATGACTCGAGTACAAATGCCGATGATCACACAAACATTTACCCCTAGTGGGATTCGAACCCGCGACTCGGCCGGTTTTTTAGCCAAGGTGGCCAGGGTCTCTAGCCACTAGACCAACGGGCCCGTCACTTGTTTAATTTGATTAAGGTAATCCATCGCTGCTAACTGTGGAATGCTACATGCTGATAATGATTTCGAACCCGCGACTCTTGGTTTTGTAGCCAGGGTCTCTAGCCACTAGACCAACGCGCCCGTCACTTGCTTAATTTGATTAAGGTAATCCATCGCTGCTAACTGTGGAATGCTACATGCTGATAATGTCGATGTCCATGCAGGTCGAACCTGCGCGCCCACCAGCGCACGCGCGGGCACCACTCGTGGGCGTGGCGCTGCGCCGAGTGCGGCAAGGCGTTCAGCCAGCGGCGCTACCTCGAGCGGCACCGCGCCGACGCCTGCCGCAAGTACAAGTGAGCGGTCACCCATCATCCAACCACTCGTGGGCGTGGCGCTGCGCCGAGTGCGGCAAGGCGTTCAGCCAGCGGCGCTACCTCGAGCGGCACCGCGCCGACGCCTGCCGCAAGTACAAGTGAGCGGTCACCCATCATCCAACCACTCGTGGGCGTGGCGCTGCGCCGAGTGCGGCAAGGCGTTCAGCCAGCGGCGCTACCTCGAGCGGCACCGCGCCGACGCCTGCCGCAAGTACAAGTGAGCGGTCACCCATCATCCAACCACTCGTGGGCGTGGCGCTGCGCCGAGTGCGGCAAGGCGTTCAGCCAGCGGCGCTACCTCGAGCGGCACCGCGCCGACGCCTGCCGCAAGTACAAGTGAGCGGTCACCCGTCATCCAACCACTCGTGGGCGTGGCGCTGCGCCGAGTGCGGCAAGGCGTTCAGCCAGCGGCGCTACCTCGAGCGGCACCGCGCCGACGCCTGCCGCAAGTACAAGTGAGCGGTCACCCATCATCCAACCACTCGTGGGCGTGGCGCTGCGCCGAGTGCGGCAAGGCGTTCAGCCAGCGGCGCTACCTCGAGCGGCACCGCGCCGACGCCTGCCGCAAGTACAAGTGAGCGGTCACCCATCATCCAACCACTCGTGGGCGTGGCGCTGCGCCGAGTGCGGCAAGGCGTTCAGCCAGCGGCGCTACCTCGAGCGGCACCGCGCCGACGCCTGCCGCAAGTACAAGTGAGCGGTCACCCATCATCCAACCACTCGTGGGCGTGGCGCTGCGCCGAGTGCGGCAAGGCGTTCAGCCAGCGGCGCTACCTCGAGCGGCACCGCGCCGACGCCTGCCGCAAGTACAAGTGAGCGGTCACCCATCATCCAACCACTCGTGGGCGTGGCGCTGCGCCGAGTGCGGCAAGGCGTTCAGCCAGCGGCGCTACCTCGAGCGGCACCGCGCCGACGCCTGCCGCAAGTACAAGTGAGCGGTCACCCATCATCCAACCACTCGTGGGCGTGGCGCTGCGCCGAGTGCGGCAAGGCGTTCAGCCAGCGGCGCTACCTCGAGCGGCACCGCGCCGACGCCTGCCGCAAGTACAAGTGAGCGGTCACCCATCATCCAACCACTCGTGGGCGTGGCGCTGCGCCGAGTGCGGCAAGGCGTTCAGCCAGCGGCGCTACCTCGAGCGGCACCGCGCCGACGCCTGCCGCAAGTACAAGTGAGCGGTCACCCATCATCCAACCACTCGTGGGCGTGGCGCTGCGCCGAGTGCGGCAAGGCGTTCAGCCAGCGGCGCTACCTCGAGCGGCACCGCGCCGACGCCTGCCGCAAGTACAAGTGAGCGGTCACCCATCATGAGTGGTGTCGTGAGTAGTAAGAGACGCCTGCCGCAAGTACAAGTGAGCGGTCACCCATCATGAGTAGCGTCGTGAGTAGACGCCTGCCGCGAGTACAAGTGAGCGGTCACCCATCATGTGTGTCGTGAGTAGACAGTAGGAGACGCCTTTTTTTTTTTTTTTACGCAGAGGAAATGCTGTCTATCCATGTTTTGGATAGACGTCTTGAAGCATACCAGTCGCCGGGGGACGACTGGTTATGTGGGGCTCTCCATTTCTGGCATGGCATACCCACTAAAACCTCTGCGACACTCCCTCATCGTCCTTAATGGGGAGGATCACGGTAACTAGCACTAAGCCTTCTACGCGATCCTCCCCGGAGTAGGAGACGCCTGCCGCAAGCACAAGTGAGCGGTCACCCATCATGAGTGGTGTCGTGAGAAGACAGCAGTCAGAGACGCCTGCCGCAAGTACAAGTGAGCGGTCACCCATCATTAGTGTCGTGAGTAGACAGCAGTCAGAGACGCCTGCCGCAAGTACCTACAAGTGAGCGGTCACCCATCATTAGTGTCGTGAGTAGACAGTAGTAAGAGACGCCTGCCGCAAGTACAAGTGAGCGGTCCCCCATCATGAGTGGTGTCTCCAGAGCTCAGTTGGGGAGGGTATGGGGTCATAAAAGCCGGCCACGCATTGGCGACACCTCTGGTGTCGCGGATGTCTATGGGCGGCGGTGATTGCTTTGCTTACCGTAGGAAAATGTCAATCAAACCAATTTCATGTAAGGATCGATCGTTTGAGGTTTGTGTAATAGAAATGTCAGAAATAAAAAAAAAACATACCATTCGATTCTCTATTGCTTCGCCTTCTACGAGACTAATTTTTAGTTAAACGTCCTAACTGCACATAATTATCACTACCTCTTAAGTTTTTAAGTTCTTAAGGTTTTAAGGCCAGAGTAAATAGGTAATTCATACCACTTTGCTTTTGGGGCAGGACAAGTGTAGTAATTGAATTACACTGATAAGACATGACCAGCTGTCTTGCATATGACAAATTTTGTACTTTTCCCAATTATTCACTCAATTTATTTTGTTGATTTTCTCGGAAACTAGCGTATTACAAAAAAAAATTTACTAGACAAATTTATTACATTTCCACTAAACAATTCGCCCTTAAAATATTTGCAGTATATTTTGTTACACCTTATATACTTAGATAGATACATATAACACCCAGACCAGGACAAACAGACATGTTCACATGCACACAAATGTTTGTCCTGTGCGGGGATCGAACCCGCGACCTCTTGCGTAATAGGAAACATCTTGACCATTACACCAAGGGTTCGTCAAAAACCCACTTATTTCTTAATAAAAAAAAACCTCTCCACTAACATATACATAATAACATACCTACCCATCCTAGGATGCACACGCGCAGTTCGAAGTGCGTGGAGGCGCACCGGCAGGCGGCGGTCCCGCTGTACGGGCTCGTGCGGCCGCACGCGGAGGCCCAGGACTGCCCCATGGACCTCTCGCTCAAGAAGGAACCAGCCAAGTGTTAGTTGAGGAATAAATGTCCAATTATTTAAACATGAGTGTTTCATTTTGTCATTTAGGGAAGTAATTTTGTATTCTATTAGAGGGAGGCAAGCGGATGTGGTTGGACTGATGGAATGTGGGTCGCCTGATGGTTCATGATTACCGCTGTTTTGATAGTCACAAATTTTAATTCAGTTATAATTTTTTTTTATGAGCGAGGATCGAACCCGCTTTCTTTAAAATATCAGTCTCAGTCAGAGAAATATCCCTAATGGTAAATAGAAAACTTTTACACCCAGATTTTCTGGCAACCTTGAGTTTGGACTTTTGAAAGTTCTGATGTTCAGTCAAAGACCAGATCTGAGCACCGTAAGTTAGGATGGGCAGGATACACATCACATGTCGACGAGCTTACGCTTCAGAGTGAGTGGCAACCCACCCTTCATGATTATGAAGTTTTAAATAATAAAATAAAACAAAAGAAATTCAAAACTATCATGATTTTATTTTATAAAATAATCATTAACAGTTCTTAACTAGGTCGCAATTGATATTTTACTTCCTATATTTTTATTTTATAAATATTCCGCTTAGAACTATCAGATTACTAACATGCAGTGAACATTGTCATACAAACTTGTATCCAACTAAACCAATCAGTTTTTAGGCAAAGCTAAACTTAGTATAAAGACATGCCGGAAAATAAATGAGTATGAATTAAGGTTCGATTGTTCTATGAAGAACTATTTATCAAACCATTCGAATCTGATTTAAAAAAAAAACGATTATGATGAAAAAATCCAAAAAATCATTTAAAATCATCAATCACTTTCGAATATGACTTAAACATGTCCAAAAAAATACGTATACATTTTTTATAGCTTGCCTCAATTTGGTTTTAAAAAGACTAACAAAATCAAATAAATATCGACCACACTAAATAGTACCGAGTATAAGATACACACAGGGGCCCTTTTCAAGGCAATTTGATTCGTATTATGACCCTATGAGAGTTCAAATTTCGGACAAATTGCGGGGATGCAAACTTATTTATCTTTAATATTAAGCGGATGTGTGTATCTTATACAAAAAGCACTAATATTACTGTCTTCCAAACAAACAAAGATATATAAAGAAATATTGGTATTCAACATCATAATAACGTGCTACTAATTTCGATTATTTTTTATTTAAATTAATCTCCCAATTATAAAAGAAACACGAAACATAAAATGTCTATCATTGGAAATATACTTATTCAGTACAATTTATAAACATTTAGAAGCTAAGTAGCACTTGGGTTTAAAATTATTTCTGCCAATTTATTGGTTCAGTAGGAAATTATCTTAGGATGTAGGTCATCTAGGTTTAGCCGGGTTTATCCAATCATTGGCAAGTTAAACCACCGAGAATACCAGTCTATTCAACAAGCAGTAGTTGGTCTACTTAATGAAATACCAATATGTGTCAATCAGCCGTCTTCTTACTGGGTAGTAGAACATCAATTTAATGAACAGTCAACACAAAAAAGCACTTGAATAACTTATAAGATATTTAACCAGTCTTTTCAATAGGAAGACTAGTCTGCCGCTACGCAAACTGGTCATTTCGCAAAGTCTACCATACCAATCTGGTCCAGTCTAATCTCACAAAAGAACAGCCTACGCTTTAAGTAGTCTCGTACATTTAAGAAGACCAATTTTCATTGAAAGTATACTACGCAATTTTCAAGTAGACCAACACCCGATTTTCAAGAAGACCAACATCCCATCTGTATTAAATCCTAGACCAGTACAGACGGCAGTAACCCCTAACTCACCAGCTCCAGTAGACCAGTAGACCGGTATACTCACCCTTCAGTAGACCAGTAGAGCGACATACAGTAGACCGGTCTACTCAACCACCAGTAGAACGACCTACATTAGACAAGTAGACAGGTCTACTCTGCCTCTAGTAGACCAGTAGACCGGTCTACTCCACCTCCAGTAGACCAGTAGACCGGTCTACTCAACCAACAGTAGAACGACCTACATTAGACCAGTAGTCAGGTCTACTCAACCCCCAGTAGACCGAGCAGTACACCGGTCTACTCTGCCCCCAGTAGACCAGTAGACGGGTCTACTCGGCGGTGGCGTCGGGGTGCCTCTCCAGCAGCATGGCGACGCCCTGCCCGCCGGCGGCGCAGGCGGCGATCATGCCGATCTGACCGTCCTCGCGAACCAGTCTGTGGGCTGTGTGCATGGCTAGACGGACCTGGGGGATAACATAAATAATAATAATAACAAATTCTTTGGACTAACACACCAATTGCCTAGCCCCAAACTAAGCTCGAAGCTTGTACTATGGATGCTAGGGAACGGATAGACATACTTAAATACTTTCAAAAACATCCATGACTCGAGTACAAATGCCAAACATTTGCCCCTAGCGGGATTCGAACCCGCGACCCTTGGTTTTGTAGCCAGTGTCTCTAGCCACTAGACTAACGGGCCCGTAAACATAAATAAATTATGTGGTTGGGTCAGAATCTGGCACTCAGGGAGCTCAAATAAAGAGACGCAACCAAACAGTCGGTGTAAAATATAGAATAGAAGAAATGAGAACTAAATGGTAAAATCGTAATAAAGAAAAGCAATGACAGAATCGTATTATATGCAATGTTACATGTGACAGGTAAAAAGAGTATGACGAAAATACACGCAAGTAGGTATTAACAAAAGGATTGTACGCTACAGTCGGTACAAACATAGTTTTCGAATTGTCGCCAACATTCTTATCGTTCAATTGACGACACATTCAAAAAGTCATATAGATCGGTTCAGTCAAAACTCCTTAAATATGGTAACTCACCCCAGTGGCGGCGAAGGGGTGTCCGATAGAGAGCGATCCGCCCCAGCTGTTCCACTTGCTCATGTCAGGAGAGCCCACCTACAATGAAACATATACGATAAGTCAAAATTAATAATAATACCCTCCGGCAGTATTCGGTTGCTTAACTTTAGCAACCGCAGTCCTAGTGCGCTAACCACTGCGCCATCCAGCTCGAGATAAGAAGTGTACTATGATCATAAACATGTAGACTGATAAGAGTGTAATACCTTCGATTTAAGTCCTAGGTAGGTCTGGGCAAACCAGTCAGAGTCCATCGCCTTCAAGTTAGCCAAAATTTGACCCTGGAACAAAAATCAAGTTGATTAGCTTCTAAATTAAAGTTGCAATTTAATGGAGCGTATTGCCATTCCCTTCTTAATTTCACACATTTATTCGTAGTGTGTAGGGTTCTTCACGATGTTTTCATTCACTGTACAGCTGGTATGAAATTACGTACATATATTTTTGATAACTTAGAGGTGTGTCGGTCCGGATTTGAACCGCCGACGTCACGCATGTGAAGTGGCACTCTTACCACTAGGCTACCGAGCTAATAGTATTGTAAAGGAAGTATTGAACAAGTTAAGTTAAGAGCGTGCATGCACACTAGCGCCAAAAATCGTTATTCTTTAGTTGTAAAAAAATATATTTAGATAGTAAATCTGAAGAAAAACATTAATGATTTATTTAAATCTACGTTACGTAAAGATAACCATAATCTTAATGATTACCTACCTAATAATGAACAATGTTAAAAAAGTCACTATTATAAAACCATAAATATTATTCTTTAATGCATAACAGAGAGTTATTTTATCTCAATATCTAAACTTCATTATAATTAAATAAAAACGATTGGCAGCGCTACTGGCGGTCTGCACGCTCTTAAGGACCGTGACTTACAGCGAAGGCCTCGTGTATCTCCCAGGTGTCGATGTCGGACATCTTGAGTCCAGCCTTCTCCAGCACCTTGGGAATGCCGTACGCCGGGCCCAGCAGCAGCTGGTCCACCGGGTCCTGGGGAAATATAATAATACATATTATTATAATACAATAATCTGTACTAACTAATAAAATAAAGCTGAAGAGTTTGTTTGTATGTATGTTTGTTTGTTTAAACGTGCTTATTTCAGAAACTACTAGTTCCAATTGAAAAAATATAACAGTAAAATAATACAAGTCTGTCAGTGATCCACTACTTTTGCGTCAACTACCTACAGTCGACTCTCGTTAATTCAAACCTGCGATAATTCGAACCTCTCTATAATTCAAAGTTATCACGAGTTCCCTACAAAATCTCTTTATATTTCGAACTAAATCAATACATTTTTATGCTCTTGGTAATTCAAACGAAAAAGTCATTGCTATATAACAAAACGACGCGATAATTCGAACTCATCGGCGTTCAACACTCGACAATTCAAAGTTGCAGAGAGAAAGAGGCGGAAAAATTGGAAGTACATTTTGCGACAAGTTCAAACTTGTATCAACTAGCCTTTGTTTTGTTATGATTAGTTTGACTATTTGACACACAACTTCTCAAAAATTGGTTTTTTAATTGTTTAGTTATCATTCTGTTACTGTTACTCTTTCGTTGGTATACGATTAAAATTTTCTGCTAGCCATGAGCCCTAGAAAGTATTTAAATGTTTGACGATTGCTGATAAGAAGAAGTTAATCGAAAAACCAGTATAACAAATCTCTTTCGAAATATCAATTAATTCACATTATGAATACACATGTATGTACACGAATGTAGGTAACCTCTAAACTTTAGTCATTGTTATAGAATAGCAGTTAATAAATAATAATTGATCAACACTTAATAATTCGAAGTTTTATTTCTTTTCTCTCACAAATTTCGAACCATGTGATATTTCAAACACTCGATAATTCGTAATATTTTAAGGGTCCCTCGAGTTTCGAATTAACGAGAGTCGACTGTACTACCTATACGGCTACCTAGTGCTAATAAAGCTACGAGATCCCCCTAAAACCCTACTTCACCACACTATGTGTCCAGAAACTGCAATCCACGAGAACGGAGTCGCGGGCGGCAAAAGTATATTAAAAAAAGTAAAGTAAAAATATATTACCTGTGCGACGTACAAGAAGTCACGAACGTAGGCCTTCGGCTTCAGGCCTAGCTCCTTGGCCTTGGCTTCAGACATCACCAGGCAGGCTGAGGCACCGTCCGTCTGTAAAAAAATACGACATTTAGTATACAAGCAATGTCACGAGTAATAAGTATAAATGTCCATTTTTAAGATTAGAAATTATGTAAACAAAGCAGGGGTAAAAAAAAAATGTATTAATTGATGTGCAAAAATAAATAGAGAATAAAGACGGCACTTTCATATTAATAATAAAAGAAAAGAAAGAGCAACTAAAGCCGCTTTACTCGGCTCGTACCAAATATGGTTGGGAAGGGAGAGGAATGTCATCGGTGAAGGTGATCGTTAGTATACTATAAAGGGGCTCCTTAAACCTACACGCTGGGTCGCAAGTCCCAGGCGCCGACTGACATTCCTCTCTGTTCCACGCGATGGACCCGGCACCCGCACGGACAATCCATGGATAGCTAAGAAGTTCGTCTCTAAGAAATGATAAAGTCCGAAAGTCCGTGAAAATGGAAATGATTGAAACCCCAAGTGCAGGATCTTGGGACCCTGGGCACGTGGCCATTGGGCCGACTGTTACTAGAGAGAGAGAAAAAGAGAGAGAGAGAGAGAGAGAGAGAGAGAGAGAGAGAGAGAGAGGGAGAGAGGGAGAGGGACAGGGAGAGAGGGAGAGATGGGGGAGGGAGAGAGAGGGGGGGAGAGAACTGACCAGGAATGAGGCGTTGGCGGCGGTGACAGTGCCGTGCGGCTTGATGAAGGCGGGCTTCAGCTTGGCCAGCTGCTCCGGAGTTGACACGCGGATACCGTTGTCTTTCTCCACCAGTCCGTCGCGCCCTTCCACTGAGGAATAGATTATACTGATTAATTGAAAAATATTACAGAGAGGTCCACTCAGCGTCAGATATATAGTGACACTCCGTGTACTTAAATAAATAGACGCAATAATATTTAATATCATCGGCATAGACAAAGTTTCCATATTGTTGACAACAATAAATTCGTTCAAAAAGGCCATACAAAATGTCATTAAGATTGCTGCAGTCTTATCGCCATAAATATGGTTACAGACATATCGCCTCGCATTTTTGAACACTTAGAATGTTTCCATACAACTGCGCTGAATGTACCTCGCCATTAAATGTATGTGGCTGTCGCAGCGAACTGGTTAATTCAACGTGGATATTATTGACCGATCGCGTTGCAGTCGCCGATGCGTCGCCTGCCTTAAAGACACCACCTCCCCAACTGAGCTCTAGCGACGTTACTCACCAGCAGAAACATAGCATAACAGTTACGAAGCGCAATTTCCCTGTGGTATTCTGTAAAGTAGCGGTATATGCCCAGACAAGCGGATCATTCGAATGTCAGTTTTAATATAAGCTCCACTTCTCTTAAAATATGATAGCAACGTACCTTTAACCGGAATCAAATCAGTGAAGTACCCCTTCTGCTGAGCGGTGGCGGCCAGCGTGTGCGACCGCAGCGCGTAGTCGTCCTGCTCCTGGCGCGTCGCCCCGAACGCGGCGGCGAGCCGGTCCGCGCTGTGACCCATAGTCTCGCCGGATGAGAACTCTGCTACTGCTGGGAGCTGGGGAGGGGATAAGTCTGGTCATTATAAGGGGCCGGCCATTAACCATCATCATCATTAGCCTATCGCAGTGCACTGCTGGACATAGGCCTCTCCCATTAATGAGGCTCGATGGGGCGAGGGAAGGTCCTAAAAATCGAAACATCAGAAGGGTGAGGGGGGACTAGTAATATGTCACGTGTATTAATTTTTTTCAGCTAATATGCAATATTTATCCGAAAAGCCGCGTCAAATCTGTTGCGTGAGGGCATTATACATTTAATTATGTTCATGTAAAAATACACGTGATACAGCGTAGGGGGGTAGTTTCGGGTTACGGTCGGGTCACCGCAGTATGTTGACAAATATTAAATAGTACTGTCCCGACATGTGATCCTTGAGGCACTCCGGACGAAATTTGGTAAGCCCTCGATGATAACCAATAAAAGCATCAAAGAAGAACATAACATATTAATGTGAATGAAAACATTTCAGCCAAAAACTTAAGACATTTTAAGCTGGATGTTTGTAAATGAGAAGGTTGTGAGAATCTTTGTCAAAAGCTTTGATGGAATTGGTGAATGTAACCTTAACGATCTGTTTGTTTCTGTACATTGATCATCAAAGTCATGCCTAAACTTCCATCTGTTACTGAAGGCACATTTCTTTAGTAAGTGAAATGTGTTGTACTGCCGAAATTGGATACTATGTAATAATGTATCCATGATTTTTGCTGAAATGGTTTCATTCATATTTATATGTTACCAGCTATCCGCCCGCGGCTTCGCCCGCGTGGAGTTCGGTTAGTATATTGCAAAAAATATTTTTGTTTTCCTATGGAAATATATATTTTCCGGGATAAAAAGTACTGTATTACATAATCCGGACTTCTAATTTTACGTCTAAAAAATTTTAAAGCAATCGGTTCAAGTGGAACAACCAAACAAACAAACTCACTTCCTGATTTATAATATTAGTAAAGTAAGGAGGCTGGCAGAAGCTGGATGCGAGTCGCCGAGGATCGGGCTAAATGGAGAGACCTAGGAGAGACCTATGTCCAGCAGTGGACTGCGATAGGCTGATGATGATGATGATTATGATGAAGGATGTTCTTTTTTGATGCTCTAATTGGTTTTCATCGAGGAGTGCCTCAAGGGTCACATCTCGGGCCAGTACCATGAACCATATATGTATGTAATGATTTGAAGCTACAAAACCTACCTCCGGCGCGAAGAAGTCCGGCCTGATGGTGGCGATGAGGCTGAGCCGCTGCGCCGGCGTCTTGGCGCGGTTGAGCCGCAGCAGCAGCGAGCGCATCTTGCGCGAGTGACGGATCGGCACGTCCGACATGAACTCCACGCCGCCGGCCACGATCACGTCGACACTCCCTTCCAGTAGAGAGAGAGAGAGGGAGAGAGAGAGAGAGAGAGAGAGAGAGAGAGAGAGAGAGAGGGAGAGGGGGTGAGAGTGGGGGGAGAGGGAGATAGAGAGGGAGAGAGAGGGGGCAGGGGAGAGAGAGAAAGAGAGGGAGAGAGAGAGGGGGGAGGGGGAGAGAGAGAGATAGAGAGAACTGACCAGGAAGGAGGCGTTTGCGGCGGTGGCGGTTCAGACACAATCAGACAGTTTCTCCTAGGGTGCGGTCTGCACGCCCTTTTGCTATATCTACCTCTGGCGCGAAGAAGTCCGGCCTGATGGTAGCGATGAGGCTGAGCCTCTGCGCCGGCGTCTTGGCGCGGTTGAGCCGCAGCAGCAGCGAGCGCATCTTGCGCGAGTGACGGATCGGCACGTCCGACATGAACTCCACGCCGCCGGCGACGATCACGTCGACACTCCCTTCCAGTAGAGAGAGAGAGAGAGAGGGAGAGAGGGAGAGAGGGAGAGAGGGAGATAGAGAGGGAGAGAGAGAGGGAGGGGAGGGGGGAGAGGGGGTGGGGGAGAGAGGGGGATAGAGAGGGAGAAAAGGAGAGAGGGAGATAGAGAGGGAGAGAGAGAGAGAGGGAGATAGTGTGAGAGAGAGATGGGGGGGGAGAGAGGGAGATAGAGAGGGGAGAGAGATAGAGAGGGAGAGAGAGAGAGAGAGCTGACCAGGAAGGAGGCGGTGGCGGTGCCGTGCGGCTTGTTGTAGGTGCGTTGATATGACAATCAGACAGTTTCTCCTAGTGTGCGGTCTGCATGCTAAACCCACCTCTGGAGCAAAGAAGTCCGGCCTGATGGTAGCGATGAGGCTGAGCCGCTGCGCCGGCGTCTTGGCGCGGTTGAGCCGCAGCAGCAGCGAGCGCATCTTGCGCGAGTGACGGATCGGCACGTCCGACATGAACTCCACGCCGCCCGCGACGATCACGTCGACACTCCCTTCAGGTAGAGAGAGAGAGAGATAGAGAGGGAGAGAGGGAGATAGAGAGGGAGAGAGAGGGAGGGGTAGAGAGGGAGAGAGGGAGAGAACTGACCAGGAAGGAGGCGTTGGCGGTGCCGTGAGGCTTGATGTAGGTGCGTTGATATGACAATCAGACAGTTTCTCCTTGGTGGCGCTAGTGTGCGGTCTGCATGCTCAAGTTAAATAAACCCACCTCTGGCGCGAAGAAGTCCGGCCTGATGGTAGCGATGAGGCTGAGCCGCTGCGCCGGCGTCTTGGCGCGGTTGAGCCGCAGCAGCAGCGAGCGCATCTTGCGCGAGTGACGGATCGGCACGTCCGACATGAACTCCACGCCGCCCGCTACGATCACGTCGACACTCCCTTCCAGTAGAGAGAGAGGAAGATAGAGAGGGGGAGGGGGAGAGAGGGAGAGAGAGGGGGGAGGGAGAGAGATGGAGAGAGAGAGGGGGGAGGGGGAGAGAGTGAGATAGGGAGAGAGAGTGTGGGAGGGAGAGAGAGAGCGAGAGAGAGAGCGAACTGACCAGGAAGCAGGCGTTGGCGGCTGTGACGGTGCCGTGCGGCTTGATGTAGGTGCATTGATATGACAATCAGACAGTTTCTCCTTGGTGGCGCTAGTGTGCGGTCTGCATGCCCAAGCTAAACGTACCTCCGGCGCGAAGAAGTCCGGCCTGATGGTCGCGATGAGGCTGAGCCGCTGCGCCGGCGTCTTGGCGCGGTTGAGCCGCAGCAGCAGCGAGCGCATCTTGCGCGAGTGACGGATCGGCACGTCCGACATGAACTCCACGCCGCCCGCTACGATCACGTCGACACTCCCTTCCAGTAGACAGAGAGCGAGAGAGAGGGAGAGAGAGAGAGAGAGAGAGAGAGAGAGGGAGAGAGAGGGGGGTGAGAGTGGGGGGAGAGGGAGATAGAGAGGGAGAGAGGGAGAGAGAGGGGGGCGGGGAGAGAGAGAAAGAGAGGGAGAGAGAGAGGGGGGAGGGGGAGAGAGAGGGGGGAGGGGGAGAGAGAGAGATGGGAACTGACCAGGAAGGAGGCGTTTGCGGCGGTGGCGGTTCAGACACAATCAGACAGTTTCTCCTAGGGTGCGGTCTGCACGCCCATATGCTAAACCCACCTCCGGCGCGAAGAAGTCCGGCCTGATGGTAGCGATGAGGCTGAGCCGCTGCGCCGGCGTCTTGGCGCGGTTGAGCCGCAGCAGCAGCGAGCGCATCTTGCGCGAGTGACGGATCGGCACGTCCGACATGAACCCCACGCCGCCCGCTACGATCACGTCGACACTCCCTTCCAGAGAGAGAGAGAGGGAGAGAGGGAGATAGAGAGGGAGAAAAGGAGAGAGAGGGGGGAGGGAGAACAAGGGGGGAGATATAGAGAGGGAGAGAGAGATAGAGAGGGAGAGAGAGAGAGGGAGGGAAGAGAGATAGAGAGGGGGAGAGAGAGGGAGAGAGAGAGGGGGAGAGAGCTGCCTTGGTGGAAAGAAATCAGACAGTTTCTCCTTGGTGGCGCTAGTGTGCGGTCTGCACGCCCTTAAGCTAACCTACCTCTGGAGCGAAGAAGTCCGGCCTGATGGTCGCGATGAGGCTGAGCCTCTGCGCCGGCGTCTTGGCGCGGTTGAGCCGCAGCAGCAGCGAGCGCATCTTGCGCGAGTGACGGATCGGCACGTCCGACATGAACTCCACGCCGCCCGCTACGATCACGTCGACACTCCCTTCCAGTAGAGAGAGCGAGATAGAGAGGGAGATAGAGAGGGAGAGAGGAGAGAGAGAGAGGGGAGAGAGAGGAGAGAGAGAGAGAGGAGAGAGAGAGAGAGGGGAGAGAGAGTGAAAGAGAGAGAGAGAGGGAGAGAGGGAGGGGGAGAGAGGGAGGGGGAGAGAGGGAGGGGGAGAGAGGGAGGGGGAGAGAGATAGAGAGGGAGAGACGGAGAGAGAGAGAGGGGGAGGTGGAGAGAGAGAGAGAGAGAGCTGACCAGGAAGGAGGCGGTGGCGGTGCCGTGCGGCTTGATGTAGGTGCGTTGATATGACAATCAGACAGTTTCTCCAAGCTAAACCTACCTCTGGCGCAAAGAAGTCCGGCCTGATGGTAGCGATGAGGCTGAGCCGCTGCGCCGGCGTCTTGGCGCGGTTGAGCCGCAGCAGCAGCGAGCGCATCTTGCGCGAGTGACGGATCGGCACGTCCCACATGAACTCCACGCCGCCGGCTACGATCACGTCGACACTCCCTTCCAGTAGAGAGAATGGGAGAGAGGGAGATAGAGAGGGAGAGGGGGAGATAGAGAGGGAGAGAGGGAGAGATAGAGAGGGAGAGAGAGAGAGATAGAGAGGGAGTGACGGAGAGAGAGGGGGGGAGAGAGAGAGCGAGAGAGAGAGAGCGAACTGACCAGGAAGGAGGCATTGGCGGCGGTGGCGGTGCCGTGCGGCTTGATGTAGGTGCGTTGATATGACAATCAGACAGTTTCTCCTAGTGTTTCTCTCAAGCTAAACGTACCTCCGGCGCGAAGAAGTCCGGCCTGATGGTGGCGATGAGGCTGAGCCGCTGCGCCGGCGTCTTGGCGCGGTTGAGCCGCAGCAGCAGCGAGCGCATCTTGCGCGAGTGACGGATCGGCACGTCCCACATGAACTCCACGCCGCCCGCTACGATCACGTCGACACTCCCTTCCAGTAGAGAGAGAGAGGGAGAGAGAGGGAGATAGAGAGGGAGAGTGAGAGAGGGAGGGTGAGAGAGGGAGGGGGAGAGAGGGAGAGAGAGGTGGGAGAGAGAGGGGGAGAGGGGAGAGAGAGTGAGATAGGGAGAGAGAGTGTGGGAGAGAGAGAGAGAGCGAACTGACCAGGAAGGAGGCATTGGCGGCGGTGACGGTGCCGTGTGGTTTGATGTAGGTGCGCTTGTGTGCGGTCTGCACGCTCAAGCTAAACCTACCTCTGGCGCGAAGAAGTCCGGCCTGATGGTCGCGATGAGGCTGAGCCGCTGCGCCGGCGTCTTGGCGCGGTTGAGCCGCAGCAGCAGCGAGCGCATCTTGCGCGAGTGACGGATCGGCACGTCCGACATGAACTCCACGCCGCCGGCGACGATCACGTCGACACTCCCTTCCAGTAGAGAGAGAGAGGGAGAAAAGGAGAGAGGGAGATAGAGAGGGAGAGAGAGAGAGAGGGGGGGAGAGGGGGAGAGACGGGGGTGAGGGGGAGTGGGAGGGAGGGAGGGAGAGAGAGGGGGGAGGGGGGAGGGAGAGAGGGTGCGGAAAGCTGACCAGGAAGGGGGCGTTGGCGGCGGTGGCGGTGCCGTGCGGCTTGATGTAGTTGCGTTGATTTGACAATCAGACAGTTTCTCCAAGCTAAACGTACCTCTGGCGCGAAGAAGTCCGGCCTGATGGTCGCGATGAGGCTGAGCCTCTGCGCCGGCGTCTTGGCGCGGTTGAGCCGCAGCAGCAGCGAGCGCATCTTGCGCGAGTGACGGATCGGCACGTCCGACATGAACTCCACGCCGCCCGCGACGATCACGTCGACACTCCCTTCCAGTAGAGAGAGAGAGGTAGAGAGGGAGAGAGAGAGATAGAGAGGGAGAGAGAGAGAGGGAGAGAGAGAGAGGGGGAGGGGGAGAGAGGGAGAGAGAGAGGGGGAGGGGGAGAGAGGGAGAGAGAGAGAGAGAGAACTGACCAGGAAGGAGGCGTTGGCGGTGCCGTGCGGCTCGATGTAGGTGCGTTGATATGACAATCAGACAGTTTCTCCTAGTGTATCTCTCAAGCTAAACCCACCTCTGGCGCGAAGAAGTCCGGCCTGATGGTGGCGATGAGGCTGAGCCTCTGCGCCGGCGTCTTGGCGCGGTTGAGCCGCAGCAGCAGCGAGCGCATCTTGCGCGAGTGACGGATCGGCACGTCCGACATGAACTCCACGCCGCCCGCGACGATCACGTCGACACTCCCTTCCAGTAGAGAGAGAGAGGTAGAGAGGGAGAGAGAGAGATAGAGAGGGAGAGAGAGAGAGGGAGAGAGAGAGAGGGGGAGGGGGAGAGAGGGAGAGAGAGAGGGGGAGGGGGAGAGAGGGAGAGAGAGAGAGAGAACTGACCAGGAAGGAGGCGTTGGCGGTGCCGTGCGGCTCGATGTAGGTGCGTTGATATGACAATCAGACAGTTTCTCCTAGTGTATCTCTCAAGCTAAACCCACCTCTGGCGCGAAGAAGTCCGGCCTGATGGTGGCGATGAGGCTGAGCCTCTGCGCCGGCGTCTTGGCGCGGTTGAGCCGCAGCAGCAGCGAGCGCATCTTGCGCGAGTGACGGATCGGCACGTCCGACATGAACTCCACGCCGCCGGCCACGATCTCGTCGACACTCCCTTCCAGTAGAGAGAGAGAGAGAGAGGGAGATAGAGAGGGAGAAAAGGAGAGAGGGAGATAGAGAGGGAGAGAGAGAGAGAGAGAGAATTGACCAGGAAGGAGGCGTTGGCGGCGGTGACGGTCCGTGCGGCTTGATGAAGGTGCGTTGATATGACAATCAGACAGTTGCTCCTAGTGTGCGGTCTGCACGCCCTTAAGCTAAACCCACCTCTGGCGCGAAGAAGTCCGGCCTGATGGTAGCGATGAGGCTGAGCCGCTGCTCCGGCGTCGACACTCCCTTCCACTAGAGAGAGATGATTGATGTAGGTGCGTTGATATGACAATCAGACAGTTTCTCCTTGGTGGCACTAGTGTGCGGTCTGCACGCCCTTAAGCTAACCTACCTCTGGCGCGAAGAAGTCCGGCCTGATGGTGGCGATGAGGCTGAGCCGCTGCGCCGGCGTCTTGGCGCGGTTGAGCCGCAGCAGCAGCGAGCGCATCTTGCGCGAGTGGCGGATCGGCACGTCCGACATGAACTCCACGCCGCCGGCGACGATCACGTCGACACTCCCTTCCAGTAGAGAGCGAGAGGGAGAGAGGGAGAGGGAGAGATAGAGAGAGGGGGCAGGGAGCGGGGGAGAGAGGGGTGAGGGGAGAGGGGGGAGGGAGAGAGAGAGGGGGGGGAGAACTGACCAGGACGGAGGCGTTGGCTGCGGTGGCGGTGCCGTGCGGCTTGATGAAGGTGCGTTGATATGACAATCAGACAGTTTCTCCTTGGTGGCGCTAGTGTGCGGTCTGCACGCCCATATGCTAAATCTACCACTGGCGCGAAGAAGTCAGGCATGATGGTCGCGATGAGGCTGAATGACGGATCGGCTTGATGAAGGCGGGCCTGAGCTTGGCCAGCTGTTCCGGCGTCGACACTCCGTTCCATTAGAGAGAGAGAGAGGGAGAGAGAGAGGGAGAGAGAGAGGGAGGGAGAGAGAGGAAGAGAGAGAGAGAGAGGCGTTGGCGGCGGTGGCGGTTCCGTGCGGCTTGATGTAGGTGCGTTGATTTGACAATCAGACAGTTTCTCCTTGGTGGCGCTAGTATGCGGTCTGCATGCTCAAGCTGAACCTACCTCCGGCGCGAAGAAATCCGGCCTAATAGTAGCGATGAGGCTGAGCCTCTGCGCCGGCGTCTTGGCGCGGTTGAGCCGCAGCAGCAGCGAGCGCATCTTGCGCGAGTGACGGATCGGCACGTCCGACATGAACTCCACGCCGCCGGCGACGATCACGTCGACACTCCCTTCCAGTAGAGAGAGAGAGAGATAGACAGGGAGAGAGGGAGATAGGGAGGGGGGAGAGAGGGGGGAGGTGGAGAGAGAGGGGGGAGATATAGGGGGAGAGAGGGGGGGAGGGAGAGAGAGGGGGGAGAGGGAGAGAGAGAGTGAGAGAGAGAGAGATAGAGAGAGAACTGACAAGGAAGGAGGCGTTGGCGGCTGTGACGGTGCCTTGCGGCTTGATGTAGGTGCGTTGATATGACAATCAGACAGTTTCTCCTAGTGTGCGGTCTGCACGCCCTTAAGCTAACCTACCTCTGGCGCGAAGAAGTCCGGCCTGATGGTAGCGATGAGGCTGAGCCGCTGCGCCGGCGTCTTGGCGCGGTTGAGCCGCAGCAGCAGCGAGCGCATCTTGCGCGAGTGACGGATCGGCACGTCCGACATGAACTCCACGCCGCCCGCGACGATCACGTCGTACGCGCCAGCCGCGATCATGCCCACGCCTGGGAACAAATGCAATTGTGCGTTTACTAGGCCTTCCCGAGGTGTCAAGATTCCTTGAGATGAGTGACTTGAAATTGTCATGGTTTCCCAGAGGTCTACATTCGACATTCAATGAGTTATATAGGCACCGTGCGTAGCGATGACTCTGCCATCTCGTGACCCTATTCAAAACTTTTACTCTCAATGTCGGTAATTCTACTGTCAAACCACGGAAAAACACGGTGCCTTATTCTGCCATCTAGTGACTCATATTCGAACCTTTTACGTTCAATGTCAAATTTTACTGTCAAACCACAGAAAAAAATCGGGATTTTAGCGCCCTTTATAGTTTCTGCACGGTGCCTATAGGAATGAAAGATATAAGTAGTGTAAATATTGCCTGAAATAAATAAATAAAGTAAAAAAATAAACATTCATAGGATCAGACAATTGGAGGCGACTTTATTGAATATTAGTTGTTACCCGCAGCTTTGCTCGCGTTATCAAGATTTCTATTTTATCCGATGAGATTATTTAATCGGAATAAAACAGAATCCTTTCACCTAGTCAGCCCATCCCCTGCCTGTATGCTAATTTTCATTAAAATCCGTTCAGTAGTTTCAGCGCGATTGACGGAAAAACATGCCAAAAACACATTCAAAAAACAAACGAATGATTCCTCACTATGCGATCAAAACTAGTAAGTTGCGAGTATGAGATTCAGGTCTCGATTTCCATTTTTAGACATTGAGACAAAGAAAAATGTGACACAAAAGCATGAAAATTCCATTTGGAAAAAAAAATGCAGTTATGAGTTCAGACACTTTCACCGACGATATGCGACGTATATATGTACATATAACATAACGGGCCCGTCAGTCTATTGGTCAGAGACCTTAACACTTTAGCCGACGATGTCTTACCAGTAGTGATGGCCTGGTTGGCGGATATGCAGGCCATGGTGACGGTGTGCGCGGGCGTCTTGTCGCTGAAGCCGGCCGCCAGGGCCGCCTCGCGACCCACGTTGGACGTCTTCACCTCCTGAATGACTGTGCCGTAGACTATGTAGTCAATGACCTCCTTTTTTTTGCGATGGGGAATGCAGTGACCCACCATGACACCGCAGGCCAGCGTAGCCTGCAGCCGTGTGTGGGACTCGGGCGCATGAGTATGACTGCGCCCACTACCCACTTAACCCCATCGGTTTCCCTTTCGCTCGCATAAGGACGGATCGCTGCCAGCCGCCAGTGGGCGACTTATGTTCGACCCGTCCTTCGAGCGCCCCGACCTGATGTTAGTAGTTGACCTCCTTGGACACTGCTTACCAGTGATAGCCTGGTTCGCGGATGGACGTCTTCACCTTCTGAATGACAGTGCCGTAGACTTAGACGATGACCTGCTTGGACAGTGCTTACCAGTAGTGATGGCCTGGTTGGCGGATATGCAGGCCATAGTGACGGTAAGTTCCGTCCGGCACTTTAACCGACGATATGCGACGTATGTATAACATAACGGGCCCGTTAGTCTATTGGTCAGAGACCTTAACACTTTAGCCGACGATGTCTTACCAGTAGTGATGGCCTGGTTAGCAGATATGCAGGCCATGGTGACGGTGTGCGCGGGCGTCTTGTCGCTGAAGCCGGCCGCCAGGGCCGCCTCGCGACCCACGTTGGACGTCTTAACCTCCTGAATGACCGTGCCGTAGACTATGTAGTCCATGACCTCCTAGGACACTGCTTACCAGTAGTGATGGCCTGGTTGGCGGATATGCAGGCCATGGTGACGGTGTGCGCGGGCGTCTTGTCGCTGAAGCCGGCCGCCAGGGCCGCCTCGCGACCCACGTTGGACGTCTTCACCTCCTGAATGACCGTGCCGTAGACTATGTAGTCCAAGACCTCCCGGGTCGGACCGATGAAATTGTGTCTATGTTTTCAAGTTGTGATAACACAGATACAGTCCGGAGTTTGGGAGCTGGCGGTGTAATTACACACCCGTGCCCCGGAAAGCACGTTAAGCCGTTGGTCCTGCGCCTGATCACTCTTCGATCATGTCAGATTGCTGTTCCAACGAATTATGAGAGTGAAGGAATAGGGAGTGCCCCTTGCTTGCGCACGCGCTTGTGCACTATAATCACAGGATCCACCGAGACCGTTGGTGGATCATAGTGAACTCCGGCGTGCTATTCAATCCATTGGTAGATCGAAATAGTGGATCCTATGGGATTGAGGGATAATATATCCTGCGTACTTGGCTAATCGTACGTACGTAAGATTGGTCGCCGTGGCCGAATTCGGCTAGGAGGGTATTATTATTAGTCCATGACCTCCTGGGACACTGCTTACCAGTAGTAATGGCTTGGTTGGCGGATATGCAGGCCATGGTGACGGTGTGCGCGGGCGTCTTGTCGCTGAAGCCGGCCGCCAGGGCCGCCTCGCGACCCACGTTGGACGTCTTCACTTCCTGAATGACCGTGCCGTAGACTATGTAGTCCATGACCTCCCGGGGCGGATTGATGAAATTGTGTCTATGTTTTCAACTTGTGGATAACACAGATACAGTCCGGAGTTTGGAAGTTGGCGGTGTAATTACACCCCCGTGCCTCGGAAAGCACGTTAAGCCGTTAGTCCAGCGCCTGATCTCTCTACGGTCGTATCAGACTGCTGTCCCACCGAATTATGAGAGTGAAGGAATAGGGAGTGCGCCTGTGCTTGCGCACGCGCTTGTGCACTATAATCACAGGATCCACCGAGACCGTTGGTGGATCATAGTGAACTCCGGCGTGCTATTCAATCCATTGGTAGATCGAAATAGTGGATCCTATGGGATTGAGGGATAATATATCCTGCGTACTTGGCTAATCGTACGTACGTAAGATTGGTCGCCGTGGCCGAATTCGGCTAGGAGGGTATTATTATTAGTCCATGACCTCCTGGGACACTGCTTACCAGTAGTAATGGCTTGGTTGGCGGATATGCAGGCCATGGTGACGGTGTGCGCGGGCGTCTTGTCGCTGAAGCCGGCCGCCAGGGCCGCCTCGCGACCCACGTTGGACGTCTTCACTTCCTGAATGACCGTGCCGTAGACTATGTAGTCCATGACCTCCCGGGGCGGATTGATGAAATTGTGTCTATGTTTTCAACTTGTGGATAACACAGATACAGTCCGGAGTTTGGAAGTTGGCGGTGTAATTACACCCCCGTGCCTCGGAAAGCACGTTAAGCCGTTAGTCCAGCGCCTGATCTCTCTACGGTCGTATCAGACTGCTGTCCCACCGAATTATGAGAGTGAAGGAATAGGGAGTGCGCCTGTGCTTGCGCACGCGCTTGTGCACTATAATCACAGGATCCACCGAGACCGTTGGTGGATCATAGCGAACTCCGGCGTGCTATTCAATCCACTGGTGGATCGAAATAGTGGATCCTATGGGATTGAGGGATAATATATCCTGCGTACTCGGCTAATCGTAAGATTGGCCGCCGTGGCCGAATTCGGCTAGGAGGGTATTATTATTAGTCCATGACCTCCTGGGACACTGCTTACCAGTAGTGATGGCCTGGTTGGCGGATATGCAGGCCATGGTGACGGTGAGTTCCGACACTTTAACCGACGATATGCGACGTATATATGTATGACATAACGGGCCCGTTAGTCTATTGGTCAGGGACCCTGACACTTTAGCCGACGATGTCTCACCAGTAGTGATAGCTTGGTTAGCGTATATGCAGGCCATGGTGACGCGCAACCGACGTTGGACGTCTTCACCTCCTGTATGACCGTGCCGTAGACTAAGTAGTCGATCACCTCCGTGGTGCAGTAGCCGGTGTGTCGCACTTTAATGCGGCGGCCGCGCTGGAGGTTCTGGGTTCTAATCCCGGGTCGGACCGATGAAATTGTGTCTATGTTTTCAAGTTGTGATAACACAGATACAGTCCGGAGTTTGGGAGTTGGCGGTGTAATTACACCCCCGTGCCTCGGAAAGCACGTTAAGCCGTTGGTCCTGCGCCTGATCTCTCTACGGTCGTGTCAGATTGCTGTTCCACCGAATTAGGTTTAGGTTTGCCGGGGAGTTTTCCGCACTTAGCCTCCAAGGTGGGCCGTTGCACGTGATGACTTAGACAAAGGAAAATCTGTTACCTTGCCTGTCCACCGAATTATGGGAGTGAGGGAATAGGGCGAGTGCACCTGTGCTTGCGCACGCGCTTGTGCACTATTATATATCCTGCGTACTTGGTTAACCGTAAGATTGGCCGCCATGGCCGAATTCGGCTAGGAGGGTGTTATTTTAGTCCATGACTTCCTTGGACACTGCTTACCAGTAGTAATGGCCTGGTTGGCAGATATGCAGGCCATGGTGACGGTGTGCGCGGGCGTCTTGTCGCTGAAGCCGGCCGCCAGGGCCGCCTCGCGACCCACGTTGGACGTCTTCACCTCCTGAATGACTGTGCCGTAGACTATGTAGTCTACCACCGCCTTTTTTTTGCGATGATGAATGCATTGACGCACCATGACACCGCTGGCCAGCGAAGCCTGCGGCCGTGAGTGGGATTAGGGCGCATGAGAATGACTGCGCCCACTACCCACTAAACCCCATCGGTTTCCACTTTAGCTCGCATAAGGACGGATCGCTGCCAGCCGCCAGTGGGCGACTTATGTTTGACCCGTCCTTCGAGCGCCCCGACCTGATGTTAGTAGTTGTACTCCTTGGACACTGCTTACCAGTAGTGATGGCCTGGTTGGCGGATATGCAGGCCATGGTGACGGTGTGCGCGGGCGTCTTGTCGCTGAAGCCGGCCGCCAGGGCCGCCTCGCGACCCACGTTGGACGTCTTCACCTCCTGAATGACTGTGCCGTAGACTATGTAGTCGATGACTTCCTTGGATACGCCAGTCTTCTGGAGCAGACCACTGGGGATGGGAATGAAGAAATATAAGATGTGGATCACTATCTAGTCAGGGATATCACACAATTGATAAAATATACAAACAGCCAAATGCAATAACCTACAAGTATCCATTGTTTGAGAAAGCTAAACATTGTTATACAAAAACCCAACAAGATGCACAGTCTCTAACAAAAGTAACAGTCAATACTGTCACAAAAAACTCAAAGTCAAACTATGAACATTATTATTCGCAAATACGGTATTTGACTGACAGGTCAAATCACTCACTTTTATTAAATGTCAAAAACGCAACATTGTAGGGAAAACTGTATGAAATGCAAGCATATGACGTCACAAGCTAATATTGTCAAATCAATACTTTTTTAGTTTCGATTAACTATGATAATTTGTTAAAAGCGAAACTGTAACTGTGACATAATGATTTGTGATTATTTTTAAATTTCGTCTTTAGTGTATGAGTTTCATAATTTATTTTAAATGCAGTCAAATACCCAATTAAACCTAATGCAGATTATGATGCAAGACTGTTCGAAATTCTGCACTTATTTTTAGGGGACGTTTTTGAGACGTTGATTGTGTATCTTGTGTATTTTGTATATCAATGGAGCTAAAACATAATTTGTCAAAAAGTACTAGTGCTTTAGTAGGCAATTCATCTGATATAGGTTATTTAAATCAGTCGTTAAATAAATAATAATGTCAGTAGATAAGTTGCTTTAATGATTACTCAAAACTCACAGGAGTGCATGTCTGGCGAGCTCATGGGGCATCATCTTGGCGTAGTCAGTGAAGGAAACTAGGAAGGGTGTGCGGACTCCGTCCACCAGCACCACATTCTTGCCGGTGCGGTCCGGGAGCTTACCGTGGAGAGCTGCACTGACGCTGAGCGCTCGGCGAGCTGTGTCTGTGGACATCAGAATAGAGGGTTTTAGGACAGAATTGTATATAAAAAAGCAAAATTAACTTTAATCAAATAGCTAATAAGAAAAATCTAAGTTTGTGATGATTGTCATTATTATAGTCCATTTCAGCTTAGATGATCCCGCTGACCATTTGCCTTCAAAGGAAAATCAACACTATTCTCGAACTTATTGCCTTGAAATAAACTTCAATTTCATATGAGGAGTACACCTGTTACAGGGATAATCAGTGAAATAGACTATACCTAAACTTATTTCTAAAAAAATTATATGTTTTGTCAAGCAAATAGGGTAATAAATATGTTTAGTGTTTGGTCATATCGTAATCATCATTTTATATGTAACTAGCGGCCCGCCCCTGCTTCGCCCGTGGTACTTGTCCACTATTTAATGGATGATATTATACATAAAAACCTTCCTCATGAGTTACTCTATCTATTAAAAAAAACCGCATCAAAATCCGTTGCGTACTTTTAAAGATTTAAGCGTTCATAGGGACATACAACACACATAGGGACAGAAAAAGCGACTTTGTTTTATACTATGTAGTGAAGCATTCACAAAAATCTTTAAGTTGTTCATAATACTTAACTACATTACTTCGAATTAGTACATATATTTAAATTCAGAATAAATGTAGAAACTATTTAAATTGTAGTGTTAACAACAAAAAATTTGTAAAAAGTTTTTTAATGTTAGACTTGGAAGTGGTTAAAAAATAGGTCAATTAAAAACTGCTTATTGCAAAGTTATAGTTAAATTTTAAGGTTATTCATATACAAAATATTACAAATCACATAAGAATGGAACATGAATCAATCAAAATTACGATCAATTACCATTAGTAATATTTTTTACTTCAAAATTATCATAAAAATAAGTAAGAGGTTAGACAAAAACAAATCGAAGGAATCTGATAAACCACTTTATAGTCATGTAACAATTGATAAATTAATTACTTATTCCTTTTTTAGATTAGACTGTGCACTTTGGAGGGTTTCCATAGAATTTAAGATATTAATTTTGTCTCAATGCCAACTCAACATAGGTCCAAAGTTTACTAAAAGTGTACGAATTTGGAAGCAAATTTTCTTGTAAAAATCACAACTTTTCATCACCAAATATGGTTGGAGATTACGCTTCATACACTAAATTTGCGAAAATAAACGCTAAATACAAGATTAATAACGTAAATGTATAGGAAAAAGGCTAACTTACCGAACTTAATTGTGGAGCCAATATGGGTTGCTTTTACAAGAGATTTCGCCACGTGTGAAGCCATTTTTAATAAATTACTAATTTGAATTAACACTGACTAAGTTTAGTATTCCTGAAACAAATATTTAGGATTATTAAATGGGTATAAACTACTAATAACTCGAAATAAACTGGAGGAAAGTTGGACTCTGACCTAATCTGACAGCTACTTTACTTTGCAAATAGTTGCCAAGTAAAAAAACATCAACAAGTGCCGTGAAAAATTGATTAAAAAAATACTATTATTGGTAAACTTAAATGAATTACTTAATAAACAGTATGTTTTAAATTTCAGTCTGGTCATATTTATTTGTATTATAAAGTAATATTAATTTTGTTTTTTTTTCCTTCGGCCTCGATAAACTTTTAGTTTTGTTTGCCGATTTAATACTGGCAACATACAAATTATAGTTTGGTGTACATTGAAGATTTTAGCTGACAATACTTCATACTGTTATATTGAAAGCCATCGATGCATTTTAAATGTATTTAAAAAAAGACGGGGGTAGTTTTAGTACGTGACGAGTTATAAAAGTTAAACGTAAGATATATCTCTCTTTTACCACCCAGTCGCAGAGTAACACGCGGGTTCTAGTCCAAAGTGCAAAATAATTAAGTTTTAGATATAAATGAAATAATAATAATTGAATAATCGGTAAGTTATTCCTCAAAATTGCTACGTTGTGTTTGCGGAGTTTACGTTGGATTTTTAAAGGAATTAACAGTATATTGATTGAAGCACATAATGGGGACACACGCGGTTTCATGCAACGTGTAGCCGAGGTCAGTGCCGGTCCTATTATTTTTTTCAGGTGGTGCGAGAACCATAAGTAGCGCCCCTCTAAATTAAAAAAATATATAAAATAGTTGCTTTTATTTTCCACCAGAAAAAGCAGTTGCTTCCGATTATTCTGCTGTCAAAAATGGCAAATCGTTGAAAAGTTCGTTTAACCAGTAATGTTAAACCATGTATGTGATGTGGGTCGCAAATAAAAAATAATAATAATAAATAATAAATATTATAATAATAAATAATCTGATTTTCATGCAAACTATCAAATCAATTCAATATATAGCAAGAATATTACAAAATACTTATATTGATACTTTTCTAGCTTAAGCACTTGCAAACTTTTTTATCAAATCGGAATAATTTAACTTTTGGGCAATTAGCATTTTCTATGGATATAATTGCAAGGTCGGACAGTCTTTCCTGACACATAGTAGACCGTAGGTAAGTTTTTATAAGTTTTAATTTACTGAAACTTCGTTCTCATTTGGCAACAGTTACAGGTACAGTTAATAGGATACGAAGCGCTGTCCATACATACGGAAAAACATCTTGCCAATCGTTTTTAGGGTTCCGTAGGCTTTTTCTAACATGGATTTTTCTGGAATTATTTTTATGTCGTATAAAAAAGACCATGTATCATTGAATGATGACAATTGTTGAAATCGTGTAGCCAATGTATTCTCGATTGTATCTAACATCGGGTAAAAAACGTTCATTTTATATAATTCCTCCGGATCAGTTGGTGTTTCATCTATGGCTTCGTATTCAAATAACCGTTTCTTTCTTCGAGATCGAACTGACTTGAAAACTGGATTTATTTCGGCTAGAGACGCTATTACTTTAGCTGTAACTATAGATGATGAAAAGCTACCACGGTACTCTTTCACAAATTCCGAACAGTTTTTCAGTAAAAGTGATGCGTTTGATAGGTCCATAGTTTCAGACTGCATAGCTTTACTTACAATGTTTATTTGAAACAATATATCATACCAAGCCACCATTGTAACTATGAACTCAAATTGATCCATATTCTAAATTAGCGACAATGACTCTGATGCAGTAACAGAGTCATTAGTTTCTTCGTGAAGATTTTGAAGGGCATCACGGACCGAAGTGTAGTTAAAGCGAACAGCGGCAAGACTAGAAACTCTGCTTTTCTCCAAAATCCAATAGACAATGCTTGCTTGCATAGCGAAACACCTGACGAACGAAATTTCACCCCGCGGCCCGCTCCCCCGCAATTTTGTCGTGAGTTGCGTGCCTCGTGCGCTTTGTCCAGCGACGTTTGATAGATAGATAGATAGATTTATTTATTGCTTCATGTGGTAAAACAGATGTAAAAATAACAAAATACAAGAAACCAAGACATGAGCCCCGAGGGGGCATGGCAAAAACAGTATAAAATAATTCCTATAAAATAAATTAAAATTACCTACTACATTACAATTTCTGTTCGTAAAAATTTGTCTCACTTGGCGCCCCCCCCCCCTTGATGGCGCCCGGTGCGGTCGCACCGCTCGCACCGCCCTAAGACCGGCACTGGCCGAGGTCCATCCAAGGCTTTAAAACTTCATAAAATATTTTTATTTTTAAACTATAATTTGCTATTAAGGATGAAACTAGCGAAAAGGTGTGGGTGACTCGATGACGTATGATCGGCCTATATGGAAGAAAACCTGTTTTTTTAATGCCACGATAATATGTTGGCTCCACTCTTGATGGTAAGCAAAAGTGGAGCCCTGATTGACATCACAGCGGATGCGGTACCAAAGTGGCACCAAATCCTATACATTGACATGGACATACCGGCCGGCAAGATACTTCACGCTTCGCTTGATGGTGATCGAGTCATTCTATTGTTATATTGCCTATTTATTATTGACGTTTTATTAGTGCCTTGCAGAGGCCTACATAAATCATCATTTTCCTGCCCTGTTCCCAGTTTATCGGGGATTCAGGGATCTGTGCAATACGTAGCCTTCTTCCATACCGGCCTATTATTTGTCTTTCACACCTCTTTCACTCATATCATCCCACCAGAGGCCTACATAAATAAAGTAGGTATATTTTGATTTAGATTTCTGTATCAGATGAATTAACATCTTTCTTCTAGAATGGCACTACTTCTGCTTCTCCTGCTGGCGTCAGCCTGCACTGGCCAGCTGCTGGACGAGCTGGACCCGCTGCAGAGCGAGTGCATCGGCGAGGACGTGTTCCAGTGCGCAGGCGGCGAGTGCATCCCGCGCTCCAGCTACTGCGACACCGTCACAGACTGCCCGGACGGGACCGACGAGGACTTCTGCCGTGAGTCTGTTGTCAACAGCATTGCAACTGTCACGAGCTGCACCCGCTGCAGCGCGAGTGCATCCCGCGCTCCCGCTACTGCGACACCGTCACAGACTGCCCGGACGGGACCGACGAGGACTTCTGCCGTGAGTCTGTTGTCAACAGCATTGCAACTGTCACGAGCTGCACCCGCTGCAGCGCGAGTGCATCCCGCGCTCCGGCTACTGCGACACCGTCACAGACTGCCCGGACGGGACCGACGAGGACTTCTGCCGTGAGTCTGTTGTCAACAGCATTGCAACTGTCACGAGCTGCACCCGCTGCAGCGCGAGTGCATCCCGCGCTCCGGCTACTGCGACACCGTCACAGACTGCCCGGACGGGACCGACGAGGACTTCTGCCGTGAGTCTGTTGTCAACAGCATTGCAACTGTCACGAGCTGCACCCGCTGCAGCGCGAGTGCATCCCGCGCTCCGGCTACTGCGACACCGTCACAGACTGCCCGGACGGGACCGACGAGGACTTCTGCCGTGAGTCTGTTGTCAACAGCATTGCAACTGTCACGAGCTGCACCCGCTGCAGCGCGAGTGCATCCCGCGCTCCGGCTACTGCGACACCGTCACAGACTGCCCGGACGGGACCGACGAGGACTTCTGCCGTGAGTCTGTTGTCAACAGCATTGCAACTGTCACGAGCTGCACCCGCTGCAGCGCGAGTGCATCCCGCGCGCCGGCTACTGCGACACCTTCACAGACTGCCCGGACGGGACCGACGAGGACTTCTGCCGTGAGTCTGTTGTCAACAGCATTGCAACTGTCACGAGCTGCACCCGCTGCAGCGCGAGTGCATCCCGCGCGCCGGCTACTGCGACACCTTCACAGACTGCCCGGACGGGACCGACGAGGACTTCTGCCGTGAGTCTGTTGTCAACAGCATTGCAACTGTCACGAGCTGCACCCGCTGCAGCGCGAGTGCATCCCGCGCGCCGGCTACTGCGACACCTTCACAGACTGCCCGGACGGGACCGACGAGGACTTCTGCCGTGAGTCTGTTGTCAACAGCATTGCAACTGTCACGAGCTGCACCCGCTGCAGCGCGAGTGCATCCCGCGCTGCGGCTACTGCGACACCGTCACAGACTGCCCGGACGGGACCGACGAGGACTTCTGCCGTGAGTCTGTTGTCAACAGCATTGCAACTGTCACGAGCTGCACCCGCTGCGGCACAATGGACATGTGCCCAGAACCCAGCGATAGGTTAGGACCCCCAAAACCAGGTTATAAGGCACATGTGCCCAGGCCTTCACACAGGTGAAAGACGGCCCTGATTGCAACATTCACAAGTGGACCCGCTGCAGCGCGAGTGCATTCTCATCATCATCAGCCAATCGCAGTCCACTGCTGGACATAGGCATCTCCTATGTCTCTCCACTCAGCCTGATCCTCGGCTACTTGCATCTGCGCTTCAACTAATACGAGACCTTCACAGACTCCCCGGACGGGACCGTCGAGGACTTCTGCCGTAATTTAAATATTTAAATAAATTTTGTAATGAGGAATACCCTCCCAAACTGAGTTCTGGTGACCTTACTCACCAGCAGAAACCAACAGTTACGAAGGGTTATTTCAGTGTAGTCTTTTGTAACGTGAAGGTTCTTCCCAAAACGAGGGTTTGGTCCACTTTTGTAACTGTTCTTTCGTAACCAGCTACGAGCAGCTCATTCGAGTGGAAGTTACACTAAGCTCGACCCCGCGGTCCATTCGAGTGAAAGTTACACTACCTCTACCTCCCTTAAGTTTCAGTAGGTAACTGTGTTCCAAACAATCTTCAAAACTCTTGTTACTTCCACAGCACACCACCTCCCCGACCCAGCGCGATGCAACGAGACGAACCACCACTACTTATGCGCTGACAAGGAGAAGTGCATCCCCATCGATTGGCTGTGCAACAATGAGACCGAGTGCAATGATGGCAGTGACGAGGCGAACTGCACGACAGAGATGGTGCCTGACCCTGCTCCTGAGGCGAATGTGAGTTGTCGCTTCTGGGACTTTTTGTAAGAGAGTAATTGGATTGATTCCTCACCACCACTATAATAGGTATGAAAGGTTTTACATTCATTCATCAAGAATCTAGGTAAACATAGTATAAATATTGTATAATAATATTAATTTCTTTATATCTATTTATGTGAAGTTAATCTGCATGTAATTTATTGATAGACATTTATTGTTACTTTATTTATAGACAATATTTTATTTTTTTTCAAATCTTAATCGATTGGTCGTTACAAGCCGAAGTAAATGATCGTAAGCAAAGTTCGTGCTAGTTTAATAACTGTGTTATGGCAAGGTAATTTGATCCTTGGGAAGGCAAACGTGTAATAGAATCACTGTAACTGATGACATAAGAAACATGATTATGTTGTCGATGAGTTAGTAGCAGAAACTAACTCATCATCATCATAATCGTCATCTTAACGTTTCTCCCAGCTGCATCCTCGGCCATTGCCAATTTCACTTGGTACGGTGGTCAAAAAGTTGACTACTTGACCGAGAGGTCGTGGGTCGACACTAGAGGAGCCCCGGCGGTCTAGTCATGATGCCATTTCATAAAATAAATATCCTACTACAAAATTGAATAAAATAAGCGGGATAGCAAACTAGCAAGATCATTTATTATTAAGATATTTTATTTATTTATTTATAAAACTTTATTAGTTTTATAAATAAATAAATAATCTTACGACCACAATAAAAGTAGATACAAAATGAGGACTTAACGCTGAAAGCGTTCTCTGCCAGCCAACCTTTAGGAAAAACGTAATGCTAATCGCGGCAAAGAGCAAATTAGAAAATAATTTATAAATACATTAATTATCTCACGAGAAATCACTGTAATTGGCAGGATCACATAAGAACCTTCCTCGTACTAATTTATCATCATATTATGGAGCCCTGATGGTTTCCTTTGTGTGGGTTGCGGAGGTCAGACAACACTCGCTCCAATGTAATTACCAGGCTTGTCAATTCAGGATAATAGTCGAAGCGTACCCTGGGCTCCAAGGCCATGGCCGAGGATGCAACCGGGAGAAGCGCTAAGATGTTGATGGAGTCATAAACCATTTATTTTGTTTCAGTCGACCTGCAAAGGTTTCGTCTGTGATGGCGACAAATGTATCTCGAAGCTTTGGCTGTGCGACGGGATCTACGACTGTGCAGACAAAACCGACGAGTACTCCGAGGATATTTGTCGTGAGTATGACCACCATTGACTATAAAATATGAGATGGCCGGAAGGGTCACCTTGTGTTTTATAAATCACTACATAGTACAAAACAAAGTCGCTGTTTCTGTCCCTATGTCCCTATGTATGCTTAAATCTTTGAAACTACGCAACGGATTTTGATGCGGTTTTTTTAAATAGATAGAGTGATTCAAGAGGAAGGTTTTTATGTATAATACATGCATAATATAGTAGAGAAACACTAATAAACTTAGTTGCACCCGTGCGAAGTCGGGGCGGGTCGCTAGTAAATAATAAATAAATAAATTCATTGGACTAACACACCAATTGCCTAGCCCCAAACTAAGCTCGTAGCTTGTACGTTGTAAATACTTTTTATAAATATCCATGACTCGAGTACAAATGCCGATGTTCATCACACAAACATTCGCCCCTAGCGGGATTCGAACCCGCGACCTTTGGTTTTGCAGCCAGGGTCTCTAGCCACTCGACCAACAGGCCCGTCAAAACATGACATACATTATGAACAAACCACAGTCGCCACAGTTTTGAAACGCTTTTTTTTAATTAGCCTGCCGTCTATGTAATTAATAGCATTTCGTGACTGTTATGCTATGTTTCTGCTGGTGAGTACTCGTAAGGTCGCCAGACCTTAGTTGAGGAGGGTATTGGTGTTAAAGGCAGGCAACGCATCTGCGACCCTTGTGCGGTTGTTGATGTCCAATGTCCATGGGCAGCGGTGATCATTTACCATCAGGTGACCATCTTGTTCGTCTGCCTCCTTCCAACATAACAAAATAATATAAGATTTTGATTCAAAGTCAAAGTCAAAGCGTTTATTTTGCAACTTGATTTACACTGAAATTCTTTTGCACATAAAATATTTTTGTACCCTACTATTCTAATGTCTGTATCACAAAAGTTGGGGAGGGTACGGTTGTTGATTGATCAGTGGTGATCACTTAGCATCAGATGAGCCTCTTGCCTCCCTATGACATAAAAAAAACTAACATCACTTTAACCTTCATCAGGGCACTCGCTCCTCTCCCACGAGCTGCACGACACGACCAACTGCCTCGAGACCCCGGAGGCGCTGTTCCCGACCTACCGCTGTCTGGACTCGTCCTTCTGCCTGCCGCAGAAGTACATGTGCAACGGAATGCATGACTGCAGAGATGGGAGTGACGAGGGTGACTTCTGTAAACACTGTAAGAAATTAAAAAACTATGATAACCTCTTCCGGCCGTTTTTCGACCATGGCGGCCGATCTTAAGAACAACGAGGTACGCAGGATATATTATAGTGCACAAGCGCGTGCGCAAGCACAGGTGCACTCCCTATTCTCTCACTCTCATAGTTCGGTGGGACAGCAATCTGACACGACCGTAGAGAGATCAGGCGCGGGACCAACGGCTTAACGTGCCTTCCGAAGGGTTTCTTCATGGGTTTTACTGGTCAAGTCCTTTGATAGTGACCAGGGACCATTTTTGACGGGCCCGTTGGTCTAGTTATCTGTGACCCCTGGCTACAAAAACAAGTGTGTGATGAACATCGGCATTTGTACTCGAGTCGTGGATGTTTGTAAAGTATTTTACAAAAAAAAGTATATAAGTACTGTTTATCCGTTGTCTGGCACCCATAGCACAAGCTAATGCTTAGTTTGGGGCTAGATGGCGCTGTGTGAATAATGTCCAGAGATATTTATTTATTTATTTTAGTATGACTTTCCGTTATAGCTTCCAATCTGAAGTGTATGTTAGACTTCAACAACAAACAACACTACCAGCTTCTGCTCGATGCTTTCTTTTTAATAAACTACTTATATTTGAAAATATGTCTCTCTCGCCTTATTGCTGGACTATCTCTCTCTTATTTTGCTAATTAACTCATCCAATCATCTAACCCCAGGGGACACGATGTGCCTCAACGGCAGCCACCCGTGCAAGGGCAACCACACGCGCTGCCGGCAGGAGCGCTACGGCCCGCGGTGCCTCTGCGCAGAAGCCCCTTCTCTGAAGCACTACTATAAAGCTGAAGAGTTCGTTTGTTTGTTAGCTTGTGCAAAAAATATTTTGCGATCAGTCGAGGAAGGTTTTAAGCTATACTGATAGTACCTAGTGTATAACACTAAGTGTACAGAAACCGAGTTCCAAGAGGACAGAGTCGCAGGCGGACTCAAAAATAATTTTGCAATTCGAACCAGTACTTTCTGAGAGGATCGCGTTCATACAAACAAACAGGCAAACTTTTCAGCTTTATTATATTAGTATGGATATGTGACACGCTCCTCATTGCTGGTGTCTCTTAATCGACTAATCTAATCACCAAATCCCAGGGGACACGACACGATGTGCCTCAAAGGCAGCCATCACCCGTGCAAGGGCGGCCGCTAGTTTAACTACAGAAAATATGTGTCTCTCTCTCATTATTGCTGGTGTCTCCTTATTAACTTACCACCTAAGCCCAGGGGACACGGATATATTAGTTTTGTGACTCTCTCATTTTTGCTGGTGTCTCCTTATTAACTTATCACCTAAACCCAGGGGACACGATGTGCCTCAACGGCAGCCACCCGTGCAAGGGCAACCACACGCGCTGCCGGCCGGAGCGTTACGGCCCGCGGTGTCTCTGCGCAGAAGCCCCTACTCTAAATCAGTATAATAAAGCTGAAGAGTTCGTTTGTTTGTTAGTTTGTGCGTTTGTTATTACAGGAACTACTACTTCGACCTGATGAAATATTTTGTGTTGGATAGTCCATTAGACGAGGAAGGCTTTAATCTATATGTGTGCGGAAACCGAATGCCATGCGGATGGAGTCGCAGGCGGCCGCTAATTTAACTACATTAAAAATAAGTGTCTCATAGCTGGTGTCTCCTAAATTCTTAATGAACTAATCTATTTATCTGGACCCAGGGGACACGATGTGCCTCAACGGCAGCCACCCGTGCAAGGGCAACCACACGCGCTGCCGGCCGGAGCGCTACGGCCCGCGGTGCCTCTGCGCAGAGGCCCCTACTCTGAAGCATTTTACTAAAGCTGAAGAGTTTGTTTGTGTGTTTGTTTGTTTGTAATCACAGGAACTACTACTTCGACCTAATAAAATGTTTTGCGTTAGATATTCTATTTGTCAAGGAAGGCTTTAATCTACAGTAACACTATGTGTGCGGAAACCGAATGTCATGTGGATGGAGTCGAAGGTGGTCGGCCGTTAGTTAGAAAATATGTCTCTCTCTCTCTCCTTATTGCTTGTTTTTTAGGGTTCCGTAGCCAAAGTGGCAAAAAACGGAACCCTTATAGATTCGTCATGTCTGTCTGTCTGTCTGTCTGTCTGTCCGCCAGTCTGTCACAGCCACTTTTTTCCGAAACTATAAGTACTATACTATTGCCACTTGGTAAAAAGATGTATTCTGTGAACCGCAACAAGGTTTTCACACGAAAATAGAAAAAAAAATAAAAAAATGGGGGTTCGCCATAGTTAGAACTTAAACTGAAAATATTTTTTTTCATTGAACATATACGTGTGGGGTATCTATGGATAGGTCTTTAAAAATTATATTGAGGTTTCTAAGTTCATTTTTTTCTTAAGTGAATACTTTGCGTGACAGACCCTTCCAAAGTGGAAAAAAGTGTGTCCCCCCCCTCTAACTTCTAAAGTAAGAGGATGATAAATCTGAAATAAATATATAATATACATTACCATAAAAACTACCAACGAAAATTGGTTCGAACGAAATCTATTCAGTAGTTTTTTTAATACGTCAAAAATAGAATTTGTACGGAACCCTCAGTGCGGGAGTCCGACTCGCACTTGGCCAATTTTTTTACTATTAATTTCAACTAATCATGTAATCATCTAAACCCAGGGGACACGATGTGCCTCAACGATAAGGCTTTAGGTTATTGGGAATAGAAAAAAAACGCGGACGGAGTTGCGGGCGGCTGCTAGTTAGTAAATGTTTGTCGCCTTATTGCTGGTGTTTCTTAATTAACTCATCCAATCACCTAAACCCAGGGGACACGATGTGCCTCAACGGCAGCCACCCGTGCAAGGGCAACCACACGCGCTGCCGGCCGGAGCGCTACGGCCCGCGGTGCCTCTGCGCAGAAGCCCCTACTCTAAATCAATATAATAAAGCTAAAGACTTTGTTTGTTAGTTTGTGCGTTTATTATTACAGGAACTAATACTTCGACCTGATAAAATATTTTGTGTTGGATAGTCCATTAGACGAGGAAGGCTTTAATCTATATGTGTGCGGAAACCGAATGCCATGCGGATGGAGTCGCAGGCGGCCGCTAATTTAACTACATTAAAAATATGTGTCTCTAGCTGGTGTCTCCTAAATTCTTAATGAACTAATCTATTTATCTGGACCCAGGGGACACGATGTGCCTCAACGGCAGCCACCCGTGCAAGGGCAACCACACGCGCTGCCGGCCGGAGCGTTACGGCCCGCGGTGCCTTTGCGCAGAGGCCCCTACTCTGAAGCAGTACAACTACCTCACAGGTAAAAAACATAAGTTTATATAAAAATAATAAATGTATATCCTTTTTTTTTTTCTTTTGAACCCTCTTGAAGGCTTGAGCTATTCTAAAGGCTCGAGCTCTTTTGAAGGCTCGAGTTATTTTGAATGCTCGAGATATTTTGAATGCTCGAGTTCTTTTGAAGGCTTGAGCTATTTTGAATGCTCGAGTTCTTTTGAAGGCTCGAACCCTTTTGAAGGCTTGAGTCAAGGCTCAAAGAGATCGCTTCTCGACTAGACTCGGTACTCCGAGCTTGCCGAGCTCACAGAATCTTGCCATTCCGCCACGAGCATTGAAAAATAAGAGGCTAGTACAGTCATGAGCAGCAACATGTATACAAACACATTCAAATATGAACTTGTAGGGACACAACATTGTATTTCGCTGACTTAGCGTATAAGGCCGCGAGCGAGACTCAGGACGGAATCATCGCCAGTCGTTCCCCGTCGCGCTCCTAGCTAACTCGCATTCCCATCTCAACTCATTATAATTGTATTAATTCGTATCTAAATTCGTGTAATGAATATTTGGCAAATACAATCATTAGTGACCTTCGGACTTTTATTTATCTGCACCTTCTGAGAGTCAAGTTACGCACAGTAGTCAAGTAATAGCAACCCTAGTGCGTACAGTGGTGACCCCGACGTGCATTTTTTGGGAACGGCTCAATAGTGAGTGGGGTGCGAGCATTATAGCTAGGAGCAAACAACTTCACGGACCGTTCGCAGTAACGAAGAAATAAGTGTAGTGCCCAGTGGAGAAGAAAATAATAGATAGTGATCAAAATTTCAAGATGGCTCAACCTTCAAAAAGCATCGAAACACCAAGAACCGAATTGGCAGGAGTATCAGTTTTCTCAAGACTACCAGAATTTTGGACAGATCAACCGCGTCATTGGTTTATTCAAGTTGAAGCAATTTTAAATCCTCAGCATCTCAGCGACCAGACTAAATACGACCTTGTTATTGGAAAATTAAGTAAGGAAGCGATTGGACAAATTACAGATTTATTAATGCAACCTCCAGAGACAGGAAAATACACAGCTTTAAAGGAAAAATTATTACATGTTTATGAAGAATCGGCTACAAGACAGATACAGAAATTACTAAGCGAGATGGAATTAGGAGATCAGAAACCCTCACAGTTATTACGGCGAATGAGAGAGTTAGCACGAGGTAAAATTCCGGATCCCACTCTCTGCATACTTTGGCAAAATAGATTACCAGCATCGACGAGAGCAGTTTTGGCAGTATCAGACAGTAAAAATTTAGACACATTAGCGAACACAGCAGACACGGTAATGGAAGCCACGAAACCTTTACAAATTTCGGATATCGAATCAAAATCAACTGGCGATTCAGCAGTTTTGGCAGAAATAGCAAAAATTAGTACACGCCTAGCCAATTTAGAGGCCGGTAGTAGCAGTTCACAAACACACAGGCAATGTCAGTGCGGAAGAAGAAGTAGAAGTTCATCAAGGAACCGCTCAATGAATTATCGGCGACGTTCAGCATCTCGGGGGAACAGCAGGCGCACACCAGATAGTCCAAATTGGCTCTGTTCCTATCATTTCCGCTACAGAGAAAAAGCTCAGCGATGTATCCCGCCGTGCGCATGGAAGAATCAGACCCAGGGAAACTAGCGGAAGCGCAAGCTGCGGCGGAAGTTTGTGCTATTCAGCCTTGTCACCGCCTATGTGTCACCGACTACAACTCCAGACTTCGATTCCTCATTGATACAGGTGCTAACATTTCAGTTTTACCCGTTAGTAATAAATTAAATAGGGATGAAAATTTAGATTATAAATTATATGCAGCAAATGGTAGTGAAATCAAAACCTACGGTATTAAAACTTTAGAATTAAATTTAGGGCTGCGACGAACTTTTCGTTGGACTTTTGTAATAGCAGATTTTAAACAACCAATTTTAGGCGCAGATTTTTTAAGTAAATTCGGTTTATTAGTAGATTTGAAAGCGAGGAAATTAGTAGATAGCGTTACAAATTTAAACATTCATGCATTCGTTGTTGATTACAGAGAACCCGCTGTGAAAACTTTGGAAGACGGACATCCCTATCATTCTCTGCTGACCAAGTACCCAGACCTCACGAAACCGATCAACTTTAAGGAGCCGCCGAAGCATGATGTGTGCCATCATATCGAGACAAAAGGTCCACCTATTTTTACTAGAGCTAGGCCATTACCACCGGATAGATACAAAAAGGCCAAGGAAGAATTTAGGATTATGCAGGAATTAGGAATTTGTCGACCTTCAAAAAGTCCTTGGGCCAGTCCTTTACATATTGTGCCGAAAAAGAATGGCGAAATTAGACCGTGTGGTGATTATAGACGATTAAATTCAGTTACAAAACCCGATAGATATCCGATTCCGAGATTACAAGATTTTACATATTTATTGTCAGGCAAGAAATTTTTTTCAAAGATAGATGTAAATAGAGCTTATCATTTTATACCCGTAGCTGAGGAAGATATAGAGAAAACAGCGATAATTACACCTTTTGGCTTATTTGAATTCCCTAGAATGACTTTTGGTTTACGTAATGCCGCGCAGACTTTCCAAAGATTTATGAATAGTACGGTATTTCAAGGATTAGACTTTGTTTCCAGTTTTATCGACGATGCCCTGATTGCCAGTGATACTATGGAGCAGCATCAGGCGCATTTAGAAGCAGTTTTCGAAAGGTTAGACAAATATGGTATTACAATAAATATTTCTAAATGTTGTTTTGGACAGAGTAAATTAGATTTCTTAGGCTACGAAGTTTCAACAGAAGGTATTAGGCCACTGACAGATAAAGTTCAGGCAATTAAGGATTTTCCGAGACCGCAGACAGTTCAAGATCTTCGTCGATTTTTGGGTATGGTCAATTTCTATCGTTCGCATATTCCCAGCGCAGTAAAACACCAGTCTGAGTTAAGTAAATATCTCCATAATAGTAAAAAACGCGATAAGACGCCAATTGTATGGAATAATAAATCTTTAGAAGCTTTTGAGCAGTGTAAGTCGAGCTTAGAGAACGCCGCTACGCTGTCTCATCCTAATGTAAATTATCCTATAGCACTTATGACTGACGCGTCAGACACTTGCGTAGGCGCAGTGTTACAGCAGCATAACGGAAAAGTTTGGGAACCGTTAGGTTATTTTTCTAAGAAGTTATCAGAGTCACAGTTAAAGTATAGTACGTATGATAGAGAATTATTAGCAATCTATTTGGCGATTAGATATTTTAGGAAATTGTTTGAAGGACAGCAGTTAATTGTTTTTACAGACCATAAGCCCTTGACATTTGCATTCAAAAAGTTAAATAGCGATAAAGAAACTCCACGGCGAACCAGGCAGTTGTTATTCATCAGTGAATTTTGCACAGACATCCGATACATTAAAGGTAATGATAACATTGTTGCGGACTCGTTATCCCGTGTCGCGACAATTTCCTGTCCCACAGTAGTCGATTACAGCAAACTTGCAGAGTCGCAGAAACATGACGAGTACATTGCACAAACAACTGCAGCTGCGAACACCAACAGCAAGGTAAGCATTAAAGGTATTATTCTGCCTACTAGTAATGACACCGTGTATTGCGAAACTTCTACGAATTGTGCCAGACCTTACCTACCGCAGGAATTTAGGAAAATAGTTTTCGATTCATTTCATAATTTAAGCCATCCGGGAATTCGCACAACCAGGAAATTAATTAAACAAAAATTCTTTTGGCCCGGTATGAACAAAGATGTAGGTAAATGGGCAAAATGTTGTATATCATGTCAGAAGTCTAAAGTAAATAGGCATACTTTATCAGAATTTAATGAGTTTCCACCGGTTAACCGTTTTGAGCATGTTCATGTAGATATTATTGGTCCTTTGCCCACGACAATGCAAGGTTATAGATATTGTGTTACTCTAATTGACCGTAGAACTCGATGGCCAGAAGCATTTCCAGTGCAAGAAATTACAGCAGAATGTGTAGCTAAAGTTGTATTTGAAGGATGGATTGCACGTTACGGTTGCCCTGTAAAGATATCAACTGATCAAGGTAGACAGTTTGAGAGTAATTTGTTTAATAGTTTAATGAGATTATTGGGAATAAGAAGAATACGTACTACTGCATACCACCCACAGAGTAATGGTATGGTAGAACGTTGGCACCGGTCGTTGAAAGCCGCACTATCGGCGAAGTTAAATAATTCTTCATGGGTTGACGAGTTACCGTTAGTTATGTTAGGTCTTAGGTCAGCGCTAAGGAGCGACAACAGCATTAGCGCGGCCGAGATGACTTTTGGACGCACTTTGAGGTTGCCTAGTGATTTTTACGACGTCACCCAAGTAGAGGATAGTTTGGATAGCAATCTAGTAGATAAAATACGTAGTGCAATTAACAAGTTTAGGCCGACCGCAAAATCTCATATTAGTCGTTCTTTCTTTGTTCATCCAGATTTAAAATCATGTAGTCACGTTTTTGTTAGGGACGATACAGTCAGACGACCCCTTAAGTCTCCGTACGATGGTCCATATCCTGTTTTGAGGCGTAATAGTAAAGTATTTTTGATCCAGTTGCCAGACCGTAAAGTATCTATTTCGATTGATCGTCTGAAGCCAGCCTATTTGTTGAGCGATAATGATAGTGATGTTTGTACGCCCATCGTAGAACAGACGGTAGAACCAGCGGATATAATTGTGAACCGTAACAGCAATGAGATAAAGCCCACATTAAAGACAAGGAGTGGTCGTGTAGTCAAACCACCAGTAAGATTTAATTTGTAATTTGGCAATGAATTGGTATTTCGAAATTGTTATTGATTTGTCATTGTAAAATTGTATTTTGAGTAAAGATGAAATTTTACTAAGTTATTATTTTCCTTTCCAAAATGGATGATAGGTAATAAGATACTTAGTCGTTAATTAATTGGAAATAAAATGTTATTTTTGTGATGTGTTACTATGCGTTAGAACATAACATTGAGGTTACGCATGTATTGCAGTTATGTTGAGTGTGCGAAAGGCACGACTCCTAATTTGTAGGTCAGATAGTCAGTATGTACGAAAAATGCTATTGTTACTATTTTTGTAGATCACGGAGAGATGTAATTTTAAATTAATTTCATTGGTAAATTCATTCTGAGATATTTAGTCAATCTGTAAACATGGGTATTGGAAAAAGTAAAGAAGAAATGGCCATTGCCCAGGCCCAAGTTGTTACCAATACGACTCAAGTGGAGGATAAGATTCAGTATTTGATAATTATAGTTTTGATTGCAGTCATTTTAATGGTGTTTATGGCTTACTGCTTTTTAAGACAGCAGTGTTTGAAGTCTACTAAAACCTGGTTAAGAAGACAGGTAATTGTTACCAATGGTGGTCTGGAAGCACCCAGCATCAGGGTACAGACTGCACCAGTTGGAACAGTGCAACAGCCTACAGTGTATTGAGAGTGAGCATTTTGTGAAATTTTATGTTTGTTTGCATTTTTAAACGTGATTTTTCGTACAGACTGACAAATCTTGTGTGATTGATATGTGTGTGTGTTAGATTATTTTTGTCACTAATTGATCAAAAGGTTTTTGTAAAATTATATAACTTCAAATTTAATTCTTTGCGATGTTTACTCTGAATATTGTTTGTAAATCTATTTTTAGAACAGGTCAATTGTAACAATCAGTGCAAAGAACATAGCTAACGCGATAAGCAACCGCATTCTTTAGGTCTCAAATTTCATTCACTGGAGCGTACTTAGTAAACAAGTTGTACTTTATACTGATTGCGTTAGGGTTGTCAAAATTAACTTATCAAAATTATAGTAGCTACTTTTATTATTTAAAAATTTTTTTTGGATGTAATAAAATTTTTGGGAAGGGATGTTATGTAGGGACACAACATTGTATTTCGCTGACTTAGCGTATAAGACCGCGAGCGAGACTCAGGACGGAATCATCGCCAGTCGTTCCCCGTCGCGCTCCTAGCTAACTCGCATTCCCATCTCAACTCATTATAATTGTATTAATTCGTATCTAAATTCGTGTAATGAATATTTGGCAAATACAATCATTAGTGACCTTCGGACTTTTATTTATCTGCACCTTCTGAGAGTCAAGTTACGCACAGTAGTCAAGTAATAGCAACCCTAGTGCGTACAAACTTTAATGCTCTGACATAAGTGTCGTTTTCAATGACGATGTGTATTCATGTTAGTGCTCATTACTGTACATCACTAGTGGTACATTAATGGGCTAATATATACTTCTGCCCACAGGCCTGTGTGAGGATGTGGACGAGTGCGCGCAAATCAGGCCCCAGTGCTCCCACATGTGTGAGAACACAAATGGAAGGTTTTTCTGCCACTGCGATGAAGGATACACTGCCGACACATTTGGATACCTGTGCTATGCTGACGGTAAGTGTAACTTATAATAATAAAGTGTAACTTATAATAATAACTAGCTTTCCCGCGGCCTCGCCCGCGTTGAGTTCGGTTATATTGCAAACAGTATTTTTGTTTCCCACGGGAATATCATTTTTTCCGATAAACAGTACCCTATTATTTAATCCGGACAACTAACTTTACGTCTGCAAAATTTCAAATCAATCGGTTCAGTAGTCACGGCGTGAAAGCGGAACAAACTCACAAACTCACTCTTGGATTTATAAAATTACTAGTAAAATGATACCTTTCCGGCTGTTTTTCGACCATGGCGACCGATAATACGATCAGCCAGGTACGCAGGATATATTATAGTGCACAAGTAAGTACCTACGCAAGCACGGGTGCACTCCCTATACCCTCACTCACATAGTTCGGTGGGACAGCAATCTGACACGATCGTTTTGAGATCAGGCGTAAGACCAACGGCTTAACGTGCCTTCCGAAGCACGGAGGAGCTCGAGATGAAATTTTTCGGTCATCCATCCGATGACTGACCTGAAAGTTGCTTAACTTAGCAATCGCCGGCCAAGCGCGCGAAAAACTGCGCCATTGAGCATGACTAACGCTTACTCAAACACAACATTTTCTTGATATACCTAATGCAACATTGAGAGGCACTAATGAATTAGTATTATGAATTCTTCGTCATCGCCTTTGGATACTGCTGGATGTGAACTCTAATTTAACAACCGTAAGATAGAGGATAAGAGGGTAAACTTAATAAATAATTAAATATGAATAAGAAATGAGTTGATATTTTTTGCAGGACCGGAAGCCATGCTATTTTTCACAACGAAAAATGAAATAAGATACGTCAAAGTAAAGAGCAAACAGGAGGTGGTGGTGGAAACTGGAGTTAAGCAGGTAAATCATCAGAAAAGCTCATTGTGAGAAATTTTTCAGACCTACTAGTAATTCAGATTAATTAATAGTAGGTCAGAATAATTGAGAGTGAACGGCAGGCGCCATAATTATAATAGGTACGCCATAAAATAATAATAAATGCCTTGGACTGACACACCAATTGCCTAGCCCCAAACTAAGCTCGAAGCTTGTACTATGGATGCTAGGGAACGGATAGAAATACTTAAATACTTTTATAAACATCCATGACTCAAGTACAAATGCCAATGTTCATCACACAAACATTTGCCCCTAGCGGGATTCGAACCCGCGACCCTTGGTTTCGTAGCCAGGGTCTCTGACCACTCGACCAACGGGCCTGTCTCTAGTCTATAAAGATACAGAGTAATTTATTATTCTGTATTTCATTGTAAAAATATGAATGAAATATGTTTGTTTTTCCTAGGCTCACGGTGTCACATACGATGGGAAGTATTTATATTGGGTGGAGACAGCACAAGGTCATCAGGCGATTTTAAGGGCTCAGTTGGAAGACGTGAAGAACACTCAAGAGGTATATTAGCTCATGCCTCTCCGACTGACTTGTTTCAATTCAAGTAGCCAATACTTCGGTACACCACATCTGGAGCATAAACGTGACGTTCATACTTAGTTCATGTTATGGTCATTCACTGATTTTTTGATGGAAACTCAATTCATTCATCTTTTATATTGCTTTACGTGGTTATAAACAATTTCACATTGTACATGCACATACCTACAATCTGTGAGGCATAAATAATTTTTTTTGATGAGGCATAACTTCCATGTGCAGCAAAAGTATAGCAGAAGAACGTGCTAAATTCTGCTTTACTATATCATCCAGGTCATAGTAAGTTTAGGCCTGGAAGAGCCCGGAGACTTAGCCCTGGACTGGGTGGGCGGGCACATCTACTTCAGCGACGTGCACCGCGGGCGCATCTCCGCGTGCCTCGCCGACGGCTCCGTCTGCGCCACGCTGCACACCAACGCCAAGCAGCCGAGGTTCGTCACGTTGGACGTCAGGCACGGGTAAGTGACTTGTTCATCCATATGTTCATCAAGGTTTCATCCATCGTGGACCCTAGTGTACGCTGCGACTGGTAAGAACATTGGAGCGTCTGCCATCTTACCTCAGTAGCGATATAGAAGGTAACTAGAACGTTTCTGCATCCAAATCTGGGACCATCAGCTTCATGTGCCTTCCGAATCACTTGGCTTAGGCTTGCTATGTCCTCAACAATGTGGGAAGACAGCACAAAGTGAAAGTGTTCTTCGCGGAGTCTGAACCAACGCCCTCCAAGGTTTGAGCGAAACTTTAGCCACTACACCAAGGAGATTTAGCCCTGGACTGGGAGATCTCTAGCCACTACACTAAGGAGACCTAGCCCTGGACTGGGTGGGCGGTCACATCTACTTCAGCGACGTGCACCGCGGGCGCATCTCCGCGTGCCTCGCCGACGGCTCCGTCTGCGCCACGCTGCACACCAACGCCAAGCAGCCGAGGTTCGTCACGTTGGACGTCAGGCATGGGTAAGTGAAGAATTATGTTACTGCATTTACTACTTCGAACGGACCCAGGGTTCGCTGTAAGTCATCATCATCCTAGCGCTTCCTCCAGTTGCATCCTCGGCCATTGCCGCGGAGTCCCGAGCAGCCGAGGTTCGTCACCCTCGACGTCAGGCATGGGTAAGTGGTTTGTTTCTGACTTCTACATCCTTGGTTACATCCTTTGTAGGCACCAGAGTACACTGCGACTGGTAAGAATATTGGAGCGACTGCCATGTTACCTCCGTAACCTTGCGGTTTGGATCTACATATGTTGGTTTTTTGTAAGAGGGTGGCAAAATGAAACGGTTACCTGGTGTTAAGTGATCACCAGACGCCCATGGACATCATCATAAAATATTTTCTTTCATGCTTGCGTTTATCCCAGCAAAATCCATCATGGACCACATGCTACGCTGCGACTATGATCCTGAGTTGAAGGGCCTGGTTATGCCATTGGAGTAACTGCCATTAAAAATCTTATTTCCCTTGGGAGTATTGGCGAATGAGATTCACAACCAGTTGCCAAGAGAGAACTTACTTTCCTGCTATTCAACCATTTTTCTATTGCTCATACACCATCCCTCTACTATCAACTGATTGCCTCATTCCTCTATAGAATAGAATATGGTTTGAGTCAAAAGGTCAAACTAACATGCGTTTATTCCATTCCAGTAAAATGTACTGGGCGGACTACCACCACAGGCCTCTCATCATGGAAGCAAACATGGACGGCTCCGAGCCCAAGGAGCTGGTGGAGTCGCTGACCACCTACGCTACTGGACTGACGATGGACGCTCCCAACGGACGGCTGTACTTCGTCGACAAGACCATTAGGGCCTTCAAGATTGATGATAAGCAGACTTATGTGAGTCATCTTCCTTCTGTTAGATGTGGCTCTTGGTATTAATAAATCGCACTCAGCTCTGAGACCTGAGATCGAACTTGAGTGCGGACTTGAGGTGCTGTTTTATATGAGAATGACATATCAAGTTCGCGCTCAAGTCCGATCTCAGAGTTGAGTGGAACCTTGGTTAGCTGATGACGCATTCTGTGTTAGTTTTTCTTTAATTTAATCCAAAATTTAGGTTGAATAAGAGTTTTCACCTGATTGCAATTCATAGATATCATGTCAAAATTCACCAATCACATACCTAGCAGGAACAGTAAAAAAATGTCAAAGAAAAGGTATTTCCAATATAGTGGACTTTTCAAACGAAAACATCATTGAAGACCTAAACCTAATAAATGTCATCAACGTGGCTGTACTGTACCTACTCGGAAAATTCCTTCAAAAATTCCCGACCAGGGAATCGAACCCTAAACCTCAAGCCCACATCTCGGTACTTAAGTCACGAGACCGTCGAGCATTTGTTTATCAACTATGTAATTTAAATTAAATGTTCCATCCACTCCAGACACTATTCGAGGAGCCGTTCCACCACCCCTACGCAGTGGCTGTGTTCGAGAACACAGTCTTCTGGAGCGACTGGACGTCCAACTCCATCCAGACGACGGACAAGCTGCATGGAACAAGGCAGAAAAGGTTCATGCTCACTGCCCAGGACTCGCCCGTTTATGGTAAGAGAAAAGTTCCAGCTTAGCCAGAACTTCCACGTATAGTACTATGGCCTTTTTTTTGTGGAGGGGAATGCTTCGACGCACCATGTCGCCGCGGGCTAGCTAAGTCCGAGACCGTGAGTGGGGCTAGGGCGCAAAAATAAGCGTCCACTACCCACTAAACCCCTCTAGTTTCCCCTTTTGCTCGCATCACGACGGGTCGCTGCCAGCCGCCAGGTGGACGGCTTATGTTCGACCCGATAGTACTATGGCCTGCCCAAAGCTAAGAAATAATCTAAAGATTGAAGACCCGCTTGGTGCAGTGGTCAAGAAATTGACAATAAGACCAAGAGGTCGCGGGTTCGATTGCACGAACATTTGTGTGCATGAACATGTCTGTTTGTCCTGCTCTGTGTGTTAAATGTTTTATATTAAAATGTATTTGTATGAATCAAAAAGTATTTAAGTAAGTCTGTCTGACCGTTCCCTAGCATCTATACTTAATTATAAGCTGGCTTAGTTTGGGGCAATTGGTGTGATAGTTCAAGTAATGTATTTATAATTTATTTATTTATTCAAATGCAATAAATACGACAGTAACATTAAACTTAGGGCTAGTTTCTGTACCTACCAATTAAGGCACTAATTAAAGGCTGTCAACAGACAGATTCTACTGGCTTGTCATTATTGGGTACCTAGTTATACTACAACTAGCGGCCGCCCGCGACTCCGTCCTTGTGGTTTTCTATTTCCAGTAGCCTAAAAGCCTAAAAGCCTTCCTCGTCAAATGGACACAAAAAGAATTTTTAAATTCGGACCAGTATAGTTCCTGAGATTAGCGCGTTCAAACAAACAAACAAACAAATTCTTCAGCTTTATATATTAGTTTAGATTTAGAATACTTATAGGGATCTTTAGACAGATCCTACTGGATTCTCACTACTAAGTTCTCATTCTACAATTATCAATTCCCTTCTCATTTCTTCCAGACATGCACATCTACCACCCGGTGCTGTTCAACCGGATCCACAACCCTTGCGAGCACATGACCTGCTCCCACCTGTGCCTGCTGTCTTCCAACATCACCGCTGTCTGTGCCTGCCCCGACGGAATGACGCTGAAAGGAAACAACTGCGAACGTGAGTATACCGCCTTAACCTTTAGACTTGATTATTGGCTGGCTTATTAAATTATACCCTTCAGGCCGTTTTTCGCCTGCGGTCGATCTTACGATCCAACAGGTACGCAGGATATAGGCATTATAGTGCACAAGTGCGTGCGCAAGCACGGGTGCATCCCCATCCATTGCAATAGCGACAGGGCTCCGTCATAGGACGGTAAGCAAATGAGAAGTCTTCCGCTTATCATCAGCCAGAGTCCCGTAGCCAAATGGCAAAATTAGTGCCTCCCCTGTAATTTCCAAAATAAGAGAATGATAAAAAAAAACAAAATCTACCTTACCGTACAAACTTCCACCGCAAATTGTTTTGAATAAGACCTTGTTAGTAGTTTTTATAATACGCCATAAATTATTCACGGCAATTTTGTACAGAAAGCTCGGTGCGCGAGTCCGACTCGCACTTGGCCGGTTTTCAACTACATTAACAACTACATTAAATATAACTTGTTCCTTTTGTTGTATTTTCTTTAAGTACTCTATGGTTTTATCGCTTTAATTTCACAGATATAGACGGCTACCGTCCGTTATACCTGATCGTAGGAGGCGGCTCCTACTTCACGAAGCTGGACTACAACAGCCTAGGAAATCCAGAGAGCCACGCTACAAGTTTCGACATTAGTCGTGTGCAAGCGATGGCGTATGACAGTGCTAGAGGTGAGTGAATGTCTCATTAAGTTTAATTACCGTCTTACCAAAATTTTAAGATAGTTAGGGCCATAGCACACGGCGTATTTTAAACGCGCAGACGACGCGCAGATTACACGCGTATACGCGATTCAAATGAGATTCTATCGCCACCTAGTAACTTAAGCACACGGGGCGATCGTGAAACGCGCGTTTGTATCACCTTAAATGCACAAATACGCGCTTTTGTATCATGATTGCAAACGCAACAATAAGCATCTACGGCGCCGAAAACACGCGTTCCTGGAAGGCGCGTCGTCTGCGTGTTTAAAATACGCCGTGTGCTATGGCCCTTAGAGCTTAATAAAACTTCCACTGGATTGAGCCGTTCGTCTGGGGTGCTGGAGGACCTGGTTTCGATTTCCAGGTCAAGCAGCTCGGGTTTGTGATTGCCAATTTGCATAAGGCAAGTGTTATAATTCAGTCAACGCCCATTCGTCTAACGATTAAGACCTTTGCCAGGCAAATAAGATATTAACTGATTTTGTTTTTCTTACAGATACGCTCTACATTTACGATGGACAGCGCAAGAGCCTTTTTTTCGTCAACATGACTGATTTCTCGCTCGGTATCCCTCATCTGCTCCTCTACCATGGTCTTGAAAACGTCGTGGATATGGATTACGGTAAACTCAATAAAAGTTTATGTACTAATCTTACGTTTGCTAAGTCGCATTTTTATTGGAAAAAAAAATCCTAACTGATCAAAATTTGTTAACTCAGTTCTAAACATATGGCGGCCGAGCCATAAGTTGCGGATTTCTCATAACTAATGTTGTCAAAGCTAGCTCACCGAGACATAAATATGATGTATGTCGCTGATCTTATGAAGAGTAGAGTTTAATGGAACTTCCACTCACATGAGCCGCTCCTCTGGGGAAGAACCTCCTCCTTACAGAAGACCACAGTGACGTAGCACTTTGTGGCTGTTGTGCTATGATTCTGCTGTTGAGTAAGGTCGCCAGAGCTCAGTTGGTGAGCGTATGGGACCTTAAAAGCAGTGCCGAAACTAGGGCGGTGCCAACGGTGCCCAGGCACAGGGCGCACACCCTGGAGGGGCGCAGCAATGACCAGACTGGTAGATACTAGGGGGCGCAGTTTTGAAAGCTCGCACCGGGCGCATAAAAGGCTAGTTACGGTACTGCTTAAAAGCAGGCAACGCGTCTGCGACTCTTGTGCGGTTGTTGAAATCCTTGCATGCAGGTGAGCCTATTGTTCGATTTCTAACCTACAACTCAAAAATGTGTTACTTCTAGAAGGACTGCTTACCATTTCCTTACGTTCCCTAATTCTTTTATGTCTAAGTTTCTTCAGTGTACTATGAGGACTTCTATCTTATCCCTAGGCTAGTCAGATAACTTGTTATATGTACTAAGAGACCATTATATTTCAGATTTCATGACGGACACGCTATACCTGGCTGATGCTGGGAAGCGGTTCATCGAGGTGATCTCTCTCCGGACGCAGCAGCGAGCCATGATCACGCGGTTCAGAGACCAGGAGATACCCATCAGCATCTGCGTCATGCCGGATTACGGGTGGGTCTAAATATCTCTGGACATTATTCACACAGCGCCATCTAGCCCCAAACTAAGCATTAGCTTGTGCTATGGATGCCAGACAACGGATAAACATTACATATATACCTTTTTTGTAAATACATACATATTATACATAGAAACACCCAGACCGACACAAACAGACATGTTCATGCATGTTTGTACCGTGCGGGGATCGAACCCGCGACCTTTGGAGTAGTAGCCGACAACTTGACCATTACACCAAACGGCTCGTCAAAATCTGATGGTTTACATTAAGAGAAGTAGAGCTTTGTAGAACTTCCACTCGAATGAGCCGCTCGTCTGGGAAAGTACCTTCTCCTTACAAAAGACCAATGTGAAGTAGCACTTCGTAACTGTTGTGCTATGTTTCTGCTGGTGAGTAAGATTGCCAGAGCTCAGTTGCCCTCCGGACGCAGCAGTGAGCCATGATCACGCGGTTCAGAGACCAGGAGATACCCATCAGCATCTGCGTCATGCCGGATTATAGTGCGTGCGTTCGCAATAGATCTTACTAAACCATTTAATTTTATGAATAACTAGCGGCCGCCCGCGACTCCGTCCGCATGGATTTCGATTTCCAATAGCCTAAAGCCTTCCTCGTCAAATGGTCTATCCAACACAAAAATAATTTTTCAAATCGGACCAGTAGTTCCCGAGATTAGCGCGTTCAAACAAACAAACAAACATATAAAGAATCAAAATATTCAGCTTTATTATATAAGTAAAGATGAAAATAAGTAAAATAGCACTTCGTTAGGTACTGTTGTGCTATGTTTCTGCTGGTGAGTAAGATCGCCGGAGCTCAGTTGGGGAGTGAACACTCACTTCCTTCCTTAAGACCAACACTGCCCAGGCCTAAAAAACTATACCGAGATTCTTTTATTTATTTCTTTAGGACAAAGAAAGACCACTGCCTACATAGTGAATCCGTTGTTTACCTAGTGGTCTCACCAAGTTGTCACTTCGACCACTATCGCCATCGCCATCGTTTCGACTAATATTGCCATCCCGCACACGAAGTATCTGTGTGATGCGGGATGGAGATATTCATATATGTCGCGACGACAGCTATAGTCAAAGTGGCGACTTGGATAGACCACCTAGTTTGTAAAGAATCTGAAAGAAATGCGACTGCTAGCATTATTTTCGGAAATATTCAATCGTTTTTGTATATTTTCAATTGTTTTTGTTTTTAATGGATGTAACAAACGATAATAATCCTCAGGAGAATGCTGGTGGCGATCCTGGAGACGGAGCATGGGAACACCGTACGCATCATCAGCATGGGCCTGGACGGGGACGACCGGCAGACCATCATCATGAACGACTTGCAAGGTGAGGATACGGTTACGTCTAGTGGTTAAAGTACCGGGCCATGGTCTCGAGGTTATGTGTTCGATTCCTGGGTCGAGCAAAATTTGTGTCGATTTTTCTGAACTCAGGCAGGGTTTGTGCCCGCATTTGACAAGCGATAAACCAAAACCTATCATTGTAACAAAAAAAGTAGATCCGAATACGGATAGGGATATCCGGAATATCACTAGTTATGACCTAAAAATACCCAGCTGCAGGGCAAAAATTACTGATTTTACAATAAAATATTTAACTTACTTGTTGAATCAAATATTGTCTCTTCATTTCAGGCCCAAGAATCAGTCTCCGCTACGACCCGAACTTGGATGTCGTGTACGTAGGAGACGAGGGGAACAGCCTTATCGACATCATACATCCTGAAGGTAACTTGTTACTCTACAGATCACTGAAAACCACAAAAAATATTGCATATATTAAAAATATAAGTCCTATATGGGCAACTGTTGAACCTATTAGAACTTACTGTTCCATGGGAGACAAACATTCCCAAAGATCACGCGTTTAAAACAAATAAGTATTATGACCTAACCAACGAGATGACGTTTGTATGCTGTGGAAGTGGGTGCGAGAGGTATACCAGCAAAATCTCTCTACAACCTACTGAAGGACTTAGGATTACCAAGTTCTAATATTAGCTCCTTACTGGAAAGAGCAACTAAAGCCGCTTTACTCGGCTCGTACCAAATATGGTTGGGAAGGGAGAGGAATGTCATCGCTGAAGGTGATCGTTAGTATACTATAAAGGGGCCCCTTAAACCTACACGCTGGGTCTGTAGTCCCAGGCGCCGACTGGCATTCCTCTCTGTTCCACGCGATGGACCCGGCACCCGCACGGAGAATCCATGGATAGCTAAGAAGTTCGTCTCTCTTATTACCTACACACGTAATGAGCACATTTAATGTTCCTTGGATAATCTTATTGGTATCTGTACGTTAGTTCCGCTTCGAAAGATGATTGACAAGTGGTGCCAAATGCACATCTGTGCTATACCTTATCTGGGAAGTCATTGATGTTTTACGGACAGGCGAAATTGCCTAGATCCTGTTTCATAATACCTAATATGGGTTGGTGGCCACATAAAGTAGGTACCTACTAGTTTTTATCCGCGGCTTTGCCCGCGTTATCATGCTTCCTGGTTATTCCATGGAAGCAATTAATCGGGATGAAAAAGTCTCCTATAACCTAAACCATCCTATCGCTCAAGTCACCCCATACCCTGTCTGTATACCAAATTTCATCAAAATTTTCACATTTAAACACTTTCACATGTAAAAAATTAGTGTGATGATGTGACAGTAGCAAACGCTTTAGGTACCTCAAGCACTGTAACCAAGATTTTAAATAAGAAACATCCATAATATTACCTATTCATCTCAACAGGTACTGGAAGAGAGAACTACCGCGATCTTTCAACCACAGTGACCAACATAGCCGTGACAGACACATATGTGTTCTGGACCGACCGGCGGACCAGGTTATACTGGTCCAACGTGCACGAAGCGTCACACAACATCAGAAAGATGGAGTTCTGTAAGTAGATTTAAATAAATAAATATTTCACAACATCACATACATTGATCTGACCCCGTGTTAAGTAGCTATAAGCACTTGTGTTACAGACATCAGAATCAACAGTGGTATTACAAATATACTTAAATAGATACATATAACACCCAGACCAGAACAAACAGACATGTTCATGCATACAAATGTTTGTCCTGTGCGGGGATCGAACCCGCGACCTCTTGCGTAATAGGCAACATCTTGACCATTACACCAAGCGGGTCGTCAAAATAAGTAAACTTGGACTAACACACCTATCCTTACAGAAGACCACAGTGAAGTAGCACTTCGTAACTGTTGTGCTATGTTTCTGCTGGTAAGTAAGGTCTCCAGAGCTCAGTTGGGGAGGGTATGGGGTATTAAAGCCAAGCAATGCATCTGCGACCCTTGTGAGGTTGTTGAAGTACATGGGCAGCGAAGATCACTTACCATCAGGAGAAAACATTTTCGCTTGCCTCGCTATAAAGAAAATACTAGTTCCAAACTAAGCTTGTTGAAGGTAAGCCTTCTCCATTTCACACACTTATTCGTAGTGTGTAGGGTTCCTCATGACGTTTTCCTTTACCTTACATACAGCTGGTATAAAATTACGCACATAGTTTTTTAATCCAGAGGTGCGTGCCTGACCGGATTTGGTCGCCTGAACCGCCGACCTCACGCATGTGAAGCGGCGCCTACCACAAGGCTACCGAGCTGATACATATGCTTAATACTGTTGTATTTCTTCCAGCAATATTCCCGAACAACAGCCAGCTGCACATCCAAGCGACGTTCGCCCACCCTGACCCGGAGACACTGATCCACCCCTGCATGACCACCAACCCTTGCTCCCACGTCTGCGTGCAGACTGCCCACCCCCCACTTTCCCTTCACGACAAGTCTCGCTCGAAAATGGGGGCCAAATCTCTCGGCTATAAATGCCTATGTCCCCCTGGACTCCTGATTGTGAATGGGAGGTGCACTCCCCTAGCCCAGTGCAAGGAAAATGAACTCTATTGCCATAGGAGTAACGTCTGCTTTCCGAAGGGGAAGTATTGTGACGGAATCAAGGATTGCATGGATGGTGAAGATGAAGAGGGTTGTCAGGGTACGTTTTAATTGGCTAGCCAAGATGCCATTTCGTGAGCGCGAGCTATCGCCAAGTATTTGTGTGAGCAGGATGGAAATATAAGTCGCGACGAAAGTGATAGCTCGCGCTCGCGCTTGCGAAAGTGGCATCTTGGTTAGCCCACCTGGTACTCAATATATTTTGTGCTCTTAAAACAAGATTAGTTACATACATATAGCAATAATTCTTAGCTTTGTTTTTTTTTTCGTTGTTAGGATTAAATTAACTCGGAATAATTCAGTATTATAAAAATATAGTAAAAGAGTGTGTAAATTGCCATAAAACAGTAATTACGAGATAAATAATAAAAGCATAGAGTTCAATAACGAAGAAAAATCATCCGTCATAGTTTCGATTTCAAACACTCCCGTGCCTGCTCGAAATATTGAAGTTTTTCTAAGTTATCGGTGTGTATAAAGTCTAATTAAATATTTCAGAAAGAGTAAAGGAACACACCGAAGGATGCTCTACTGGATATAAACTGTGTAAGGATATCTGCATTGAAAACAGTCGGACCTGTGGAGACGACACTTACCATCCTCCCATACCACCGACACCTACGCCTAGTAAGTAGACTACGACACAGAGTGGGTTTTTGAAGAGGGTTAAAAAGGAAAAATATTGCTGGAAACCAGATCCGTCTTTCCCACTGTGCACAATGGGCAGGTGCCCAGGGCCTCCCAGATTGGGTCTCACCGACTGGGGCTCGTATTAATAAATCGCACTCAACTTTAAGCTCGATCTTGTGTGCGAACTTGATCTGTCATTCTCGTATAAAACAGCACCTCAAGATCGCGCTCAAGATCGAGCTCAGAGTTCAGTGCGATTTATTAATACGAGCATCCTGAGAGCTTCACGTTTACCAAACAAGAGTTTTAAAGTCCCATGTGCTTGGGGCCCCTAATAGTTGAAAGACGGCTCTGCTGAAAGCCACACACAACCTTTAAAGATATTGTGATCGTCATTTACAAATTTTGGGACAAGTCTCAGTCATCCAAAATAATACTTAAACTGCAAAAAAAAACATCTTATTGGATCCTAGTTGATGTTTGGATCAAAAAACTCTAAGGGGCCATTTAAAGTTTACTTAGAAAATTTCAGAAATCGCCAAGAAATATTTTCACACACAGCAAGTTAAATTGTTGAGTTGCACATGCAAGTAATCGAAGTTACTAGTTTAACCCCGCACCTCCCCTTGGGAATAGACAATTTTACTTGAATGGGGTGTTATCTAACACCCTGACCACAGCCCACAGCGATGCGACTTGCGATGCGTCTTGCACCGGCGAAAGTGGCGAGCGAAAAAAACAAATTACGGAAATTGTATGAAGCATGCCACAGCTATCGGCGGCGTGATGACTATTGCCGCAAATCACGTCGCCGGCCTCATCGCACCGCACGTCGCGCCGCTCGTCGCCGTAGCTGTGGCTAAACTCAAATTCAAACTCAAACTCAAATATACTTTATTCAAATAGGCCTCATAAAAGCACTTATGAATCGTCAATAATAATAAAAAACAACACATTGAATCTACCACCGACTTCGGAATGCAGTCATCTACCGAGAAGAAGCGGCAAGAAACTCGATAGTTGCTCTTTTCAATCGCCAAGTTTTGTTACAATATTTGTCCAATAAGATTATATACTTGTACTTGTTCTAGTACTAGGCCATACAGTTACCTCTTTCAGGTATAGAACAAAAATTATTAAATACATAAGAACAGATTGAGTCCCAGTCGACCAGTCCCCAAAGGTGGCACCTGTTCACAAGTATGACGTATGTGTCAGCCATCATCTCACTCAACCATTTTAGAGGGAATGAAATGACCCGCCACATAGCGCCACCACCCCAGTCACCAGGCTAGACCCTAAGATCATTAACTCGGTGAATCAAAACTGGCATGTTATTTTGTTCGTAGTGCCACCTAGTTGTGCGAACACGGAGTTCCAATGCACCAACTCGACGATCTGCATTGAGCGGTCCCAAGTGTGTGACGGAAGAACAGACTGCCTGAACGGAAGCGATGAAGCATCATCCTTGTGCGCCACGTTTGTCTGTCGCTCCTATGAGTTCATGTAAGTTCTAACAATCTGCATTGAGCGGTCCCATATGTGACGGCGGCGGGAGAGCCGACTGCCTGAACCGAAGCGATGAGGCGTCAACCCTGTGTGCCACTTTTGTCTGTCGCTCCTATGAGTTCATGTGAGTATTGCTAATAATCTGCATTGAGCGGTCCCAAAGTACACTTTAGACCAACGTACTGTCTGAACAGAAGCGATGAAGCATCATCCTTGTGCGACACGTTCGTCTGTCGCTCCGATGAGTTCTTGTGAACATTGCTTGCAATCTGCATTCAGCGGTCCCAAAGTACACGTTGTCTGCAATGCGTTGACTATTTTAACGGCAACAATTAGGCTTCCACTATTTGAGCTGGATTCGTCTGTTTTTTCTGTTAATGAGATTTCACTATCTGCTTCGGTCGGTCCCAAATGTGGCAGAAAGATAACAGATAAAATATACGTTATTTTTAGGTGCACTATAGGCTCCTGCATCCTCGAAGCGTTCAGATGCGACGGTGAAGACGACTGCGCTGACGGGTCCGACGAGGTCGATTGTGGTATGTGTTAGGGGTCGTCCATTAATCACGTGAGGCTCAAAAGGGGGGGGAGGGGGTACGGAAAACATCACGAAACATCACGAGGGGGGCGGGGGGGTCTCGTTAGACATCACGTGTATTAATTTTATTATTTTTTTTCCAAAAAGCGCTATTTCTGAACCGAAATTATGAACATTTTTTATATTTTTTTCCAGTCAAAAATAGCTTTACATAGACTTCCAAAAAATACACGTGATCCAGGGGGGGGGAGGGGGGGCAAATCCCAAACCTCACCAAATATCACCAGGGGGGAGGGGGGGGTCAAAAAATAAGAAAAACGACCTCACGTGATTAATGGACGGCCCCTTATTAGAAAGTATTTTAGCCTGTAGAAAATGTGTACTATAATGCGCAACTGAAGAAAGTAAAAGTTAAAAAATATCAGCTTATTTCTGTCCTACTGCAGAGCAAAGGCCTCCATCATTGAAATCATTTTATTTTATCCATAGTTACAAAGATGAATCGTGGCTTGTGTGAGCCACGGCTTGTTATGGTGGTTGGGAAGACGGAGTTTGCCACTGCCAACCAAGTCATTCTTCTTGCTTCTCTTGCTATTATTATTAAATTATACATGCATATAGCTAGGTTATGAATCGACTTGGCGCATATTCGATTCCATTTCACAACTAAGAACGACTTGCACTGCGTTGCTTTGAAAATGTACCTAATTATTTTGATGCGATGACTGTAACATGAGCTGCTTCTTACAGTGAAAAAGACCTGCGGGTTAGGCTACTACCAGTGCCACAGCGGCGAATGTGTGGAGCTGCGCAAGCGCTGCGACCGTCGCCAGGACTGCGTCGACCTCTCCGACGAGGCCGGCTGCGAGGAGCCCGCCATAATACCGGTGGAGGTGAGTACTGCTATGCAATTCACTAAGTGACACTCGTTCGATGCGCTCACGGCTGAAATCACGGCGGTGTCAGTCCTAACATCGTTCGATGTTTTAGTATCTTATTGGACAGAAATGGTTCTTACAGAATACCAAAAGTACTGTCACCGATTACACAGCCGCTGCGACAAAGGCTGTTATGACATTTGCGCCTAGTGAATCGCACCACTGTACTGCTGCGGGCTGGGCTACCACCAGTGCCGCAGCGGCGAGTCCAGCGCTGCGACCGCCACCTGCGTCGACCTCTCCGACGAGGCCGGCTGCAATGAGCCCGCCATAGTACCGGCGGAGGTGAGTACTGCACTGCTGCGGGCTGGGCTACTACCACTGCCGCAGCGGCGAGTCCAGCGCTGCGACCGGCGTCAGGACTGCGTCGACCTCTCCGACGAGGCCGGCTGCAATGAGCCCGCCATAGTACCGGCGGAGGTGAGTACTGCACTGCTGCGGGCTGGGCTACTACCACTGCCGCAGCGGCGAGTCCAGCGCTGCGACCGGCGTCAGGACTGCGTCGACCTCTCCGACGAGGCCGGCTGCGAGGAGCCCGCCATAGTACCGGCGGAGGTGAGTACTGCACTGCGGGCTTGGCTACTACCAGTACTGGTGGAAGTAAGTCTTCATCATCATCAGTGATGCAGTCCACTGCTGGACGTAGGACTGATGCAGAGGCGAGCTTACGGCCATAGTCGCCACGCGGGTTGGTTAATCCAATTTTTTCAATAGCTCACTTCAGTTTACTATGAACAAAGTTTACGGCGCGAAAAGAAATTGACCAAAAAATATGTATCTTTAATAATTCTGCAAAGAGCGGGGCCTGTTGGTCAGAAATCCGAGCCACAAAGCGGGTTCGAATCCCGCTAGGTGCAAAAATGATTGTGTCTGAACATCGGCATTTGTACTCGAGTCATGGATGTTTATGGATGTTTATAAAAGTATAAAAGTACGTTTATCCGTTCCCTAGCGTCCATAGTACAAGCTTCGAGCTTAGTTTAGGGCTTTTCAAATGGTGTGTTAGTCAAAGGAATTTATTTATTTCTCTTGTAAATATGTAGGAACAGGTGCCGATGTCACGTTGCGACGACGAGGAGTACATCTGCGAGCTGAACAGGAGCATCTGCCTGCCGCGGACCGCTCGGTCAGGATTTACTACCAGATACCAGGGTACTTGGAGGAGGGTTCATGTTGTGACGTCTGTAGTCTTAGTCTACTACAGTAGAACTCCAATTATCCGAATTAATGGGGACCGGGACCCATTCGGATAATCGAATATTCGGAGATTTCGAATACTCGGAGTTTTTTTTATTTTAAATTGCCATTGGAGAGAAAAAAAGCTACGTTTTGATATTGACAAATTTTTTATGTGCGCCGTGACTGCAATGAGCCGGAACTTACTACACTGACTTCGCGGAGGGAAGGACAATAGTGAGCGAACTCGTAAACACTGTCTTCGCGGGGGAAGAATTACACTTAGACTTTTTCTGGACAATTTTTTTTCAGAAAGTGGTTCGGATAATCGGTGATTCCGATAGTCGGAGTTCGGATAATTGGAGTTCTACTGTATTGTGCTTCGTCTGGTTTCTGAGTGTGCCGGAGGCCCACCCCCCATACCCCCCCAATAAAAGGCCGACAACACATCAACGATACCTCTGGTGTCGCGGATGTCCATGGGCAGCGGTGATTGCTTACCATCAGGCGACCTGCAAGCTCGTCTGCCACCTCTGCCATAAAAAAAAGAAAGTCTAGTGTTTTGTAGGCTATTTACTAGGCTCGCCGCAGTCCATACTGGACATAGGCTTCCTCTCCGAAAATACGTGTGTTCATTTGTCCCGGTGTAGCCGGAATGATGAACGCCTTAAGTCCCTCCTCTTCATACGGATGCAAGTCCAACCATCTTGCAACTTCTTATAAAAAAATAGAATTTTTGTGGAGGTAAGTATCTACTAAGTTTGTGGTAAAGAAGGTAATTTATTTATTTCGCTACAAGTAGGAAATAATACTTACAAAATATTTTATGTTCTGTTATACAAACTTTGTTAGATATTATTTACAAAGTACCTACTTATATGTTTGAGTTGAATCAACTGCCTGAGATCATACCACTTTACCGGACAACAGACATATTATTTATGTAGATCTTTCCAAATATTTGGTGATTTCCATTTTTAAAAGCTGGTCTGCATGCGGTATATGTTGTGTCGTAATTCGCATTGGAAATCTTTGCCATTACTCGAATAATTCTTAACAAAACCTTGTAAAACCCCCCACAGTTGCAACATGAAGGTAGACTGCCCGGGAGGTACAGACGAGTCTGCATGCGACTACCGCTGCTCGTGGCACGGGAAGTTTGAGTGTGCGCAGGAGTTCCTTTGCATTGAGCTGGAAAACCTCTGTGATGGACACAAGGACTGCCTTGATGGATCTGATGAAACGCCGGAGGTTTGCAGCAAGGGTAAGTTTATTAGGATTTGTAGTTCACAGTCATCATCAACAGATTAAAGACTCTCAGGGCTCTTTATATAGCTCATCTTTCAAAAATCTGCATCCAGCCATTTCAAGCAAGTCTTCACTCCACCTAGCCTGGGGGGTCAGTCCTACGCACTATTATTATTCTCTCTTTATTCTGACTATTAATTAAACAGTTCAACATCTTCTTGTAAAACTCCACGCAACTAAATTAATAAAAGTGTTATCTATACAAATATTATAAAGAGGAAAGGTTTGATTTTTTGTTTGTTTGTATGAATTGAATAGGCTCCGAAACTACTTGGCAGATTTGAAAAACTCTTTCACTGTTGGCAAGCTACATTCACCCAGAGTAACATAGGCTATATTTTATCCCGGTACGGGAAGTAGTTCCCCCGGGACGCGGGTGAAACCGCGTGACGGGCCGCTATTATTTATATGTTTCTGTTTTTATGTTAAATAATAAATTTAGTTGCTTGGAGTTTTACAGCCTAAAATCACAAAGCTGGTCTTCCACGAACGCCTTTTAGTCATATAATAAAAAAACATTAAAAATTTATTAAAACTCAGTATCATTTTGGATACGCCCATTTATACTCACCACTTATTACTTCCCGGAAATTTGATCTATCAAGTATGTTAAAACTCCTTGTTTTCTTAGCAATAAGAACACATATGTTTTTTATACTGACATGTGTCTATATACATTGTTTTACTGTCTCATAGTTGTCACCTTTCGGAATAAACGTATTTAACCACTACGCCCTAGTTTTCTCTCCAAAAATAACTGGTTATGGGCCCAGTTATACGACCGGCCACGTCAGCCTATGATCTAATGAACCGGCTGAAAAAGGCATATGCGGACAGCGGATTATCGAGGCGGCTATCACTAATGCAACGTTTACTAAATAACAAGTATAACGGTAGCATCCAACAATACACAAATGCTGCAACAAGCATTCAGCAAGAGCTACAAGCTATTGGAAAAGCAGTTGAAGATGAGTTTCTCGCTATAATTATACTAGCAGGTCTTCCAGAGGAATACCGACCACTGGTTATGGCTTTGGAACACACGAACACAGATCTTACGTCAGAAAATGTCATATCGGCTCTAATGAAGGAAAGCGCCACAAAATGTGTACCAATTCGACCTGAACCTAGCACTTCGGCATTGCAATCGAGTGGGCTGAGCAAGAAGAAGCCCTTCTGCATTTACTGCAAAAAGTCCGGGCATATCGTGTCACAGTGTAGGAAGATGAAGGACAAGAAAAATAAGACTTCAGTTTCGGCAAAGAAAATTTCAAATTATACGTCCGATCTAACACTTTCATCTTGTTTTTCTAACATCCCTCTTTCAGGATCACAGGATTGGATCCTAGACTCAGGTGCTACCACACATATGAGCAATAATAGGGAGTGGTTCGAGACATTGTCGCCTCATATCACCCCTGTAACGGTGGCAAACAAAGCCAAGCTCTATAGCAAAGGTAGAGGTAATGTAAATATTAATATTTCTGACAATGTAAATAAAATCACTGAAGTTCTTTATATTCCAAATCTCGCAACAAACTTATTGTCTGTTAGCCAATTAGTAAATAAGGGGTATGATGTTCTGTTTACATCTAAAGGCGCAACAATATCTTTGAGTGGCAGTTGTCAAGTGACAGGTAATGTCATTGCCTCGGGCTCATACCATAAAGGTATGTTCAAACTTGACGTAAAAAGTTCTCAAGCCTTTTGTACTACCACAAAAGATTCTTCTATGTTATGGCATAGACGCCTTGGTCACCTCAATGCAAGAAGTATGCATATCCTTAAAAATAAAGGAATTGGCGTGAATTTTAGCGGGAATTGTAAAGAAACTTGTGTTCCATGCCTACAAGGCAAACTTTCAAAGAGAAAGTTTATTAAATCGCAAAGTAAATCGAGTAAAGTCCTAGAATTAGTCCACTCGGACTTATGCGGACCGATGAGTACGCATTCTTGGGGCGGAGCATTATATCTCCTCACATTTACAGACGACTACAGTCGTAAAACTTATGGATATCTTTTGAAATCAAAAGCCGAGGTTTTTTCAAAATTTGTGGAGTATAAATTCTTGGTTGAAAACCAAACTGGTGAAAAAATTAAGATTCTACGTTCGGATAATGGTCGCGAGTATGTAAATAGGGATTTGATTAATTTTCTCAAAGAAAATGGTATCATCCAACAGACTACTGTACCATACACACCGCAGCAAAACGGTGTTAGTGAACGTGCCAACCGGACTATAATCGAAAAAGCCAGATGCATGCTCAAAGACTCAAATTTACCTTTAGCATATTGGGGTGAAGCGGTAAATACGGCAATCTATATCAAGAACCGTGTACCCACCCAAGCCCTTAATAATAAAATTCCAGAGGAATTATGGACCGGGAAGAGAGTCGACCTCTCTTACCTGCGAGTCTTCGGATGTGAAGCTCATGTCCTTATCCCGAAAGAAAAACGGAAGAAATTGGATTCCAAAACGGAAAGTTGTATATTTGTTGGCTATACAACTGAAAGCAAAGGCTATTGCCTTATCAACCCTGATAATCCTCGTGCGATCATAATCGCAAGAGATGTTGTCTTCATAGAGGACAAAACAAAAGCCAACGTTAAAACTCCGGAACCAGATGAATCAAATGATCATCCAAATCAAATAGAAGTCTTTGTACCCCTCGACCCTACGGTAAACGAAGAAGAATCTGTTCATCAGCCCGTGTTTCAGCAGCAACGAGACGTACAGTCCGAGGTTATACCTTCATTGGAAGAATTGGAGACTGCTGTGGATGAACCTACAACCTCTTCTAGCTCCCCTACAAACGAAGCTATGGCAAGGGAACAAACAGAGCGCAGATACCCCCAACGCGACAGACGTCAACCTGATAGACTCCAAGCTGGCTGTTACCTTTACCTAACTTCTGATATGGAACCCGAGACGTATAGAGAAGTTATACAGCATCCACAGAAGGACAAATGGTTAGAAGCAATGAATGCTGAATACACATCTCTTATGAATCACGGAACATGGATTCTAGTCGATCGGCCGTCAGATCGGAAGACTACCAAATGCAAATGGGTCTTTAAAATCAAAAAAGACACAAGTGGGCAAACTACAAAATACAAAGCCCGATTAGTAGCCAAAGGTTTTACGCAAGTCGCAGGAGTGGACTATGGTGAAACTTTTTCACCAGTGGCTCGTCTATCATCAGTGAGGCTTCTATTGGCATACGCAGTTCATAATAATCTGCAATTACATCATCTTGATGTAGAAACTGCATTTCTAAATGGAGATCTTGACGAAGAAATATACATGGAACAACCGGAAGGGTTTTCTGAAGATCCAAAGAAAGTCTGCTTACTGAAAAAGGCATTGTATGGCTTGAAGCAAGCTCCTCGACAATGGAACAAAAAGGTGTGCGAAGCACTAGCCACCTTATCGCTTACTCAAGTTCCAACTGAACACTGCCTCTATATCAAAAGAGATGGTAATGACATTTTGGTTGTTGCCGTGTTCGTTGATGACTTTTTTGTATTAAGTAGCAGCGATCTCATGAGAGAAACCTTTAAAAATGATCTCAAAAAGATGTTCAAAATCAAAGATTTTGGTCCCCTTCGAGATTGCCTTGGTATGCGTGTCATACAGAGCGAAGGTTGTACTACTCTCGATCAGACCAAGTACATCGAGAAACTTATTACTAAGTTTGGGATGAAAGACGCAATACATGTGTCAACCCCATTAGAACCGGGCCTGAAACTAACTCTACCAACAAAGGACGAAGAAACTGAAGTCCCTTATCAGGAACTTATCGGCTCTCTAATGTACATTGCGATATGTACAAGACCCGACATCTCGCATGCAGTGTCGTACCTTTCGCAGTTCAATGTACATTACGGGGGGGTACACTGGAGGGCCGCTAAGAGAGTCCTAAGGTACTTAAAGGGTACTAAAGACCTAAAGCTTCAGTTTACGTCCAAAGGCCAGCCATACCCAATTGGCTACGTCGATGCCGATTTCGGTAATAACCTCGTAGATCGACGATCATTCACTGGGTATACTTTCATTATGTGTGGTGCACCAATATCATGGGAAGCACGCAAGCAGCGGACAATCGCGCTTTCTACAACAGAGGCTGAGTACATGGCCTTAGCAGAAGCTTGCAAAGAGGCGATTTACCTCAAAAACTCTCATTCATGAAGTTTTCGCCACATCGCATCCCATCACCATCCATACAGACAATCAAAGTTCATTGAAACTGGCACACAACAATACATATCACGCACGAACCAAACACATAGACATCAGACACCACTTCATTCGTGACGCACTTTCACAACATTGCATTGCACTGCATTACATACCCACAACAGACATGACAGCCGATATTTTGACCAAACCTTTGCCGAGACTGAAGCACTGTAAATGTGTTCAGTTGCTAGGTTTAGTCTAAGTTTATATTTGTTATCATCGTTCTAGTCTGTAGGTGTAGGTGTAGTAGTTGTGTATAGATAGTGAATAAGTCGGTGTATATACAGGGTGTCTAATTTTGTTGTTCAGTGTTTTTTATACAGGGTGTGTAATTTTACTGCTTAGTGTTTAATGTACAGTTGTCTTTGATATGTCATTATACCTTGTGTATATTTGTATGTATATAGGGTGTTCATATTGCGGGGGGGTATTAAAACTCCTTGTTTTCTTAGCAATAAGAACACATATGTTTTTTATACTGACATGTGTCTATATACATTGTTTTACTGTCTCATAGTTGTCACCTTTCGGAATAAACGTATTTAACCACTACGCCCTAGTTTTCTCTCCAAAAATAACTAAGTACTTCTAATTCGCCAGTTAAAAAGCCATCTCTCGTGTACCCGCCGAGCCTGCGCCCCCTGTCGGAGTGCCGCGACGGATACGTATGCAACAACGGACAGTGCCTCGAGTGGAGGCAGGTCTGCAACGGAAGAATGGACTGCTACGACGGATCTGATGAGCATGCGCTTTGTGGTAAGTACCAGGGCTAGCCAAGTTGCCACTTTAACGAATTCGCCAGACGCTTTCGTAGAGACTTATATCTCCGTCCCGCTCACATAAATAGTTCGTGTGCGGGATGGCTATATAAGTCGCGACGAAAGCGTATGGTGAATTCGTCAAAGTGGCATCTTGGCCACGGGCGCAGGGGAGCTAGACGAGATGCAACTTTCGAGACCGCGAGCTATGGCTATCGTATCGTCCTGAATATATCTCAATCCCGCACACGAAGTATTTGACGACCCGCTTGGCGTAATGGTCAAGAAGTTGCCTATCACGCAAGAGGTCGCGGGTTCGATCCCCGCACAGGACAAACATTTGTGTGCATGAACATGTCTGTTTGTCCTGGTCTGGGTGTTATATGTATCTATTTAAGTATATTTGTAATACCACTGTTGATTCTGATGCCTGTAACACAAGTGCTTAAGCGACTTAACACGGGGTCAGATCAATGTATGTATGTGATATTGTGAAATATTTATTATTATCATTTTTAATTATTTGTGTGAGTGGGATGGATGTACACGTCGCGAATCTATAGCCGGGAAGCGATCTTGGCTGGCCCACCAGAGGTTTGTGTCAGGTCAAAAAGGTTCCCTATTATTACTTGTTTATACGGATATCAGAGCAATACATACTATTTGTCTTTTTATTTAAAGGTTAACGTTACAGAGGAAAGATTAACTGCTTGCTTGCTTCTTGTAATCACTCAAAGATGCCTGACTGACTGACTCACTGATTCTGGACTCTTTTTCCAGTTCTTGGACCCTAATGCTAGAAATTCTTGACGACCCGCTTGGTGTAATGGTCAAGATGTTGCCTATTACGCAAGAGGTCGCGGGTTCGATCCCCGCACAGGACAAACATTTGTGTGCATGAACATGTCTGTTTGTCCTGGTCTGGGTGTTATATGTATCTATTTAAGTATATTTGTAATATGTACCACTGTTGATTCCGATGCCTGTAACACAAGTGCTTAAGCTACTTAACACGGGGTCAGATCAATCTATGTACCTATGTGATATTGTGAAATATTTATTATTATCATTTTTAATTATTTGTGTGAGTGGGATGGATGTATACGTCGCGAATCTATAGCCGGGAAGCGATCTTGTCTTGCTTGCCCACCAGAGGTTTGTGTCAGGTCAAAAAGGTTCCCTATTATTACTTCTTTCTATTATTACTACGGATATCAGAGCAATACATACTATTTGTCTTTTTATTTTAAGTTATTGTTACAGAGGAAAGATTAACTGCTTGCTTTTAAATATAATCACTCAAACATGCCTGACTGACTGACTCACTGATTCTGGACTCTTTTTCCAGTTACTGGACCCTAATGCTAGAAACGTTGGTGCAGCCGTTAAAAACCTTGAAGCCTCTGGCTCCTTGTAGCTTCTGGCTTCTAGACTCTATAGGCCAGAAGCTTAAAGATTCAAACATAAAAGACTCCAGACCATAGAAAGATAGTATTTTTTTATTTATTTTTAAATAATCTCACTCTGTCCCAGACACCGCATGCGTAAACCACACATGCTCATTCGCCTGCCAACGGACTCCCAGAGGCGCTCACTGCATGTGCAAGCCGGGCTACAGGGCGCTGCCCGGCACAGACCTGTGCGCCGACATAGACGAGTGCGCCGAGCACAGGTGCGCGCAGGAGTGCCGCAACACGCCCGGCTCGTACCTGTGCTCCTGCTTCCACGGGTACGCGCGCAGGTAAGATCACACTGCACAGACCTGTGCGCCGACATAGACGAGTGCGCCGAGCACAGGTGCGCGCAGGAGTGCCGCAACACGCCCGGCTCGTACCTGTGCTCCTGCTTCCACGGGTATGCGCGCAGGTAAGATCACACTGCATGGAGTCACACATAAGGGGGGTATGCCCTTGTGGCGACATCTATCGACATCGCCACAAAAAGGAGTTCCGATACTCTCAACATAAACTCAACAGATGGCGCTGACACGCACAGCCCATACAAACTCGATATTTCCATACAAATCTACATCGCGCTAGCAGAGTTCCCGCGCGACTTAGCATATATACGACTGCACCAACGCAGTTCAGTAAGGACCTCGGTCCCCGAGTCAGATCACCCGCTCGGCAGAAGTACTTCTAACTTTTAGGGAATGGGTGATTTCCCTATAGTCACAACTCTAGACATGCGGATTGGTGATGTCTTGTCTGTAGCCCATTCCCCGAAGTGTTCTCTAGTCCCTTCTACGTATAATATAGAATAGATGGGGATAGTAACCTGCACTTCACGGCAAAGAGAGGTATATAGGGGAACATCGATTCGAATGAGTCGCTCGTCTAGGCAAGTATCTCCACCACATAGAAGACCACAGTGAAGTAGCACTTCGTAACTGTTGTGCTAAGTTTCTGCTGGTGAGTAAAGTCGCTAGAGCTCAGTTAGGAAGGGTATGGTCAAGGCAGGTAAGATCACACTGCCTGTGCGACTCTTGTGCGGTTGTTGATGCCCATGGGCGGCGGTAATCACTTACCATCAGATGACCGTCTTGTTCGTTTTCCTCCCTGTAACATTAAAAAAAATGACCTAGTCAATAACTTACAAGAAACTTTGCTAGCACATCATCATTTTTCCTTTCCAATGAAAAAAATACTTGGTCAATTCAATAACTAACCAAGAAACTTAACACATCATCGTTTTTCTTCTTCAGGCTAGACGGCGTAACGTGCAAAGCCACGTCAGGCGATCTCTCCATCCTGTACATGTCTGGGAACACGGTGTGGTCGATAGCAGCCGACGGGAAGGGCTCGGTGCTCTACAACGATCCGAAGAACGCAGCCATTGCTGATATTGATGTCGATGTCAGGTCAGTCTAGAACAGAAGGTTAAAAGTAAGGTTTATCCATAATACGGTATTTGACTGACAGGTCAAATCACCTACTTTTATTAAATGTCAAAAACGTAACCTTGTAGGAAAAACTGTATGAAATACTGGATTGTGACGTCACAATTTTGTATTGTCAAATCAATACTCTTTTGGTTTCAATTAGCTGTAATAATTTGTTGAAAGCTCAACAGTAAATGTGGGAAAAAAAAATGAGCTTATATTTTCATTTTATCTTTAATGTATAATCATCATAATTTATTTCGAATGCAGTCAAATACCCAATTGAACAGTTTGGTAGCCTAGTGGTAAGAGCGCCGCTTTACATGCAAGAGGTCGGCTCACGATCCTCAGTAATGAGAAACACGACTCAAGGAGGAGTTATCCATTATGAAGGAAAGTTCCATGCATCCCATTAACGGCACGGTCGTTTCTGACATTTGGAGTTTTAGACACGGCTTGAATAACAAAGATAAGGTTGAATGACAAAGCTGCATAAGTCAGTTCAAAATCTATAATGTAAATGATGCTTTCTTGGCTCGCCAAATACAGGACCACTTCAATGTAAAATTGGCTAAGAGATATAAACAGCCAATCCGAAGCCGATCCAAAACGAAGATCTTCGGAGGCTTTTGGCCTTTTTATACGGTTTTCTTTTTCATCCTCGTGTATATCTCGGTAACATTCTGATTTGACCAACCTGGTTACGTTGCCCTCTTTTCGCATTTTCTTCCACATCATAAACCTTATAGATTATTGTTGTTCTATGTTTCAGAAAGAACAGATTGTTTATATCGTTGACGGACGCGGGTGAGCTGTTGGAAATGAATAGCTCGACTAGTGATGTTACCGTCACCAACATTGGAAAACCTACTAAAGTAAGATATATAAATTATAGTGTAGGTAGATGTTAAGATAATTAACAGACGTAGGCGTGGGCGTACTCACGTTCTGGGATAGGGAGGGGGGAGGAGCAAATCAGATTTAGAGATTTTAATAAGCTAAGTGCTTATATAAGATGGAAAACGTATGTATGTCTAGTGGTCACAGACATTGGCTACAAAACTGAGGGTCGTTGGTTCGAATCCCTCTAGGGGCAAATGTTTGTACGATGAAAATCGGCATTTGTACTCGAGTTATGGATGTTTATAACAGTATTTAAGTATGTATGTCTTTCCGTTCCCTAACATCCATAATACAATCTTCGAGTTTAGTTTGGGGCTAGGCAATTGGTGTGTTAGTCCAATGAACTGAGTTTTTTATTCTATAGAGGCAATCTTTCTCCCGTTTAATGGAGTAGTAGGCGTTAGGGTTTTAGAAATTTCAGAATCTATTCTACAAGTTCGTGGTAAGCCATTTCGTGTGCGGGATGGAGGTAAAATTCGCGACGGTAGCGATAGCTCACGCTCCCGAAATGGCGTCTTGGCTAGCCCACCTGGTAGGCTAGCCAAGATGCCACTTTAACGAATTCGCCAGACGCTTTCGTAGCGACTTATATCTCCATCCCGCTCACATCAATAGTACGTGTGCGAGAGGGCAATATAAGTCGCGACGAACGAATGGCGAATTCATTAAAGTGACATCTTGGCTACGGGCCCTGAACTCAAATTATTGTCCATTACAGGTGGCTGTCGACTGGATAACTGGTAACGTGTACTTTGTAGACGCCACCCCGACGGCTCACTGCATTCGTGTGTGCAACGTTGGGAAGAAGAGATGCGCCAAGCTGCAGAAACTTCCTGTCAACACCAAGGTTTGTTCTCCATTCACTGACTAACTTTGACGTATTCATCATCTTCCTAGCGTTTATCCCGTTTCTCTATGCGGGGTCCGCTTTTGACCATGCATGATCCAGGATTTGGCGAGCCTAGTTATTACAGTGAAGTGACTGCCATCAGGCTTCCGTAACCCTTAGAGGGGAACCAGATAGATTGGATCATTCAGATCTAATTGAACTAAAGTCAGAAACTATCTGAATGTGCAGGTTCCCTCACGATGTTTTCCCAAAACGCCGAGTCCTTTGCTCGGCGGTTTGGGAAAACACAAATCGCATACAAATCGCTATCAAAAGGTGTGGGCCCGGTTTCAAACCACGAGCATTTTAATAGTAATAATATTTTTTTTTGTAGAAAAATTAAATCATAAACAAAGAAAATATCATCCGATCTCAGGGCTTCCCGGATTGCAAACGGCGCTGGGTTCGAATCCCGCCTGAGCCAACTGTCAGCTTCCGCCCCTCCCCCTGTCCTACCCTGGGTTCGCCCATGTGCGAATCACCATGTGGAATCTTAATAACATCCTAACATTTCACATCCAGATAACAGCCCTAGTAGTGGACCCTCCATCCGGCCTCATGTTCTACTGCGCGACCAGCGACGCCAAGTCTCTAGTCTGGTCTGCGTCTCTCGCCGGCCTGAGGATAGCAGACCTGACAGCCGCCCACAACTGCTCCGCGCTGGCGGTAGACTCCTTCAGGAAGCTGGTGTACGTGGCTGAAACGGATCCGCCGAGGGTCTTCCGCATGGATTTTAATGGGGAGAATCAGTAAGTTGCATTGATGTGTCTTGCTCGGCTTATGACATAGGTACCTAGTTTTATTTCTGAGTTTTGAATAAATATAGCGGACACTTTGAAACAGTGATTCCCAAAGTGGTCCAGGTGGACCCCCAGGGGTCCACGGGAGACTTGCTGGGGGTCCACGTAGGCGTGAATAAAAATTGGGGGTCCATGAGATGTTAATGGGGTCCACGAAAATTTATCTGCTTTTGATAGTAAAGAGTGCAAAAGTTTATGCATAGTATTGTATTCCAATTAATATTCCAAAGCCAAATATTTCTTGATTTATTTTTAATATATTTTTTTTTAGAACGAACGATATAATGACTTTATGAATGTGGTAGAAAAGTAGCAGTCGGGGGTGCACCGAAATCAATAAAATTTTGAAAGTGATCCACGAGAAAAAAAAGTTTGGGAACCACTGCTTTGAAAGATCCATCACAAACACGCACGTTAGTAATAATACCTAATGGGGCGTTTCCACATTTTTACATGCTTATATTCCTCCTGTCATAATTTTATCGCATATATCTTTTACCGACGTCAAAGTACTTATATTTCAAATCTTGCTCACTATTTGAACCCTTAAAATATTCTACAAATCACAAAATGTACCATATTGATACCCATACATTTCCACTCGAGGTTTCCACTAAAGAAGGCTATATAAAGAGAAGATTTTCCGTATTTCTAGCTCTATATAACACTCGTATTGTGTCCAAAACTTAAAGGAAAATTCTGTTACCACCAGGGAGACAGTTCTGGACCACCCAAGCCAGCAGCAGGCGCCGCACGGGCTGGCGCTGTTCGAGGACTCGCTGTTCTACCTGGCCACCAGCTCGCTCAAGCTGGACCGCTGCTCGCTGGTCGGCAGGACCCGCTGCGAGCCGTTCATATACCGGGTGCTAGGTAAGTACAGGAACACCTCAACGATGAGGTTTGGAGTTAGAATAGATTAGAATAAGCTCAGGTTTACAGTGGAATTTTCGCCCTTAACGAAATACTTACATCGCCATACGCTAAAACTACTGAACAGATTTTATTGAAATTTCTTTACAAGCAGGGTATGGGCTGACTTAGGTGATAGGATGCTTTTTATCCCAATTCAAATGCAATGTGCTTTTGGAGCTAAATGCTCCAAAAGCATAAATTAGGAATCTTGATAACGCGAACAAAACTTAATTAAGAATTTATTCTCAACAGGAGCGAACACTTTCGTCCTGCGACACGAGAGCGCCCAGCGTGACGACGTCCCAGACCTGTGCAAGGACTTCCCGTGCTCCAACCTGTGCGTGCTGGACGGCGAGCGGCCTGTGTGCGTCTGTGACGAGGGCACGCCGGCCGTGGACGGCGCCTGTCGTCTGCTGGAGAAGGACCAGGTACTTCTGTGCAGGTCCCGTGACTTCTGTGCTCCAACCTGTGCGTGCTGGACGGCGAGCGGCCTGTGTGCGTCTGTGACGAGGGCACGCCGGCCGTGGACGGCGCCTGTCGTCTGCTGGAGAAGGACCAGGTACTCCTGTGCAGGTCCCGTGACTTCTGTGCTGCAACCTGTGCGTGCTGGACGGCGAGCGGCCTGTGTGCGTCTGTGACGAGGGCACGCCGGCCGTGGACGGCGCCTGTCGTCTGCTGGAGAAGGACCAGGTACACCTGTGCAGGTCCCGTGACTTCTGTGCTCCAACCTGTGCGTGCTGGACGGCGAGCGGCCTGTGTGCGTCTGTGACGAGGGCACGCCGGCCGTGGACGGCGCCTGTCGTCTGCTGGAGAAGGACCAGGTACACCTGTGCAGGTCCCGTGACTTCTGTGCTCCAACCTGTGCGTGCTGGACGGAGAGCGGCCTGTGTGCGTCTGTGACGAGGGCACGCCGGCCGTGGACGGCGCCTGTCGACTGCTGGAGAAGGACCAGGTACTCCTGTGCTGGCCCGTGACTTCTGTGCTGCAACCTGTGCGTGCTGGACGGCGAGCGGCCTGTGTGCGTCTGTGACGAGGGCACGCCGGCCGTGGACGGCGCCTGTCGTCTGCTGGAGAAGGACCAGGTACTCCTGTGCTGGCCCGTGACTTCTGTGCTCCAACCTGTGCGTGCTGGACGGCGAGCGGCCTGTGTGCGTCTGTGACGAGGGCACGCCGGCCGTGGACGGCGCCTGTCGTCTGCTGGAGAAGGACCAGGTACTCCTGTGCAGGTCCCGTGACTTCTGTGCTCCAACCTGTGCGTGCTGGACGGCGAGCGGCCTGTGTGCGTCTGTGACGAGGGCACGCCGGCCGTGGACGGCGCCTGTCGTCTGCTGGAGAAGGACCAGGTACTCCTGTGCAGGTCCCGTGACTTCTGTGCTCCAACCTGTGCGTACTGGACGGCGAGCGGCCTGTGTGCGTCTGTGACGAGGGCACGCCGGCCGTGGACGGCGCCTGTCGTCTGCTGGAGAAGGACCAGGTACTCCTGTGCTGGTCCCGTGACTCCTGTGCTCCAACCTGTGCGTGCTGGACGGCGAGCGGCCTGTGTGCGTCTGTGACGAGGGCACGCCGGCCGTGGACGGCGCCTGTCGTCTGCTGGAGAAGGACCAGGTACTCCTGTGCTGGTCCCGTGACTCCTGTGCTCCAACCTGTGCGTGCTGGACGGCGAGCGGCCTGTGTGCGTCTGTGACGAGGGCACGCCGGCCGTGGACGGCGCCTGTCGTCTGCTGGAGAAGGACCAGGTACTCCTGTGCAGGTCCCGTGACTTCTGTGCTCCAACCTGTGCGTGCTGGACGGCGAGCGGCCTGTGTGCGTCTGTGACGAGGGCACGCCGGCCGTGGACGGCGCCTGTCGTCTGCTGGAGAAGGACCAGGTACTCCTGTGCAGGTCCCGTGACTTCTGTGCTCCAACCTGTGCGTACTGGACGGCGACTGGCCTGTGTGCGTGTGTTACAAGGACAGAAGCAACTGGAAGGATCCCTTCCTCTAGGACTTTCATTACTCTTACAATGTCTTCAGACAGATTGCCTGTTCAGACGCGCATTGGCAAATCCAAATTTCAACGGCTTTGGCTGGACCGGCAGTAGGTACCCTCGCAATCTGACGGCAGTGTTGGATATCCTCGTGCTGGTCTCTCTCTACCTGGTCTCTCCATACTACAACCGTTACAATCTTCCTATCTCTCCCCAGCTGGTGACGGCAGTGGTGGCTGTCCTCGTGTTGGTCTCTCTATACCTCGTCTGTCTATCCTACCATCATTACAATCACCCCTCTCTCCCCAGCTGCCTCTCCTCAACGGCTGGTGACGGCATTGGCGGCTATCCTCGTGTTGGTAGGATAGAGATCCTACCATCATTACAATCTCTTCTCTCTCTTCCCAGCTGCCTCTCTTCAACGGCTGGACGGGCAGTACTCGCGCGCAAGCTGACGGCAGTGGCGGCTATCTCTCTCTATCTTGTCTCACTATACTACAACCGTTACAATGTCTCTCTCTCTCTTCCCAGCTGCCTCTCTTCAACGGCTGGACGGGCGAACAGTACTCCCGCGCGCAGCACGCCACGCTGACAGCAGTGGCTGCTATCCTCGTGCTGGTCTCTCTATACCTCGTCGTCTTCCTGTACTACCACTTCGTGCACCGCCCGAGGGTTGCGCGTTCAAGGAACTATTTGGAGTGAGTACTTCTGATATTTTTAATCCCAACTAATATTATAAATGCGAAAGTAACTCTGTCTGTCTGTTACGCTTTCCCGCTTAAACCTCGCAACCGATTTTGATGAAATTTGGTACAGACAATCTTTAGACCCTGAGACAGAACATAGGCTACTTTTTATTTCGAAAAAAAGAAATCCACGCGGACGGAGTCGCGAGCGGCCGCTAGTTGAATATAAAATAGAAGTCGTTTATTACGCATTATAATTTACTGACTATGGAGGAGATCGATGGTGCAATGGTGAGCGTTCAGCCTGCGATAGCAAAGTTAAGCAGCTTTCGCAGAGGCAGTCATCGGATGGGTGACCAAAAATTTTCATATAGAGTTCCTCCGTGCTTCGGAAGGCACGTTAAGCCATTGGTCCTGCGCCTGATCCCTCTACGGTGTCAGATTGCTGTCTCACCGAACTATAACTGATTACCTACCTACTAAACAACCAAAAATTTTATTTATGTAACTTGGCGACTTCTTTTTAACAATACTCTCTCTCTTCTTTTTAAGATTGTCTACCTATACGTCCATAGGGAAGGCCCGGTGCCCCACCAGTGGGGACATTAATGGGCTGATGATGATGATGTAATGACAATTCCCTCCACAGAGTCCGCTTCCAAAACTCTGAAAATACGGCGCAGGCTGCCACCACCATCGTTGAAGTACCACAGTCCTCGTAAGTTGATTTATTTATATAGTAATTTATTTATTTTTGCTTCTCACAAAGGTAATACATAGTCCAGAACTTTAACACATGACACCCTGTAGGTGCACCGCAAATATATATGTACAATACCTATGTATTCTAAAATGTATGTTAAAATAAATAAATGCGTGGAACTAACACACCAATTGCCTAGACCCAAACTAAGTTCGAAGCTTGTACTATGAATGATAAGGAACGGAAAAACATACTTATATTTTTATGCTTTTATCTTTAAACTACGCAACCGATTTTCATGCGGTTCATATCAAGAAGAATTTATTAGGTGTACAGAAACAAAGATAAATTTTATTTGCCGTGCGAAGCCGGGACAGCTCGCTAGTGTTATAATAAAATCTATAGCTATTGTCTTCCCACCAAAAGGACGATTATTTGAACTGCGCCATTCATTATATTTTCAAATCACGTCAGTTCATTAGTGTTATTAATTACCCATTGAATGTTTTTAGCAGGCGGCCTTTTCTGTATTAATTAACCACTAATTAGACCATTGGATATTTTTATATCTCTACCATCGAGGGACTACCATTATAAGGACCTTCAATTTTTTTTTTCTTTACGCAAATTGCGTCTATGTAATATCTAAGTATTGTTCCTTCCAATTACATGAAAGCTTATGAATCAATCTATTAACAAGATCTCTAGAGCTCAATTACAGAGAGAAAGAGATTTCGAATGAAAGCATCCGCGTAGTATTTAAAATTCAAATTCTTTTACACGTCTTTTTTTTGGTAAACCTTCCATTTTTTTTTACTGGAGTTGTGGATGTTGAGATTGCGGTAGTTATTTGAACTTTAGGAAGAACTTGCATGTTTTTTAATCAAACGTTCAAATTATCCACTTCATTCTTAGGTCAAGCAGAGGCCACGAGTTCGTCAACCCCCTAGGCTACGTGCGTGATCTATGGGAAGAAGTTCGGAGGCAAAAGCGACCGTTTGTAAGTGTATTTTACTAAATTATTATTTTTTATGCTTTCTTAGTGCAAGTTTCCCCGTTCTCAAACACTCACTAGTGGTGAAGACGGCATTTTTTTTATCACGGGACTTTATGCTTATGTGTACGGGACTGGTACGAAGTCCTTGGGAGTAAAAGAGCTACTCTCTCTTGCTTGCGTATTATCCTAAGAGAAACGGAACTATATTTTCCTAAGTCCGTTGCAGTCTAGTACGAATTATTCCACTTTGCACCACCGGGCGCCTTGGTGGGGCAGATTCAATACGAGTAAACCCACTTACGCTCTTAAGTGCTGAACCCTAGTGAACTAAATTGATTCAGTGGGTCATATTCCACTGCAAATTTAGAAGCAGTGGAATCTGCCCCACCAGTGGGTCGCCTTAGTGGGGCAAAGTGGAATAATTCTCTATCACAGCACAGTGATTATGTTCATGCAGAAAAGCGACTTTTTATAAAACTTTTTTTTAAATGTCTTAATATTATGTTATCGCAGGGCACAGAGGGCTTGGATATCAACGTCCCATACGAGCAGCAGGACCTGTCTGATACAGAGTCGGATCTGGACGAGAGAGACACCAAGTGCATCATCCGCAAGTGACGTCATTAGAGGTACAGCAAAGGAACAGAGGAAAGTGCCAACAGCTGTGCTAGTTACCGCCATATTGAAAAAATGAACTTTTTTTGCATAGCAGTGAGACCAAAATACTTGCGTGGACAGCAATTTTATCTTTTTGTTAGTTTAATGAGATTATTAAATTATTTAATAGTAGGTACATACCTTGGTAGGCAATATCTGTTCCCTCTTTAGTCCAATTGAGTAAAAAGTAGAGTATCATTTACAAAATATATTATGAGATATGAGCACCATTGAGTGAACTTTGTCAATAAGTAGTGTTACTTATTTGTCAATGGACCAAATATCTAATTGAAAAGACTGAAATGTAAAAATATGAAAATTATTCATTATTATTGAATTCAATTTGTATCCTCAGGTACCTGTTGTAGGTAAAATAAATTAATGAAAGAAACATTTTCATTCTGAGCATTATATTTATTTTATGTTATATTGTCATCCTAAGGCTTAGTTATGTTACGCATAATTAAAATTCCATAGGACTCAGTTTTATTTCAATGATTTTAATTAAGTTTATTTTTGTTAAGTATCCTTATTATTTTGTGTGTATTATTAATCCTAAGAATACTGAGTTAATGTAATAAAGAAAGCTGTAAATATTTCAACAATTGAAGGTATTTAATTTAATGTATGTTTTTGAAATAAAATAAAAGTGAAATCATTTTTTGAAGTGTTATTATTACAATAAAGATATATGAGATTTATTATTGTCTCGTTTTATTTAATTATCAATTTTTAATGATTTTAAGCTTTACATAGGTAATGTAAATACAGTAGAACTCCAATTATCCGAACTCCGACTATCCGAATCGCCGATTATCCGAATCACTTTCAGGAAACAAATTGTCCAACAAAAGTCTAAGTACGGTATTATTCTTCCCCCCGCGAAGATTTTTACAATGATTTTTATTTCTAAACTTGTACATAAGTACATTTTATTTATATGAAAACATGTGAAAATATCATGTTTCTTTCATTTAATTCAATAAAAAAATAGTGCAATATCAAAACGTAGCTTTTTTCTCTCCAATGGCAATTTAAAAAAAAAACTCCGATTACCCGAATATTTGATTATCCGAATGGGTCCCGGTCCCCATTGATTCGGATAATTGGAGTTTTACTGTAGTAAGAAAAACTAAATTAATTTTGAAATAGGTATACAATGAAACAATATTGTTAGAAAAAACCTATATAATTTCTTAATACATGGAAATCATTATTGTTTGCACTAGGGACATAGAATAAAAATTACTTCCAGAGTTTCTTGATGGACATATTCTTCTCAGAGTCTTTCTGCATGACTTTAGCGACGGCCATCTCAAAGTCCTCCTGAGTTACGTGCACTCTGCGCTCACGGAGAGCGTACATGCCGGCCTCGGTACACACACCCTTGACTTCAGCTCCGGATGCACCAGGCATCAACTCGGCAATCTTACGAAGGTTGATTCCTCTAGTCAAATTCATTTTACGGGAATGAATTTTGAGGATATCCAATCGAGCCTCCTCATTTGGGGGTGGGAACTCAATCTTCCTGTCAATACGACCAGGTCGCAGCAAGGCAGGGTCAAGGATATCAATCCTGTTTGTTGCCATGATGACTTTGATGTTCTTGGTCGCTTCGAAACCGTCAAGTTGATTGAGGAGCTCCAACATAGTTCTTTGTACCTCAGAATCTCCACCACTGCCAGACTCAATACGGGAAGACCCAATAGAATCAATTTCGTCCATGAAAATAATAGATGGGGCGTGTTCTCGTGCCATAACGAAGAGTTCACGGACCATACGGCTTCCCTCACCGATGAATTTCTGCACCAGCTCAGATCCAGACACTCGGATGAAAGTGCACTCGGTGTGGTGGGCGACAGCTCGGGCCAACAGCGTCTTACCAGTACCAGGGGGACCATACAGCAACACACCCTTCGGCTGGGCAATACCTAGAGCATCAAACAGCTCAGGATGCTTCACCGGGAGCTCAATAACTTCCTTGATCTCCTTAATCTGCTTGTCCAAACCTCCCACCATTTCATAAGTGGAATCAGGCACTTTCTCCACCATCATGAGAGACACCAACGGATCTACTTTGTTAGGAAGAATTTTGTGAAGAGTGTAGCTCTCATTGCGCAGTGCGACGCGGCAGTTGGCGGTGACATCGTTGATGTCAACGTTCTTGTCGAGATCCACAACGAATTTACCTTCGGGGTGGACTTTTACTAGAACCTTCTTTTTGTCCATCGGTTTCACGACTTCGCCGACGTACGAACCTTGCTCCTGGAGCAGCTGGAGCTCTTCTCGCAGCATGCGGACCTTCGCGTTGAGCTCATTTCTCTGAGCTTGCAGACGACGAAGGTTCTGCGACTTCTCTGCTACGATCAGCTGCAGTTCTTCAATCTTGGTTATGTAGTATGGCCGGAAGCCTTCTCCTTTTACGGAGTCGACCTCCATTTTAGTTAAAGTCATGTTGCTGGAGGTTTTATTAACTCATGCAATGTTCAAATTGCGGTTTCACAAAGATTTACAATAAAATGAAATCAGAACACCACAGTTCCCACAAACGCCAAAATATTTTTCCGAGTCACGATACGTGGGCAAACTACGAAACATTTTTTTCTACCATGCTACTTCATAAAGTGGATTGATAATATTGATACGCTTTTCGAACATCTTACATTCAGTAAAATCTCTTAATAAATTAAGTACAACATATTGGCAATAGCTAAAATGTAAATATTAAAAAATAAAATTAGAGCCTTTTGCAAAATAATTTATTAAAAAACTACCATTGTCTGTTTTTATTTTATCGCTGACAACTTTCATGTATTCGTTCAGAAATTAGAGTAAAGAATAAAATAATTTAAATGTTTCATAATTGTTAATTAATTAACATTTCATTTGAAACCAAATATTAATACTTAAAAGAATCATTGTTTTAATGTACTTTTTATTCAAATAAATATGTGAAAACTAAGTATGTATGAAAAACGCAGAGTTCACTAGATCTTCATGATTTAATTCAAATTCTGACAAACAATCATCTTTCAAAGTTTTAAAATGTGGGTTATTTTTTGAGTTACATCCTAATTCATAGTTCAAGCTTTTACAGCAGCAAGCAGATGCAATGAAAATTCTCAACAGTAAATGGATTCGATGATTTCCCGACCACTCATCTTGGCCGGCAAATAAACATGTGCATGCTATCAACTTTTGCCATTATACTATGCAGTACAGTGTGCTTGAAAGTGTTATGGATTGTAAAGATCGGCACCCTAGCCCATTGGTGTTACATTATTGGCTCAGCGGTTTACCCAAAAGACCTTGGAGGAAATTTAGCCCTCAGTTCTGGTTTATTTACATTCATTTTGTTGGGTTCAATAATTCCAGCATTTTTATGCCCTCGTCTCAAGTTTTTGGCCACCGCACTGAGTATACCGCCACAGGTGCACATGTTTATCCTTCTGCAAAAACACATCTCCGATAGATTGAATAATAGAACAGTTTCGAAAAGTATAAGAGCTTACGCTGCATTCACCATGATTACTACTTTGTGGACCATAATCTCATTATGGAGTTGATTCTTCTACGGCTATTTCGATGTCGAGAAATGGAATAAAAAGAGCAAATTCTAACTTTTTTGGGTCTGTGGCAAAGGGGAGTTATAAAAAATTTTGATCATGCGGAAATACTCCCATTAAAATAGTGCCCCACAGAAATAACGGGTCAGATTTTTTAAATATTTTTCCATTTGTTGAATTTCGCTGCTCGAGCTTCTTCATGATAAATCGCTGTTGAAATCCCACTCAGCAGTAATTTTTAAAATATTGTATAACACTGAATAAAAATAACTTTTTAAACCAATTTTACTTCTTTTTTCTTGTGTTCTTTTTATGGAAAAACTCGTACCTACTCTACCTTTATGAGTACCCTAGGTGGATCTTCCCCTCTCCTTTCACCGACAAAAGTAAAATCTTTGTTTTCATCTTATCAACATTGTAAATTCAATAAACTCTTAGATTATTTGTTTTATGTTGCTATTGAGATTGCATGCGTTATAGACTTACGCCTATATACTTATATAAAAGTATTAATAGGAACTTGTATTTTGTACTACGTTGGAAAAAGTATATGAATCAATTGGTGGTTTATTTCCAGACTAAAATTGGGTGCGATAAGGCAGTCGCTGTTACGCGGCGCCAGACGTAAGTTGTGTTCCGTTGTTATCGCATTGTGCGGAATAAAACTTTAAAAAAGTAAATAAAAAAAAAGTTTGACATTGACAGGTAACCTAAACAAATTTTCAATTTCGCTTGCAAAATATTGATTAATTTCTGCTAAATTTAGCATTCTCGTCGTAGTTTCAGTGTTTACCCGTTATCTATTGTAATGAGTGAGCTTAAGTTAACTGATAGTATTGGTGTTTAATATGTGTAACAAAACTTTTTCGTTGTTAATTGTTATTCGTGCGGTGTCCTTGTAAATAGTTAATATTTGTTTTGTACAGGTAACGTATCTATATTGTTTAACTTTTTCTTATATAAGTAGATGAATATTTTGAAGCTTAAGAGGTAAAGGATATGTATGTTAGTGTTAGGGACATTTCTCAGCGACAAGTTTAATATAAATAGACGTAAGGTTAAACCTTGACCGTGGTAGGTTGTCACGAGACTGTTTACCCGCGGAAAAGGCCTGCACAACGCGTAACCACGCGACAGTAGCACTACGTAACTGTTGTGCTATGATTCTGCTGGTGAGTCGGTAGAGCTCAGTTGGGTAGGGTTAAAGGCCGGCAACGTATCAGCGATTTCACTGGTGTCGCGGATGTCCATGGGCGGCGGTGATTGCTTACCATCAGGCGACCCGGTAGATCTTTTGCCACGTCTTATATTTTAAAAAACTGAGGCAAAATATCCTCCTATTTTATAATTTTCCCTAACAGGTTTCAGTTTCATAAAGTAATTATAATTGGCCTGTATGAATTACCATTTACAAAAAAAATAACTTAAATTTTTTTCATAGATTACTTAATAGGTATTTGAAGATAAAGCAGCTTGTTCATTAATTCATAAAGATATTTTCAGTGATCAAATTATATCAAAGTTGTCTTCTTCTACAATTAGAGAGTGAATAATGATATAATTTATGTTTTGATACAATTCAAATTACAATAATAAATGAAATAGGTACTTCTTATAGCTATTACAAGCATTCTTCAGTAGAGATATTAACAAGATAAGTTATATGATATCATTTATTCATAAGTCATCAATGATATAAGATTTCTTTGATAGTAGACAATGTGTATCATATTGATTCTGATCAGTGATAACTAAATAATGGATAAAACGCGTATGAATTATTGAAAAATACATAGTGTCTTTAAAAAAATACTTAAAAAAATTACCCTAATCCCCTCACTAAATCTAAAAAAAAAACTGTACCTACTCCACCATTTTCTATTTTGGTGTATATTTTGTTAGGGATTTTATTATCTTTTTAAGATATTTATTATTTTTGAATACTAAATTTAAAAACTTTGTGAATTTGAAAAAAAATATAAAGCTATGAAAAACAGCAAGAAAAAGCAATAAGGATTTTTATTAATTATTTACTGAGTAACAAGTGAGGACTAAATAACAGCTTATCCTTACACAGCTCTTTTTTTCAGGATGGGTAATACTAGTAAAAAGTTAGCGGCAAAATGCACCTTACTAACGAAGGAGGAGCAAAAGTATGTTGCAGCAACGTTCCGAGCGGCCAGCAAGAACTCGGAGAGGATACGGGAGGACGATCTCATAGTGAGTGGCAAATTAGATGCCGTGTCCCTAGAAGTGCGTTCATTTTTTTGTTTTTCATTCTTTAGTTTTACGTTTTGGTTGGTGACAAGTATAATATGGTTGGGAAGGGAGAGGAATGTCATCGGTGAAGGTGATCGTTAGTATACTATAAAGGGGCCCCTTAAACCTACACGCTGGGTCGAAAGTCTCAGGCGCCCACTGACACTCCTCTCTGTTCCACGCGATGGACCCGGCACCCGCACGGAGAATCCATGGATAGCTAAGAAGTTTGTCTCTTTACTTTTTTGTTATCATTTTTTTAAGAATTTATGCTTTTTTTTAAGACGAGCAGCTGTAACAACTTATACAGCCAGTATTTCTTTGTTTCTTTATTAAAATGTTACTCTTGTCACTGATCAAATTATTATTGAATTGCATACAAGTTTTAAGTAAGTGAATCCATACTTTATTTATGTTTGTTTTTAGTTTTTTAGTTTGTGTAGCGTTGTACTTAGTAACTTGTATGTAACCTGATTGATAGCACAACCAAAATGAACTGTGAACTTTGAATACACAAAGCTCTGTGTGTGAGAGTACAAAGTTCATAATGGCTGTGTCAATATTTATGTGCCATCATAGTTGTTAACGCATGGAATTATTATGGATTTTTTATTAGAATTCTTAATGTGTACTCTTTAAGGAAAAAAAAATATGCAAACAATTATGATAACAGGGACTAAATACAATATAAAGAGGCCTCTCCTAGAAGGGGGCTACGGAATGGTTCATGCGTTGACAATTCTGATTGTATACATCATCACATCAAGCGATACATTTATAAAATTCTTGAACATGTGGCTCTAGGTACAATTCGTAACTTGTGTTTTTGCCTTTCCTATTATTTTATGTTGACTGGGGAACATGTGCGTTACGCGTAAACCTATGGGGCTATCCAATCTTTGAAGAAATTCGTTGGTGTTTTATTTATTGTTCAAATTGTTTGGCAAATCCGTACAATTTGAACAATGAATAAAACACCATCAGGGCCCTTTCTGTGGTCGTGATATAAATGTAACGCTTGATGCTGTTTCAAGTCCAGTTCAGCTAAAATGATCTCCGTAACAGGTATACCTACTTCTTTTACGAAATTAAACTTTATTTCAAGGAAATAAGCTCCATGAGCTGTTAATATGATTTTTCCTAGGGCAGCTATATACTCCAAGTGTGTTCCGCCGAACCCTCGAGTTCCACGATACTTCTGTAGGGTTTCCGTAAGAATTTAGAAAAAAATCATAACATGCCTCTCTGGTCGAACATTTTGACTCCGCGGCCGCGCATTTATTTATTTATTCTTGCACCATACATGATATCACGCTAAAACTTAACTTAAAATATACATGAACCCTTTAAGGGTATGGGTATGGTATGTTAATAAGGAGTACACTTTTGAAAACTATTGTAGTATTTTGCGTTCAGAAAAGGTACCGTCAACCAAAAAGTTCATCACTGCCCTAGGGTTCTTAATGCTTTAGATTAGTGTCTATTTTCCTTTGAACCGTCGACTGTCACCGAAATCATCTTGGGTGAAATGGACTATACCTACTCGTAGTATGTAATCTTTTGTTCTAAATATCAGTAATAATAGTGATTTCCTTACACTGAGTGCTAATTTATGTCCCACACTCGCCTGTAGTATTAGGTGGAGGTATATATGTTTGTATTGTCCCAACTAATTATGTGATTTTGTTTTAATTAGTGATTTAGTTTCTTTTTGAAGTTTGCAAGCAGATTTTGAACGTATTCGTAGTTGTGGAAGTTTATTTTATTGATTTTTATTTGGAATGCGTGTTCCTTCTTTGTTTTCTTGTATATTCATTAAGAAGCATGTACAGAATGCTTTTTTAGGACAGAGGCATCTGTGCGTAAAATGATATTCATATAGTTTAAATAATAGAAACAAAAATTTAAGCTTCGTTCGAATTACGAACTGACGGGAGTACTTATTACGTAAAATTGTGAACCGTATGTTACGGTCCACAATCTTTTGACACATAACAATCTCGCGAGATAGATTATAGTCTTATGTTATTTACAAATTCACGGTGACATGTAAATAACGGAAATATTATTTGGCTGCAAAAGTAAATTCAACCTGAAAGAAAAGTTTAATGACGACCCGACCTTGCATGTTTCGGTAAATTTCTCTCGTAAACTAAATTCACGTGTGTGAATTATAAATCAGCGGTGTCATAAAAGCGCGTTGCAAGCTATTGCCACGGTTATTGCAATTTCGATATGTCAGTTGCTATCGTTTAGATATCATTCGATAAAGCGGTATGTAGTGCCTTTTAACACACAATGTACTTCCGATTCGAAGGCATTTATAAGTTAGTAAGCAACTGGACGGGTCCGTTGGTCTAGTGGGCCTGGCTACAAAACCAAGGGTCGTGGGTTCAAATCCCGCTAGGGGCAAATGTTTGTGTGACGAACATCGGCATTTGTACTCGAGTCATAGATGTTTGTAAAAAGTAGTTTTTACAAACACACCACAAGTTTTATTTAATAATTGTAAGTAGGCACATACATTTTCCCGATCAGCGTAGGGTGTGGGTTCGAGTCCCGCCTGGTTTATCTCATTACACAAACATTTGCCTCTATCGGGATTCGTATCCGCTCCCTCGGTTCTGTAGCCAGGATCACTAGAACACCGGGCCCGTCAAAATGAATTAAGACCTTTCACAACATGACGAATACTTTCCTGTTATAAATTTAATAAAACACCTGAGGAACCTGTGTTAGGTTACCAAGCTGTATCCAGCTCGTCGACTCAGTACCGCAGTTATGATTTACTGCCTTCATAATCGACGCGCAAGTGTAAACTCGCGAGCAGAAATAGACGAGACCAGGAATGCCTGTTATTAGTTTACTGGAGTTACTCAGGCTACTTAAAAACTAACAGAATTGGCCCAAGGACCGTACAGGGTTGTTTAAAAGATACGGTCGTCGGCCAAGTAAGCGGTCTACGACTTTTGAAAACAACTGCCATGAAAATGAAAAGTTGTCAAGGCTTTGACATTTTTATCTTAGGGTATTGCAGGCTTGAATCACCTGATTGTCCGATAAGAATAATTCCGTGCTTCGGAAGGTACTTTAAGGCGTTTGTCCCGATTATGATATAAGTGGTCTGGTTCTTGTAAGGGTCATGGAGGTCAGTCGACAGTCGCTACGTTGTAATAACCAGGCTGGTCCATTAGGGATCACGTTCGTACATACCCTGGGCTCCGAGGCAATGGCCAAAGATGCAACCGGGATAAGCGCTTGAATCATGATGATGATTTTTTTTGGGACAAACTGCTATTACTTCATCTAATCTAATAGCAAAGCTGGTCAATATTGATGACTGGTTTTACTAGCATTCATTTATCAATGAAACATAAAATTCTATGGTTGAAGCGATACGGTGAAGGATCTATTTGTGTTTGAGCATAAATGCGCCAATAAACATCAATTTATGACTGTTTTTATTGAGTCTTGCACGGCGCTGTATCGGGGTTATTCCGATACAGATTTTGTAACTGATTTCCCTGGTGCTTCAGATTCAATAGTTTCTTAATGAACCGTCAAGTCTTCTTATTGTTACGAAAATAAATAGGAAAAGAGTAGGGAAACAAAATGAAAAAGAAAATAGTGTCTTTGCATTTACAATATTAACGTGTGGTTGGGACCTCCTGTTTTTTTTTATGCCTTGGACAAACACACCAATTGCCTAGCCCCAAACTAAGCTCGAAGCTTGTACTATGGAAGCTAGGGAACGGATAGACATACTTAAATACTTTTTATAAACATCCATGACTCGAGTACAAATGCCGATGTTCATCACACAAACATTTGTCCCTAGCGGGATTCGAACCCGCGACCCTTGGTTTTGTAGCCAGGGTCTCTAGCCACTCGACCAACGGGCCTGTCAAAACCTGTGTTTAGTATATAACTCTTTTATTAGGGACCCCTTTCTTTCTTAAAAAATAAACAAAACAAAGGTACTTGCTTACTCGAACATTAAATATTTTGGTATACTACTATTAAACTATATTTTTTTATATACATGCGAGTGTGTGTTAGTGTGTATGTGTGAGAGCGCGTAAGTATCCGTTTGTGCGTGCTGGTGTTTGTTTGTGTATAGGAAATGTCCCCCCATTTGAACAAAAATGTGTTTGTGTTTTTTTATCAGAAGCCAAGGGACTTTACGATACTCGTCCAGTGCCGTGCTCAAAGTACCTACCATGAACGTAGTAGGCACACATGGCTTTTTCCTTCACACACAATTTTATCACCTTTCCGAAATGTTACTGATTGATTACAATATTTTACAACTAGCGGCCGCCCGCGACTTCGTCCGCGTGGATTTCGATTTCCATTATCCTATGTGTTATTCTGATGTATAAGCTATATTGTGGTAAAGTTTCATTCAAATCCATTCAGTAGTTTTTACGTGAAAGAGTAACAAACATTCATACATCCACACATCCATACATCCATACATACAAACTTTCGCCTTTATAATAGTAAATTATTAAATGATCTTCTAGAGCTGAAGTGGACCCTTTCAAATCTTGAGTCACGGTATGAAGGCATGTTAATCCTTGGTATTTACAACCGTGTAATAATAGCCGTGAGTGCGGACGCATTATTCAATGGAACCAGTGAATTAGTCATGTTAATAGCGTTCTAATTTGACGTTTGTTTTGTTTTGCAAATGGTGTAAATCTGTAAACTCCAGAATTAACACATAACAGAAGCTGTGATTACAACAGATGATTGAGCGATAAACACACATCTCAGGAGGAATTATTAGTAAGGTTTAACATCGGAGAATCATTGACTGTTAAACAATGAATTTCAAATTTACAAAATTAGAAATTCTTGATTTCGACGTATGAGAGATTCCATTTAAAAGTATAAATAAAGATTTTAAACTTAAATGTGAGTAAAGCAATGATCAATTCTAAATCGGAAAATCTTTGGGCATCCTTTTAACGTAATATACCAGAGTAACGCTAAGAAACGGAGCGGGGGGTGCCGTAGGAACCCAAAAAGATTTCAATCCTATTGGCTGCTTACTCACCCTTAAAATCAACAACTTTTTGGCTCTCTATGTAAGGACTGATCCAGCTTTGGTGGTCACATAGCGCCAGGGGGCGTCACATAGTCGTGGTCAAGTCAAATGATTAAGTTTAAAAAGTTTTGTTCAATTAGTGGTCCACCTTAGACCAGGAACACGCCTATCTCTATGATTTATACTTAATCATGAACTTTTTCAACCGCAGAGATTTTTTCGGCAAGTTCTGGTCTTGAATCTCATTTAGCTCTTTAAAGAAAAATCTAAATACACCAGCTGAATCTCGTAAATCAGATGAACGATTTCACAATCTCAATGTCCTTTGTGTGTGCCGCTGCCGATACGTTTGGGTTCAAAAGCTTAAATCCATTACCACTGTTTATAAACAATGGCCGGTCGTTTTGCTTCGGCTAAAAGCAGACCCTGTTTACAAGGATCGCTAATTGCCTGCAGAAGGATATACTGGGAACACGTTGTTGAGAGAAGTCAATGCACTTTTCATAAAGAAATTGAAAGTGCAACAAAATACGGACATTTTGATCGTGAGTCATCCATAATAATCGATGATTTTTGAACAGCTTCACCATATTTTCCTCCGAGTGCTTGGTCTTGATCTAGTCAAGGGTAGGCTTGCATCATGATCCTTGTCTCTTCCAGGGTTCGAACCCGCAGAGGCCAGAATAGCTCCTTCTTTGACTAGGGTAGCTCCCCTAGACCAACGGGCCTGTAAAAGTTTTGATATTCGACAAATCTGCAGGATATGCCAAATTTTGTAGGCATTAACATAACATTGACTTCTTACTTTCTGAATTTGTTACATTTCCACCATTGATATACAAAAACCCATATCAATGATTTCCATTGAATAATTCGCCATTATTATATTTGCAGTATATTTTGTGACACCGTATATATTTAGAAGAAATACAACACCCAAAGTTTTCAAACAAAACCCCTCCTTCACGACCCCGTGGCCTAAAAGGCTTGAACAAGCACTCAGCCTGGTCAATTTGTTTGCGTGACCTTGCCCGTATTCTGTAGTGGTTGGTTTGTTCGCAATTTGCTGAAAGCCAGTACAGGGCAGACGGCAAATATGCCTGACCTGTGACGTCAGCAAATAGACGGAGATATTCCAATTAGGGGTTTTAGGCATTTCGATCGGGGTTATGATTGATTTGGTCCCGTGAATCGTATTAGAAATCAGAAAGTTTATTTGCATACTTTTAGGTACATAATGTGATATTATAAATTCTAGAGTGGCACTAAAATTTGCTTAAAACTAAAGTGCGAAACTATTTTAGTACTTCCTTTAAAAAAAAAACAATTAACACTGTCTTTTAAAATAATAATTACAACACATTAAAATTAAATACATACATTAATTATTATTTATTATTGAGGGTGATTGCGTGATCATTGTATGAAATGAAACACACAACAAACTATCTTGGCAATTTTAATGGAGTGCTTTGCCATTGCCTTCTCCATTTCACGCACTTACTCGTAGTGTGTAGATTTCCTCACGATGTTTTCCCTCACCGTATAGCTGGTATGAAATTACGCATATACATTTTTGATAATCCAGAGGTGAAGTATATGTATAAATATTAAATAATAACAGTGTTGAAATGCACCGCAAAAGTCTAGAATCGTAAAATTTGCGAAGTTGGAATCCTTATTGTGCTGTTTCTAGTCTCCAGTGCAATATATTCTAAATGCTTTCTAGAACAATCTAATAATTAACTAGGTCATTACAGTAATTATGATAATTATTTGGTAGACGCCTCTGCCTTGGGAGTAATATTTTTTGTTTTGAATAATTTTATTTTGTTGACCATGACCATTTAATGAGCTTTTATTGTAAATACTACAGTGGCGTGAAAACCGTATTTAAAAGTATAATTTACTTAGTAAGAGTATCTCCTCTCTAAAAATACAAGAAAATTCTATTGAAAAACAATTATTTCAAATTTGTTGATAACAATCATTCGCATCAGTCCAATAGCCTAATAAAAGCAAACAAACAATAAAAACTTCCTTCCTCATAATACAAGTTTAAATAAACAAACGAATGTAGCTCTAATGTGTCTATTTGTTTTGTTTGAAAATAACACGCTAAAAAAAAACCTACTATCGACTGAGACGTGGATAGTCAATTATTAGATTTGTTTAGTTTATTTCGTTCTGTATTATGGGCAATAGAAAGAGATTCATGGTCCTCGAGCCCTTGAAATATCTTGAATAGGATTTCTGAACAGTGTTAGTTCACACATAATATTCAAAATACTTTACGGCTAGGGTTGCCTTTCAGTTACCTATATTAATGGCGTTTTGACCAAACCGATCCCTATGACATTTTGAATGTGTCGACTTTTTGAACGAATGTAATGTTGTCAATAATATGAAAACTTTATTTTACCGATATTATTGACTACTAGCGGCCGCCCGCGACTCCGTCCGCGTGGATTTCGATTTTCAATAGCCTAAAGCCTTCCTCGTCAAATGGACTATCAAACACAAAAATAATTTTACAAATCGGACCATTAGTTCCTGAGATTAGCGCGTTCAAACAAACAAACACAAAAACAAACTATTCAGCTTTATATATTAGTATAGATTAGTATATATATAGGTAGTTCTTGTGACAAAAACTGTTTTGACTAGTGTTATCTTTCGTAAATCGTAACAGCCAGCCCTGAAAGTTATGTTTTATCATCACCTGCCACGATCAAGACATCGAACATAATTCAACTCGAAATTACTTCGCAAACATTTAGCACCCACTTTCAACTAAATCTTACCGATCCAAACATTGCAATTTGAACTTTACAACCTCTTTAAAATATAGGGAATTATGTATGATTGACGTTATGACCAACAAAGTTGAAAACCCGCTGGCATAGCACCGGAGATGGTAGATGAAACATGCGTTACAAACATTTCAGAACAGTTATGGTTTACTTTACATATTAAGGAATGTGTAGGTTTATTTTTTCTATGGAAAATGTATGAAATGTCTGAAATGTATGGACGGATAAATCTGTTATGTCGGGCCAGGAGCACAGCGTTGTTTCGGTAAAATAATACGGTTGATTGATATGATGTTGAAGAAATATACGATAATGAACTATTATCACATATTTCTTCAACTTATATGAAGACTTCAAAGAATACCAGCAGATTTGGAAGTTGATAATTTTTGAAAGTAGATTTTGGTATGTGCGGCTTGTGTCTCGCAATTTTTTATTAATGATATAGTTCTAACATCTTACGTTTTTTCCGCCTAATGTGTTCCTACAATTTAACGCCAAGAACTCCAAATCTTGCGAAATAAAAAATACTGCACAACCGTCGGATTCATATCAACAATGTGTAGTGCACTCGTCCGGAGGGGTGCTGGATCGAAACCAGCCGAGGTAATAAAAAAATCGTGTTTTTCTCTTCTTAATAATTAAAATCAATTTAATACACAAAACGCCGATTTCGTGGCCCGTATCGTGAACAATAGCGATCGTTCTGACGAGAAGCACGCGCCGCCATCCGGTTTTTTGAGCGATGCGCCTGCGCAGGCACCGACGATTCACGCAGATATGCCATGCATCATTGATGATAGTTTTTTTTTATTGAATTTTTATTATAAAGCCTTAAAAAAACTATCGTTTGAAACATGACTTGACTTTTAGGTTCCGCCAGAACAGGGTGGAATTCTGAAATGGGTTTTGAAGGGCAAGAACAGTAACCGTTGTAGTTACAAGAAAACGTTGTTAAGCAACCATCCATAACTTTTTGAGATATTTTGACCTGCATTCACAGGTTTTGAAAAACCTGCCTATTTCAGCATTTTTAGGGTTCCGTAGCCAAAATGGCAAAAAAACGGAACCCTTATAGATTCGTCATGTCTGTCTGTCTGTCTGTCTGTCTGTCCGCCAGTCTGTCACAGCCACTTTTTTCCGAAACTATAAGTACTATACTGTTGAAACTTGGTGAGTAAATGTATTCTGTGAACCGCAACAAGGTTTTCACACGAAAATAGAAAAAAAATAAAAAAAGTGGGGGGTCCCCATAGTCAGAACTGAAACTCGAAATATTTTTTTTCATTGAACATATACGTGTGGGGTATCTATGAATAGGTCTTTAAAAAATATTTTAAGGTTTCTAATATCACTTTTTTCTAAAGTGAATACTTTGCGTGACGACCCTTCCAAAGTGGAAAAAAGTGTGTCCCCCCCCCTCTAACTTCTAAAATAAGAGGATGATAAAATTGAAATAAATATATAATGTACATTACCATAAAAACTACCAACGAAAATTGGTTTGAACGAAATCTATTCGGTAGTTTTTTTATTACGTCAAAAATTGAATTTGTACGGAACCCTCAGTGCGGGAGTCCGACTCGCACTTGGCCAATTTTTTGCTGAGTGTAACTTTTTTCCAAAATCTTACACTCAGCTACGGATGGTTGCCTAACATCGTTTTCTTGTAACTACAACGGTTACTATACTTGCCCTTCAAAGCTCATTTCAATATTCCACCCTGTATACATAATACGCAAACAACGCAAAGAAGTTGGAATAACAAACCAATTGAACCTTACTAAGGGTAAACTGAGTTTTGTGGTCAGGGTCACAACCACTATACAGGGTGGAATCTTGAAATGGGTTTTGTTCGGCAGGTACATTAACCGTTACAGTTGCAAGAAAACGTCGTTAGGCAACCATCCCCAACTTTTTGAGATATTATGACCTACATTCACAGATTTTGGAAAAAAGTTACAGTTAGCAAAAAAAGTGCTGAAACTGGCAAATTTTTTTTTTCATGCCAATCGATCCTATTTCATGTAAGGATCAAATGACTCTATGGGACCATTTGAGGTTTGAGTACTAGAAATGTCAGAAATCGCAAAAAACTTTTGCCATACATTTTGTACTAAAAATTCCAAAAAAAATTTTTCGTGCCATTCGATCCTGTTTCATGTATGAATCAAAACTTTGTATCAGACCATTTAAGGTTTGAGTACTGGAAATGGCAATAATCGCAAAAAATACTATTCCCATACATTTGGTACTGAAATTTTCGAAACCTATTTCTCACATTTTTAGTAGTCGAACCTTAAATGGTCTGATACAAAGAATTGATTCATACATGAAACAGGATCGAATGGCACGAAAAAGTTTTTTTGGAATTCTTAGTACAAAATGTATGGGAAAAGTTTTTTGCGATTTCTGACATTTCTAGTACTCAAACCTCAAACGGTCTCATAGAGTCATTTGATCCTTACATGAAATAGGATCGATTGGAATGAAAAAAAAAATTGCCAATTTCAGCACTTTTTTTGCTGACTGTAACTTTTTTCCAAAATCTGTGAATGTAGGTCATAATATCTCAAAAAGTTAGGGATGGTTGCCTAACGACGTTTTCTTGTAACTGTAACGGTTAATGTACCTGCCCAACAAAACCCATTTCAAGATTCCATCCTGTATTTATAGCCGTGTCTGCCATATTGTTTAAGAACGAGAGAATTCTCTTTTAGCAATAAATAATGTTTATTTTACTTGTCATGGTGTTCATGAAAGAGAAATCTCTTTCATAAATAATATGTACTTACTCATACATTGCGAACTGACAAGATGCGAAAGAGTGGTTATCGTCAGATATAAAAAATGGCCAAGGGCGAGTCGGACTAGCTCGTTCCGTACGTAGGTGTAGAACTCAGCAGTCAATGGCTTCACCGATCAAATCCGGGCCCAATGCAAGAACGGTAGAAGGATAATAGGGATGATGACACCACCAGTCATGTGACTTTCTTTTATTAACTGTCAAAACGATTTCTAACTAAGAAGCTTGTACGGAAATACTCTATTATGACGTCACTATTTTTGTAGTCAATTGAGAAATCTTATGAATGACAGAATACAAACCAACTCATTAGATAACTAAAATCATCTTCTTTTAGCAAAATAGTATTGTAAAATTAATAGTGATATGAGTCATCATCCCTATTGAGAACGAGTAAAATCTTGACCAACACGCGGGTCGTCAAACTAACTCAGCCGAATTACGTGATGATAAACACTGCAATGTTGCAATGTTCAAATATTCAAATAACAATAAAGCACACACAGTGTTTAACAACCATAATAAAAACGCAGTTACGTCGAAAACATGAAAGATGTGTATTATAGTGGACTTAATTTTGGAACAAGTCTACTTTGTTCTCAGATATTTTCTGAGGATTAAATCCGGGATGACCCCTACGTACGTAATTCAGGACGTTTATGTTTTTTTATACTCGCTAAAACATTTAAAATTAAATATTCTTTTTTCGGGACGCACGATTCAAAATTTTAAATATTCTTTATTAACAAAGGCTTCAAGCACTTATTAATCGTCAGAAAACTACAAAATAATGACTCTACCACTATTCTTCTCCCTCGAAGGATGACAATACATTGTTTTTTTTGTACAATGGCAGTTTATTTTGATGTGATAGTTTTGTACAGCTAGATAGTACGGGCATACAAAATCGAAATTATTACAATACGTGTAGAATCTACAAAAATAAGTTTTTACAGTGTTCTTTTCTCAGAGTTATTGTCTCGATCTGGTTTTGTTAAAAGAAATCTTTCAATTATTTAGTAACAAGCGGCCGCCCGCGACTCCGTCCGCGTGGATTTCGTGGACTATCCAACACAAAAAGATTTTTCAATTCCAACCAGTAATTCCTGATATTAGCGCTTTCAAACAAACAACCTCTTCAGCTTTATTATTAGTATATATAGATAAGCTTATTGAATAAGGCAGGCTTAGCCTAGGGGACCTGCGACTTTTATATACCTACTTAGAATGTTTTTGAAAATAAAAAAGTATTTTGTTTGTATCCGTCTGGGTGTTTCTATGTATAATATGTATGTATTTACAAAAAAAAAAGTATATAAGTAATGTTTATCCGTTGTCTGGCACCCATAGCACAAGCTAATGCTTAGTTTGGGGCTAGATGGCGCTGTGTGAATAATGTCCAGATATTATATTTTGTACTATCCCAGACTCAGTCATTACCGAATTTGCGCCTTACATCTTCATTGACTGCCTAATCCTGCACATCACAACTTGTTTCCAGAAATTCTGGGGTCCACAAATAGACCCGCGGCTCGCTCAGTACCTGACTAACTTCCTCTTCGGGTGTGGACAGCAGAAGCAGCCGACTGTGGACTTCAACAGATTCGCTGAGCTTTACGTCTATAATGTAAGAGGTGGGATTTTATCTATCTTTCTAACTCAAGCTAACTTTTTTTTTGTAGCTAAATTAAAAATTGGCTCCACTCTGTCTGATGGTAAGCAAAAGAGGAGTCCTTATTGCCATGACAACGGATGCGGACCAAAGTGGTATCTTATCAGATCTTTTGGAGAGGTCTTAATCAAGAAGACTATGATAGGCTAATGATGATGATACTACTTTGGTACCGCACTATCGTTTGGAAAAAATAATGTGCCAATTAATAAATATTTAAAACGAGGAGGGAAGTTTAGGAATTTGGAGAAAGTGTATCGTTTTAAAATCAATCCGTACCATAGATTGACCTCATCATTTTCGTGATTCTTTTAATTGAATTCAAAATGATTAAACATACATGTTTTGCCTCACAGGTACACTTGATGAAAGAATGATCGTGACATACAACAGCCTTGGTATAGATTATAATGAAACAGTGGAGCTGCCTTATCAATTGTTAAGAGAAGTGAGTACTTAGACATAATTTAACATTTATAATTTATTTGATTACTAAGTGACTCGTCTCGGCTTCGCACGGGTAAACCAGATATAGATACAGACATATGTAAATAGAAAAATCAGAACATTTTTATTTAGTCTAGTATATATAAATATAACTCAGTGATAATGTAACTTTCTGAAGGAAAAAGAACTTTGAAATCGCTCCAGTAGTTTTTGAGATTTTTTGTAAAAAAATACTTATTTCAATTTTCAATATCAGTTTTGTAATAAGTTATAAGTCTATTACATACCAATGTTCACTATAACCTGCATAAAAACAGCGCGTACAATATTTTAAAGCTATTACTATAATACATTTCCTCTTTATAATATGAGTATGAGTCGGTATAATATACTAGTATAGACATGCAAGCGTATAAAACTAACTTCATCTACCTCCACAGTACTGCGAAAGCATAGCGTCAACCTACATAAAGATACTCAAAGCTTCCACCTCGCGACGAGCACGGACGTGGATAGAGAAGGGTTTCCGAGGCAAGGCGTCCCACGTCCAGGCCTTGGGGGAGGCGGTCGCAGCCTCGGTGGCGGCTGACCTGGACTCCCCCCACCTGCACTGCACGGCCGACCAGCTGTCCAAGTGGTAAGCTGATAATGATGATGATGATGATAGGGAAGGGCTTCCGAGGCGAGGACACACTTGCAGGCGCTAGGGGAGGCGGTCGCAGCCTCGGTGGCGGCTGACCTGGACTCCCCCCACCTGCACTGCACGGCCGACCCGCTGTCCAAGTGGTAAGTGCTGATGATGATGATAGAGAAGGGTTTCCGAGGCAAGGCGTCCCAAGTCCAGGCCTTAGGGGAGGCGGTGGCAGCCTCGGTGGCGGCTGACCTGGACTCGCCCCACCTGCACTGCACCGCCGACCAGCTGTCCAAGTGGTGAGTGTTGATGCTGATGATGATGATAGGGAAGGGCTTCCGAGGCGAGGACACACTTGCAGGCGCTAGGGGAGGCGGTCGCAGCCTCGGTGGCGGCTGACCTGGACTCCCCCCACCTGCACTGCACGGCTGACCAGCTGTCCAAGTGGTAAGCTGATGATGATGATGATGATGATGATGATGATGATGATAGGGAAGGTGCACGGCCGACCAGCTGTCCAAGTGGTAAGCTGATGATGCAGGGCTCCGAGGCGAGGTGCTGATGATGATGATGATGATAGAGAAGGGTTTCCGAGGCAAGGCTTCCCACGTCCAGGCGCTGGGAGAGGCGGTCGCAGCCTCGGTGGCGGCTGACCTGGACTCGCCCCACCTGCACTGCACGGCCGACCAGCTGTCCAAGTGGTAAGCTGATGATGATGATAGAGAAGGGTTTCCGAGGCAAGGCGTCCCACGTGCAGGCGCTAGGGGAGGCGGTCGCAGCCTCGGTGGCGGCTGACCTGGACTCCCCCCACCTGCACTGCACCGCCGACCAGCTGTCCAAGTGGTAAGCTGATGCTGATGATGATGATGATAGGGAAGGGTTTCCGAGGCGAGGTACCACGTGCAGGCGCTGGGGGAGGTGGGGGGAGACCTGGACTCTGTAGTGTATGTCACACCTCCCTATATATTAGCCTGCATTGTATTCATTAGAGACAGTCATTATACGGACGTTGCGCTCTAAACATCCTTTTATTTGACTCCCGAAGCCTGCACATTGCATGGCGACCCTGCCAGTGCTGCCTTGCGGCAGCGCTGCGCAGATGGTACAAGGACAAAAGTGTTGTGTTTTAAAGTGAAAGACTTAAATATACATATATGTGAAAAATGTAAAGTGCTGTCAGGACTCATGGACCTTTTGTTAGTTTAAATAAAGTATTCATAATTGAAAAATAATGAACTGACCGGCCGGCCGTCAAAATAATGATATAAATTAATAATAAATATAGTTTCAATATCTAAATTTTAAATAAATATAAACGTACATAAATACAAATCCAAAGTGAACAGTTAAATAAACTTTTTAAAAATTAAAAACAAATAAACGAAGACTTAAAATTGAAGAAACATATTGGAAGAAATTTTGGGGTACGATGGCGATAAGCAGGGAGCCGGGAGTTGTTGGAGTCAGATGAGTGGAAACGTGGAGCAGGCAGCCGGGAGAAGTTCGAGTCGGAAGTGGAGGCTGCCGGGAGATTCAACAAGCAGACGTAGACGGCAAAGATCCAGTCTACGATATTACCAATATCCTTTTTGTTTGGCAATGATTTTTTCTCGATAATAACCGTATTTCTTTTATTTTGTGAAAAATTTACAACATTTTTAAAATTTATATTTCTCTCCGTGTTAAATATTTCCAAATATCAAATAATTAATCTGTAAAATTGTTAAAAGTAAGTGATATTAATAAAACTTGAAAAGTCGGAATGGGTGTTGACGATGCACATAAAATGTATGTGGGTAAATTTAATGAACAGTTTTGAGACTTGGAATACATAGTAATAAATAACAATACGTAGGTAACAAAATTAAATATGCAGTAAATACGAATCTAAGTAAATTAACCCATTAGATGCAACCTCGCCATTAAAAGAACTTTAAATACGTACAGATAAAAACCACATAAGTGTTAAAGATTGGCCATAATTAAAATAAAATGATAAGTTTTTTTTTTGTTTATTAAATGTTGGAAATATCTTTTACCTAACTACTACTAGTTGATCATTTCAGAAATGTGTTATTATTGATTGTGTGATATTTCAGCTGCAATTGTTTCATAGTCGTCACAATTAACGTATATACTTTTATAGTATTTTAAAATGTCATGGATTAAATATTTAGGTTCAGTTGGCATCAAAAAGGTTAACAGTTAGGTACAGATAGTTTAACAAACAACAAGGTATCTAGTAACAGTGCAAGCAAAGCATTCTCGCAGCGTAATGTAAGAAGACGCTCATAGGTACCATATTTGGAAAGCGTTAGCAACCCAACGCGTGATCCAATTCATCTAAGTTGCTGTTTAGCAAGAATCAAGACCACCCAAAGCTAAAACTTGCATACACGTGTCTTATAAATCACTAGGTACTTTAATAAGAAATAAGAAAATTATGATGCAACTTGTTATTTTATTAGAACAACTTTTTTTTTTTCGATACAATTAATTCAAGTAATGTCAGAAGTATAAACATAATCTTCACTCAGAAAACATAAAAAAAGATTGAAATAAATATTTCATTAGTTTGCGGATTTAAATCATTGACTATTTTTGTTTGGAAGAATTAGATGTTTTTACATTTTAAAACATTAGAGCTCAGTAAATTTATTAATTGCATTTGAAATATATTTCATCGGGAGACCTTAAAAGAAAAAACAATCAGAAAATAAAGAATCATGCATTTAGTTAAAATATTGTTTTTTTTTTGTGAAGACTTTGCTATACACACAAGTATGTTGTTACTAGATATATTAGATGTTTACTACAATTTGCATTTCAATTAATTTTATATTAGGCACAGTCGCGATCAAATATATAGGAATAAATGCTACTTATTTTTAAAAATATAATATTAAGAAATTATAAATATCGACTATGCAAAAATATATGTACTTATTTAGCCTATAACTATTCAAAATTTAGTAATTATAAAATAAATACAAGAGTTCTTCTTAAGGTATGTATTTACAAAATTCCTCATTAGATTAATTGGTTTTGCGTATTTAGTCGAGTAGTTAGTTTTATCATGATTTTCTTTTGTTCGCATAAAAAGTAAAAAGTTTATTGAAATTATTTAAAGAATTATGTTACTATGTGTTCCAATCCTTATATAATAAAATTCGAAGAAAAATTGCGAAATTGTATTGCATTATTTAATTTTGCTTTATGTTCATGCGTAAATAATTGCGAACCTACTTATATTGTAATGAATCAAGAAGAAGAATGATAATATGTCACTTAAGTATTTACATACTAGGAAAGTTATAAAGACTGCATAAGTAGGTAATATCAAAACGAGAAAAAGTTGAGTTTTAGATATGTATTAAATTCTTTTAAGCTACTTCAAGTAAGTTTATTAGTTACATTTTCTAAGACTGATTACTGGATATGACTCCCACGGATTGACAAAATAATATATGATCATACGAGGTATGACATATTCATAATAAAATGTGTAAGGTTTAGGAACGTGCAAGAGAAAATTTATATGGTTACGTAACTACATTTAGTGTTATGTCGGAATGTTATGGAATGTTTTTTTTTAAGAGTTAGGATTTGGTTTTTGTTTTATGGAAAGGAAATTGTTTGTAATTGATATGTTAAAGTAGATAGGGATGCCTCGATATTTAAAACATTCTTTTGACAGTTGGACTGATCACCCAATAGTTCGTGGATATTTTAAAAATCGAATGCATCATCATAATGGAATAGGGAATTTAGTAGGAATTAGGTAGAATGTATTGGTATAAGTAAAATGCCTAAGTGCATCAAGTAGTTTAATACGAGCTATTAGCTACGTATAAAAAAAAAATGCTAAAAAGCATTATGACGAAATACGCAAGGGGCATCCTTCATTCGATCATGGTGTAAACGAGATTTCTCTGTGAGAATAGTTGGAGGTCATGATGCCTTAAAACAACCCCTTGGTATAAATATGTAAACGGTACAAATTAAATATGGTACTAAGTATGTAGAGCATGCTCGGCGGGAACAATCCTTCATTTAATAAAAATGTTTGGAGACAGGTTTATAATAGTTGGTCTTAAAATAAGTCCCGCTAAATAAATAGAATTAATATAAATAAAAATTGTACCAAATAAAGTGCGCACATATTAAGTATTAAAAATAAATAAAAATTAAAGTACCATTATAATATATTAAATAGTAAGAGTCGACTATAAATAAAATTATTAATTAAAAATGTATGTGAATGAAACCATGGTATATACGTTAAAAATAAATTAAGGTACCTAATGCTATGTAATGAAACAAGCAATGTAAAGTGACTGGCCAGTCCACTAATAAAGAGTATGAGTAAAGTAAACGTCAACATAAGAATGATCATAAGATTGATTTAAAAGGAACGACAGAATATTAATGGATAATCAAGTTATTTTTTTAATGTGTGTTAAAAAAAAAAAACGGAAAGGACTATGAAAGCTATTTGCAGTTAATTTAAGTGTAAATTTAAAAATGTTTTAAATAAATTTATTTGAATAAAGTGAAAATAATAATAAAATTAGAACATTTATATTGCAATCATATTTTTGGAATAATGTAATCTATGTAATAATTCGTAAAACATCGTCAACAACCCATGTGCTAAATCTTATGTTACAAAATTAGCACTGATTTGTATTTATGTCACGATAGAATTAAGTTATTGTTTAAAAAAAAAAAATGTATTCTATTTTTTTTTTTCAAAAATACGGGGGAGGTGTAGTGTATGTCACACCTCCCTATATATTAGCCTGCATTGTATTCATTAGAGACAGTCATTATACGGACGTTGCGCTCTAAACATCCTTTTATTTGACTCCCGAAGCCTGCACATTGCAACTCCCCCCCCACCTGCACTGCACGGCCGACCAGCTGTCCAAATGGTGAGTGCTGATGATGATGATAATGATGATAGGGAAGGACTTCCGAGGCAAGGCGTCCCACGTGCAGGCGCTGGGGGAGGCGGTCGCAGCCTCGGTGGCGGCAGACCTGGACTCCCCCCACCTGCACTGCACGGCCGACCAGCTGTCCAAATGGTGAGTGCTGATGATGATGATAATGATGATAGGGAAGGACTTCCGAGGCAAGGCGTCCCACGTGCAGGCGCTGGGGGAGGCGGTCGCAGCCTCGGTGGCGGCTGACCTGGACTCACCCCACCTGCACTGCACGGCCGACCAGCTGTCCAAGTGGTGAGTGTTGATGCTGATGATGATGATAGGGAAAGGCTTCCGAGGCGAGGACACACTTGCAGGCGCTAGGGGAGGCGGTCGCAGCCTCGGTGGCGGCAGACCTGGACTCCCCCCACCTGCACTGCACGGCCGACCAGCTGTCCAAGTGGTGAGTGCTGATGATGATGATGATGATGATAGGGAAGGGTTTCCGAGGCGAGGTACCACGTGCAGGCGCTGGGGGAGGTGGGGGGAGACCTGGACTCCCCCCCCACCTGCACTGCACGGCCGACCAGCTGTCCAAATGGTGAGTGCTGATGATGATGATAATGATGATAGGGAAGGACTTCCGAGGCAAGGCGTCCCACGTGCAGGCGCTGGGGGAGGCGGTCGCAGCCTCGGTGGCGGCAGACCTGGACTCCCCCCACCTTCACTGCACGGCCGACCAGCTGTCCAAGTGGTAAGCTGATGATGCAGGGCTCCGAGGTGAGAGCCAAGTGCAGGGCCTGGGGGAGGTGGGGGGTGACCTGGACTCCCCCCACCTGCACTGCACCTCCGACCAGCTGTCCCAAGTGGTGAGTGCTGAAGAACTCGTCTGCGGAAGTATCTGTAACTTGCAATAGCCTTCACTTTAATCTTTCTGTTTGACGACCCGTTTATTGTAATGGCCAAGAAGATGAATATTTTGACCAAGAGGTCGCGGGTTCGATCCCCGCACACCTAGGACTAATATTTGAGCTGGGTGTTATATGTATGTATTTAATCACATTTGTATAGGTTTTGATATCCTTAACATTTAGTCAGTTCAACATTATGTGTTGTTGTGAAATATTTATTTATTTATGTGTTTCGTCGAGTTATGGGTTGATATCGTAATAAGAAGCGACTTAGGGGGAATGGGCTGTAGCGTTCCTCTGTGTTTTAGCGTCCATACCTACTTTGGAAAGGACGGGAACGCATCGCGGATGTCCATGGGCGGCGGTGATTGCTTACCATCAGGAGATCCGCTAGCTCCTCTGCCGCCTCTGCAATTAAAGAAAGAAAGAAAGAAGACGTTTATTGAGTGTTAAAACAAAACAATACATAACATAACACGAACAGAACATTTTTAAAAAGAAAAATTAAAAATGTCATTAAAGGCAAAATAAAAGTAGGTTATTATGTTTTACACTCAAAAGGCCAATGCTGTGCATGTGCCACGTGACGTTGCACGTCCCAAGGCGCTAGTTTTCTGCAGAGGCCTGCTGGTGAAAGGCGATAACAATGTGCAAACATAAAGCCTTAGGGATTGACATTGGCATTGTTATTTCAGGTTGCAGACAAACAGCTTACTGAAGCAGCTGGGCGAGCTGGTGTTCGTGAACCTGTACGGCATCAACAAGCGCGCGGGAGACGACAGCCCCGCGCCGCTGCCGCCTTCGCCGCCCTCGCTGCTGCCCATGCCTGAAGGTGGGTTGTCCTTATGTGTGAAGGAATAAGGTTCAGAATTGAATTGCAGATGGTAGGTGCTTACCCACTAGCGATTAGCATCATATTCTTAACTTCAAAAATTTAAAATATTCATGTAGGCTTCCGAGCCAATTTCTATCAGATTTTTGCCACCCGCGCCGCTTTCGCTACTGCCCATGCCTGAAGGTAGGTAGTTGTATTAATGCAATAGGAAATAAGGTTCAAAACAGCATAGCAGATTGGTGCTTACCAACTAGCGATTAGCATCCGTACTGAAGCAGCTAGGCGAGCTGGTGTTCGTGAACCTGTACGGCATCAACAAGCGCGCGGGAGACGACAGCCCCGCGCCGCTGCCGCCTTCGCCGCCCTCGCTGCTGCCCATGCCTGAAGGTGGGAAGTTGTCCTTATGTCTGAAGTAGTAAGGTTCAGAATTGAATAGCAGATGGTAGGTTGGCCCATAAGCGTTGAGCATCCGATTCAGAGTACATAAATCGTATGCGCAAAATGTGTTGGTAAGCGCATAACTCAACAACGCCTGGACCAATTTGGCCAATTCTTTTTTTTAAATTTTCGTTGAAGTCCAAGCCGCCCTCGCTGCTGCCCATGCCTGAAGGTGGGTAGTCCTAAAGTGTGAAGGAATAGGGTTCAGAATTGAATAGCAGATGGTTGGTGCTTACCCACTAGCGATTAGCATCCGTGCTGAAGCAGCTGGGCGAGCTGGTGTTCGTGAACCTGTACGGCATCAACAAGCGCGCGGGAGACGACAGCCCCGCGCCGCTGCCGCCTTCGCCGCCCTCGCTGCTGCCCATGCCTGAAGGTGGGTTGTCCTTATGTGTGGAGGAATAAGGTTCAGAATTGAATAGCAGATGATTGATGCTTGCTTAGTAGCGATGTGCATCCGATTCATAACTTCAAAAATTTAAAATATTCATGAAGGTTTCCGAGCCGATTTCTATCAGATTTTTGCCGCCCGCGCCGAACTCGGTGCTGCCCATGCCTGAAGGTGGGAAGTTGTCCTAAAGCGTGTAGGAATAAGGTTCAGAATTAAAGTGACAACTGTTTTAGTTGGTGTAGGAATAAGGTTCAAAATGGCATAGCAGATTGGTGCTTGCCCACGCTCTTCATACCTCAAAAAATCATAATAAGGCTTCCGAAACGCACTTAATAAGAAAATTTCCTGTTGAATCTTCTACTGGATTTTCTACAGGAGAGAACGGGCTAGAAACTTGTCTAAAATAGTACCACCTCTTTCGTTTCTGGCTGTCTCCAGCGTCTGTCCAGCGAGCGTGGTGACTATGAATCTGATTGACGGAGCCCATCCCATATTAGGGGGGGTGGGAGGCTCCATCAATCAGAGACCGTAACTGGCTAATGATGATGATGATAAATACGAAGATGATGATGATGTCTTTGACGAGCCCCTTGGTGTAGTGGTCAAGAAATTGCCTATTAGACCAAGAGGTCGCGGGCTCAATTGTTTCAGAAATGTGACCTACTGCGATAAAGAAGGGGGGGGGGGGGGGGTAGCTCCAAAATCATGAAATTGATTGTAAAATGTGCCGTATTTTATGGATTGCCCCTTAACACGGAGTCAGATCAATGTATGTGATGTTGAAAGATACTTATATTTATATTTTGTGATGTATTCAGGTCTGGACGCTATGCCTGACTACCCTGCGTTCATCGATTTATCGCACATCGTGTGGATCAACAGCTTCCTGCCGCAGAAGCACCAGCACAAGTGGCGGTTCCTCTTCTCCTCGCATATACACGGCGAGTCGTTCTCCACCATGGCAGGTCAGTTGGAAAGTTGAAATATCCCAGATTGAGTCGATTAATCTCAGAATGATCCTCGAAACATGTTTCGTATTTACAGTTTCTATTTATTTTTATTTAATTATTTTACTTTTATTGCTGAACTAGCGGTCGGCCGCGACTTCGTCCCTGCTATTTTCAGTGGCCGCACACAACACACATCTATACTAAAATTATAAAGGTGAAGAGTTTGTTTGTTTGTTTGAACGTTCTCGCAGAAACTTCTGTTCCGATTCGTTTTTTGTGGATAGTCCATTGGACGATGAAGGCTTTAAGGTATAGTATATCATTTGTGCTGAAACCGGAAACCAATCGGACGGAGTCGCGGGCGGCCGCTAGTAGTGTTATATTAAAGCATAAAGCCTTCCTCGACATATAGACTATCTAACACTAAAATATTTTAAATTCTAACTAGTAGTTCCTGAGATTAGCGCGTTCAAGCAAACGAACAAAAAACTCTTTCGTTTTATTATAAAGTAAAGATTATCACACACAGGACACCAGAGCAAAAATTTATTTTCAAAACAGTGACATTATTGACAGACACAGAAAAAAGTCGCCTTGCAAACTAGATGGCGCTAGTAGTCATTCTTTGACTTTTGTTATACCAATTTGTTTATTTACTTCCCAGGTCGCATCCAAGACCAGGGCGCCTCCATCCTCATAATCGAGGACAACAGCGGCCACATATTCGGCGGGTACGCGTCGGCTCCGTGGGCGATCGGCCCCGCCTTCACCGGCGGCGACGACGCGTTCCTGTTCGCGCTGGCGCCGCGCATGCGCGTGTACCCCGCCACCGGGTACAACGACCACTTCCAGTACCTCAACCACCACACCAAGACGCTGCCCAACGGGCTGGTGAGCGGATTATGTAGATTAACTGACTGACAGCTTTGAGACATCGGTGCGAATCGATTTTAACCTGGGAAGTGCACCATGACGCTGAATAACGGTCTGGCCAATCATTCACTCATTTACTCATTCGTTCACGCACTCAATCATTTACTCACTTATTCATTCACTCACTCATTAAATATCTCTGGACATAAAATACATAAATAAATAATTATCATGCAATGATCAATTCATACAGTGTCGTGAATTAGTGAATGAATCCATCCACCCGTTCTCTCATTTATTCATTCACTCACTCATTCTTTGATCAATTTTCCCACTCACTTATTCACTAATCCATCCATTCTCTCATTCATTCTTTTACACACCCAAAAAAATGCTGACTTGACCACGACAATGTGATCCCCCAAAGCTTTTGCGCCAGATGTTAGAAATTGGCATTAACGCGCTGTCGAGGCTAGGTGAAATTTGGAGTCGACTATTCGACGAGCCGTTTGGTGTAATGGTCGAGAAGTCGGCTACGGAACATGTCTGTTTGTATATGTCTGGGTGTTTTCTATGTATAAAATGTATGTATTTACAAAAAAAGTAAATAAGTAATGTTTACGCGTTGTCTGGCACCCATAGTACAAGCTAATGCTTAGTTTGGGGCTAGATAGCGCTGTGTGTATAATGTCAAGAGATATTTATCATCATTTATTATTCTCAGATAATGGGCGGTCAGTTCGAGTTCGGCGGCATATGGGTGAACGCTGACCCATTCGGCGAGGGCTCCTGCGCTGAATCGTGTTCCACTTTCCGCGGCTACAAGCGCCTCAGCAAAGACCCCACCTTCCACATCCGCAGCCTTGAGGTGTGGGGCGTCGGCGACAAGCCAGTGCTTCAGAAGGACGAGGTTAGTGTTGACATACTCATGTACCAAACTGTCGTTGGTGCAAATCCGGCTTGAAGGACCAATGTTGGTCATCGGTCGTGGGATAGATAAAAGTGGGCAGTGCTTTGATAGGGCTTGCTCAGAAGGACGAGGTGCGTGTTAACTGTGTTACCGTCGCCACTGCCATCTTCTGTAAGATTATATTATTGGTCTGACCATATACGGTTCAAAGGACCAATGATCAACATTGGTCCTCCGAGACGGATTTGAACCAACAACCGTTAAGGTTTACTTCGGTGTGGTCTCCTGTAAAGTGAAATTGCTCAACCAGACGAACTGCGCATTCCAATGGAAGTTATACTATACTTACCTTTTCCATTTTTACTCATTATACTCACTCAGTAACCCTTTTCCTCACCCCATTCCTCTCACCAGTCGGACAAGAAGAGCGTCCTCGAATCACGCAAGTCCGAGATGAAGATGCTTCAGATCATGGGAAAGCAGGTTGGAGAGCAATCCAGGGAGAGAGCCGCGTAGCCAGGAATACATGTTACTGACTTTGATTTATTATGTGTTTAGTGAAAAATTTGAATGTCCCAATGGTAAAGAAGATTCCACTGCTTCAAAATTTGCAGTGGGGCATATTCCCACAGCTCTAAAAGTATCCTAAGACCCTGAAAGTCTTATCACTTAAGAGTGGAAGTGGGTGTACTCGTATTGAATTGTATTCAGTTTCATTTAACACACTTACATAATCCACATCTAATGCTGAACATTAAAGTTAAATAAACAAATACACATAATATACAATACGAGTAAACCCAATTACACTCTTTAAGTGCTGAGACTAGTGGGGCCAGAATACAATACACCTACTTATAAAGCAGTGAAATCTGCCCCCACCCCTCCAGTGAGGGGCCTTGGTGTGGCAAAGCGGAAAAATTTGTAATGCCCCTTAAAGGGAGAGTACTTATAATACTGTTGATAGAAATACGCAAAGAAAACATTGCTTTGTTTTTTAAACCAGAAAGAAGACTGCATTCATTTCTCATAGCATAAAAACATTTCAATGTATTGTAGTTATTGTTATTTCATGCTATGGTATTTATGTTAATTAGTGTAAAGTTACAAAATTTTAAGAGTAACGAATAAGTAAAATTAAATTGTCTATAAATTAGTTTTAATTATCAAGTATCGTTGATTTCATAGATTAGTAGCCGCTTATACTTGCCAAATCACTAATATAACCCCTTCTTCCTAGGACGAGCGTGATGTCAGCATCCTAGACACCAATCCGGAGGCCAAGGCGATCCTGGACATGGCCGGGAAGACGCGACACAGCGAGGGCATCCGCGAACCGCCACCGTTATAATGTACCCAGGAGACGCACTAAGTTAGGTTAAGCAACTTTCGTAGCCGCCGGTCATCGGATGGGTGACCGAAAATTTTCATCTCGAACTCCTTCGTGCTTCGGAAGTCACGTTAAGACCCAGGGATTGAAGAGCTCGATGGCGTAGAAGTTAGGTTAAGCAACTTTCGTAGCCGCCGGTCATCGGATGGGTGACCGAAAATTTTCATCTCGAGCTCCTTCGTGCTTCGGAAGTCACGTAAAGACCCAGGGATTGAAGAGCTCGATGGCGTAGAAGTTAGATTAAGCAACTTTCGTAGACGCCGGTCATCGGATGGGTGACCGAAAATTTCCATCTTGAGTTCCTCCGTGCTTTGGAGTTAAAGCGTTGGTCCTGCGCCTGTTCCACTGAACTATGAGAGTGAGGGAATAGGGAGTGCACTGTGCTTGCGCACTCACTTGTGCACTATATATCCTGCTTGCCTAGCGGATCGTAAGATCGGCCGCCATGGACGAAATGTTTAATGTACCCAAGAGATACTATTACAAACACAAAACGCAGGCACAATTCTGAACATAAACGGAATAACACAGGTTGCAGTGTCCTTGCAAAGAAATATAAGTAGCGCATAAGTGCTTTTACTTAAGTATTTTATTATATTATCTTATGTAACATAATATTTCATCTTGCTACATATAGCTAGCTATTTATGCTTAATATTGCCTAGTCATGTTGGCTGTTTGTATGTTACCAATAAACATGAAATGATTCTGGAACATTTAATAACTTCATTTAAGGCACTCGACTATATTTTACATTCAAGTGAAATGTGTAGAACAACTTTCGTAACAGAAGTATTGACGAAACCACATAATATATACTCTGTTTTATATTTTGAATATTTTCTCTGATATATCATTCGATTTATTTTAAATAGTCAATGGTGTAAATGGTAAATAATGTATTTTTACTTATATGCAAATAAATATAAAGGGAAGTTTGTATGACGTTGTTTTCAAATACTAAAATATTATCATTTTCGATTCTTTGTGTTGAAACACACTAGCTGAAAAAACGCGGCCAAAGTTCGAAGTGACTACGCATGCAATGTATTTTAAATGGATAATGACCCACCTTGCCGAAATAACGTCGCGTAATTTTGTTTAAAAAATGCATTGTAGTCGAACGGCGGTCGCGTTTTTTCTGCCTGGTGTGATGTACACTTACTTTCATGATGTCAATCGCTTCCTCGTGTATTTAACAAGTGCTAAGTCATTTTGAGTGTGAGTTATATGCTTTTTTGATAACTTCCTTGAGGGACATACTAAGATATAGCAAATATTATTTATGTATACAAATGTAGGTTTTTCATTTAATAATAAAAATCTGCTACTAGGCATGTTGTAGTGAAAGAGACGAAAAATATAATAATTTTCCTGTTCAACGTTAAAATATAATATGAAATATTTATGGCACAAAGCCAATATTCAATTCGGAAACCCAATTATAAAATATTTATTTTAAATTAATTATTACCTATATAAAATGTATAATACATAATATGAATAATTAACTTTATTTATTCCAATTACAATTAAGAATCTCTTTTGTTCATATTCCATTTTATGATGATTAATTATTTTTTGTAAAAAGTAAAGTTGAATATTCAAATTTTTGTTGTGCTATTTTTTATACTTTTCTTTCATGTTCGTATCAGTTAAGTCAAATCAAAGGTTTATGTGATTTTCGTAGATATCATAATATAGATGTATTTAATATTTATGTTATCATGATCAAATTCATGCCTGATAACATTGATATACAAAAAATCAAGATGCACAGTCTCGAACAAAAGTAACAGTCAATACTGTCACCAAAAACTCGGCAAATCTATATGTGTATGAACATTATTATTTGCAAATTAAACACAAGACTGTTTGGAATAAGAGCATTCTGCACTTATTTTTAGGGGACGGTTTTGAGACGCTGATTGTGTATCTTGGGTTTTTGTATATCAATGCCTGATAAGGAAATAGTCTTTATTTCTTATTTCAAATAGTCTTGCGTAACCCATTTTGAACACTCATCTGTGAAAACAATCTTAACTAATCTGCATAAGGTTTAATTTGCAAATAATAATGTTCATGTATTGACTGTTAATTTTGTTCGAGATTGTGCATCTTGGGTTTTTGTATATCAATGCCTATCAGGCTATTTTCTTGCACATTACATTCCTCTCACTTTGTCAATGAACATTCTAAGCTTTATGTGTTAGTGTAATAAATACTGAAGTTAGGGCATTTCACATATTTGTCATTTATAATAGGGTATTCTACTCTGTTTGGCAAAGTACTATAATATGTTCGTTTCATCGTTAAAAGACACCAAAAAAAATATTTCGTCGAAATAAACCCCCTTTCATGCCATAAAAATACTTCAAAATTTTAAATATATTTATTCCCGCGAAAACAGGCTGCTGCGCTGTCCGCCATGTTTATGACGTCATTTCGGCATGTCAACAAAGCTTGACGTTTAAAGTTTGTTGTAGGTACGAGTTGTTGTATCTAGCGTTGCAGAACTATCGATAGTTTGACTATCGATAGTTAACCTCGAAAAATAGTCACAATATCGATAGTACTATCGATAGTATCGATAGCCAATAGTATGCAATACTATTGATGGGCAGCAATATTTACAATACTATCGATAGTATCGATAGTATTGATAGTTTTTAATCAATACTATCGATAGTATCGATACTATTAGTACTATTTGTATGAAGAACTATCGATTGCTAAAAACTATCGATAGTATCGATAGTTTTGATTAAAAACTATCAATACTATCGATACTATCGATAGTATCTAAATTAGATAGTATCGATATTTTTAATAATAGTAGTGTCCATCAATATTATTGCCAACTATTTGGCTATCGATACTATCGATAGTATCGATAGTCCTATCGATATTATTACTTTTTATCAAGGTCACAATAGTATCGATAGACTATCGATATTTTATACTATTGGTTGCAACACTAGTTGTATCTACACAAAAGTTATTAAATCTCATACTTATATTGTTTTTTTTTTTTTTAAATATACGAATTACACTCGCTATCGGTGATGTGTAGTGTCTAGTTGTAAAAATACTAGCGTAAAATCCCCGGAAAAACTTTTTATCCAAGTGCCGGACGACCACATAATGAGAAATGTTTGATTGGAACTCGCTCAACTTTGCAACCATCATCGTGTCGATTTTTGGTAAGTTCGTACTATCTGCTTTTACGAAACCGGCTTCCATTTCGTGTTTTTAAAAGTATTAAGCTTCTTTTAATTTAGTATATAACAAACAACTGAATAATTTTGACAAAGAGCACTGACAAATCGAAAATATAAAGTTAACGTACGACTGAGTTGACAGGTGACAGCAAATTATTATTGCCAATATGACGTCACAGGCATGGCGGCTCGTGTTTTTAGTCACGTGATATACAGATTAAAAATATCAATTTTTAATTTTAATATTATAAATCAATCATGTAAATTTATGACTCAAAATCAGTTTAACAATGTTTATTTTTACATAGAGTTCATTTTGTACCGATTTTTATATTTTTTCATTAACCACCGAGAGTACCCTATTTAGTTAAAAGAAGTTTCTTTAAAGCATGTCTCTCGTTATTACTTAGTTTCAAGAAACGGCCGCTGTTATAAATTAGTATAATTCATCGTCAACTCTTGGCTACATATATTTTTTAACACCAAACATAAAACATCTTGTATTTCTTCGTATTCATAATAAAAATATTATTTTACTCTTCAGGGAGGACATTTTTGATCATACTTCAGATTCATGCTGAAATTAAAACACCAATAGAATTAAAAGTAAGAATAGAAACATTTTGAATAATTTCAAAGGTTTTTTTAATTTTTAATGTAATTTTGTCAGTAACGCACTTTGATCCTTAAATTGAAGCACAATAGATATCTAAGTTATATTTATATATCTACCTTTTTAAGATTCAGAAACGAATAATCTTTTGATAACTTATGATTAGTAATAGTTCAAACTGCCAATTTTATATTTGAATAGGTAGGTAAATATTTTGTAATAAATTAAAAACGGACTCTTTACAATGGATTTTGAAGTGTTAGTGGTTAGTTTAATTAAATTAATGTCCCAGCAGGGCACAAAGGCCACCATCATTTAATTTTGAAAATCATGTTTTCGTTACAAAGATGGGTTTTGGCTTAATCACCACGCTTGCCAAATGCTCACAAACCTGGGCTATGTTCAGAAAGTCCATACATATTTTGCCCGACCCAGGAATCGAATCCAGGACCTCGAGACCACGGCCCGCTACTAAACTACTAGACGATCGAGGCGATCCATACATATTAAATTATGCAATAATAATGCCTTATCATCAATTAAATGTAGTGTTTAACATTTTAACTTATTTCTCACATTATAAAGTATTTTGCAAAGTCCGGAACCTATGTGAAATGTGTCGATTCCTATATTTCGTGCGCTTAGTGTATGTTCATGGTAACTGATAGCGAATCTTAGTAAGTTGTACAAATTGTATTTATTTATTTATTTAATTTGTTGTAATAAATAAATCTTTTAATAAAATTCGGGTTGTATCATTTTCTTCATTAACCTTTCAACCGCCACGTATCATAGCAGTTGGCACACCCAAAGTAGCGCCAAACCATAAAAATGAATGCGTAAAAAAAATAGGGATGTTCTAAGGTCAGCCTCCTCAGCTTAAATATACGTTATCCTACTACTATTATAAAGGCGAAAGTTTGGATGTATGGATGTATGGATGTTTGTTACTCTTTCACATAAAAACTACTGAATGGATTTGAATGAAACTTTACCACAATATAGCTTATACATCAGAATAACACATAGGATATTGGAAATCGAAATCCACGCGGACGGAGTCGCGGGCGGCCGCTAGTTAGCTATAATATAGGTAGATAAAAATGTCAAACTCTGACTTTACCTTTTTGGATTAGCACATCATGGCATTACTTAATGTAAAGGGTAAAATTAAAATAAATTTGACAGAATTAACATTTTAATTTGAATAAATCTTTCGTCCCATTGTATTGTCGATTTTTTCCGACATTGGCAAGCAAGTTCAGAGATCATTTCCAAATCCCATAGAAACTGAAAACTTATTTTCATTTATTGGTACAGTTACTTTTGATTGAATATTTAACACGTTAAATGTCATACAAGCTTCTTCAATGTAGGTACATTCTCAATATTATAATCAATACAATACAAGTCACAATATCAGGAACATTCAACGTATGAAATCATTCTTTCAGGCACATTCATCATGTCCAAACAATTTTAACTTTTGTATTTAGGCAATTTAGAACACTTCACCAGGAAATATCACTCAATGTGTTTTACACATTAAATGGAATATGGGTTTCGAGCATTAAATTAAATTATTATTTTCGAACCCATTTCGAGCCTGATTCATATTTTCGAGCCTGTAATTAAATATTGTCAAACCCGTTATTATTAATCATTGAACACTTAGGCTCGTATTAATAAATCGCTCTCACCTCTGGGATCGACCTTGAGAGCGAACTTGATATGTCATTCTCATATAAGACAGCATCATAGTAAGATTTATTAATACGAGCCTTAGAGTAAGACTTCACCAAGGGTAAGATGTGTGCTGTGTCGTAAGTAGCCAATAGGATTTCAAGCTTTGATTGATCACGTGTTGATCTGAAATCCTATTGGCTGCTTACGACACATATCCGCTCCACAGCACATATCTTAGCTTTGGTGGAGTCTCACCCTTACAACAATACTTTCGAGATATTAATTGTTCGTCGAGCACTTAATTAAACGTATTCGAGACCCTAATTAATTAATTTTCGTGCACAAAATTAAACATAATAAATTCGAGCCTCGAGTAAAGTAACATCGAATACTTAATATTAAGTTTAACATCTAATTTATTCATCATCGAGCACTTGATTCAATATTTCGAGACTGTTATTAATTAACTTATGGAGCTAATAATTAATTGTCTTTCACGATCCGTCAGTAACGGATACGGATACGGTTTTTATCCCGGCAGATATTCGGACATCACTAATGCAGGCACATAACTAGATCCTTGGCGCCAGATTATTATATGTTCACACTTATTTTACTTCTGTCAGCTCACTTCATTTAGCATTTATATTATTTAACGGGACTAAACTCGATATTAATGATGTAGTAGGTATATGTATATTACTTCCGCTACTGAGTCAGCTGGCGACCACGGTTGTTGTAGCAGCCGAAACGTCAAGCAGTAAGTAGTATACGTATGTATACTACATACTTAATATCGCATTTAGTTCCGTTAAATAATATTAATGTTATAATACAACACGAAAGTCTAAAATCTTATATCACTTCCTTTTGGTTAATATACAGAGTTTTTTTAGGTTAAGGTTTACTCGCTTTACTCGGCTCGTACCAAATATGGTTGGGAAGGGAGAGGAATGTCATCGGTGGAGGTGATCGTTAGTATACTATAAAGGGGCCCCTTAAACCTACACGCTGGGTCGCAAGTCCCAGGCGCCGACTGACATTCCTCTCTGTTCCACGCGATGGACCCGGCACCCGCACGGAGAATCCATGGATAGCTAAGAAGTTCGTCTCTGGTCAGAGGTAAAATTACTGTGAACGTATAATACACTAGTGGTCTTGTAGCCAGTGATACCTTACTGTTTATGCTGCAATATACGTATGAAGTTATTTTGGCTTTCTGCCACGTCCGCCGCCTGTCTTCGCTTTCTTGTTTGCATTCTTTTTGTCCTCCTCTGCTTTTCTTTTTGGGTTAGGCGTCGTCGATAATACCTGTAAATACAAATTGAATCATATCATCTTAGCGCTTCTCCCGGTTGAGCCTCGGCCAATGCGACCATATCGATCTATTGTATCACGAGTGTGATCGTCGCTATGTTACATGACAGGTCTCAAAGTGTTATTGGAAAATATTTGATCGGGACTGAGATACTTAAGTTAATTTATCTTCTTCTTCCTAGCGTTTATCCCGTTTCTATGCGGAGTTCGCTTTTGTCCATGATCCAGGATTTGGCGAGTCTGGTTATTACATTGAAGCGACTGCCTTACTTACTTGACTTAAGTTAATTTATAATAAAAACAAATCAGCAAAAAAAAATTCATCTGATCTCAGGCGAGAAATTGACCCCATAGACATTGTTAATATTATTAAGCTCGTAATTTTTTTTAAAAATAAATGTAAAGAAGAGATTATTTACCTTAAAGAACCCATCCAATCGTCCCTGCGTGGTGCCGGTCCGCGCCTTCATGAGTTTCTTGGCGCCGTTGCGCACTCTCTCCTCACTGAACTGCTTGTCGCCGCATAGGTACTTCACCAGGCCCTCCTCGTCCGGGTCCGTCCATTTGATCTGTGCAGGAGTATAATGGTTAGTTCTCTAAATACTAACTGTTGTGGTCCGACCCCAAATAATGGGAAAAGGGTCGGACAAAGAAGAAGACTAACTGTTGAGTTTCTTGCGGCACTTCTTTACAGGCCATTCACGTCGAAGTGCTAGTAGGGTAAAAATAATTGACGTGCAAAAGAATCTAATTGCTGAACAAATATCTTTATCTTTATCTCAACCTAATTACTCGTTATATATCAGTTTATCTTCGTTAAAATTGAGTAATTATTAATTTTATGTAAGGGGCAGAATGTCGACTTCTCAAAACGTCCACTGGTCGCAAGAGGTCTCTTTAGCAGAACGTCTCTTACGCAAAATGTCCTTTTCTCAGAATGTATCTTCCCTTTTTATTCCTAACTGACCTTAATCATAATTCATTCAGCACTTAACTCACCACACGTCATGGTTGACTTGTGTACACTTATATGTATATATTTATTTATTTTAGCCTAATTGCTCTAAGGCTCGTATTATTTAATCGCACTAAGCTCTGAGCTCGATCTTGAGCGCGAACTTGAGGTGCTGTTTTGTGTGAGAATGACATATCAAGTTCGCACTCGAGATCGAACTCAGAGTTGAGTGTGATTTATTAATACCTACGAGCCTTAGTAATTTATAATTAACAAACATAATTCCAGTAGTTCCTGAGATTAGCGCGTCCAAACAAACAAACTCTTTAGCTTTATTATATTAGTAAAGATATGTGTGTAATAATAGTGCAGTAACACGAGTGTTGCACTCAATAATTTTAAGAATTCCCACCTCAAGTTGACTGGCATCAGCGACCTCGGGCTCCAGGAACAGCCTTCTGGCTCCTTCGTAGTCCCAGTCCTCCGGCGGCGGGTATTTAGTCGTGTCGATGTTCTTCAGCACCTGATAATAAAACAACCTTGTTAATCTAAATATATAATGATAGGCATAATAATACTCCTCCGGCCGTATTCAGCCATGGTGACCAATCTTGCGATCAGCCAGGTACGCGGGATATATTACAGTGCACAAGTGAGTGCGCAGGCACAGGTGCACTCACCTTGGCACGTAGGTTCTCTTGTAGGTGGGATCTTAGGCCTCATGTACACTTTCCATCAGGTGTGAACGAGGTCAAAAGAAAGGCTATCATAAAAAAAAAGTAAAGTACCCAATAATCCCAACTAATCCCAACTAATATTATAAATGCGAAAGTAACTCTGTCTGTCTGTCTGTCTGTCTGTTACGCTTTCCCGTTTAAACCTCGCAACCGATTTTGATGAAATTTGGTACAGACAATCTTTAGACCCTGTGACAGAACATAGGCTACTTTTTATTTCGAAAAAAAGAAATTCACGCGGACGGAGTCGCGGGCGGCCGCTAGTAATAAATAAGCCTAATAATATCCCACTGCAGGGCAAAGGCCTCCATCAATTAAAATAAAGTTTTCGTTACAAAGATGGGTTTTGGCTTAATCACCACGCTTGCCAAATGCGGGTTGGCGATCACAAATCCGGGCTGTGTTCAGAAGCATCAACACGAATTTTGTCTGACTCGGGAATCGAACCCAATACCTCGAGATCACGGCCCGGTACTTAAACCTTGACCATCGAGGCGTCTATAGAAGCCTATCAATTAAAAAAAAGAATGTTTTGAATGAAACGCGGTTGACTGCTAGTATGCAAGATAAGTCCTACCTGGTCGAGGGAGCGGTGCTGGCGGATGAGGTCGATGGCGCGCTTGGGCCCGACGCCGCGGATGCTGCCGCAGTAGTCGCAGCCCAGCAGGATGCACAGGTCGATGAACTGATACGAAACATAAAAAATATGTATTAATTATGTTACTGCTAAGGCCCATTGTTGAGGAATGAAACCTCCGCAGCCGCGGACTAGTCGATTTAAAAATAAAATATGAACAGAGTAGCGCGCGCATTCGATATTTAAAATTCGCGCGTTTCTTGTTTGGTTTGTGTATTTTTTCTGTCTTTTCTGCTCTCGCCTTTCACTAAGCTGAATAATTTGTAATTAAAACAGTTTTAAATTACTTATTCTGAAGATTTATTTGCCTACGTCGTCCAATCCCTCCGCTACAAGTATTTACAGAATAACCCGAAGTAGTATAAAACCGCGGTATAATCACATTTCGGCAACTCTGCCCTTACCCTTCAATCTATGTAATATTGTATGTCAATCTTAGAATAATAATACAGAACCCTAAAAAACTGAGACAATTGTGGCTTCTTTTGCAAGATGGTAGCACTGATGACATCCTTTGTAACTTCTCTACCTGGTAACACTGATTTCTTGCTCCATCTCAATACGAGTTGGCAACACTGATTCTTGACTCACTATCACTGACACTAGCACTGATCACTTAATTCACTGCCCCGTAACACTGCTCTCTACGTTCTGATAGCCTGGTACCTTAGCTGTATCACTTCCCTGTAGCATGAACACTTCGTTCCATTGCTAGCAACCACATAACCCAGTAGACATCACCAATGGCCCTTCACTGCTCTCTATGTTCTGATAGCCTGGTACCTTAGTCGTAGCACTATCCTGTAGCCTGCACACTATGTATGTTCATCGCTAGGCCCCACCTACCTCGGTACACACCCCCACCGGTCCTCACCTCGTCCTGGTTAAGCTCCAGGCCCCGCAGCACGTCGGGCAGCCGGAACTCCTGCACGGGCATCTTGCGCGCCTCGGAGAACGTGAGGTGCCGCAGCAGCACGCCCGCGCCGAACGTGAGCGCGTCCATGTCCTCCGTCGCCACTGCGTACACCTTGCCGGCTTTGGCATACTGCTCTCTATGTCCTGTGAGCCTGGTACCACGACACAGACTATACAACTGTATACTCTTTGCCAGCTCTGTCACTTCACTGTGTCATGACACCTCTATCTGCTTTCTGCTAGCCTGGTACTTTGGCACGGACTATGCTATAGAATCTTAGGCCTAAGTGGCACTTCCTGCGAACCTGGTGAGACGATACAGACTATAGAACTGCATACTCTTTGCCAGCTCTGTCACTTCACTGTCTCACGACACCTCTATCTACATTCTGCTAGCCTGGTACCTTGGCTGACACCGTCTATACTATAGAATCTTAAGGCTAGGTAACACTTACCATCTCTGCTTCAACTTTGGCTTCTTTTATAAGATGGTAACACTGGTGGCTTCCTATGCCACTGGTAACACTGATTTCCGGCTCAATCATATCACTGACAATAGCACTGATCACTTAATTCACTGACAAGTTACACTTCTCTGTACGTTCTGATAGCCTGGTACCCAAGCCACAGTCCCCAGCACTTTATCCCCCAATCCTGGGCCATCACTAGCCCCCACTCCGCCCGGTACACACCCCCACCGGTCCTCACCTCGTCCTGGTTGAGCTCCAGGCCCCGCAGCACGTCGGGCAGATGGAACTCCTGCACGGGCATCTTGCGCGCCTCGGAGAACGTGAGGTGCCGCAGCAGCACGCCCGCGCCGAACGTGAGCGCGTCCATGTCCTCCGTCGCTACAGCGTACACCTTGCCAGCTTTCACCTGGAAATAAGCAATCAGTGGTATAAGTGATGTGTTGATTCATAAGAGGTACAGCCATACAACGCAATGAATTTAAGATGAAAAGTGAAATAACTCTCTGTAGTAAACTAAAGAATAACATTTATCCCTACGAATATCCCTACTCATATTTGGCACAGACAATATTACCCTGAGAACATAGGCTACGTTTTATTGCGTAAAAAAGGGATCTGAACTGAAATACAAGCGGACGAAGTCTCGAGCGAACGCTAGTTGCTGAATAAATTATTTCATATATGACAGCGCTCCAACTCACCAGGGCTGCACGCCCATCAGCCGCAGCAGCTCCCGAGCCTCCTCGCCGTGCTTCTTGGTCAACCTTCACCAGGTGACGGTTGACCTTCTCCAATGTCCCTTGGTCGCCTGATTGGCTGCACTGGTTATATATAAGCGCAGTCATACTAAACGCACTACAAGTAAGTAAGTAAGTTAACTCACCAGGGCTGCACACTGTGCCTCGGCCTCGCAGGGCGCCTCCACCACCGGCACGCCCATCAGCCGCAGCAGCTCCCGAGCCTCCTCGCCGTGCTTCTTGGTCACCTTCACCAGGCGACGGTTGAACTTCTCCACTGAGGCTTGGTCGCCTGGTTGGGAGGAATGAAGTGAATTTAAAATGAGTTAATTATTATAATTATAAACAAAGAAAAATTAATCTGATCTCATGTTGCTGACGCCGGGCAAGCGCTCTGAACCTGCCTATATTACAAGAGGTGCTGGGTTCGATCCCTGCCTGAGCCACAAGACATCAGATGAATATTCTTTGTCTAAAGCTGGGCAGGCTGGTTGCGTTCTCCGATCCCATAAATTGGGCTCTCAGATTCTGGGCATGCTCCAACAGAATATGGATCAAGCTCTCCACCACATGTAGAGCATTAAGAAAGTTTTGGTCAAACACACATTGGATACTCAAATAATTATTTAAGCATCCATGAATGTGTTCATATCCAAATGTATGGGGTGATGAAGACAAGTTTGTTGCATTTTTACCACTAGTAAAATACAGGTATGGTAAATTGCTATCCCTAATAGCAAATACATGTGCATCTGCAGGTACACATAGGCATATAAATTTGATTCTTAATACAAGCCAGTTTAAAATGCATTTTATTTACTCTTACCTGCTTCAGTAGCCTTCTGCAGCTCCTTCTCCGCTTCCTCCCTCCTCTCCGCTCTCTTGTTCAGCTGGTGCGACTTCAGCTCCGGAGGCTTCCCGTCAAACACATATACCGGCTTGATGCCGTTTTCCACCAGTCGGATGGTGCGGTAGAACGTGCCCATGAGGTGGGAGGTTGTTTCACCATCCACTGATGTAAGTTGTGCACCTGAAAATAGGCAAGAATGGTTTAGAGTATTAATAAGGTGCTCAACTAAACTGCTGGCTGTCTGAACCTATCTCCAGTGGAGCAATGGCGTTGTACCGCTTTTTGAGCCTCTCAATATAAAAAGAACCTCATTGAATGCTCCTATGAGGCTGGCTTAACAACCAAAAGTGTTTGAAGCCTCAACAAAATTTAGAAAAAAAAAAAGAGTACATATTAATAATAGTGGTTAAGACCTATAATATTTGTATGAATGAATGTATGAATTCAAAAGTACAGATAATATGTACATGTTTTGCAAACAAGTGTTAACTTGACTTAGTTTCAAAGTGTATGCATGTTTAAGTCTTACAATATGGAATTGTTAAAATTGTTTTTACCCTGTGTTATAATCCTTTCAAGGTTGTGACATGTTATGTGTACCAAATAAAATAGGTGACATGAGCATGTAGTTATATAAAATTATCTCCAGTACCCAAGAATACTCATTATTTACTTATGCTTCATTAATGTCCAGTATTGGTCTCTATAGACACAGACTTCATCTAACTTCACTGAATTTGACGGGCCCAATGGTCTAGTGGTCAGAGACCCTGGCTACAAAACCGAGATTCGCGGGTTTGAATCCCGCTAGGGGCAAATGTTTGTGTGATAAACATCAGCATTTGTACTTGAGTCATGGATGTTTATAAAAGCATCCATAGTGCAAGCTTTGACCTTAGTTTGGGGCTAGGCATTTGGTGTGTTAGTCCAATGACTTTATTTATTTTGCCTACTCAAACTAACTTTTGTGTGATTTCTTTTTTGTTATTGTTATATTAAATTGTTATTATGATTATAATATTACCTTCACTCCTAACTGCAATCAGGAACTGGTACAAACTCATAGAGGCATCAATTGCTATTTTTCTTCCTGTTGACAAATAAATTGTTTCCTGATTATTTTTTTACTTTAAGATTCTGGATCATAGTCGACGCGTACCTTTGGCGAGGCAATGGCCGAGGTGCAACCTATTGTAATAAGTTTAAGTAAAATAAAAGCACCTATTGTAAATAATATTCATCAATCCAAATCCAAATCCAAGCATAGCAGTTCCCAAATTTAATTAATAGTCCTAAAGTAACAGCAGACAGAGCTCAAACTTGGTATTGAACCTGTTATATTATTATAACAGGTTCAATGTATGGGGCATCTCGGACAAGGACATATGTAATTTAATAAATACAGTAATAAAACAATTACCGAGTCATAAGATCGGTATTTTGTGAAATATTTAAGTCTTCCATGATAAGATTAGATTAAAGGACGTTCAACCTTGGCTTTTATCATAATTTTTAAGGACGATAAACATAAAAATGAGGTTATAAAGTGATGGTCTCACCAAAGTAATTTTTGATCTCCATTTCTTTCACAGCTTGTGGCGCTATGTCCGCAATCAATTTAGATAAACCTAAAATACCCATAATGAACTACAAATCACTTATAAATAACAGAAATAACTAATTTTAACAATAATTATCACAGTATCCACTACCTACAGACATTGACAGTTACACAAAACGATGAATTTTGGCGGGAAAAATAATGTCAGTCGAGTGAGAGTCACGCCCGAGTGACAGCGATTTTAATCGAACAAAAGTAGTGATGTCACATCGATAACATTAATCGATATAATAAAATTGGTTACATATCACTTTTATCAAGAAAATTGTTTTCAAAGTTATTACAATAATATTATATTAGCTTGACCTTATTAAAATAAGAGTCGTATCAAAGATTTTTTTGTGACGATAACGATAACGATTACGAAACGAAAGTTTTTAGTGTCAACTTCATTCATTGATCTGACTGAGGTGTCAACAATCAGCTGTTTTGCCGATACGCTTACATGACAGATAATCTGTAGTACAGACTCTGTACTGTTTTATGGGATAAGACAGCGCCCAAATCGTACTGTCTTTTGTTCTTATTAATTAAGCACTCAAACAAATCTAGCGGCATGGGGAATTACTTCACAGTTAACATGGAAGAGAATTTTAAGAAAAATCAAGAATTCATACAAACAATAAACAAAATAAAAGTTATTATTTTTTATGTATCATAATTTTATTTTTAACTTAGTTCAGTAAACATTAAACTTATTTTTTACTTTTCTAGATGGAGAGACAGATTCAGTTGCAGTATCAAATGCAAGAGAGGCAGATGGCAATGCAAATTGCTAAAAACAGAGATATTTGCCTTTGGCTGACTGCATTTTCTGTTGTGACTGCTACAGCTTTATTTACTGGGTAAGTTAATTTATTTATTTTATTAGCAAATGTGTTTAACAAGGCACTTTTATCTCCAAACATAATAAAAAGTGGATTTAACACTTGATGTTTATAAATAGAAAAAAAAACAAGTCAGGAAATAAAATGCATACAAGTCAAAATTATGAAAAAATAGCAACTGATATTTAAAAACAAATACGTAAATGAAAATCAAAGAGCATATTTTTCTTTTAGTTTCAGAAGGACGAAGAGAGCGTACTTCCTCGTGCCTTTGGTTCCCTTGACGTTCACGACCCTTTACTACTGGGACTACGCTTATGGGAACAAAGTTCATCGGATAAGAAGTAAGTTATCTATTTTATTTTTGTTGATTCTGGAGTAACTATTCATACTTTTGTTGTAATCTTCCATCTCGCCCATATTACCTTCGTTATTTTTGTTACTATAAAAGGTGACGGTAGGTAAGTACAAAAGCAATAATGATTGGTCCTCAACAAGTGGTTCTTACATAGGTATCCGTATAAGCAATAAAAAATGGGTAGATATTATTGCTTACATTTGACTTCATTATCTCAGAATAAATAGGTATTGCTAATGAACAGAATACAAAAAAATAGAGTTTGTTTGGTTGCTTATAATGAGCTGATTTGCTAGAGTCAACTTCAAAATAGTTTATACACTTTTATTTATTACAATTTCAGTGGAAGCTGAACACATAATGACGCATGAAGCTGATATGCTGGAGTGGCCGTGTGGTCTACCGTCTCCTTCTTCCATCGACCTCGGTCGCCTCGAGGACGAAGAGAGGAAGAAAATACACCCGCCATTGCTCTAAGCTGTCAATGTTATGGCTACAATTCGAAAATGGCCGGCGTTTCAGTTGTTCTTAGTACTTAATGTCTGTTCATGAAAAAAATGTTGCATTCTAACACTGACTAATCGGGGCTAAATATATTTGCCGATGATATTAATACATTATATTTATGTATAATGAAGTAATGAAGTATAGGCACATAGTGAGGTACTTAAGTCCCGGTTATTCAGAAATTATTTATATTGCAACGCGGATGACAAAAATCTTGTTGCAACTTAGATAATTACCTAAAATACTCTAGAGCTGACGAAAAAATTATGCTGAATATTATCAGCATGACGGATTTATTTAGCTTGATCTTTGAACAAGCTTAAAAAGTACTTATGTACATATACAAGATGCCTGAGCGCCTTCATTTGAATTGTGGCCTTCATGTTTCAAAACATCATGCAAACGTGCCTTCGCCGCACAAAGTAGAAAAGCGTGTCCTAACAAGATCAGAAGTAGACGTAGTGTAGGACTTAGGAAATGCAGATTTTCTGCAGTGTTTGATGAAGTTGCAGCTAGGATAGACTAAGATGACAGCTTGAATAATTTTTACTAGAAAGAAAAGCGGATTCACAGATTAATGTCTGGTTTTCCTAATCGGATCACTCAATAACAGTCCGGTGAGGCTAAAACCGCATCAAGCAGATTGTTTTGGCTTGATCACAATGATCGGTTGTGGGCTCCAGGTAAAACTTAGCTAGGAGGTCATGAATAAAAGAAGCCTCGATGGTTGGTTTAAGTACCTACCGGGCCATGGTCTCGAGGTCCTGGGTCGGCCAAAATTTTCGTAAACCTGGGTTTGTGATCACCGTGCCTGAGAATGAATGAGTTGAAACCTTTATAATCATGAATCCGCTGAGTAGGCACCTCAGTTTATTAGAAAAGATAGTAGAAGCTAGAAACACTCCGATCTCTTAAGCACAAAGGTGCTACTTAATCAAATAAATAGATAAGCTCCTTTTAACGTAATATTTAACTTCTGTGTGTCCAGTTAAAGTGTTCGTAAATTTAACATTGATATATCTTAATATCTAACAGATTTAATCTCTTGAAACTTTTGAATTTCTATCTCTTGAACTTTCTGATTCAAAATTTGATGCAATTCTCTCTATGTCGTAAAAATTAGTGATAACGAAGTGTTTACTACAACGTTGTAAACTCTGAAAACATTTCAATTTCTATTATACCATTTTTTATTATTTATCGAAAATGTCTGGTCAAAATTAGAAGCGTAAAAAAAATCAAGCTGTAAGATAATACTGTATTTTTATAACAATAGCAATAAAGCTTTACTTCGACTAGTATTCCATAAAATCTCATTAGTTTAGGAAAAGAACAACGTTCTTAGGAATGTAGTTTAAGTTTAAGCTAATATTTTTGCTTAATTTTTTCATCGAAAACGGAGTATTTTTCTTAGCTATAACAATTTCGATTTGTCATTGTGATATTTTAATCGGTTTCATTCCTTAGTTTTAACATAGAAGCTTACTTTATTTACATTCGTTTTTAATGTTTTTTTATTAACATGTTTAAAGTATTTTATGATATTGTTTAATTAACAATAGTTACTTATCTAGAATGATAATATTATAATTAGCGGCATTTTTGCTTATAATGATTTAGGCATAGATTTTATGAAAAATTAACGATGCAATACCTATTAATAATCCAAGTACTTCTAACAAAACGCTCAAGATTATCATGTTTTGTAGAGTTTAATCAAGTTTTTGATCTGTAATGTTGATATGACAAATAACCCTCTTGTTTGTTGAAACGAAGTATTTAAATGTATTGAGTCAAAGTTACAGTAAATAAACAAATAAAAAATCCAATCATTTTTTTCATTCTGTTACCTAGCTATTCTTTTTGTTTAGAATTTTGTGCATCTGTATTAGGGATTAGCTATTATCCTCAAAATTTAAAAGCGTTGCTCTTGTCTGTGAAGGTCCTCGACGAGTCCCGAGAAGAGGGATTAGCTATATTAAATTATTATTTAAGTGGATTCGATTGCAAACAAAATTACCGATTTTCATTAATTTAAATTGGATCATGGTGAATCATAACCCGCCCAGCCACATTTTAAAGTCAGAATACAAAACTTCCTGGAAGAATGACAACATGAATGAATGAATTATCTAAAAGAAAAGTCAATGTTTGCATCATTCTCCATAAATAACAAGAGTTCAAAAAGGCGCACTAAATCATATCGATTAAATTAACATTATTTAAATCGATTACACAAAGTTTTTGTTTGGGTCTCCTTACTAAAGTTGACAGCGCGGTAACCATGGCGACGGTCAGCGTGTTTGAATGGGCGCTGTAAACAAATGAAATTCGGCTCGGAGTCTTCAAAAGTGCCGATAGTTTCCTTTCCGTCGAATTATAAATTGATATTAGAATTTATAAAACATCAATAAGATGGGTTTTGGGAGTAATTCGTACTGTTTATTGCGTAAGTGTTTAATTATTAACATTTTAATTTGGTTTATGAAGTGAGCGTTTGACGAATTTTAGAGGAAGTTGATCCTATCGATTAAAATTTTCGGGTTCTGTATAATCAATAATTTAAAATGACAAGCACAATGCTGTTTCGTATTCAAATTAGTTTGCTACACAGAGTTTACAGTACCGTTTACGTGACCTCGCAATTCAGACGGTAGGTACCTACATCGTAAGTAGGACAACACAGGTATTGAAACGATGTCTTCTCAAATTCTAGCTTTGAAATCAGCTGTGTAAGTGCGGAATCTGTACAGATGAATCAGCCTCAGCAGAATCTTAAGAAAGATGACCGGAAGAAGGAAGTCTGTCAGAAGCAGGCTCAAAAAAAGAGTCCAGAAAAAAACATGTCGGAAATTGACGAGCATATTCTAAAGAGGTTTGATATCAAAAAGAGGTTGGGTAAGGGAGCGTACGGGATCGTGTGGAAGGCGGTTGATAAGAAGACGAAGGATGTGGTGGCTATTAAGAAGATATTCGACGCGTTCAGAAACCAGACGGATGCTCAGAGGACTTTTAGAGAGATCATCTTCTTACAGTCGTTTAGGAACCATCCGAATATCGTCAAGCTTCACAGCATTCACAGGTGAGTTCATTGACCTAAGGTCTTTCAATCTTTCTTCATTCTTCGGGGCTGATGCGGCAATATCTGTGTCAACCACCCCGTTAAGACGTCGGGACCGCATCACCGGAGTTGTGTCCACCACCCAGCCGCCCCGTTACCGGGCCAGGCCACCGGGGTCATTGGCACTTAGCCCTATTTTGTATTATAAGATGTACCTACAAGAGATTGCTCTCGGCATTAAGGAAAATCGTGGTCAACCAAGAGTTGAACTTTTCGTCGATTTTAATAAAAAAAATATGGTAGGCAGTGATTAAACCTTTGAAGCTAACGAATGCTGTACATATAGGTTTGTGTTTTCGTCCAAACTAAATATTACAAGTTGCTTGAGTAATCAGATTGCTGCTCCACCGAACTCAGAAGATGTTTGAAAATAAGTTGTTCACCTATGCCTAGCATTTTGCCGACTAGCTAATATCCTGTATAAGTCGGTTGATCATAAAGAAAAGTCAAAACTCGGCGACAAACTATAATTACCACTTTCAATTCCGACCCTTTTATCCCCTCCCCCGCCACTTCTAGTTCCCCTATCCATGACCTACCGCTAAATACTACTTAATAGTAGAAACTAGTCCAATTTCGTACTCTATTATCGTGGGCGAGTCACGCAAACATTTTGGCCCCACGCCGCCTCCCTGAGTGACTCCGGAAGTAGGAACTTGGCAACGAAGCTTCGGGGAGGTTTGCATAGTTACGTAGTAGGATTCCGCTGCTTATTTAAATTTGTGTAAAAAAAATGGAGGCAAAGGGTATCCTGTCGTTAAATGTGAATTACTTTGCCCATGGATATCAACGTCTCCACAAGAGTAGCAGATGTGCTGCCTTTAAAACCACATACACAAACTGGCCTTGGGAGACCTTACTCGCCAGCAGATTCCTAGTTATGAAGTAGATACTACTTCACTATTGTCTTCTGTAAGGTAGGAACACAGACTAGCGGCTCATTCGAGCGGAAGTTCCATTAAACTCTACTCCTCTTGATAGTGCCCCTTTTATTAGTAGGTACTCCTCTGGGTATATCCTCAGCAGCAGGACCCCCTCAAATAAGAGCCCTACATAACCCGTTTGCACCTCGGGCGGCAGTTTTACTTAGGGAAGCCGGTTTATTGTCTTACGTATAAAAGTATCAGCCTGTTAATGTCCCGCTGCAGGGTAAAGGCCTCCATCATTTGAAATAATGTTTTCGTTACAAATATGGGTATCGACTTAATCACCACGCTTGCCAAATGCAGATTGAAGATCACGAACCCTTGTTGTGTTCGGAAAAACCGTCACAAATTTGCCTGACCCGGGAATCGAACCAAAGACTTCGGGACCACGGCCCGGTACTTAAACCACAAGATCAAAGAGGCATATAGCCTCCTTATTAGATAGTGGAGGGGTCAACGACATACCTAATAGGTACCTAGCTAATGACTGATAGTCATGCGATGTGGTTTTCACGACGATGTACGATGATTGGAGCCGACGGAATAGGGGTTTTAAGTAGAAGACTGGCATAGTTCTGGCTTAGTGGTGAATGAACTGTTTTGTAATGTTTGTAACTTAGTTTCAATCTTAATCAGTTTTCATTTCGGACGTTTTCAGTTCCTGATTCTATCGCGTTCAAACAAACAAACTCTTCAGCTTTATTAAAATGAAAATGAAAATGAAATAAAAGCAATAGCTTTAACTTAAAAGGATACAACAGTCTTCTTAAATAGTAAATAGTATACAATAAAGTATACAATAAATTATTATACCTATTACTACTTATATATACTTAGGAATATAAACGTTATAGAAAATAGATAAATATCCGAATGATATACTATGCCTTAGCATAAAATACTATTCTATTTAATGCTAAAAATTCTATTCAGGACAAACTACTTGGCTCTTTTTAAATTTCATTTCCTACCTGCGCGTAATTTCTTGTTTCAAATATCCCCCCCGGAAGGGGGGATCCCCACATTTCTGGGATCAAAAGTACCCTATGTTCACCGGAGATAGTGTAGCTAGCCAACAGTGAAAGAATTCAATCGGTCCAATACTTCATTACAAACAAATATACAAAAATACAAATCTTTCCTCTTTATAATATTAGTGTAGATGTAGACTAGGTATTTCTTCCTTAATTTTTATGATAATAAAATGTCAACGATTGCTATTTTTCACGGGAGGAAAAGGTATTCAAAATGCCAAAGTACATTATTGTAAATATTCGAAAAGCGATTCGTACCGATCAATTCCAATTATCATATTTATGGGAAACCGTTACTCATATTCATATCACGCAAAATATCGCTAAAAGGGCTGAGTTGAGTACATCGGTTTATAGCATACTAGCCTCCCGTCGCGGTTTCTCCCGTGCGTAATTTCTTTTTTCAAATATCCCCCCTTCTCCCCACATTTCCGGGATCAAAAGTACTCTATGTTACTATTTTTTGAGTTGATCGTTACATAAAAAAATACAAGTCTTTCCTTTATAATATTATAGTAGTGTAGAAAACTTTACGGTAATACTTATACTTCTTTTATCATTTGGAATAGAATAGAATAACGTTTATTCAGTGACACAGATAAAACAAAAGCACATAACATAAAAACATGAAACAAAATAAGTAAAAACAAAAATACATTAAAATAAGTTATGAAATTATACAAAGGCAAAATGTGTCCCCGAAAAGGCTTAGTAGGTATTCCATGGTGACCTATAAAACTGAATTCTTAACTAGCGGCCGCCCGCCCACATCTTCATCCCCGTGGATTTTTTTTTTCAGTTTGTATTCTTTGACTCTCACAGCTCGGGGTAGCAAATGGACTCAACAATCAACTTCAATGATTTGAAGAATAGAAAATCCTTTTATAATTTCAGCATTTTCATTCACCAATTTGCAAACCTCTTAAGAGGTTTACATTTCACCTTAAGGCTATAAAGAGGAGTATTAGTTATTTCTCTGCCGAAAATTGAACTAGTAGGTAGGAGGAACCTACACGTTATAAATTGGTCTATATGAAGTACGAACTATAACAAAGCAAATAAAAGGTTTTACTTTGTAAAGCCTCGTATGTAGGTACATACAATAAATTATAGTGCTTTGTTATTACTAGTCCTAGCAGAATAATAGGTAAATTGAACCTTGTACCACTTATATTGGAAGCTATCCAAGGTGGTTAAAGGGTTAAAGTTTGTGTGATATCAAGGTTACATTCAGACTTCGATTCGATTACAATCAGTTATTGAATTATTCAAATATTGTTCGGGTTGATAACTCATCTACATTTTAGCGAGTATAGGTAAACTGGTACCTTTTGTACGTATCGTAACGAAAGCATTCGCTGACGAAAGTACCTATAGCTTTAATTGATGTTTCATATAATATGTGTTATTGTTATTATTATCGCACTACCTCATTTAAAAGTCTTTTAAATTAATCTGTAGTAGGCGCTGGAACTAAAACAACTTTGATTTACTCTCCGTGTAATGTATTGTTTGTATGTTATGTATTTTTCATGCCACTGGTACACACACATGATCAATCGATAGGTATAGAAGTGGACAATTCTGGAAGTTGAAGTTTTCACAATTCGGTATTTACGTACACATTTTATTATTCAGTTCGACCCGGTATTTGAACCTGTAGGGAAGTCACTATGGGTTTCTTCTGCCGAGCGGGTGATCTAGCTCGGGGACCGAGGTCCTTACAACACTGTGTTGGTTGGTTTTAAGTTGTAACCCATAGCCACTTAAGTCCTGTACATGTAGTCTAAGGCTCGTATTAATAAGTCGCACTTAACTCTGAGCTCCATCTTGAGTGCGAACTTGATAGAATAAATAATTAATATAATAATGAATGCCTTGGAGCTACACACCAATTACCTAGCCCCAAACTAAGCTCGAAACTTGTACTATGGAAGCTAGGGAACGGATAGACATACTTAAATAATTTTATAAACATCCATGACTCAAGTACAAATGCCGATGTTCATCACACAAACATTTGCCCCAGATCTTCTAGCGGGATTCGAACCCGCGACGCTTGTTTTTGTAGCCAGGGTCTCTAGCCACTAGACCAACGGGCCCGTCAATATGTCATTCTCATGTAACACAGCACCTAAAACTTTAGGTTCGCGCTCAAGATCGATGTCAGAGTTGAGAGCGATTTATTAATACGAGCTTTAATATGTATTTGTATAAGCCCCATCAGGGGAGGCCTCCATCCAGCAGTGGACTTCAACAGGTTTCTGATCATGATGATGTCTTTGATAAATCTACCATTTCTAATTAATTTTTATTTGATTTATGTAGTACATATATACTACATAAATCAAATCGCGTTTAGTCCCGTTAATAAATATCATTATAGTAATGCAACGCGAAAGTCTAAAATCTCATAATTTTTATTTATTCCCTAGAGCCGTCAACAACCGCGACATATACCTATCCTTTGAATACATGGAGACGGACCTTCACAACGTTATCAAACGAGGCAACATTCTCAAGGACGTGCATAAGCGGTACATTATGTACCAGATGCTGAAGGCGACGAAGTACATACACTCGGGGAACGTGATACATAGGGACCAGAAGCCGTCGAATGTTCTCATCGATAGTGCTTGCAGGTGAGTGGAAAAGCCTGTTGTTTAGAATGCTCGTAGTATTTTTTTTCATCTCGAGCTCATCGGTGCTTCGGAAGGCACGTCAAGCCGTTGCTCCTGCGCCTGATCTCTCTACGGTCGTGTCAGATTACTGTCCCACTGTATGATATTGTGGGAATATGAAGTGCACCTGCATTGCACACGCTGATTGTAAGATCGGCCGCCATGGTCGAAAAACGGCCGCAAGGGTATATTATTTTGTACTTTTTAATGATTATGTACGCACTAGGGTTGCTATTACTTGACTACTGTGCGTAACTTGACTCTCAGAAGGTGCAGATAAATAAAAGTCCGAAGGTCACTAATGATTGTATTTGCCAAATATTCATTACACGAATTTAGATACGAATTAATACAATTATAATGAGTTGAGATGGGAATGCGAGTTAGCTAGGAGCGCGACGGGGAACGACTGGCGATGATGCCGTCCTGAGTCTCGCTCGCGGTCTTATACGCTAAGTCAGCGAAATACAATGTTGTGTCCCTACAATTAGTTTAAAGTAACTGCCTTCTTGGTGTAGTAGTTAGAGAGATTTACTCCAAAACCTCCGGTCGGGGGCTCAAATTCTGCGAGGAACAGTTTCATTATGTGCAGGTTTTCCGAATCTGCTGTGGACATTTCAGGTTTGAATCACCTAATTGTCCGATAAGAATTGTGATCCTGTGTGCTTCGGAAGGCACGTTAAGCCGTTAGTCCCGACTGTGATCCTAATATTCTGGATTCTCTTGCAAGTGTTTCGGAGGTCAGACGGCTGTCGCAATTGGCTGTTACATAACCAGGCTGGTCAATTCAAGATCATAGTGCTCGCCCTTACCCTTGGGCTCCGATCCGAGGCAATAGTCGAAGATGCAACCAGTACAGGCGCTAGGAAGAAGGTGATCGTTACGTATACAAGTTCTCATTGATTGATATCCTCAGGGTGAAACTAGCAGACTTTGGCCTAGCGCGGTCTGTGTCCAGTATGTACTCTGGTGGGGAGGATGGAGCAGACCCTTGTCTGACGGATTACGTCGCGACTCGCTGGTACAGGGCTCCGGAGATACTTATTGCGAGCAAGAGGTGAGTGGTTGTCGTTTAATTTAGTTGTAGCTTTCCCCAACTGTGCTCTGAAGACCTTACTCACCAAAAGAAACATAGAACAACAGCCATGAAGTGCTATTTCGATGTCTTCATTTTTATGGAAGTTAGGCTCTTATCCGGGTGAGCTCATTTGAGTGCAAATTTAATTTTATCATGACCTCTTTTAAAATATGTAGTAAGTGTAGGAACACACTATGCTGTAATCACGCGACCGGAGTTCGGTTGAAATGCATTTTCCATACAAAATTCGGACGTAAATTTAGCCGCGTAATTTTGGTCGGTTTTTTTCTGCATAGTGTGTGTAGTGTGTAGCATTTGGGAGCTCCATTCTTGTCTTCAGTTTAACCACACCAAAATTTTGTTCATGTACAGTTTGTAATTGATTAAAATGACGAAGTAATCGCTGCCTTTCTATTGCACTCACATTCTTAAAGCACTGTAATCGTTTGCAGAAACAATCTTCTCCGTGTTCATGACTTTGTAATCGGATTTGCTTCATAACATCTTTTATTCGTCCTTTGCGTATTTTTTTCCGGTCAGGCGATTTAACGTGCGTATCTTCCTCACTACTCGACATTGCAATAATACTGTTTCATTAGATTAATAGATACAGTGTATTCAAAGCGAAAAAAAACAATGCAGTGGCTTCACTCAACTTTTTAGGTTACGTTATGAAAAAACTAGACAACTCAAAGTGTCAAAATGACAACGACGGTTTTTAACGTTTGAAGCGCGGACATAACCGTTTCTTGCCATGGACAAACAAATACAAATTGTACTATAACAGTTGACTACGATGATTTTACCCAATTCTGATTTTTGTAATAAAATGTTTCCCTAAAAAGCTAACAGATGGCATTAAAAAGTAAGTTTCACAAAAAAGGTGACATTCATTGTTTTTCCCGTGTGGTCTTCATATCATTTGCCTACTTTACGATTTATTCAATTCCAACTCCTCGTCCGCAGCTACACCAAAGGCATCGACATGTGGTCCCTTGGCTGTATCCTGGGGGAGATGTTGACCGGGAAGCCACTGTTCCCTGGTACTTCTACTGTTAACCAGGTCGAGCGTATCATGTCAGCGCTACCGAAGCCTTCGTCGGAAGGTGAGTTTATTGAACTTTCCTAATGTAGGTACATATTCATAGAACTATGTACTTGTTTTTGTATCCGCCTGTTCCATCTACCTCTATCCTGTCCTACCACGTACAATGGGGAAGAGAAGTTTAGACTTTTTTAGTGTGATAGATATATTTGGAGTATTCCGAGAAAAACATGTCTATCACACCAACAACTTATCATATCGGTTAACACACCGTTCTGCAAATTAGTATTTTCTCTTTTTCCTCTTTTAAGCCCTTTTTATTTTAGTAGACTGTAAAGAGAACTAACGTAAAACAAGAAAGAAGGTACTAAAATTCAGATCTAATGTGTTGAACCTTAAGAAGACCTTCATAAAGCCTTCGTCTTAATCGTCTTCTGTCTTCTTTCGCCAGACATAGCAGCCGTATGTAGCGGCTACGGCTCCTCCCTGATCCGCGAGCAGGCCGCCACCAACGGCCTGGGCGCCTCTCTTCCAGCACTGCTCTCCTGCGCTCCCAGAGACGCGGCAGACCTAGTGCAGCGGCTGCTGGTGTTCAACCCAGCGCGCCGCCTCAGTGCGGAGCGAGCTCTAGACCACGAGTACGTGGGCAAGTGAGTATATCCTGCCGTGACAGATATAGCAGCAGACTGCGATCCCATAGCCTTGGGGGAGTCGCTACCAGGCGTTTATCCACAGGACTGGAAGCTCTCCGCCTCCACCGGTTCTGTTCTCCTGTGTCCCTGGTGCCTTCATACTAGAACTTCTATTCTGCGCTCCCGGAGACGCAGTAGCAGCTTACCGCGGAGATTGCGCTGGACCACGATGACATAGGCAAGGCAAGTGAGTATGCCCTGACGTGACAGGCATAGTAGTAGACTGCGGTCACCATAGGCCTGGGGTCCTCTCTCCCAGCACTCTTTCCTGTGCTCCCAGAGACGCAGCAGACCTGGTGCAGCGGCTCCTGGTGTTCAACCAGGCGCGCCGCCTCAGTGCCGAGAGGGCGCTGGACCACGAGTACGTGGGCAAGTGAGTATGCCCTGACGTGACAGGAATAGCAGCAGACTGCGGTCACCAGAGGCCTGGAGGCGTCGCTATGAGGCGCTTAAGCACAGGCCTAGGAGCCTCTCTTCCAGCTCTGTTTTCTTGTGCTACTCGCGAGTCGCGACGCAGCAGACCTGGTGCAGCTGCTTCTGGTGTTCAATCCAGCAGGTGGAATCATGACTTAAGGTTTTGTCTGATTTGGTCCATCTTTTATCATCTCATGAACATTATCAACTCTACAAGGGTCGCTGATGCTTTGCCTTCCTTTAAGACCATCTCCAACTGAGCTTATAATACCACTTCAGATTTTATGTTTTACGAATTCAGTGTAGGATCCTCCCCAATGGAATGGAATGAGTATACTACAATACCCTTAATAACAGCTAATTTACTGTAGTCATCAAACTAATAAGTTTCTTTTCGCCAAGATTCCACCGGGAGCGGGACGAGCCGATCCTGCCGTCAGACGTGCTACTGCCTCTGCGCGACGACAAGCAGATGTCGGTGGACGACTACAGGAACAAGCTGTACAGCATCATGGCGAAGGGATCCCATACCAACGGACACGTCAAGAGGATGCAGCCGAGGTAAGGTACCGTGGCTCTTGGAGGGCAACTTCAGGAGTCACAGTGGCCCTAGCAGATTTTGCATTTTGTTTTTTTTGTTTCCACCCGCGACGTTGGTTAGAGATGAAGTTAGCCCCATTACCGTCAGTAACATCTAAAAGTTTATCACATGGATTCCTCTGAATCAATGGTCTTTACCATCAAACCGACTAAGTACTTGTCAGCAGATTTCAAGAGAATATTTTCATGTCTTCCAAGCTCCTATATGACCTGACCTCCAATTATTAAAATCTACATTTTTTTCTATTATTATAGTGCTCAAAATCACACTCTGCCGAGCACCACGGCTAAAAGCAGCAAGTCCTATGACGCTGATCTGGCCCGGGCTTCTAAACCGAAGCACGTCAGCTCCTCCGCTGACCAGAAGACCAGGACTAGGATAGTGAGGCCGGAGAGACCTCTTAAAGAATACAGGTGAGTGGTGGACGAAAAACCATTTGATTAAGAAGTAATCTACCAGATAAATAACTTTAAGGATTTGAAGACAATGACGAGCTTATTTGGCAATGGGTGATCGGTGAAGGCACTGATTATTGAGTTGAACAACTTCTTTACTGATAAAGATAAATACATTTATAGAAACACTCAGACCAATCGTGCAGTGGCAGCTTAGAAAATTACAACCCCATTTCTCCCCATGTGGATTGAGTGAACCTGAAGTAGACCTTCACACTAGCAGAAGATAGAAAACAAAATTATTTTCTCCTCCTCTCACAGGTCCGACCAGACCATCCCAAAACCGATGCGAGCGACCCGAACCTACGAGCACCAGTGGTTCGAGACCAGCCACTGCCAGGGCGACTACTTCCAACCGCTGACGCGCGCCAGTCCGTCCTCCACCGGCGCGGGGAGCGGCTCCAAGGCGGCGCTGCAGCGGAGACGCAACTCCACCTCGTTCTCCACGGCCGCGCTGGACTCGGATGGGGGGGCGGCGCATGCGGTGATCACTGCGTCTGCGTTACTTGATCTGCGCACCAGCATACGGTGAGTAAAGACTCCAGCCTAACTTCCTTCTAGGTTCTAGGTGTCTTACAATGCCCAGAACCAAAGCAACGGGTTCTGAGTGTCTGCAGGTCTGTTTCGAAGAAGTATCTGGTAGGTCGCTAAGCAGATGCTTCAGGGTTAGAGCCACCCCATACTAGTGTCTTTCGAGGATCATTGGCACCTATCTCTGCGCTGTTGATTCTCCGGCGAAGTGTCTTAAAGCCCATGTTGCCGTCCTGATGCATCAGAGTAAGACTTTCCCTCACAAGCATGTATCAAGCGCCACACACCGCGCTTCCCCAGTGGTTCGAGACGAGCCACTGCCAGGGCGACTACTTCCGACCAGTGACTCGCGCCAGTCCGTCCTCCACCGGCGCGGGGAGCGGCTCCAAGGCGGCGCTGCAGCGGAGACGCAACTCCACCTCGTTCTCCACGGCGGCGCTGGACTCGGGCGGGGGGGCGGCGCATGCGGTCATCACTGCGTCTGCGTTGCTTGATCTGCGCACCAGCATACGGTGAGTAAGAGAGTAGAGAGTCGAGTTCCTGCTTTACTTGAGTGTTCCTTCTGTGTAGTTTCTAGGTGTCTTACAATCCCCAGAACTAAAGCAACGGATTCTGACTGTCTTACATAAAATCGCCAGGTCTGTCATCACTGCCTCGGCTCTGCTTGATCTGCGCACCAGCATACAGTGAGTGAGATAATGTTTCCTTCTAGGTGTCTTGTGACTGTGCTGATTCTTTTCATGCAGTGACTGAGGACCATACCTATTTGTCTTGAATGGGGACTATGCGTCCTTACTTTGTTTCTAGGTTACTTATAGGTGGCTTTGCTGATTCTTCAGTCTTTTAGGTCGTCCTCATTGTCTTCGGGCTGCTGATAACTTCGGCGTAAATCAGAGAGCTTAAGAGAGCTTCTGGTATCGAGTTGCTGGCTCCAATAAGCTACTTATCTAAGTGTCTTTCGGCCTAGACAGCTGTGCTGAGTCATTCTTGGCAGCTGTGCCGAGTCTTATCAGTAAGACACTCCCTCACAAGCGTATATCAAGCGTCGCACCCCACGCTGCATCAGTGGTCCGAGACCAGCCACTGCCAGGGCGACTACTTCCAGCCGGTGACGCGCGCCAGTCCGTCCTCCACCGGCGCGGGGAGCGGCTCCAAGGCGGCGCTGCAGCGGAGACGCAACTCCACCTCGTTCTCCACGGCGGCGCTGGACTCGGACGGGGGGGCGGCGCATGCGGTGATCACTGCCTCGGCTCTGCTTGACCTGCGCACCAGCATACGGTAAGTAAGAGAGTAGAGAGTCGAGTTCCTGCTTTACTTGAGTGTTCCTTCTGTGTAGTTTCTGGGTGTCTTACAATGCCCAGAACCAAAGCAACGGGATCTGAGTGTCTTTCATAGGTTCTGCAGGTCGAAGAAGCTCGTTTTCTAGGTATCTATCAATCGCTGAGCAGATGCTTCAGGGTTAGAACCACATCGTTCAGGTGTTTTTCCAGGGTCATCAGCACCTACCTCGGCGCTTTTGGTCGTCCGGCGTAAAAACAAAGTTTCTAGGTAAGCTACATACAGTGGGACACTGGCTCGAAGAAACCATGTTTCTAAGTGTCTTACAATCCATGATGCCGTCCTGTGCCCGTAGCCAAGATGCCACTTTGACGAATTCGCCATACGGTTTCGTCGCGACTTATATTGCCCTCCCGCACACCTACTATTGATATGAGCGGGATGGTGATATAAGTCGCTACGAAAGCGTCTGGCGAATTCGTTAAAGTGGCATCTTGGCTAGCCTACCTGATGCATCAGAGTAAGACACTCCCTCACTAGCGTTTATCAAGCGTCACTCCGCGCGCTGCAGCACTCTCCTGAACTCACGAGCACCAGTGGTTGGAGACCAGCCATTGCCAGGGCGACTAATTCCAGCCGGTGACGCGCGCCAGTCCGTCCTCCACCGGCGCGGGGAGCGGCTCCAAGGCGGCGCTGCAGCGGAGACGCAACTCCACCTCGTTCTCCACGGCGGCGCTGGACTCGGACGGGGGGGCGGCGCATGCGGTCATCACTGCCTCAGCTCTGCTTGATCTGCGCACCAGCATACGGTGAGTAAGATAAGGTTTCCTTCTAGATGTCTTGTGACTGTGCTGATTCTTTTCATGCAGTGAAGACCATCCATACTTTGGAGGAGTTTTGTTCCTATGTGTCTTGAATGGGAACTATGCTTCCTTACTCTGTTTCTAGGTTACCTATAGGTGGCTATGCTGATTCTTGAGGGTTAGAAACACCTTACACTAGTGTCTTTCTAGTGTCGTCATCATGGTCTTCGGGCTGCTGATTCTTCGGCGTAAAACAGAACTTTTGGGAGAGCTTCTGATACTGGCTTCAATAAGCTATGTATCTAAGTGTCTTTCAGCCTAGACAGCTGTGCTGAGTCATACCAGGCAGTTGTCCTGAATCATTTTAAAAAACACTCCTCACAACCATGTATCAAGCATCGTCCGTCCTCCACCGGCGCGGGGAGCGGCTCCAAGGCGGCGCTGCAGCGGAGACGCAACTCCACCTCGTTCTCCACGGCGGCGCTGGACTCGGATGGAGGAGCAGCTCATGCGGTGATCACTGCCTCAGCTCTGCTTGATCTGCGCACCAGCATACGGTGAGTAAAGACTCAAGCTTTACTTCCATTTAGGTTCTAGGTGTCTTACAACCCCCAGAACCAAAGCACCGGGTTCTAAGTGTCTTAAATAGGATCTGCAGGTCTGCCTGGAAAAAACACGGTTTCTATGTACCTGATAGGTAGCTGAGCAGATGCTTCAGGGTAAGAACCACCTTATACTAGTGGGTCAAGGGTCATCAGCCTTACTACTACTGTAGGATCTACTGTTCTGTTCGAAGAAGCTCGGTGTCTAGGTATGTAATAAGTCGCTGAGCAGATGTTAGTCTGCTGCAGTCAGCTGAGCTGTTTTCGAGGGTCACCGGTACCTACCTCTGCGCTGTTGATTTTTTGACGTCAAAACAAAGCTTCTAGGTAAGCTACATACAGTGGGACACTGGCTCGAAGAAACCATGTTTCTAAGGTCTTTTATCCTTTTGCCGTCCTGATTCATCAGAGTAAGACACTCCCTCACTAGCGTCTATCAAGCGTCGCACCCTGCGCTGCAGCAGTGGTCTCGTCTCCTCGTGGTGAGCGGCTCCAAGGCGGCGCTGCAGCGGAGACGCAACTCCACCTCGTTCTCCACGGCGGCGCTGGACTCGGATGGGGGGGCGGCGCATGCGGTGATCACTGCCTCGGCTCTGCTTGATCTGCGCACCAGCATACGGTGAGTGGGAACTCGAGAAGATACTTTAGATAATGTTTCATTCTTCTAGGTGTCTTGTGACTGTGATTCTTTTCATGCGGTGACTGAGGACCCCATACCTTGGAGAAGTTTTGTTCCTATGTGCCTTGACTTTGTTTCTAGGTTACTCATAGGTCGCTATGCTGATTCTTCAGGGTTAGAAACACCTTACACTTGTGTCTTTCTAGTGCCGTCATCACTGTCTTCAAGCTTCTGATTATTCGCAGTAATACAGAAATTTTGGGGGAGCTTCTGATATCGGGATGCTGGATGCAATAAGCTATGTATCTAAGTGTCTTTCAGCGTAGACAGTTGTGCTGAGTCATACCAGGTAGCTGTCCTGAATCATTTTAGTAAGACACTCCTCATTAGCATGTATCAAGCATTGTCCGTCCTCCACCGGCGCGGGGAGCGGCTCCAAGGCGGCGCTGCAGCGGAGACGCAACTCCACCTCGTTCTCCACGGCGGCGCTGGACTCGGACGGGGGGGCGGCGCATGCGGTGATTACTGCGTCTGCGTTGCTCGACCTGCGTACCAGCATACGGTAAGTCAAGCAGACTCAAGATACTGCCTTACTGAAGTGTTCCTTACTTCCTTCTAGTTCTAGGTGTGTTACAATGCCCAGGACCATAGCAGCGGTTTCATAGGATTTGCAGGTCTGTCTCAAAGAAGCTCGGTTTCTAGGTATCTTTAAAACTAAAACAACGGGTTCTGAGTGACTTACATAGGATCAACAGGTCTCTCTCGAAGAAGCTCGGTTTCTAGGCATCTGATAGGTTGCTGAGCAGATGCTTCAGAGTAGGGTCACCTCATTCTAGCGTCTTTCGAGGGTCATCGGTTTTTGGGTAAGTTACCAATAGCGGGACGCTGGCTCGAAAGACCATGTTTCTAAATGTCTTACAGCGCATGCTACCGTCCTGATGCATCAGAGTAAGACACTCCCTCTCTAGCGTATATCAAGCTTCACACCCCCCGCTGCAGCAGTCTCCCGAACACACGAGCACCAGTGGTTCGAGACCAGCCACTGCCAGGGCGACTACTTCCAGCCGGTGCCGCGCGCCAGTCCGTCCTCCACCGGCGCGGGGAGCGGCTCCAAGGCGGCGCTGCAGCGGAGACGCAACTCCACCTCGTTCTCCACGGCGGCGCTGGACTCGGACGGGGGGGCGGCGCATGCGGTGATTACTGCCTCTGCGTTGCTTGACCTGCGTACCAGCATACGGTAAGTAAGAGAGTAAAGAGTCGCGTTCCTGCTTTATTTGAGTGTTCCTTCTGTGTAGTTTCTAGGTGTTTACAATGCCCAGAACTAAAGCAACGGGTTCTGTGTGTCTTACATAGGATCTCCAGGTCTGTCATCACTGCCTCGGCTCTGCTTGATCTGCGCACCAGCATACGGTGAGTGAGATAATGCTTCCTTCTAGGTGTCTTGTGACTGTGCTGATTCTTTTCATGCAGTGACTGAGGACCATACCTTGGAGAAGGTTTGGTACTATGTGCCTTGAATTGGGACTTTGCCTCCTTACTTTGTTGCCAAAGTACTTATAGGTGGCCGTGCTGATTCTTCACGTATAGAAACACCTCACACTTGTGTCATTCTAATGTCATCATTAGCATCTTCGGGCTGCTGATTCTTCGGCGTAAAACAGAGATTTTAAGAGAGCGGGATGCTGCCTCCTAAAAGCTATGTATCCAAGTGTCTTTCAGCGTAGACAGTTGTGCTGAGTCATTTAGACAGCCGTGCCGAGTCTTTTCAGTAAGACACTCCTCACTAGCGTGTATCAAGCATCGTCCGTCCTCCACCGGCGCGGGGAGCGGCTCCAAGGCGGCGCTGCAGCGGAGACGCAACTCCACCTCGTTCTCCACGGCGGCGCTGGACTCGGACGGGGGGGCAGCGCATGCGGTGATCACTGCGTCTGCGTTGCTTGATCTGCGCACTAGCATACGGTGAGTAAAGATTCAAGCTTTACTTCCATCTAGGTTCTAGGTGTCTTACAATGCACAGAACCAAAGCAACGGGTTCTGAGTGTCTTACGTAGGACCTGCAACTGTCTGTCTCGAAGAATCTCGGTTTCTAGGTATCTGTAAGTCGCTGAGCAGATGCTTCAGGGTTAGACCCACCTCATTCTAGCATTTTTCAGGGTTATCAGCACCTACTTCTGCGCTGTTGATTCTTTGGCGTGAAAACAATGTTTTTAGGTAAGCTACCGATAGCAGGACGCTGGCTCGAAGAAACAATGTTTCTAAGTGTCTTACAGAGCCCATGTTGCCGTCCTGATGCATCAGAGTAAGACACTCCCTCACAAGAGCATATCAAGCGGCACACACCCCGCTGCAGCAATCTCCCGAACCTACGAGCACCAGTGGTTCGAGACCAGCCACTGCCAGGGCGACTACTTCCAGCCGGTGACGCGCGCCAGTCCGTCCTCCACCGGCGCGGGGAGCGGCTCCAAGGCGGCGCTGCAGCGGAGACGCAACTCCACCTCGTTCTCCACGGCCGCGCTGGACTCGGATGGAGGAGCAGCCCATGCGGTCATTACTGCGTCTGCGTTGCTTGACCTGCGCACCAGCATACGGTGAGTAAAGACTCGAGAAGATACTTTAGATAAGGTTTCATTCTTCTAGGTGTCTTGTGACTGATTCTTTTCATGCGGCGACTGAGGACCCCATTCCTTGGAGAAGTTTTGTTCCTATGTGCCTTGACTTTGTTTCTAGGTAACTCATAGGTGGCTGTGCTGATTCTTCAGGGTTTGAAACACCTTACACTAGTGTCTTTCCAGTGTCATCATCATCGTCTTCGGACTGCTGATTCTTCGGTGTAAAACAGAGATTTTGGAGGAGCTTCTGATACCGGGATGCTGGCTCCAATAAGCTATGTATCTAAGTGTCTTTCAGCGTTGACAGTTGTGCTGAGTCATTTTAGGCAGCTGTGACGAGTTATTTCAGTAAGACACTTCCTCACAAGCGTATAGGTATCAAGCGTCACACCCCGCGCTGTAGCAGTATCCCGAACACACGAGCACCAGTGGTTCGAGACCTCCCACTGCCAGGGCGACTACTTCCAGCCGGTGACGCGCGCCAGTCCGTGCTCCACCGGCGCGGGGAGCGGCTCCAAGGCGGCGCTGCAGCGGAGACGCAACTCCACCTCGTTCTCCACGGCGGCGCTGGACTCGGATGGGGGGGCGGCTCATGCGGTGATCACTGCGTCTGCGTTGCTTGATCTGCGCACCAGCATACGGTAAGTAAGATAAGGTTTCCTTCTAGATGTCTTGTGACTGTGCTGATTCTTTTCATGCAGTGTCTTGAATGGGAACTCTGCTTCCTTACTCTGTTTCTAGGTAACTTATAGGTGGCTTTGCTGATTTTTCAGTCTTTCTAGTGTCTTCCTCACTGTCTTCGGGCTGCTGATACTTCGGCGTAAAACAGAGAATTTGGGAGAGCTTCTGATACTGGGATGCTGGCTCCAATAAGCTATGTATCTTAGTGTCTTTTAGCCTAGACAGCTGTGCTAAGTCATACCGGGTAGCTGTCCTGAATCAATTTAGTAAGACACTCCTCAAAACCATGTATCAAGCATCGTCCGTCCTCCACCGGCGCGGGGAGCGGCTCCAAGGCGGCGCTGCAGCGGAGACGCAACTCCACCTCGTTCTCCACGGCGGCGCTGGACTCGGACGGGGGGGCGGCGCATGCTGTCATCACTGCGTCTGCGTTGCTTGATCTGCGCACCAGCATACGGTGAGTGAGATAAGGATCCTTCTAGGTGTCTTGTGATTGTGCTGATTCTTTTCATGCAGTGAAGACCATCCATACCTAAGAGGAGTTTTGTTCCTATGTATTTTGAATGGGGACTATGTTTCCTTACTCGGTTTCTAGGTTACCTATAGGTGGCTATGATGATTCTTGAGGTATATAAGCACCTCACACTAGTATCTTTCTAGTGACGTCATCACCTTCTTCGGGCTGCTGATTCTCCGGCGTAAAACAGACATTTTGGGAGAGCTTTTGATACTGGCTTCAATAAGCTATGTATCTAAGTGTCTTTCAGCCTAGACAGAGCTGTGCTGAGTCATACCAGGTAGCTGTCCTGAATCATTTTAGTAAGACAATCCTCACTAGCATGTATCAAGCATCGTTCCTCCTCCACCGGCGCGGGGAGCGGCTCCAAGGCGGCGCTGCAGCGGAGACGCAACTCCACCTCGTTCTCCACCGCGGCGCTGGACTCGGACGGGGGGGCAGCTCATGCGGTGATCACTGCCTCTGCGTTGCTTGATCTGCGCACTAGCATACGGTGAGTAGACTCTAACCTTCTTCCTTCTAGTTTCTAGGTATCTTACAATGCCCAGAACCAAAGCAACGGGTTCTGAGTGCATTGCATAGGATCAGCAGGTCTGTCTCGAAGAAGCTCGGTTTCTTGGTATCTGTATGTCACTGAGCGGATGCTTTAGTGTGAGGGCTACCTCATTCTAGCGTCTTTCGAGGGTCATCGGTTTTTAGGTAAGTTACCGATATCGCGACGCTGGCTCAAAAGACCATGTTTCTAAGTGTCTTACAGCCTATATTGCCGTCCTGATGCATCAGAGTAAGATACTTCATCACAAGCGTATATCAAGCGTCACACCCAGCACTGCAGCAGTCTCCCGAACACACGAGCATCAGTGGTCCGAGACGTCCCACTGCCAGGGCGACTACTTCCAGCCGGTGACGCGCGCCAGTCCGTCCTCCACCGGCGCGGGGAGCGGCTCCAAGGCGGCGCTGCAGCGGAGACGCAACTCCACCTCGTTCTCCACGGCGGCGCTGGACTCGGATGGGGGGGCGGCGCATGCGGTGATCACTGCCTCGGCTCTGCTTGACCTGCGCACCAGCATACGGTGAGTGGGAATTCAGGAACATGCCTGTGAACAGGGTTTCCTTCTAGGTGTCTTCTGAATGTGTCGATTCTTTTTGTGCGGTGACTGAGGAAAAGGACATGGCCAACACTGGTAGGAACGTTTGCCTAGATACCAACTTCATTTGCCACAAACATTTCTTACTGGATTAGACTCGTGCCTATCAGAACATTCAATAACATTAACATTAAAGTCCAAGAACTTGTGGTTATGATTATACTATACAGACACGCAAAGATTGCAAAAAACATTTCAATCCCTTTGAACTACTACTTTGTGGGGATTTGTGGCGGGATAAAGGGGTCGTCACATAACTGTTAAGTGTCATTCTCAGTAGCTATCGAATACTTTATTCCTTCCTTTTTTCCGACAGACCACCAGTACGATAGCTTGAAGGACCAAATATTCCTGCCTGCCTACCCACGGGACGCCTCGATGACAACTAAGATTGCGTACGGCTCTACAATCTATGCGATATTCAAAGCCACTCAGAGTTGGATTAACCCTGTAAGCAGTAGGTACAATTTTTGGGCACCTTTTCTTTGCCCACTCTGTCTGACTTTATCATGTGATGTATTTTTTAGCCCTCTACCTACAATCCTGAATACATAAGTTTCGGAATTATTGCGCTACAAATTATTGATATCGTTAGCTGCGAAAGCTAACAGAATGCACCCAACGATACGGGGACTCCAACAACGTGAATGAAGTTCAGTTGCGTTCCAAAGGATTATAATTATTTATTTGTTCTCATATTAGATTGACTGTTCCGTATGTATTAAATGGTACATGGGTTGAAAAAAAAAGAGAATAGTACCTATTGTTGGTTGCTCTTTTGATCCATAAAACTTTATTTTTACTTTATTTTCGATCCATAAAACATTATTTTGCAGACTGCAGTGGGATTCTGGGCCCCTAGGCAATTGCTTACTATGTCTAATGGTTAATCCTGCTCTAAACCCACCCAATATAGGAGCTTGTAATGTATCTATGTACTTGAGTCACCTAGAAAGGTGGCTGCGCATAGTCTTAATTTTTATAATGAGTTTATTTCATATTATATGACCAAGAATTCGACGACATTTTATTTTACATCAGATGTTAGCATATTCTCCCGAATTGATATTAAAGGTGTCTTATAATAATTTTAATTAAGGATTTAAATTATGTAAATAATGACGACTTCAAGATACGCCTGTTCTAGTTTCTAAGGCTGGTCGAATGACATTTTTACTGTTATTATAAATATGTTTTGTTTGAGTTATTTCCAATCTTTTTGAACCATAAAGATTCTGAATATAAACTTCTTTTTGTAGTTATGTATGTATATATTTTTCATAGCGTTACCCTGCTAGTCCTAGAAAATCTTGATGAAAGAAATTTTCCGTCCAAAAAAGATATTTTTAAATTTATTGTTTAGTCATGGTTAGACAATGTGCCTCGAGTTTTCGTGGCTACGAAAATTTTCATGAATGGTAAGAAAGTTTTTGACCAGATTATAATAAGAATATGACGAATAATATAGACAAATTGGATTGATCTGGGGTGGACGTTTTGACAAAGAATTTAAAACTCGGGATAGTACAACTCTTGTTCAAATGCGACTTTAATGTAAAATTATTCTAGTCTATAAAACTTAATGAATTTAGAATATATTAGTACATTATCTATTAATGTTTCATATTTCTATTAACGATTGTCTTGCACATATGTGACTTAATATACAGTAGATCTGGTGAACTGTCAATAAATAATTAATAAACCTCTTACATAAGGCTAAAAATTCACTGCCAGTAAAATAGTCAATGGGGCCGCTAAGGCTTTTGTATTATACAAATTATTCATCCACGATACAAAAATTAAGTCCATAGACCAATTTATTAACTACATAATATTTGCTCAGATTTAAAGAAAGCGAACTAGTCATTATTGATATATGCGTTTTTTTTAATAAAGCGATTTTTATCACGCATAATTATCAGGCGTGCAGGTTCAAAAAACACGCATAGAGGTAAAATGCGTGAGAAAAATCACATAACTAAAAGCGTAATAAAGTATTGTACCTAGTGTATAGATTAACGTACCTATCTACTTATGTGTTTTTTGCTAATGTACATTTTAGTATATGCCGTGTAAAATGTTTGGACTAGATACGAAGGGTCTTTTGATAAATCCATTACAGCTAAGATGATGCCAGTGACAGTTTGCCTTCAAAGGAAAATCGATACGATTCTAAAGTGATAGGACCCTACGGAAAATGATAAAAACACCTAGTGGAAGTAATTGCCTTGAAATGAAGCTTAATATACTAACTAATATAAAGCTGAAAAGTTTGTTTGTATGTTTGTTTGTTTGAACGCGCTAATCCCAGAAAGTACTGGTCCGATTTGAAAAAATATTTTTGTGTTGGATAGTCCATTTGACGAGGAAGGCTTAAGGCTATTGTAAATCGAAATCCACGCGGACGGAGTCGCGGGCGGCCGCTAGTTTCGTATAAGCAGTACCTGTCACGGGGATCATCTAAGCTGAAATGGACATAAATTTAATAATTTCACCGTGCCTATTATTACTTTACTCTATGGTGCCTATTCGTAAATGCATTTTTGGTATTTCCGAATAGGTCATACGTAGGTAGTCGAAATTGGCGTAATATTGTTACGTCTTTTGGAAAATTATTAACTTAAGCATGCATGAATCACAAGAATTTAACTTGATAAATAATTCTCAAATTGTCGTTTTGGGTACCTATAAAAAGTAGAAGTTAATTTGTAAAACTTTTCAATGGCATGTGGGAACTATTTTCTTTTGTCGGATAAAGGGATAAACTTCTTAACAGACTCTTAACCCAATTTTGTCTAAATATAAGGGGTTTTGACTGAAGCTTAACTATCTTTTAAAGTATGACCAATTGCTCGGGTCCTGAGCGTGCCTTTAGACCTTAGAGGTCATTTGTTTTGACACTTTTGTATGTATTTTACAGAACTCAAATAAAACGGTTGTACATCATTTTTGTGTTTTATTGCTCTTACTTACGATATTCTTAATGTAAGATGAGTAAGGAAGACTCGAGATCAATGAATGAGGGAGAAGAACATGGTCGGATGCTTGGGACTAATAAAAAAAAACGGTTATTCCCTCTTGCCACCACAAGCATTGCCAAAATTCCCAGTTGCCAGTTGCCACCAAAGGTGGCTGAGGCAGTAATGCCCTCACTTTTCCTTTGCTGTACATTACTCGTTGAGGTATTGACTCTTATGTGGCGTATCGTTAATAAATGTTAGATTCCTGTTTATAGTAAAAACGGTGGGACAAATAAATAATTAAAGGTATTATTTGTATCCATGCACTTAACCTTTGAGATTCAGACCAAAAGTCCAATTCCTCGTGGTGTAATGGGCCAAAATAGTAATTTTGTCTTTAATTATATCTATAATAGTAATGTTCTGTAGCTACTGTAAACGACATACTGCAGAACTGAGTACCTAACGTCCATTATTGGTAGGTAATCTACAATCTGCACTTTAGTTTGAGAAAGTATAATTTGTTCATCGACAAAATCTGACATAATAACATAACGCTAGAAAAAAAAGGTGCCGTCACACGTCAAAGAATTTTTTACGACATTTATTATTAGTAACAGTGAAAAAAATAGTAAAAATGTTAGCAAAACCTCTGCTGATGCTTTGCTTCCTGCATTCTGCTCTGGCCATCAGGGTGGCGAAGAGTTTGGTGCCGGTGCTGACCATGGACAGCCCAGGTTCCACCGTGGCGAATAAGACTGTCAATGATCTTGAGGTAGGGCAGCCAATGATTGAACAGGGTTTCTCAAAAATTCACTGCAAAAAATAATGGCAAAGACGGAGGGGGCCTCAAAAAATCACGGATCCTTACGGGAATATACTTAAAACTGTATAACCGTTGGTTTAGAGATTGGAGAGATGTTATTAGCCCAAAAAACTGGGATTCGTGGCTTCGAATCCGGCTAGGGCAAAATGTGTGATGAGTCTGACTGATGAGTGATGATAAATAATGGAAATTGAATAAGAGTGATAAGTAGATGTATGTAAAAAATATTTTAGAAGGTAAGTTAAATGATTATCTGGTTGGCTATTGTTTTTAGTACCTCCCATTCATATCGCTGATAGAAAAAGACAAAGACACAAGTGAGTATTGGAGGGAGACCGAGATACTTTCCCTCGTACGATCTAAGGAGAGGGATATAGGTAAGTTCATTTGTATTTGTTTTAATACTTACGCTATCGTACTTACAAAGGGCAGGCAAGGCAAAGAATATTGTATTTAAAATACCTTTTTAACGATACCCCACACGATGGGGTAAGTCGTTTTTTTTTTTTCGAATTTACTTTTTGATGTATCGGAGGGGGGCAAAAATAATTATTTTTCGATTATTTTAAAAACCAATTCTTGAATTATCACTATGCATCTCTCCACCAATTTTCGTGGCAATCGGTTCAGAAACGGCGGAGAACGAGCCAGGACAGACAGACAGACATGACGAAACTATAAGGGTTCCGTTTTTTGCCATTTGGCTACGGAACCCTAAAAACCAGTGGATAGCTCGCAGTTGCCCACAATACACGATTTAAATCTATGCACACTACTACATTGAAATTTTATAATCCAGAATGTGTTTTTTTATTCCTATGAAACTAATTTTTAATGTACTTTTCTCAACAATTTTATTAAGCAAACAGACAGTTTGTTGTGCCTCTTCTTGTACGATGACTTCAGCAAAATATCTATCTTTGCCCTATCGTGGCACATTACTTTACTACACACTACAGACACTTTACATTTTCAGACTATGATAAATGCGAGCAAAGTAGACCTGCATCAATGTTGATACAGATGCCGTCCAGAAGAACGGTGAGGCCGATATGCAAGGGCAGAGTTGGTAAGAGATTTGAGTTGGTCTTAAATAATATTAAATAAATTAATTCCTTGGACTAACACACCAATTGCCCAGCTCCAACTAAGCTCGAAGCTTGTACTATGGACGCTAGGGAACGGATAGACATACTTAAATACTTATATAAACATCCATAACTCGAGAACGAATGCTGATGTTGATCACACAAACATTTGCCCCTAGCGGGATTCGAACCCGCGACCCTTGGTTTTGTAGCCAGGGACCGTTAGACCAACGGGCCCGTCATCGACCGAATGAACATAGACATCGACCCTGCTGCAGCGGACGCCGTTCGTACGTGGGCTTAGGGTGCTCAACATTATGGCTGACAGGCTGAGCAACTTGATTTATTTGCGAGTTCACCGAGTAAGCTCATAGAATGCGCTATATACATTGTTTCTACTGCACCATCGCATTAGGTCTTCCTGTAATGATTGTGTAAGTGTGTTTGTGAATAAATAAATAAATAAATAAATAAAATAAATTTGTACTCGAGTCATAATTCGCTCTCTCGAAATGGCATCTTGGCTAGCCCACCAGGTTACCTTAACCGAAAACCTAAGGGGGATGTGCAGTAGCCTTCCGCTGTGTAACCGTTTATCATATTCACCAAGTAGCTTGACGAATGTGAATTAGGCATTTCCCCTTTTTTAATGAATTCAAACAAGGAATATTTATTTTATTCCAGACTACCAGCTGTGTCCTCAGTGTCCTCATTTCAATAACCAGACTGAATGTGAACTGTTCAGGGATTCCTGCAGGTAAAGCCGGAAACTATATATTTCTAATCACCATTATATGCTATCCTTATACTAACAGTCATCTTGGATTTAGGGCATGAGTAATGGTTAAAACTCTATAGCATAAGTGAAATATGTGCAGTTTGGGATCGCAAAAGAAAATATAATACAACATTTTACATTTTATATCCTCTAGACCTCGATGGTCTAGTGACTAGTGGTTTAAGTGCCGGGCCATGGTCTCGAGGTCCTAGGTTCGATTACTGGTTCAGGCATTTTTTCCGAACACAGCTCGGGTTTGTGATCGACAATTTGGCAAGCGTGGCGATTAAGCCAAAACACCTATTTGGAACGAAAACATGATTTCCAATGAGTTAGGCCTTTGCCCTGCAGGGGGACATTAATAGGCTGATACTTTACTTCGCTTCATACTCTAGGGAGAGGCGAGTTTTCCCCTCTGAATACAATTACTATTGCGATGACAAGTATGGAAAATGGCGAACCATGTTCCTGCCAGCTGATTATTCTCAATGCAGGTGCTGCGACGAATGTATTTTTTATCGAGGTTAGTTTCTAGAATATTCTTAGTCTAATCTATAATTGGTTAACAAAACAAACTCCTTTCTACAGTATTGTTTATTTCCAGAACTGGACCAATCTTGCATGGAAGATGAATATAACTTCGAAACAGAAGAGTTCTTGCCAGTTACGACGATAGGTAACTTACATTATACTTAGGTACATAGTAGATTTCACGGCTATTTAATATTTAAAATGTATGAAGGTCTTGACCGCTATTTTTCGATCTTAGTGTTAATTTGGTTTATTGTTTTGGGTTTATTACGATGTTTCAGATTTTAGAGCTGGCTGTAATCCCTACTGGGGTCACCCTGAGCAAGAATTTCGGGCTTTGCGATGTGACAGGAATCTACGAAGATGTAAGATTCTGTTTAAGTTTTTGCAAGCGTTTACTTAACACCTTTTTCACCACTATAACGTAATGCCTATTTTTACAGGTGTACCAGTTTCAGTTCCAACCATACCTAATGAAACACTGCAAATGTAAGGTCTAAATACAGCTTTTTTCTAGCTTTTACTTTTGGTGCTAGGAGTGCAAGTCCAAGGAATTTATTAATTTATTTTATTTGTTTCCCCAGCCGCCGCACCTTTCGCTACGAGCCACCGACAGACGGGCAGGACTGTCCCGTCTCCTGCCGCGGCTACTCCTGCCGCCCCGGGCTGGTGCAGGAGCAGGAGTGCCCGCCCGGCGCCTTCCTGCCCGACAGGGAGCAGTGCAACTGCTGCGGCAGGTGCAGCTCCTACCAGCGTGAGTGCAGCACATTGTCTCCTGCCGCGGCTACTCCTGCCGCCCCGGGCTGGTGCAGGAGCAGGAGTGCCCGCCCGGCGCCTTCCTGCCCGACAGGGAGCAGTGCAACTGCTGCGGCAGGTGCAGCTCCTACCAGCGTGAGTGCAGCACACTGTCTCCTGCCGCGGCTACTCCTGCCGCCCCGGGCTGGTGCAGGAGCAGGAGTGCGCCTTACAGAAGACCACAGTGAAGCAGCACTTCGAAACTGTTGTGCTTTTTTGGTGAGAAAGGTCGCCGGAGCTCATTTGGGGAGGGTATGGGGTCTTAGAGGCAGGCAATACACCTGTGCGGTTGTTGATGTCCATGGGGAGCGGTGATCACTTCCTATCAAGTGAAACTCTCGTTCGTTCGCCTCTCTAGAGGATAAAAAGTATTTTTTCGTTGGTAGTTTTTATGGTTATGTACATTATATAATTATTTCAGTTTTATCATCCTCTTATTTTAGAAGTAAGAGGGGGGGGACACACTTTTATCCACTTTGGAAGGGTCTGTCACGCAAAGTATTCACTTTGGAAAAAAGTGATATTAGAAACCTTAATATATTTTTTTAAGACCTATTCATAGATACCCCACACGTATATGCTCAATGAAAAAAAATATTTCGAGTTTCAGTTCTGACTATGGGGACACCCCATTTTTTTATTTATTTTCTATAATCTATTTTCGTGTAAAAACCTTGTTGCGGTTCACAGAATACATCCCCTCACCAAGTTTCAACAGTATAGTACTTATAGTTTCGGAAAAAAGTGGCTGTGACAGACTGGCGATGGCGGACAGACAGACAGACAGACAGACAGACAGACAGACAGACATGACGAATCTATAAGGGTTCCGTTTTTTTGCCATTTGGCTACGGAACCCATAAAAGCATCTATGAAGAAACATTTTGGACTTTAAACCGCTCTTATCGTAGTGGCATAAGCGCTTCTATTGAACTGAAAGTTTTCATCATTAAGTGCTTCCGCACTGTGGTCAGAGATATCAAATTTTTCTTTATTTTGTCAAAATTAGAACTGAAGTAGATTATATCTTTTGTTACACAGAGCTGAATCAAAAATGTGCTGAATTTAAGAAGACCGTTCATGATGTCAACGGAACGAAAGAAATTGAGGTATATTAACTTTTTTACATTTAATTCACAGCATAATAATAGTTTGATACGACGTACATTTAAATATTATGTTGTCACTTGGAGAAGAATTGGCACTTGGCACTAAAAGCGACCGTCGCTTCAAATAGTGCCAATTACCGAGCGCCTCAAAGTATTGCGAGGGCATATCGAACGTTTTGAATCTATGCTCCATGCTACATCTTCTCATCTTCAAGGTGGAAGAGGAGTTCCTGGAGCCAGGCTGTGACGACGGGCTGGTCTGCCGCCAGGGGAAGTGCCAGGACATACACACAGTGGAGACGGCCATGGGCAGCCGCAAGAAGAGGGATGATCACAATGAACCCAATGGTGTGTATTTACGAGGCAAATGGCGCTATTAAGCTACAGAGAATAAATAAGATAGATTTATCTAAGAGTATTTTTAATGTTATGGGGAGACAAACGAACGAGAGGCGGTCACCTGACGGTAAGTGATCCCCGCTGCCCATGGACATCAACAACCGCACAGGGTAGAAGATGCGTTGCCTGCCTTGAAAACACCATCTCCCCAACTGAGCTCTGGCGAGCTTTATCACCAGCAGAAACATAGCGCAGCAGTCACGTAGTGCTACGAGTAGTACGAGTGTCGTAAAAGCTCCCTCCGTAAAAATGCTTAAAGAAAACGCCGTATCGTTTGTGTGACATTGACACACGTGATGACACCAGGCGTTGGTTGGTTGCAGTGTTGGTATAGAGAGTATCAAATGATATCAAATAACAAAACCAGGGGTCGCGGGTTCGAACTCGAATGTTTGTGTGATGAACATTGACATTTTGTAGTCGAGTCATGGATGTTTATACGATAAGTATTTAAGTGCGTCTATCCGTTCCCTAGCATCCATAGTACTAGCTTCAAACTCAGTTTGTAGGCGATTGGTGTTATAAGCCCAAGACATTTTTTTTAAAAGCCCTCATATTTTTATCAACTGTTTAGAGCCGTGCAAGCGTGAGCTGAAGTACTTCAAGAAGAAGTATGGACCTGACGGACACTTGCACTTTGATGCGCCGCAGTGCACTCCCCTCTGGCTCTATGCACCAGTACAGGTATCACAAAACTTCTTGTTATATGTCAGTATTATTTCTATCTAGCAGCCGTCTGCGTTTCGTCCGCGAGGATTTCAGACTCCTTTTTTGCAATAAAAGTTAGCCTATGTTCTTTCTCAGGGTCTAAAGCTTGTCTGTGCCAAATTTCATCAAATCGGTTGAAAGTTTGATCGAGAAACCGTTACAGACAGACAGACAGACACACAGAGAATTACATTCGCATTTCGATTGGTGGAATCATTTGTCATAGTTATCTTAGCATTTAACACGTGGTGTTGGTGATCAGAACTCTTGGAAAAATATATCAACATCATCAGTCAAGTTACGTCCAAAGAGATCGCCCTGCGTTTCCCTCATCTAGTGTAATCCAGACACCTTTATTAGATCGTAGGTCCATCTTGTGCCCCTACCAACGTTGCGCTCCGCACGCGGCTGCCACATTTGATTGGTTTTAATTTGAGACCAAGGTGGGCTAGCCAAGATGACATTTCGCAAGCGCGAGCTATCGCTATCGTTGCGAATTATAAGTCACTCGCGAAATGGCATCTTGGCTTGCCCGCCTTGTTTCACTTTACCCCAAGGTTTCATTGGTTTTTAACTAAGTGTTGAAAGTCAATATGTATTATTTTGAACTATTTCAGTGCCGCAGGTTCATCTGCTACTGCGCCCTGGAGGACGGGTCGATCATCCAGGGCATCAAGGTGCCCAGAGTCGAGGTCTCCAACATGAACTGTGGTGAGTTTTCCTTCCATTATTCTGCTTCGTTCACGAAAACGCCTATTGCCAGTGCCGTTTTTAACTCTACCAGCGTCCTGGGTAAGATTTCTACGGCGCCCTCTATGACTAAGGCTCGTATTATTAATCGCTCTCAACTCTGAGCTCGAAATTGAGCGGGAACTTAATATGTCATTCTCATATAAAACTGCACCTCAAGTTCGCGCTCAAGTTCGAGCTCAGAGTTGAGTGCGATTTATTAATACGAGTCTAAGGCTCTATGTGCCATTAGCGCGGTGGGGGTAAAACACCGTGAGGAATCCTGCACATTCAGATGGTTTCTGACTTTAGTTCAGTTAGATCGGAATGTTTGACCATGATCCAATCTGTCTGGTTCCCCTCTAAGGGTTACGAGAGTTTGATGGCAGTTGCTTTATTGTAATAACCAGACTCGCAAAATCCTGGACCATGGTCAAAGCGGACCCCGCACAAAAACTGGATAAACGCTAGGAAGATGATGACTAAGGGTGTGTTTCCACATAAGATGAGCTGCGCGGAGTTGACCGAACGTGTATAAATTTACCAATCAGAATAGGAGCGGAGATGAGATGTGTATTTTGAGCAATTTGATTAATCAATTTTTACTCTTTTCTGCTCAGCTCCGCGCAGCTCAGCTTATGTGGAAATCCCTTAAGTGCAGTATTGCCTGGTTTCCCCAGACTGTGCCCGTGAGAAGTGCCGCACGGGTTCTGATGTGGAGTGTGACGGTTACGGAAATTACAAGGAGGCGGTCTTCGCCCCCCACGCTGAGGATTGGGTGGAGCACGACGAGTATGGGGAAGGTAAGTACGAGATATTACGATAAACTGTTTCTATCGTGTGTCGCATATACCGAATAAGCTAATATCACCATTGAGGAGCTCGATGGCGCAGTGGTTAGCGCATTCGGCCTGCGGTTGCTAAAGTTAAGCAACGTTCGCAGATGCCAGTCATCGGATGGGTGACCGAAAAATTTCATCTCGAGCTCCTCCGTGCTTCGGAAGGCACGTTAAGCCGTCGGTCCTGCGCCTGATCTCTCTACGGTCGTGTCAGATTGCTGTCCCACCAAATTATGAGAGTGAAGGAATAGGGAGTGCACCTGTGCTTGCGCACTCACTTGTGCACTATAATATATCCTGCGTACCTGGCTGATTGTAAGATCGGCCGCCATGGCCGAATACGGCCGGATGGTATTATAATTATTATCACCACATTACAGAAAAGAAGATGAATTTCATAACTGCTTTATGTCTCCAGGTGGTCTAGCCAAGTTGCCACATGGACTATGTGTCACTATCGCTACCGCCGCTATACTTCGTTTGCGGGATTGCAATAGCAATAGCGATAAATAGTCAAAATAACAACTTGGCTAGACCACCACAGCTCGGTTGTGGAATCATATTATATTTTCTCGTGAACTCTGGTGGAATAGAGTCGGCAATATTAATGGGACAGTAACCAATTGTTGTCATCATGGTGAACCATAGACATCAGCGTAGCAACACTGGCTCTAATCTATAAGGTGCCTAATTACACAAAGAGTTTTATCTACTATGTTTTATATACTTGTTATTAAATTAAGTAGGAACCTATAATGATAGTCTTCTTCAGTTCGTTAAAGGCTCCTTAATACATCTTCAAGTTTTCCGACCAAACTGTAAGCAGCAATTTACTGAATTATTTAAGAACGAATTATTGTCAGAATATTCTATTCCCAGGAACAAAACACAGCACCACGCGGGATTCAGAACATGAGCCTACAACACCTATCACGCCTTCGTCGTGAACCCTGGACTCTGCGAAAGTTATCTACGTGTATCTACGAGTTTGTTATAAAAGATGTTCTTGAAGTATTTTTATTATGACCAATAAACTGCTATAAAAGCACACAGTGTTTCCTTCCATGCTCCACCATGGTTATATTGTGCAAGACTGTTCTGCAAATAATAATATACATCCATATATAGGATTCTTGAGTAATTAACAACACTACTAGAAGTGATAATAGGAACTTCCGTCAAATGGGAACTCTAGGGAAACCTAGCTTTTAGGTGATGCTCCGCTCACCCACTGAATTCACCCACTGGTAGATGGAGAGGGGGTGAAAACAAAAACAATACTAATAGATTTTATTATTATTTAGAGGCTTGCAGTCGTGTGTAGTACAGAGCGCGTTCCCATTGGGCAGACAGAAGCAATAATTGCAGTCAATCTTGTACGACAGTCCTTTGGGGCACTCCCCATTCTGCGCGACGGGGACAATATCTACAGATATAGGCTCTGGTGGTGCCGAGCAGATGTATGAAGTGCACTTAACCGTCTTTCCATCAGAGAGGCATTGGCAAATGTTGCATCCTTGCTTGTACCGGTGAAGCGGCTCGCAGTACCCGTGGAGGGAGTCCAGATCCCAAGACCTGGTCTCTCTAGCCGCTTCCTTGCTTGTGCAGTCTGGATTCACTCGGCAAAACTGGGTTTTGACCCCATCCACCTCATCGCATTGGCAGAGAAGACAGTTAAGCTCGTAAGACGTTCCGTTGACACAATCTAGATGGATCTGCCGCTCAGGTTTACTGGACTTCCTTAAACAAGCTTTCATAGTGCAGCCGAAGTATTTGTTACCATCTTTAGAAGTGCAAAAGCATCTATTGCACCCGACTTTGTATGAATGTCCTGGTATACAGTTCATTTCTTCGAATAGCTCAAGGCTTTCAACCACATTTTTCCTTAAATCTTCGGAAGATAAACTTTTCTGGTGTTGCAAACATTTCTTCGCGGTGCAGTAAGCGAATCCTTTCTTGCAATAGCACAAGTTGCAGTCTTTACTGAAGATCTCTCCAGGTTTGACATTGCTGCAGAAAGAATTGGAATCTTTTTCTTTTAACTTCTCTGGTTTATCTGTCGTGCAGTTGCCGCATTCCAGCCTATTATTTCTCAGGCATTTACAAGTTCTGCAGCCCAGTTTGTAAACCTTGTCTTCTTCGCATTGGGCATATATTTCCGCATCCACACTCTTGATCTCTTTCTGTTTTTCTTTCTTGTACGTCTTCAGAACGGGATCGTTAGGCGTACATTCGTTCTTCGTGCAGAGTTTAGAGTCTAATTTTCCTGATGAAGGGCAGACGCAAACGTTGCAGCCGACTAAGTAAAGCTTCGTTGGGGAGCAGCTCTGGCCGGTGACTTGGGAGTCTCCTGTCAGTTCTACTGGATGGAGGATCCTGAAGGTGTCTCTGCAGACGGGATTGGGCCAGACGCCGTCGTCATTGCAGACACAGAGGAGACCTGACCGCCGGTACTGGACGCCTGGTTCGCAAGCGGCGTTCTCGGTCCTCCAGGAACCTTTTCCTTCCATGCCGACGTCGATGTCGCGGATAGCATCTGAAATATTGATTTTAAGAAAGTAAGGTATAATAACATTTTCTTTATTTTCATAGTCGTCATCAACATGATGATGATAGCAAAGTATCAGCCTATTATTGTCCTTTGGCAAAGGCTTACATGATTTGATGGGTTTTGGCTTAATCACATTTGCCAAATACAGATTTGTGATCACAAACCCAAGCTATGTTCGGAAATGGTGAGTCATTTAGGGACCTCTGACACGGCTGCTGCAAAACACAACACGTAAAGTGCCAACACACGCCACATCACAGTAATCACTTACCATTGAAATGTCCAAACTGGTCCACGAGAATACAGACGCGCGCGGTCTAGCTACGGGAGGCCTACGGACGCCCATCAGTGGACTGTGACAGGCTGATGATGACAAAAATGATCATTCTTCTGCCATCATATTTCACATTGGTGTGCTTTCTACAGACAACAGTGGCCCTTGAATTGGAAGGGGTTATGACCACTTACCATTGAAATGTCCAAACTAGTAGACCAGAGTGCAGACAGTGCTGCTCTGGATGTGTGGCGTGACGCGGTAAGACCGCATTAAAACACACGCATTTGGGGTAGCTTTCATGTCTGTGATGTTGCTGATAAACTGCAGGAGTGTTACCTACGATGGTACGGCCATGTTTCACTGAAACCGGTCAGTTACGTGGGAAGGAACTGTCTCGCCATGCCGCTACCGCCGGGTCCCGGAAGAAGGGGCAGACCCAAGAAGTGCTGGATTGACGTTGTGAAAGATGAAATGCATGCCAAAGGTCTTTCTACTCTGCATGCCCAAGACCGTGCGAAGAAATCCTGAATCAAAACTTACCATTGAAATGTCTCGCCATGCCGCCACAGCCGTGTCCCAAAAAAAGGGGTACAACCCAAGAATTGCTCGATCTAGGAGGCCTCCAGTAAGCAGCCACCAACACGTACCATTGAAGTGTCAAAACTGGTCGACGAGAGCGCAGACGCGCGCGCCGCACACACAAATAATACGGGAGGCCTACATATATGTCCAGCAGTGGACTGTAATTATTAGGCTGATGATGACAATGCGATCTACGGAGATGAAGATTCTGCCCTGGATGTGTATTTTACGCGGTAAAATACACGCATTTGGGGTAGCTTTATGTCCGTGATATTGCAGATAAATGGAGTGTCGTCTACGCTGGTACGGCCATGTTTCACGGAAACCGGCCTGTTACGTGGGAAAGAACTGTCTCGCCATGCCGCTACCGTCGGGTCCCGAAAGAAGGGGCAACCCAAGAAGTGCTGGATTGACGTCGTAAAAGATGACATGCATGCCAATAGTCTTTCTACTCTGCATGCCCAAGACCGTGCGAAGTAATCCTGAATGTAAACGTACCATTGAAGTGTCCAAACTGGTCGACGAGGCTGCAGACGCGCGCGCCGCACGTGTAGCGGTGCTGCGGCGTGCAGCGGCACCAGTTGCAGTCGTTCAGCGCGTACTTGTGCTGCGTGCAGCGCCCCGACCACTCCAGCTGGGCCACGGCTTAAACGGAATGCGCTTTGAGTAGGTGAAGATGAAGGCGTTTATTCAAACCAAAGGGCTTTGCCTGAAATTGGTTGGCAACTTTTTTTTCTCGCGTCCTAAAAGGTGTCCGTGGAAGACCAGCGCTGTGGCTTTTGCCAGATCATATTATGCTGAGCGGTGGCCTTTTTGGTGCAGAACAACAAAATGTCATTTCACATTTGTAAATTGTGTAATTTCTGTGCCAAATAAAAACTTTTTCTTTCTTTTTTTCTTTCTTTCTTTCTTTCAAACATGGTATATCGGCATTGTCTTTAAGGCTATTTTTGTCGGAATATTCGGTCATTGGTAATCGGTATTCCGCTGGCCGATCTTGGCCACCTCCTTCCTTCTTCTTCCTAGCATTTATCCCGTCTCTATGCGGGGTCCGCTTTGACCATGATCCAGGATTTGGCAAGTCTGGTTCTTACAGTGAAGCGACTGCCATCAGCCCTTATTAACCCATAGAGGGGAACCAGACAGATTGGATCATGGTTACACATTCAAATCTAACTGAACTAAGTCAGAAATAACTGAATGTGCAGGTTTCCTCACGGTGTTTCCCTCACCGCCGAGCTATTTATTAGATTTGTAAGAGGTGGCTAAATCTATACAAAAAAATAAAGCTGAAGAGTTTGTTTGTTTCTTTGTTCTTTTGTACGCGTTTATCTCAGAAAAGAATGGATCGTATTCTAAATGTATTTTTACGTTTGATAGTTCTTTTGTAGAGGAAGGCATTAAGCTATATAACACTATGTGTGTAGAAACCGGAATCCTCCGGAGTCTTAGAAGACTTTATCTAATGGTAGTACATAGTAGTCGTATCCCCCTTAATTTATTAAAAAGAGAGAGAGACCTCTCTTTTTAATAAATTATTTTAATATTTTTAATTTCTATTACGGTAAAGACGGTAACTGTGCATACCTAAAAGGCTTAAAAATATAAAGGTAGGTAAAGATAAAGTTTACCATACAAACTTACGTTTTTCATGGGTCCAATCTATTGCTGAAAAGAACGGCATTTGTAGTACTAACAGAAAAATACCCTTTAAAGCCATTGTTTTAAGTTCAGGTACTAAAATCTCTCAAAAAGGACATTTTAATCTGCAATCTGCATTTCCAATTAACTTATAAAACGAAATTGAAATACTACTCCAATACTACTTTTAATGGTCTTAGATTTTTATGAGAGATGATTTAATTTAAGATGGTCAATCGAACATTTTGACGTCGTAACTAAATTCATTTCTAAGCTGAAATTACCAAAATTAAATTTTAAAAAGTATGCGATAAGTGAGGTTTTCGTACTAGGTAAGCGTTCTATCTTTTTTATTATAAGCGACTAGCCTTCCGCCCGCGACTTTGTCCGCGTCCCGTCCCGTCTCGTCGTCCCTTTCCTATTTTTCTCACCTTTAAACCTTCCCTAGACCTCCACGAATAATTCAAGACCAAGATGAGATAAATCCGTTCAGTCGTTCTCGAGTTTTAGCGAGACTAACGAACAGCAATTCATTTTTACATAATTATATAGATGTTGTAAATCGTATTCCTATAAATAAATTAAACAAATGTCAATATCAATAATTATAATTCAAGAATAATCCATCTAAAACAATACACTTCCATCGTCGTCTTTTTGAACGCTTATCGTCGAAATATTAAACGCAAACTAAAAACTAACACATTTGTACAATACGACACATAAAAGAAATAGATTTTGCTTAAAAATAAATAAGTAAATTGTGACCTGTTACTTAAAATTATATTTTTGTTATTTGAAAAAGGATTTGTGCTTCGATCAATGATATTTAAATACAATACATGACATTTATTGATAAAATGTAATCATTTAATACGTAAAAAAATTTTTTTTCTACAATTTTATTTACTTTTCAATGAATATAACATCTTGTATATGAATCGGAGCACGACATATTTAAATACATTTAAACAAATAAGCTTCTAGTATTAATTTAAATAGGTTATTTTGTTAGTGTAACTTTGAAATAAATAAAATAATAATATGTTAATGCAAAATAATTTATTAAGAGTCTTACCTATGTATTTGGTATGATACATTTTTAAATACACAAGGTGTATCAAACAGATTTTTGTAAGATAATAGTTAATGTAGTTCAGTTTTACCGTGGAAGGTGTTAATTTAAAAATTTAAAATTTAATTACTGCATACTGCATTTTGCCACTTTACATTTATTTATTTACCTATTTTTTTATAACCATATGAAATTATACATAGTAATTTTAAGCAATTAAGGTATTTAAAACAAAATATAAGGATTCAGGCAATATTTTACTTCCGAAATTATTGTACGTTCATGATATGGCTACATAATATTTGAGTAGTATAAATCTCAAATTGTTTTATCTAGGTTGGATACACCCTGTATATTTTTGGAATTATTTGTATATCCTATTTTCACATCTTATGACTTACCCACGTCATTATTTCATTATTAGCACCAGCAAATTGAGATATTAAGCTATATGTACTAAGATTTGAGACTACTTCTATACAGGATTGTAGAATAATGGCGATTTATAACTTCTGAAAAAAATATTATCTCTAGCTAAAGAAGAAAAACATTTGGATTCTTCAGTATTCTGCAAGATAAAATAATCTTGCAGAACCCTCCTGTTTTACCGAAATTATTTGGTACTGATTTCACCTGTTCATAGCGAATAAGCATTCTACTACGAATTACAATACAACCCTGTATATTACAATTGGTTATTAAACAATTTGTGCGACTTCACAAGCATCTAAGTACGAGAGATTATTTTCACAAAGTCTTAAATAGAGGAGAGAAACAAACTAAACATTTTATCTAAAATCACGCGAAAATGCCTGTTTTCTTCACAATCAACCATTTAAGACAAAATATGTTGACACTTAGAATATCCTCTATTTCTGTCCATTCACTGCCAAGCCAATTAAATAGATCTGTGACCGATTTTTTTGTACAGGTGACTTCAAATGTTTTATTTATTTATTTATTCTTAATCAATTCAAATATATTGAACTTAAACTTAACTGAACTTAACTTAAAGAGAAATTGATTTGCTTCAAAACTGGTTTGTTACTAATCCGTTGGCATGGCCATACTGTCCCGCAAAATACTTCTTCACGATTTTCTTGAAGGATTTTTTGTACTGATATGACTGACATCCATAAATATATTGCTAATTTCGGACACACACATAAAATTACAATATTGCAATCGTATTAAATTATCAGTAACTTTACACAATTTTACAAAAATAAAGTTTTTCATACTTAATATACTTATATCGGTCACAGAATATTGGATTCAGCTATGGCCATAATAACAATACTCGCAGGAAAGATGTAACCTTCCCTTATTTATTTATAAAAATGGTATTGGCTATCTAATGATAAAGATCCTTAACAATGGTTAGGTTACATCTTATACAGAGTGTAGTTGTAGGGTACGAATTGTTATCTTACAAAGTTACAAGAAGTACTATCAAATATAAGTAATATCTAAATTATTTGTTACTCTATATAAAATTAAGGAAATAAAGAAAAATATCAACAAAATGATATAATTTATGTTGATAAACAACAAAAAGGTGCAAAAATATTTTTGTTCATAGTTGTTTCAATTCTAGTAAAATTATTACTTTGTCAATCGAATGTAGATAAACAACTGTACACCCTGTATTAACATTCATCTCATAACACATTTTTATACATAAATAGAACAATTCATAAATATAACTAATAATAAATATTATTGGACATTTTGTGCGTCATCTATGAATTGTTTTACTTACCTTCATAGCAAAGAAGACTTAACAAATAGAGAATCTAGAAGCATTATTTTACTAATTTTAAGTACAGAACGTCGGTGAAGCTAGGAAATATTTATTGTTGAGGCTCTGTGCCTTGCATATTTAGCAAGTTCAAGGTTTTTCTTTATTTTTAAGAAGAAATACGAGCTAGTGGGTCGCCTGATGGAAAGCAATCACCGTCGCCCATGGACATCCGCGACACCAGAGGTATCGCCGACGCGTTGCTGGCCTTTTATAAGAGAGTACCTACACTCGTTTCTTGAATGTCCTCATGTTGTAACTGTCAGGAAATTCTGCAGCAGTGAGATTATTCCACAAGATTGTAAATTTACAGTTTGTCCCAACATCTTATACCTACCTACAGTCCTTTTTGTGCTGGTGTAGTTAAGAGAATGTTTAGTTGATGCAGATCAACTAACTGCCGGCAGCGGCAGCAGCGCACGAAATTTTGCAAACAAAAAAGTTGTTAAAAAATTGTTTATGCCAGTTGTTATGATGATCTTATAAATACCCATGAACTTTAAGAATAGCAAAGCCTAATCGATCATAACATTTCTAAAGTTTCCTTAGCTATAACAACGCTCTGTACTTTCTTTACTTCGCCGCCATCTTGACCGCCATCTTGGGCGCCATCTTAAGAGAACGAGTCGTTGACTTGCCGGCAGCAGCGTACGAAGGTAGCACGTCGCGGCAACTCGCGCAGACGCGCGGCGCCCACGTAAGTGCAGGCGGACCGGAGACCGCCCAGTATGTCTTTGACTGTAGCTCCGACGTCGCCGCGGTACTCGACTTCTACCGTTTTACCTGTGATGCCAGAATAAAACCTCGTGTTAACTCTTATATGTCTAAGATCGCGCCATCTGGAAGGATACGTCACTTTTTGTTGACTCAACTGCCCTGCTATATTTTTATTGTGAATTCTCTTCATTCAATCAAGTGATTTCAGTCAAAAAACTTATTTTCTTGGTGCCAAGCCAGGGCTGGGTGGAGAGCCCTAGGAGAGGCCTATGTCCAGCACTTGACAGCGATAAACTGATGATGATAAAACCAACGAAATGTCTTCGTTATTAAAAAACTAGCGGCCGCCCGCGACTCCGTCCGCGTGGATTTCTTTTTTTCGAAATAAAAAGTAGCCTATGTTCTGTCTCAGGGTCTAAAGATTGTCTGTACCAAATTTCATCAAAATCGGTTGCGAGGTTTAAGCGGGAAAGCGTAACAGACAGACAGACAGACAGACAGACAGACAGACAGACAGAGTTACTTTCACATCTATACTAATATATAAAGCTGAAGAGTTTGTTTGTTTGTTTGTTTGAACGCGCTAATCTCAGGAACTACTGGTCCGATTTGAAAAATTCTTTTTGTGTTGGATAGTGTAGTGTATTTATCGAGGAAGGTTATAGGCTATAGTATATATCTATTATTTTATCCCAAGGGGATGAAAAAGGGGATTAATGTTTGTATGAAACTTTGTCAATTTTAAACCGATTGGGCTGGGACTTTGCATGCATAAAGCTACTATGTCATAAAGATCCCCTTAGAAAGGATTTTTATATATTCCACCCCAAGGGGATGAAAAAGGGGATTAATGTTTGTATGAAACTTTGTCAATTTTAAACCGATAGGGCTGGGACTTGGCATGCATAAAGCTACTATGACATAAAGATCCCCTTAGGAAGGATTTTTATGTGTTCCACCCCAAGGGGATGAAAAAGGGGATTAATGTTTGTATGAAACTTTGTCAATTTTAAACCGATCGGGCTGGGACTTGGCATGCATGAAGCTACTATGACAGAAAGATCCCTTTAGAAAGGATTTTTATATGTTCCACCCCAAGGGGATGAAAAAGGGGATTAATGTTTGTATGAATCTTTGTCAATTTTAAACCGATAGGGCTGGGACTTGGCATGCATGAAGCTACTATGACATAAATATCCCCTTAGAAAGGATTTTTATATGTTCCACCCCAAGGGGATGAAAAAGGGGATTAATGTTTGTATGAAACTTTGACAATTTTAAACCGATTGGGCTGGGACTTGGCATGCATAAAGCTACTATGACATAAAGATCCCCTTAGAAAGGATTTTTATATGTTCCACCCCAAGGGGATGAAAAAGGGGATTAATGTTTGTATGGAACTTTATAGGTATAGTATATACCTACGTTTGCGGAAACCGGAAACCACGCGGACGGAGTCGCGGGCGGCCGCTAGTTTATAATATTAGTTGGGATATTAGTTGGGATTAGTTGGGATATATCACTAAGGTCTGGAGACCTTACTAACTTTACTAACATAGCACAACAGTTATGAAGTGTTACTTCACTGTGGTCTTCTGTTAGAAGACTCTGTCTGTCTGAAGTAGTCCCACTTACCTTCAGAAGACCGGTAGTCAGCCACCACACCGCTATGCTTCAGCATGGCGGTAGACGAGGACATGCCGTAGAACAGCTTGACCTTCCTCCCGTCCGGATGGGTGACCACCTCGCCTCCGCACTGGTCGTGGCCGGCGAACATGCCGCCGGCCATCACGAAGTCTGCGCCGGCGCCGAAGGCTTTAGCTACGTCGCCAGGACATGTGCAGCCGCCGTCCTGAAGATTTTATTGAGTCATTACATCACTACATAGTATAAAACAAAGTTGCTTTTTCTGTCATGTTGTGTGTTGTATGTCCCTATGAACGCTTAAATCTTTAAAACTACGCAACGGATTTTGATGCGGGTTTTTTTAATAGATAGAGTAACTCATGAGGAAGGTTTTTATGTATAATATCATCCATTAAATAGTGGACAAGTACCACGGGCGAAGCCGGGGCGGGCCGCTAGTAAGCAATAAGATACAAGGTACAATATTGATACAAAATACTGATACAAACAATACAATTAATAAGTTTGCTCTACCATCATCATAATCCTAGTGCTTATCCCGGTTTAATCCTTCACAGTCGTCTGCCCTCCGTAAGTTTGACAAGTGGTCTGGTTTCCCTTGTAAGGGTACCAGGGAAACCAGGCCATTTGGATCATAGTCGGGAGCAATTGCTTGCGTGCTTTCCGAAGCACAGAATCATAATTCTTATCAGACAATCAGGTGATTAAAGTCTGCAATGTCCTAGAATAGACCAAGTTAAAAGCGGAAGAAAAGTCCAACGTTGTTAACGTCCAAACGTTGTTAGCTATGCCCTAGTTTTTTCTGTAATAGGGAGACAAACGAACAAGAAGGTCATATGATGGGAAGTGATCAATGACTGCACAAGGGTCGCAGACGCATTGCCTGCCCAGAATATATTGGATTAACACTCACCGAGATAATGTGTCCTTTGAGCCCATGCGCTGCGTCTGCGCACTCGATGACGGCTGACAGCTGCGGGTAGCCCACACCAGTCTTGATCCTCGTGGTGCATACAGACCCTGGACCGATGCCCACCTGGTAACACGTCATATCATCAATATCCACCCCTTCCATATGTTTATTCGATTTTGGTTGCCAATCAGGTACCTGCATTATAATAATCTTAACTAATTTAAGAAAGTAAACTATTCAGTAGTTTTTTTGTTTCTTTGAGAACACGTTTATCTCAGGCACAACTGGTTCGAATTGAAACATTATTATTGTTTTGAATAGTGCATTTAACACAATGTTGTTACTTCTCACTTTCTTAGTTTTGGCGGCCAAAACTTTAAAAGATACATGATCACAAACCTTGATAATGTCAGCACCGGATAGGATTAGTTCTTCTACCATTTCACCAGTAACAACGTTTCCGGCCTGAAAAAAACAACGCAGTTTATGTATTCGGTAGTCTAATGGTATTGGTTAAAACTAGGCATAAAAACTACCAGCTTCAATGAAATCGATCTTTAATAATTTAAAAACTAGCAGAAAAGTCCAGAAGACTCTGGCTGTATCTGACATTTCATCTTCGTTAGCACGTGGCTAACTTAATTGAGCTCCTACACGCTCCATGCTCCTACTCCTAGACGCTTAGGTTGCATCTTAGTTACCAATGTATGCTGAATTCTACGACAGCCCATTGCAGTCCCCTTCTTGACTTTGGCCTCCTATAGATGGCAGATTATGTCAAAAGTCCCTGTTGGCCATCGCCCGAAATGGCCCTTAGTTGCTCCTCATGATGCCCACGGAAAGCGATGGTGTAGCACTATTCTACGCCGGTATTACACGGTACAGACTAACAAATAAAGTATTAACTTACAATGATAGCAGCCGCGCCAATGTAATAACTGGCCTGGTCAAATCAGGATCGTAGTCACAGCGTACCCTGTGGTCCGCATGGATATCCACGATGGAAGAAGCTGGGATAAACGCCAGGATGAAGAGAGACTTACAATGATGGTGTGCGTGGGGTAGGCCGCCCTCACCCTCCGCACATACTCGACGAAGTGCTGCGAGTAGCCGTTGGCGACGTCCAGGCAGACGAACTTGAGCTCCTTCACGTTGTCCAGGATCTCGGAGAGACGCTCGAAGTCCACGTCTGCCTTCCCGGGCTTACCGTAAGGAAGGCTGAATCCATCAGCCATGTGGCGCACCTCATGATATTTTAGTCTACTGCTGGACACGCGACACGGGGGAATAGCTCTTCCCTTTATTGTCGTTTAAAGAGAGATGCTGCAACTTACTCACCATACAGTAAGCTGAATTTAGCCAGTCTGACTATTTTCCCTTGCAGTAGTAAATCATCATCAGCTTGCAGGCTTATGATCGTAGGCTTTCCCCAGATATGGGATTTATGCCCACAGTCACCAGTCACCACGCTGGGAGGCAGAATGATGACAGGAGTACATTTGACGATAAAAGACAGACGAACGCTGTTGACTATCGCCCGAAATGTCGCACGATGCCCACAGAAAGAGATGGTGTAGCACTATTCAACGCCGGTACTACACGGTACAGACCACTTAATCAAGGATAGCAGTTGCGCCAATGATAGAACTAGCCTGGTCAAATCAGAATCATAGTCGCAGCGTACCCTGGGGTCCGCATGGATATCCACAATGGAAGAAGCTGGGATAAACGCCAGGATCGACTTACAATGATGGAGTGATGACAGCTGTACGTTGGATGATAAAACAGTGTTGCCCATACCTCGAAATGCCCCTAAGTAGCTTCTTATGATGCTCACAAGCCCACGGAAAGTGATAGGGTAGGTAGTACTATTCTACGCCGGCACTATACGGTAGTGAATACTCAGGTAAACTCACAATGATGGTGTGGGTGGGGTAGGCCGCCCTCACCCTCCGCACATACTCGACGAAGTGCTGCGAGTAGCCGTTGGCGACGTCCAGGCAGACGAACTTGAGCTCCTTCACGTTGTCCAGGATCTCGGAGAGACGCTCGAAATCCGCCTCCGCTGTACCAGAGCTGGCGGCTGGAGACCAAATAAAAATAAATAAATGCCTTAGACTAACACACCAATTACCTAGCCCCGAACTAAGCTCTAAGCTTGTACTCGTACTAAGGTATGTAAATGTTTAAATGTTTCATAAGAAAATCACAAGAACACGAATCACTTCACTGTGGTCTTCAGAAATGCGATTCGCTAAGCGCAAATGTCATAATCTCACGGCTGTGTAAACGTTGACAGTAGTTTACTAGTAAATTAGTTCTGTCACCGTTTACACAGCGGTGAGATTATGACATTTGCGCTAAGTGAATCGCACCTCTGTAAGTTCATGGGTATTCCCGGGGGAGAAAGCTTGAGGTAGCTAGAGAGACGAACCCAAGTAATAAGATCCTTCAGTATTTTTATTTGTCAATGCTCTGATGAGGAAATAGCGTTCATACGCGTCTATAGCTAGATATGTTAGAGACTCCCTCCGTGGTGTAGTGGTTAGAGCGCTGGGCTCTAAAACCTCGGAAGTCGTGGGTTCGAATCCCGTGGGAAACACCACTTTTTATTGATTTCCTCTGTTCGGTTAGGCTATTGCAGGCTTGAATCACGTATAGGAATAGACTTCTTATTGTTATAAAAAAACTATAACCCGCTTAGTGTAATGGACAAGATGTTGCCTATAACGCAAGAGGTCGCGGGTTCGATTCCCGCACAGGATGAACATTTGTGTGCATGAACCTGTTTGTCCTGGTCTTGGTGTTATATGTATCTATTTAAGTATATTTGTAATACCACTGTTGATCCTGATGTCTATAACACAAGTGCTTAAGCTATTTATTTATAACTATCATATCAAGATTGACTCACCCATCTGCTCCAAGCACTCAGGATGGTCAGCAGCGAACTTCTTCCACTCCTCTATACTGTAGTACTTGTGGATGCAAGTGAACAACCCGTGCTAGAACAAGTAGGTATTCATTCGTCATTAACATCGTGGTATTTTTAACTATTTCGAGTTGGAGCGTATATGCAGGACAAACAGACATGTTCATGAACACAAATGTTTGTCCTGTGCGGGGATCGAACCCTCGACCTCGTGCGTAATAGGCAACATCTTGACCATTACACCAAGCGGGTCGTCATACCTTGTAACTTCATAATCACGTGAATAACACGTGCGTTCCATTGTGAGCTAATAAATTAATTGTTGCCAATTAACGAGGCCGCTTAACGATCTTGATCTAACTGGCCACTAATACGCAGTGACAAAAGGTTCCGCCTTCGATTCCCGTTATTTTATGACTACGACTAAACGACTATAACTAACTAGTTTTTGCCGGCTTTGCTAGCGATAACAAGATTCCTGTGGTAACCATGTCTGCATACCCAAATTTCATCACAATCCGTTCAGTAGGTTCAGCGTGATAGACGGACAAACATCCTAACAAACAAACGTTCACATTTATGATATCATTATGATAATGATATAATATGATATAATATTAATGTAAAAGAAAAAGATCAGCCGTCTTAGCTGAAATTTGACTAGGATAATGATATTGAAGCATATTGAAGTCAATCGCTACATAGTATAAAACAAATCACTTTCTATGTCCCTACATCCGGATTTTGATGCGCTTTTTTTTAATGACAGAGTGATTCAAGAGGAAGGTTTTTATTTATAATACATGCATAATATAGTAGAGAAACACTAATAAACTTAGTTGCACCCTTGCGAAGTCGGGGCGGGTCGCTATCATATTTGAACCACTTGAACCCCGGACTTCCCCAAACATCCAGATACAACTCAACTCTCCATCATGACATCACTGAATACATTGTAGTATTATAGGTCATAATAACTGAGAGGAAGCATTGTCGACATTGTGCTAACGACCGCTCAGACCTGTTCTAGGAAACCTGGATAGACTGGTTCGAAGAATGCATAGGTCAGACTAAGAATGTGTAGGGGAAGTTGTTATTTTTAATGTATGTACTAGCCTTCGGTTCCTCTAGTTATGTTTAAAGCATTCTGCTTTATCAATCTAAACTATATAAAAAAATATATCTTATTCTATTATCATTAAAAAGTGCTTTTTACATAGATATAAGCCCAGAAATAAAACGCGACCCTATGTTTTTTGCCGCTGGATTGACGGCTGTCACGCACCTCAAAACTTATTTTAAAAACTAATATCACATTTTTCTGGCCCCAAGAGGGTAAGATGGAAAGCTATATTATTTGATTGAAACCATTATTGAAACCGTTGTATTACTACAACATTAATTATAGCAATGCGGGTCTACGCTTAAAAATGTTCTAAGTATGTATGGGCAGATATATTGTTTAGTTTTTCCATAGTTAAGGGGATAAAATAGGGGTTATAAGATTGTTTAACATCAGGCAGTGTGGATACAATATACTTCGCCATTATATAAAACTTCCTCACCTTGGACAGTTCCTGTGCCATCTCGAAGGTTCCCACGGTGTCCATGTTGCTGGCCATGACCGGGACGCCCCGGTAGGTCTGTCCTGAGTTCCGGAATGTGATCTCCCTGTATAAGTCCACCTGGAAAAATTAAATCAAAAGGTTAAAAATATTGTGAGGTAAAGGAAAAATAGTTGTCACTTTTTTAGCAGCCTTTGGCATTGTAATACAGATGAAAACGGATGAAAGTATTATCTGCCTTTGTTTTGGAAAAGGGTGAAATCTCAAATCTATACGAGCATAATAAAAGCTGAAGAATTGGTTGTTTTTAGGGTTCCGTAGCCAAAATGGCAAAAAAACGGAACCCTTATAGATTCGTCATGTCTGTCTGTCTGTCTGTCTGTCTGTCTGTCCGCCAGTCTGTCACAGCCACTTTTTTCCGAAACTATAAGTACTATACTGTTGAAACTTGGTGAGTAGATGTATTCTGTGAACCGCAACAAGGTTTTCACACGAAAATAGAAAAAAAATAAAAATAGTGGGGGGTCCCCATAGTCAGAACTGAAACTCGAAATATTTTTTTTCATTGAACATATGCGTGTGGGATATCTATGGATAGGTCTTTTAAAATTATATTAAGGTTTCTAATATTACTTTTTTCTAAAGTGAATACTTTGCGTGACAGACCCTTCCAAAGTGGAAAAAAGTGTGTCCCCCCCCCTCTAACTTCTAAAATAAGAGGATGATAAAACTGAAATGATTATATAATGTACATTACCATAAAAACTACCAACGAAAATTGGGTCGAACGAAATCTATTCAGTAGTTTTTTTAAAACGTCAAAAAAAGAATTTGTACGGAACCCTCAGTGCGGGAGTCCGACTCGCACTTGGCCAATTTTTTGTACGTGTTAATGTCAGAAACTACTGGACCCATTTGAAAAAATATTTTTGCGTTTGATTGCCTGCTACAGTATAACACTATGTGTGCGTATGTGTTGTCGCGGGCGGCCGCTAGTATGCATATACCAGATCCGGAAGTTGAACCCAGACCTCCGAAATCCTGCTCAAGAGTATTCTTGGGCTAGACTTAACATAAAACAAGAGTTCGTCCACTAAACAATTTGTTTCAAAAAAGTGTGTTTGTAAAATGTTTTTGCTTCAATTATTTTTCTAGTGAAATCGCAAGCAGATTAGACCAAGGCTAGACTTATCATAATATCAAACAAGGCTAGATCAGCCCAGACTATTAAGCGATTCTCCAAAAAGCATTTCGCTCCAACAAAATCTTGTAAGAATGCGAATCACCTAATTTTAAAAATCGTCTTTGAGAAGCTAGATGGCGCAGTGGTTAGCGCGCTCGGCGTGCGATTGCTAAGTTAAGCAACTTTCGCAGTGGCCAGTCATCGGATGGGTGACCGCATCGGCCGCCACACTCGAAAAATGGCCGGAAGAGTATTATTATTGTATGTATCAAAATTTCGTTTCACAAAAATCTGTAACAATGCCAGTAGGTTACCCTCATCTTCCCTATACCAGTGACCTTATTCCGAACCGGGTACATTACTATACTATACTAGACGGCGACATTGTCGATCTGGCAGCTTGCCGACTCTGAAGATATTTGTAGCATTGCGGATATTACGAGTTTTATCATTATCTCGTTGAGAAATCGCGAGGTACTTGATGTGGTTAAAATTGAAACTTTTTGTGTGATCATTTGAACTTTGAATGAACAAAAGCTAGTGAAATCCGGGCTAGAATGAACAACTTTCGCAGGCCGGTATGGCGATACCAGCGGGTAGGTTACCACTTTGGTACTGCACCCGCTGTCATGGCAATTAGAGCTCCTGTTTTGTTCACCATCAGGCAGAGTAGAGCATATACCGAAATAGCTGATATACCAAGCCATTATAAAAAAAAGAACAAAAGATAGTGAAATCCGGGCAAGCGAAAGATTTTTACGCTTACTACTGCGGCATTTTTACAATGTTGTAGAATCACAAATATCGTACCTACGACACCTGAAAAGCTTGTGTTATTATTATTTACTTATAGCGGCCGCCCGCGAATCATTCCTGGTAGATTTCGGTTTTTATTATAGCAATCTTAAAACGAGTGAGTAGTAGTAGTGATATGCCGCCTTACATCATGTAAGACGGCATCTCACTTACTCGCTGGTTTTTAGATCGCTATAATAAAAACCGAAATCTACCAGGACTAATTCTAATCCGATGGTTAGGGGCCTGGACTATCTATCATAAAAATATTTTTTCAATTCAAACAAGTAGTCCCTGAGATTAGCGCGTTTGAACAAACAAACAAATTCTTCAGCTAACCAGACATTGAACCCAATATTCCGACATCAGACCAACGAGATTTATTTTACTCTTAAACAAATGTTTATTTATCGTAACAACACATTTACGTAACAGAATATTGCACACACTCGTACAAGGGAATTGACATGTCTTATCATCATAAACAATAACATATCGTGTTTTAATGAATCGCGTGCGTGCGCGCACGTGGTTAAGACAATGGTTGTCAAAGTGTTAATAAATTATCTTATTATCTTATCAATATTAGGTATAAATGTGAAAGTTTGTTTGTTTGGATGTTTGTCCGTCAATCACGTTGAAATGACTGAACGGATTTTGATGAAATTTGGTATACAAGCAGGGTATGGACTCCTGCTCCCATGGGATAAACCAAAATCCAAGCGAACTAAGTCGCGGGCGGCAACTAATAAATAATAAATAAGGTACCTGCGGTAAATAAGGCCCAGGGGGTAATAAGGCCCACATTTAAAATTTCGCGGAAATACATTTCTGTAACACTTCAATCTTTACGCACACTTGCAAAATGTCGGTGTGAATTTCTCCAAATTGGTCTGCAGTCGCCAGCGCCGCTATCTTGCCTGTCACCTGCGATGCATTGATGGAGTGGCCAGCTACTGTGCCATTTTATAATTTTTATACCAAGAAACTGTAAGTATTTTTACGTTTAATTCAATAATTCATAAATATTGCTGTATTTATTATTTTAAGTATTTGTTCAACAATACAAAGCCTAAGCCTTCCCCGATTCAGAGATAGAGATTTAAGGTTTATTCGGTTATTTTGTAAAAACATGGCATGAGGCCAATAAGGCCCACTTCAACCGTACATGGGCCTTATTGGCCTCTTAATATTTGAGTATCATATTGCTTGTTTTTTGTGTTCCAGGTCAATGAACTATGTAAATTTTATTGTCAATATATGTATCATTGTTAAAGATTTTGATTAAAATGTCTCCAAAGTCCAAAGAAGAGAGCTCAGTGGACCGAAGAAAAATAAAATTTTGGTGGGACTGTGATTTAACAAGATAGTTATATTTTACCGTCTCAGTATAATTTAATTTGTTTCTTAATTATTGTTTTGTTTGGATTTTGTTTGCAGAATATTATTATTACTTTTATTTTAAGAGTATATTTTTTGTTTCTAGGTATATTATATAGAGAACTCAGTTAGGTACTTACCTTTAATTAAAGTCTGATTATAAGTCTTATAAATTAATATGAAAAAAATATATATCCTTTGTTTAATAAGAAAATAACTGATTGTTTTAAGTTTTCAATGTAGTAGAAGCACAGCATGTACAAAACATGCTTCTACTAAGTAACTTAATTAGGACCACTAGGTACTTGAAATCAATTAATTGTCTATAATTAATATTAAGAGGCCAATAAGGCTCACGTTTAATAAATAAAGGAAAATGATTAAATGAGTAAAAAACAACCATTACTTTTATTTTAACTGATTTTTAGGTAAATTTAGGACACTTGTATTAAAAAATAAAGCGATTTTTTATATGGGCCTTAATATACAACCGTAGTATAATAAGGCCCATGAGAAGGGTTTTAAAAAAGTATATTTACTTTTTAAAATACATGCGTTTCTTAATAGTTTTACACCATTTATTACAGCAACATAAATAAGCTATGTAAACAATAAGTTTTTGATATCTTATACGCACTATTCTCAGATTTATAGCCATTTTCTTTTAAGTGGGCCTTAATTGCCGCCGGTACACAACATCACATACATTGATCTGATTCTGTGTTAACTAGCTTAAGCACTTGTGTTACAGACATCATAATCATCAGTGGTATTACAAATATACTTAAATAGATTCAAACACCCAGACCAGGACTCAGGAGAAACAGACAGACAGGCAACGCATTCGCGACCACTGTGCGGTTGTTGATGTCCATGGGCAGCGGTGTTCACTTACGATCAGGCGACCCACTTGTTCGATTGCCTGCCTACCACATAAAGAAAAAGTTTGGGAACTTATGTTCCACTGCACACATTTGTGACGTCACACAGATAGATATGACATATGGTAGTGATAACTTATGGTGATAACGCCTGCATTACTGATACGAAATTGTCTGGCGTGACATGACTTGATATGAGATCTTGCTAAAATAAGGATGATAGTATGTGACAAGGGGATTTGCAATCATGACGACTAGTCGCATTAAAAGGACGCTATCTTTCAAGGTAAAGTCAATAAGAAAAAGAAAGGTCATTGTCGAAAATAATATTTTGCAATTATTTTGTTCTTCAGACTGGGTGAACAGACGATGCCAAAACTTTGGAATAGTCGTCTCACCCACATCGGCTAAAGTATTGGGTGAGATTACCACTACTAACTTTGAAAAGTGGAAACTCACCCACTGGGTGAGTTTTAATAGTTCGACGACCCGCTTGGTGTAATGGTCAAGATGTTGCCTATTACGCAAGAGGTCGCGGGTTCGATCCCCGCACAGGACAAACATTTGTGTGCATGAACATGTCTGTTTGTCCTGGTCTGGGTGTTATATGTATCTATTTAAGTATATTTGTAATACCACTGTTGATTCTGATGTCTGTAACACAAGTGCTTAAGCTACTTAACACGGGGTCAGATCAATGTATGTGATGTTGTGAAATATTTATATTTATATTATATTTATAATAGGGTGAGTAGCCACCTAAGCCTTCGTTTGCCCTCTATAAAAAGTACTTGTAGCGTTTTTTTTCTATTCAATCTATCTGCAGCTAAACTAATAAGCAACTAAAATATTTGGCAAAAGTTTCGTAACCTACCTACAATAATAGCGTTTCCCCAACAATTCTAACTTTGTTACTGTGTAATTTCACCAAAGATTGGTAATTTTCTGTCCCCGAGTTGGCAAGGTCGGACTATCATGCCGTAATCAACGACAAAATAAACAGTAACTAGGTATTCAGCGTGCCGGCTACAAAGGTTGATTAATTACAGTGATCTATGTTGGAACGGATACCACAACTAACAACTTTTATTAAATTGTTTAGTAGATTCATAAGTGCTTCTCTGAGGACGTTTCCCAAATAATTACAGTTAATGACATCAGTTAATCGAAATTAAAAAAGTATTGATTTGACAATACTAACATGTGACGTCATAGCTTAGCTTTTGTTTTTGACATTAATAAAAGTGTGTGATTTGACCCGTTGGTCAAATAACGGAGGCATAGTAAATATCTTTTAGTAGAAAATTGCTCCTCACTATCTCCTCCATATATTGTGTCGAACGACTAAAAAATAAAAAATGATTTATGGAAAGACGTAATAATGTGTTCTGTCACGAAGACCTTGAATTGTCAAATAAAACCCATGATTGATTACCCAATCAAATAAATATTAATAATAATAGGGTGCATAAATATTAATATCAACCCCTCCATCATGTTTGGGGCTGATGTAAACGACAATTTATAGATGAAATATACCTACTTTCGGGCTGATTCGAGGCAATTTGACGAAAATGAGAATGTATGAAATTTATATTTATATTTAATGATAGTTTAATAATATTATTACAGCCAAGCTTGACTCGACTTGCGTCGAATACCTATGATTTTTACATCAGCAGATTGGTAAGTTTTCAAACACTTCATCAGCATTTTGCAGTTCATTGCTGACGGGGTTCCTAGATGGGCCGACTCTCTATAGATAAACATCAACTTCACATGTCCGGTCAGAGACAAACCCTGCTTCACTATTCTTAGAAAAATTCATGATAGTTAATCTGATAGCTCATACTAACTGATGACGAGCCGTTTGGTGCAATGGTCGAGAAGTCGGCTATTACACCAAAGGTCGCGGGTTCGATCCCCTCACGGTCTAACATTTGTGTGCATGGACATGTCTGTTTGTATCGGTCTGGGTGTTTCTATGTATAATATGTATATATTTACAAAAAAAAAGTATATACTTAAGTAATGTTTATCCGTTGTCTGGCACCCATAGTACAAGCTTAATGCTTAGTTTGGGGCTAGATGGAGCTGTGTGAATAATGTCCAGAGATATTTATTATTATTATGGTACTTTTGGAGATCTCGGGTCCACTGGGACCCGGTCCTTTGAAGCATGCGTGGGGCCGAAGCCAACAGCGCAGAGGCTTTTTTGTACCGTTTGATCTAAATGGAATGTGTACATCTGCCGGGTTCTATCTCTGACTAAATACAGATCTAGTCAAAGACAGTACCCGGCAAATGCAAGAACTATTGTAAAAATAAAAGTAAAACAAAATCCAGGTCTATTAGATGCAATTCGATGGTTTGGTAACTGGGCTATGGGTTGAGACAACGGACGTCTGCCATGCAAATGTCTCAATGTTTGTTCTCCTAGCAGACGGTGACTAGCCTCCCACTGGATGGGCCCCCGAAAAATAGCCACCGCTCTAAGCGGCCATGGCGGTCGCGGGTGGCACGAGGGCAACATGGTCGTGGTCGGCTCAGGGTGTCGAGAGGTGTACACCGCTTTCTGCTCGGTGGTTGCCCACCTCACCAACTCGCGTCTTACGCATATTTCACTTCCACCCTGCGAGCATATAGCTCTTGCGCTCCACTCCGGACGGCCAATTAAGGCAAGCCAGAGGTGGGGGAGAAGATGGTAAAGTTCCCCCGGGAGGTCTCGGGTCCGTGGTGTCGCCACACACCAACAGCTCGCCACAAGCTGCCCTGCGGAGACTGATTGCATTGATGGAAGTTGTAATTCCTCAAGGAGCTCCAACTTCCACCAACGGGCGATGGGGTCGTCACATCCCTACGCTCTTACATCCCTACGCTCTTATTATTATTATTATTATTTAACTTGTATGGACTCATCATAATAAGCCTATCGCAATCCACAGCTTGACATAATTATGCTTCTGCAAAGGCTCTCCATTCAGCGTCTCTAAGACCTCTAAAATATATCTGTACATAATGCCACATCATAAAATGATTAAATAAATTGTTTGCATGTTGAACATATCTAGGAGCAGTATAACTGTATGATTCATAACCTTAAGTATGATGAAAGTCTAACGCGATTTCCTCGCCACAGGAGGTTGCCACGCAATTTGCGGGCTTCAGACAGTAGGCAATTTCCGAGAAAATGTTATATCGTAAATTTCGGCTCCCCACAAATTCTTGTGTAGCACCTAAATAAGAGTAGGTAAATATAGATATTAAGGAGATTTTATGTATGTGTCAGAACACATACATACATTACAGCTAGAGCTGTAATCGTTCAGTTTTATCATAATTTTTCATTCTATGTAGTTGTTTTTATGTAACTTTTCTATAGGTAAATAGCGGATTACATGTATTATGCTTTATTCTAATCACAAAAAATTGTTGTATTAGCGCTTGTGTGATGGGTATCATAATCAACGATGTTTCACTTGGCACTTATGACTTACATGTATTTGTTAAACCCTTATTTTTATATCTGGAGGATCACCATAATAATAATGCCTTCTAGTTATTTTCGGTACGCTGAATCTTCACGAAAAGCCAACTAAGAAAAAGCTAAGAGGAATATTGATAAGTATTGTTTACTATAAAAGTTGGTAGGTAAGGTACACCAACAATAAACCCATTTTCTGTGTTAAACATACCAACTTCCTACTGTGTTTGCACCTAATCTTGATATAATTAACTAGCGGCCGCCCGCGACTCCGTCCGCGTGAATTTCGGTTTCCGCACACATAATCTAATACTATAAGATTTTTCACGATCTGAGATTAGCGCGTTCAAACAAACAAACGAACTCTTCAGCTTTATTACCTATATTATAGAGATTGTATCTAGTTCTATAATTTCGAGTAGAAAAAGCTCGATGTTTCGTTTACTTTGTGGTTGTATTTTATTATCATAAATTCAAATATAGGGCTTTTAAAATCTAGGCAATAAGTACCTAGTCCATACAAAACTATATTGTGTGTGTAAAACTATCTAGTTTTAGATACCTAACTCGTGAAAGCGTCTAGGTCGATGGCGCAATGGGTGATGTGGTGCTGCGGAAATGAGCTAAGGGTAGTGGGTTCACACACCGCCTACAACAATGTGATGAGTTTGTTTGTTTTTTTATCTTTGTTATATCTTGATTGATATTTGAAAGCGTAGATATGTGAGTAATGTTGTTTGACATATATTTATTGTGTTTAGCGCAATTTTTCATATTAACACCTACGGAGGTAAAAAATTATATAACACATAGTAGATCAAACAGTAAAATGCCCTAGAATTTATTCTACAAGTATCATTCATGGCCATACTCGTAGAATAGCATAATAATTTATTATAAAGTATCGATTTAATACTATATTTCGTCCTTCATTATGGAAAAGTAAAGGCCTTTATATATAGCCGGTACTAATCAATTTTATTTTCTTCAAGCATTGTTTTATAATTCTTAAAAAAAAACAAATTAAGAATATCTCAGTCACCGCCAGACAATAAAATCGAGACAACTTTTTTAATCCTAACCCGTTCAAGGACATGAAAATCTTTTTCCGCTCACATTTCCATCTGAACCTTGATCTTCTAACACTGAAATACTAGACTTACATCGTTCCTGCTCCTCAAAGTGCTTCTTTTAGGTCTTAAAAGCACGTCTTTGAAGTCTAACTTCACTTCATTGATGATATTGGGCATTTTCACGAGTCACTTTAGTTTTTTTCGCGACGAAAACAAACGGGTGGAAAGGAACGCGCGACTCCACCGATTGCGCGGTATCGACTGAGCAGTGAGCACGAATGGGCAGTGTTGCTAGCTTTATGACAGTTTACCTTTGACATTTCGATCGGTGATAAAGTTTGCCTGATAAGAATAGGGCTTTTATAAATTAGTATGATTAGTTGAATGTTTGGTTACATTAAGTGTTATTTGAGTAGACGTTATTGTGTAGGTAATATGTACCTACCTACGTAATAATTGTTACTTGGGCAACTTGCAAGTAGGTAATTTCGTTATGGTTAAGATAATTAAGTACTAACTAACGCATTCACTACCGACACAATACAATAATAATGATTATCAATATCAAATTAAAAACAATGATTTTCATTAATGACATATAAATTATTCTCGTGCTGCAGAATGCTAATTGTTTAATTAATTAAAAATGAATTGACTACTAGGTATTACAACATTTAAATATTTAGTTTTTAAGCTAAGCTATCAACATTTTAACGTTTAATTTAGGTATAAATACTCGATATTTTTTTATACCTAAATTGTGTTGTGTTTTTTTTGTTATGTATTAAGACACATAACACAACAGAACTCAGAGGCAAGCATTCCTCAAAAACCGATTTTATCCTCACAACAAACTGAATTTCTCCCACGCAACGCGCAATTTTTTCATCCTGGCAACAACATCGTCTGCTACAGGCGTGACAGTGACGTCACAAGGGCGCCCAGAAATACCCGCTTTCAGCTGCTAGGTGAAGGTTACGAAAAAATCGCGGGCGACTCTAATAAAATGCTGTCTGTCTGTTTCAGAGATGCGTAGAGCATTCACACACTTTCTAATTTGATGGGGATTTAACAGGACAAGAAAGAAATAATTTCTTCAAATCTTCAAATGACAAAAAAGGTTTTCCGCCCTTCATTTTGAAAGGGATAAACGAAAACTTTTTTATTTCATTTGTTTGAACTTTGCTGATGTAATCCTCGTTTTAAGATTAATAAAGATAAAAAAAACTTTTTAGCTTATTTCATAAAATATTATTATAAGGAAACATAATTCTAAGCAAGATCCAGGTTGTGTTCAGAAAATCCGTCCCAAAGTTGCCCGATCTGGGAATCCAATCCAAGACCTCGAGACTACGCCCGGTACTTAAACCACTAGGCCATCGAAGCTTTACCGTACCTAGTAGTAGTACCACGGTAATTGTATTTTGACAAACATAAAAAATTTACTACTATTATAAAGGCGAAAGTTTGTATGTATGGATGTATGGATGTTTGTTACTCTTTCACGTAAAAACTACTGAATGGATTTGAATGAAACTTTACCACAATATAGCTTATACATCAGAATAACACATAGGATATTGGAAATCGAAATCCACGCGGACGGAGTCGCGGGCGACCGCTAGTATAATTTATATTGACGTGTCGAATTGAAACATTCCTTTTTCGAAGTCGGTTAAAAAGTGTACGGAAATTAGTGATCCTGCCCGATGTGCCAGGGACATGGGATCGATATCCATCGTATGGAATTATTAATTAATCTTCGTCATAATGCTTAAATGGTAGAATGACGGTGGGAGGAGCTCAAATTGATTGATCACGCGTTTACTCACGGCAATGACGTTACTGAACATGTGGAAAAATAACTACATACATTTGTTACTTGTTTACATAGATTTAAAGCGTTAGATATGCCTTCAACATATTACGACCCGTTTCGAAATTGAATCTAAAATTGGAAGCGACTGACGCTTCTCATCGCAGTCCCAGCGAAAGAACCAGTTGAAAGAAACGAATGTTATTTCAAACATTATAATGTCACAGTTTTCTAGTTTTAGGGCATAATTCATACAGGAGCTCATGTTTTACAAAAACATTATTAATCTTCCATAAATAATTTTAATGTTCTAAGGACCGTTTTGTTTTAAATCAATCGTAATATTATTCTCCCCCTAGGTTTAAATTTTCATGCGGTTTTTTTATAAAGAGTAATTCAAGAGGCAGGTTTTTGTGATAAAAACATTTTAGTACCACAGCATCTCACACAGGGCGGGTCGCTGGAGTTGTGATAATTAACATTTTAATTATTCTTAGTTATCTGCAAAACCAGTAAGTGCGTTATCTACGTTGCTTTAAAAATGGTTGTCAGTTATAAAAAACACACACTCTTACTTATAATTTATTTCTCAAAATGTATAGTAACTTTTCAGACAGGAATTTTCTACTCACACTTATTATTAGTGCACAGCAACTTATTATTCTTCAGGCAGAAACAGCTGTTGCATTTGACCATCTGTACATCTCCAGGGACACAGTCTGATTGGTTGTCTATGGTCACCATAGATTTCCTATTGAGAGCTAGGTTAAAAACTTTCGTCAACACCATTGGCAATTTCTCTGTCAATAACTGTCTACCTATATTCTCGAATGGAGATAGCTCGCCCCTCTTAGGAAGACCTGAAGGTTTTTCAGTATACACTTCCTGTGTGTCCACTGTTGGGAATGTATTATAAGCTGGAGGGACCACTGGGATTCTCAGACCATTCTTAACTTCCACACTGTCGTCATTATCAACACTATTTCTCCCTTTTTCAACAGATTCACCCGACTCCTTACTGTAGAGTTGGTAGTCATCCCTTTCCTGATATGGTATCTGAGTTACTTCAACTTTAGGATCTGAAGCACCCTGATCTTCATCAGACTCTGAGTACTCTTCTTTTAACTCTTGAGCTTTCAAATTCTGCTCGTTAGCATCGTTAGATTTTAGATCAAATGTTTGCGGATTATTCTTGTTGAATTGTACTAATACATCTATCTGCGCTGTCACTGGTGTAGCTGTTGTAGTAGTCGTTGTAGTAGTTTTTGTAGTAGTTTTGTGTCTTTTATGTGCCTTTTTAGGTTTCACTTCAACTGGTTCTCCATCTCGAAGGGTTTTATCATCACCGTCAGGAATAAGTTCTATTGCTTCTCTTATCAAATCTTTGCCACATACGCTTAAGTTGTAAGTACCTAAGGATAGAGACTTTTTGAAATAATTCCCAGTGTTGCAGACAAGTTTGTTTTCGTTGATACAGAAACAGAATTGGCAAGGTGCTAGTGAGTACCAATTTTTGGCTTCGCAGTTTCCGTAAACGTTTTTAGATTTGCTTGATCTTCGTTTGGAAGTTTCTTCATCGCATTCGTTCTTGGTGCATCTATCTTTGTCAATCGTACCGCTGTTGGTGCATCGGCAAACGTTGCAGTCGACAATGATGTAGCCGTCTGGTTGGCACTTTGTCTTAATTACTTTGTTTGGTGGAAGATGGTCGAATATTTCACCACAAGCGGGATGAGGCCATGTACCGTCATTATTGCAAATGCATGTGGTCGTTTCTTGTACGTAAACCTTGTTGGGTTCGCAGGCCTGGGTATCGTTTTTGCTCCCTGTATAAAAAAATATAAGGTACATCATCATCGTAGAATTCTGGACGTAGGCTACTTTCAGGAGATAGGAATATACCCATAGTCGCCACACTAGGCATGTAGATTGGTGATGGTGAACGATAAAATACAGGGTAACGAGGTTCATATACTTTCCCCAACTGGAGCTCTGGCACCTTACTCACCAGCAGAATCATAGCACAACAATCACGAAGTGCTATTTCACTGTGGTCTTCTGTAAGAGACGAGCGGCTCATTCAAGTGGAAGTTCCACTGAGCTCTACCTCTCTTTAAATAAAAAAATAAAAGATTTAGCTGACCATCCCGGCTGGTGACGAGGTCTGTGTACTTCTTCAGCTGGCATTCATAGACGTTGTCTTTGCACTGGCAGGTGACGCGGCCATTTTGGACGGCATCGCCCACCTCACATGGATGCGAAGCCCTGGATATGTCTGAAACACCAGTTAGTATTCAATTTTTATGTAACAGAGAGGCAAACGAACAAGAGAGTCACCCGATGGAAAGTGTTCACCGCTGCCAATGAACATCAACAACCAAGGGAAACTTTGGTTTTTTTACTGATATTATTGACTATATGTGGTTGCGTCTATTTATTTGAGTACCCTCAGTGTCATTATCTACATAACGCTGACTGCACCTAGATAAATATTTGCGCCATAGTCAAAAAAGCCAGGAAGGAAATAGCGTCATCTTACCAATAAGATCCTTCGAAATCACATTTTCGCTAAATAATACTAGTAAAGCAAATACGGTGATCATCTTAATCCGTTGTTGAAACCTTAATGCTCTATTTAATCAGAAAGTAATTTCATTGCTTTCACCTGATTAGGTTAAGTCGGGCATGGCGTATCCTTCCAATGAAATAAGCAGTCATTAAATCGGATTAATTTAGTAATTTACTCGATTCATTTACTACAATAATCTCATAAATATAAATTATAATGGCAATTGCTTCTTTAATCCTTGACAGGCCCGCTGGCATGTACAAATATTTTGGCTATAAAAACTAGGTACAGGGGTATGTTCATGAAGGGGACAAAATGTTGTATGTTTATAAAAATAATAAAGGATGAATTTATATTCGTTCCTTTGTGTCTATAGTACAAGGTTATCAGTAAAAGAGTACAAACCAAAGTCATGTTACGACTTTGATCACCATGCCGTGCGAGACTCTGCTAAGTATCATGGGAAATAAGACCTTAATAATATCGGATAAAGAACGTTTTATAGGTAAAAGGAACTTATGACATAGACTGAAAAATTAAGGTGGCACACCCTTTATTCTTTTGGTCTTGAGTCTCCTGATCACCAAGAGAGCTTTTTTCGAAAAATTGGCGTTATTATTGTTTGGAATGTGCATTTTAAATTAGACTTTAATAATACAACAGACGATCCCCTGTCGGACGTCCTAGGTACCGCTGGAGCGACGAAGTGGCGAAGGATTTGCGCGAGCTCCAGGCCGACAACTGGGAGCATAGGTTGCCCGAACAATGTCTGTGGATCACTTTGTTTCCTGGGTGATCCATCCTAGGCGCCCCATGGCCTGGTCTAAGAAGAAGACCAGGCAGAACCCGGGGATGGACCGGTCAATCGCCTCACAAGGCGGGTGCCGGTCTCTCCCTGCTTGGGTATGAAGGAAACCGCAGGAGTTTAGTGGGTATTGGACAGAAAGTTCTGAGCCCCACGCACGGCTGCAGGTTTTGCTAACCTGTACGCTATGGCGCGTAAAAGCGTTCTCCTGCGATAAAAAAAATAAAATTAAGGCCGACAACTGGGAGGAGATGGCGAAGGACAGATAGAGGTGGCCACGTCTGTTATAAGAGGCCAACCAAGACTCATTTTGGGTCGCTGCGGCATCGCAGTAAGTAAGTAATACAACAATAAAAGCCACAATCAAGTGACGACTCGTTTATTCTCCGCGTCGAGGAAGGCGGGGCGTGCGCGCGCGCAGACGGGCGCGTCGCTCCTGAAGCAGCGCGCGGGAACCAGCACCAGGTCCCTCTCGCGGGGGTACAACACACACGGGAATATACACCTTATGGAGTGGCACATGATGAACGAAATTTGGGTGACGCATCATTTTCACGCTTGGTCGATTCGGGGATACCACACACTCCGGGAATATACACCTTATGGAGTTGCGGGAAAGACGGAATTTGGGCGACGATGACGCATCGTTCACTCTCATGGTTGAGTCTGCTGAGTTGATTTCACCGAAAATTTTACCTTACGATTATTGGAATAGTGACCAAAATTATGTGACCACTTTGTTTTATGATTTGATTATGACGAAACTAAGGTGTCGCATCGCTTATTCTCTTTGTATCTGGTCCTGGTTTGGTCTGTTCTTGAGTCTGCTGATTACCAAGTAAGCCAAATATTTCGGGAAAATTTATTTGTAACATGTGTAAAATTGGACCCTAACCGTACAGCAATAAAAGCCATAATCAAGTGACGACTCGTTTATTCTCCGCGTCGAGGAAGGCGGGGCGCGCGCGCGCGCAGACGGGCGCGTCGCTCCTGAAGCAGCGCGCGGGAACCAGCACCAGGTCCCTCTCGCGAGGGCACAACACACACGGGAATATACACCTTATGGAGTTGCATGATGGACGGAATTTGGGTGTCATATCGTTTTTTCGCTTGGTCGAGTCGGGGATACAACACACTCCGGGAATATACACCTTATGGAGTTGCGGGAAAGACGGAATTTGGGCGACGATGACGCATCGTTCACTCTCATGGCTGAGTATGCTGAGGGAAAATTGATTTGTAGCATGTAAAATTGAACCTTATCAATATCGCAATAAAAGTCATATTCAAGTGACGACTCGTTTATTCTCCGCGTCGAGGAAGGCGGGGCGTGCGCGCGCGCAGACGGGCGCGTCGCTCCTGAAGCAGCGCGCGGGAACCAGCACAAGGTCCCTCTCGCGGGGGTACAGCACACACGGGAATATACACCTTATGGCGTGGCATGATGGACTAAATTTGGATGACGCATCTTTTTCTCGCTTGGTCCAGTCGGGGATACAACACACTCCGGGAATATACACCTTTGGAGTTGCGGGAAAGACGGAATTTGGGCGACGATGACGCATAGTTCACTCTCGTGGTTGAGTCTGCTGAGGGAAAATTGATTTGTAGCATGTAAAATTGGACCTTAACACTACAGTAATAAAAGCCATAATCAAGTGACGACTCGTTTATTCTCCGCGTCGAGGAAGGCGGGGCGTGCGCGCGCGCAGACGGGCGCGTCGCTCCTGAAGCAGCGCGCGGGAACCAGCACCAGGTCCCTCTCGTGGGGGTGCAACACACACGGGAATATAAACCTTATGGAGTGGCATGATGGACGAAATTTGGGTGACGCATCATTTTCACGCTTGGTCGATTCGGGGATACGACACACTCCGGGAATATACACCTTTGGAGTTGCGGGAAAGACGGAATTTGGGCGACGATGACGCATCGTTCACTCTCATGGTTGATTGAGTCTGCTGAGGGAAAATTGATTTGTAGCATGTAGAATTGGACCTTAACACTACAGTAATAAAAGCTATAATCAAGTGACGACTCGTTTATTCTCCGCGTCGAGGAAGGCGGGGCGTGCGCGCGCGCAGACGGGCGCGTCGCTCCTGAAGCAGCGCGCGGGGACCAGCACCAAGTCCCTCTCGCGGGAGTACAGCACATTCGGGAATATACACCTTATGGAGTGGCATGATGGACGAAATTTGGGTGACGCATCATTTTTACGCTTGGTCGATTTGGGGATACAACACACTCCGGGAATATACACCTTATGGAGTTGCGGGAATACCATGATCCAATCTGTCTGGTTCCCCTCTATGGTTTACGAAGGTCTGATGGCAGTCGCTTCACTGTAATAACCAGACTTGCCAAATCCTGGATCATGGTCAAAGCGGACCCCGAATAGAAACGGGATAAACGCTAGGAAGAAGAGGAGTTGCGGGAAAGACGGAATTTGGGCGACGATGACGCATCGTTCACTCTCATGGTTGAGTCTGCTGAGGGAAAATTGATTTGTAGCATGTAAAATTGAACCTTATCAATATCGCAATAAAAGCCATATTCAAGTGACGACTCGTTTATTCTCCGTGTCGAGGAAGGCGGGGCGTGCGCGCGCGCAGACGGGCGCGTCGCTCCTGAAGCAGCGCGCGGGAACCAGCACCAGGTCCCTCTCGCACTCGCAGATAAAGCACGTGTCCAGAACCCGCCCGGGAATCGAACACGCATACTCTGTGTCCTCGAGTCGTTCCATGTCTGGGTATGACGCGTGCAATGTTGTTGCGTTTGCTGAAAGAAACAAGTAATATCCGTAAAGATTTGAAATCAAAATTGGATCACGAAAATCATTGGCCAATAGGCATTAAAAAAACTGGCGAGGTTTGTTGGTATAATAGAGCCGTCTAAGTTTAGAATCCCTCACTTGGCTGCAGGCTTTGAAAAATATGAAGAGCAGAGTCTTCTGGCAAAAGTATATTTGTACTTAAAAGAAGGACCTGAAGATGTTTGAATGGAAATAAACATATATATTTTTTTATTTTGATAGCCCAATGCGTACGGTGAGAGCTCTCTATACTTGAACGCTAGTTATACGAAGTTACCGTACACCAATGCTTGTAACGCCAACTCTATGTCCTTGATTGAGCTCTGGACTTTCCACAGATAAGTACACTATTACAGTTCACTGAGTGAACTTCACTCTTATTTCAATCTGGTGGGCTAGCCAAGATGCCATTTCGTCGATTCGTTTCGATTTTTCGTCGCGAATTATATAGAGATATGTAGGTAATTATATAGGGATAGAGATCCCGCACACGAAGTATCAGTGTGTAAGCGGGATGGCGCTCGCGAAAGTGGTATCTTGGCTAGCCCACCTACCTGGCCTTTGGAAAGAAGTAAGCTCTTCCCCAGACTAGCTTCTCTAACTCTTGAAAATGTTTAAGTTTTTTTTGGTGTTTCAGCTATTACCTTCATCGATTCTTCGGCCCATGGGCAGGTAGTTGAAATTAGGATAGGCTTGCTCGCAGTAGGTACCTTTGGGCATGGGCCTGCAGAAGTAGTTGATGTTCCCGACGTAAGGGCAGATGCATTGGTGACATCTGTTGATAAAACAACAGTTATTTATTAAGAAAAAGGTTTTGGCTTTGAATTTTTGATTTCATTAATAACAAAATGGGTGGAATATATCGCTTTTTGATTTTAATTTAATAAGTAAGCGCCACAGCGGCCCTGATACACAAGGTCTAGGAAATTAATGTCTGTTTTATGAGAACATAACATTAGTAGAAATTTCTACATTAGTAGAAACTAATGTAGAAAGTACCTAAACATGTGTCGAAGTTACAACGAATTGTCTCATGGTTGCGGTGAGGTGGATGGATATCCCAACTAATATTATAAATGCGAAAGTAACTCTGTCTGTCTGTCTGTCTGTTACGCTTTCCCGCTTAAACCTCGCAACCGATTTTGATGAAATTTGGTACAGACAATCTTTAGACCCTGAGACAGAACATAGGCTACTTTTTATTTCGAAAAAAAGAAATCCACGCGGACGGAGTCGCGGGCGGCCGCTAGTTTTTAATAAATTTCCTGTCTTTAAGAAAACTATTGCAAACATCCTCAAGACTGATACGTCCTCGGCCTTACTCGAATATTATTAATTATAAGTAAATTTAGAGTTAGTTCATACATAAGGTAAATCAATATGTGGGCATGCTATGTAACCTTTTAATGGATTATTGTATAGTAATGTAAGTTAGTTCAATTAATTATGCCACTGTCTTGACCATAATCTGTCTGTGTACCAAAGTTATGAAAAGGCCGGTTACGAGGTGGGCCACGTATTTATATCCTGTAGGAGCACAATGTTCAACCCTACGCTACCGTACCGTACCTGATGATATACATGCTGCCAGGAGTACAGGCCTTCCTCTCGGAGCTGTCAGTCAGGTTGAAGGTCATGCAGGTCGGTTCGTCCCTCCTAGAACGAATGTGGCCCACCTCGGCACCTACGTTCTCGAGATCTGGCTCTAGCTCTGCTTTCTGGAAAATAGTTGGAGTTATTGTCCTTTGTTATCAAAAAAGTATGCTGACATTCTTTTAATTGTCATCAGCATGTTACAGCCCACTCTTGAAGGAAAGCGATTTTCACATTTTAATTCTAAGGAGTAGTGATGGCACTCAAACCAACATTTTGATAGCTAGTAATAACACTACGCGACTAAACTTATGTCCAATACATCAATATAATAAAAATAATCGGTCCTAGGTTCAATCATTCAAACATTAAGATATTATTATAGTAATTCCTCAATGGTTTTAAACTAGCAGACTAGCTATGTATTACTATTACGTAATCCTCAATGGCAGCAACTTTGTTAATTGAGCTTCTTTAAAAACCATGAAAATAAAAAAGCTCTCACCCTCAAACTTGCGTTGACTGCATTAAGCTCCTCACACCTGGACTCCGTGCAGCTGGCATACGACCTCAGTCCAATATCAGGGCAAACACAGATCTTGCAGTCAATCTCGAACTCCTCCCCGGAGAAGCAGACATCCAACTGCCTTTTCCTATCTAAGGAAACGCGATTGTCTAGCAAACTCTGTGATAATCTGAAGATCTTTTTCCAAGGAGTATCGGAGTCTGAACAAGTATGGTTGGTACAAGCCTTATCAGCTTTATCCCCGTTGGGGGGACAGACGCAAACGTTGCAGTCATTGCTGAAGAACTGCCCAGGAACACAACTGTTGGATCTCAAGAATGTCTTCTCACAAATCTTCTTCGTGCATTTAGCCACGTTTTTGATCCCATCTCGAGGACACAAGCAGACGTTGCAGTCGACTAAATAGTAGTCCAAAGGTTCGCAGATGAATTTTTCTTCGTCCATCTCCTCCTGTATTTCGGAGCATTTGTTTTTAGTACAGGCTAGGTCTTTCAGAAGTCCGCTTTCTGGGCATATGCAGAAGTTGCAGTCTTTCTTCGAAATTGAACCAGGAATGCAAGCACTAATCAGTGTCTCGACGGGGGATACTCTGACGTTTTTGTGAGTATCTTGTATTATTTTTTTCGCGTTGCAATCGTCGTATGTGCACCACTTGGGGTCGATCTTGCCGTTTCTCGCGCAGTAACATGTGTTGCAGTCAATTTCGACGAATGTGTTTGGTGTGCATGAATCGTTCAAGTCTTTGCTTATGCTGTTACTTGTGACGCCTTCTTGGGGTCTTCTGGTCACCACATTTTCAGTGACAGAGGTGCAGAGCTTGAAATTGGTGCTGCCATTCTCTGGACACAAACAGTATCTACCTTGATCCAAGTACATTGAATTTGGAACGCACTGCTCGTTGTCTGAAGTTCTTATTATGTCTTCTCTTTCCAACAAGGCGGAATTGCTAGTACTATCTTTAAGAACCATCTCAAGTACGCTTAACTTGCTTTGGTATGAACAGACGTTGGTACAGTAAGTCTTGTTCGTCATGCCATTGCTGAGACAGAAGCATTCTACGCATGTCGGAATCATTTCTCCTGGACTGCACGTAGTTTTGGTGACATCGTATTTGAAATCATTGAACTTTAGGCACTCCAGATCTAAGCACGCATTCTCATTGACATTCCCTTTGGTGTTACAGCCACAGTAGAAGCATTTCGGCTTAAGGAAGCTGTAAGGGTGGCATTTAGAGCGAGAAGTCCTTAAGCTCTCTAAGGAGGTGAACTTGGAATTTTTATCACAAGTCGATTTAGTACAGAGTTTGTCATCTGGCACGCTGTCATCGGGACACCAGCACACGTTGCAATTCTTTCTGTAGAAAGTTCTCGAAATGCATCGTCTAGAAGATTCGGTCTGCTGCGGCCGGTGACACGTTTCCACGCATTTATCCAGAATAAAATACCCACCATCGGAGCAGAGGCAATGGAGGCACGGGAATAAATACATTACGTTAGGGATACAAATGTTTTTGTTGACTGATTGTAGAAAATCTGATGATGACGGTGGCAATCTCTGGCAGGAGTTATCTGTTGCGCAGTGTGCTTCGGAAGTTTTCCCTGATGCAGGACAAACGCAAATACTGCAGTTTATGTAGTACGACTTAAACGGAGTGCACCAGGTATTGGAAGCATCCTTGGTCTCCAAACCCCTTGTGGACGGCGTCGTGATTCCCTTGTAAGCAGAGTCGTCGTAACACCCCGCATTACTGCATAACAGCTGTCCGGTTTCCTGGCAAATGCACTGGCTACATCCCTGCCAGATTATCTGGCCGGCCAAGCAGTTGGCGCGTCGTCCGACAGAAAGGCAGTTTGCTTCCGTCCATCTACCAATATTGTCGCAGTGGCAAATACGGCCATTCAGAAGGAACTGAGTATTTGGAACGCACGTGCCTATAGAAATTACAATGGAGTTATTAAAGTGCTTTAAGAAATTTCGAAAGAAAACTCAAGATTGGATACTTACGGCTCAAACTTAGCGTGAAATGAAGATGTGTTAGTAAAACTAAATATGTCACAACCATCACCATTTTTTTGATTATTGTAAATATGTATTATTTTTGTTCTAAATGTTTTAATTGTAATTTACTGCTCCAATAGCGTGTGAGCTGATAAAGTTTTGATTTTCGATTGGTGTTTTTAATTTCATCCGGCTTGGGATTGCTCGTTAACTTTTCAATCACGTTTTATGTCTATCCTGATAAATGAAGTAAATGAAAACAAGGATTTTTATTGTTAATTGGACTTTCTTGGAAAGATTAAATAAATAATTAGTTCAAATATACTATTTCAATACAATTAATTATGGTATCTTTTTTATCTGGGAATATTAATAGGCTACGTCATAAGATCACCATTTAGTGTCTGTCAAAAACCTGCCTTTTTCTGCGTTAAAAACATAATATCTTTTATCATCATATAAGATTTCATACACAAGTTTACCTTATTTTTGGTACATACATAATTCAGAATTACACCCCTATTAGCTAGATATATCAAAGTATGTAAAATAGGCCGATCTTCCAAACGCTGATTATACTAATATCCAATTATCCGAATCGGTCCTAACTGTAATAAAGAAATTAAAAGCAACTAAACCTATTTTTGTGAATTTTCATACTCTGTAGACTGTGAAGGCCTGATGGGGTGGGTTGTAACTAGAAAGTTACTTTCGAGAGAACTCAAGAAAGTTCATTCTATGGGGGCGTTTAACAGAAAAAAGCGTTTGCAAGCGTTTGTAAACAAAATGGCGATTGTTAGCGCAAAATGGCGATTGTTAAGCGGTAAAACAGTAAACTGACAGTTAGCAAACACGTCCTGGCCGAAAACTGTACAGTTTGCGCTAACAATCGCCATTTTGTTTACAAACGCTCGCAAACGCTTTTTTCTGCCAAACGCCCCCGTGTCACAGATCCTTTTCCTTCCATGTCCTTGATTATCCGAATCGACCCGGATAATTCGGATAATCGGCGTTCTACTGCACCTAAATAATTATTTCCAAAAAAAAAACTAGGAATAATAACAGGTTTAAAGCAATAAAAGATACATTCCGATGGCATATCATTATATTTTATGATTATGACATTGATGCATGCAATCAAATTATGTACTTAAATTAATCCTTGAATCAAAAAAGATTCCTAGCAACTAATCGGAGTCCTTGAACTTGCTACTGTCGTTATTGTAAGACACAGTGCCGGGTACGGGTCTTAGGGGGGTTGTACGGGTAGTACCAGTCGGATGTTACGTTTATTTTTAGTGATAAGACACGTAAAGTTGTTCTTTAGATTTGTTGTAATGAGAACCTATAAAACATAAAGGTCATTATTACAGTTATCTGAGACAGTGACGGATTAACCCTTAATCAATTTAAACAATTGCCTAGGGCATCACGTCTGGGGGGGGGGGAGCCAGAAGAAGCACAAAATTTTAGTTGACTTACGGATAGGGGAGCCAACAAGCGTGGATTGCTTAGGACATCAAGTAGTCTTAATCCGTCACTGGAGACTTATCATTATTATCATTTGCATTTAAATAATATGCTAGAAAGTTCCTATAAAAATCTGTCAGAACCTGACCCTCAATTCAATGATTACAGAATAGGTAAATAAATATGTTGTGTGGATATCATAGATTTGAATTGTGTGGTCCTAACCATAGTATAGTAACAATCGGCATTTGGCAAGCATATTCACCATCCTTTTACTTTTAACCTATTGCAGGACTAACCAATATTTAAATGATATCGATTTGACTGATCGTGTTAGAGAAAAAATTTTGCCACCCTTTAAAATATACGTAGGTACCTACTTCCCGCGAAAACCCGAGTTGCACAGGATAGTGCCTTTACGAGGTTAAACTATTCACAGGCCCTGCTTCTCCAAGTAGAGCCGATGTTTCTTCAACTTCAGGCTCTCGACGTAGTTGAGGCAAACTTTGAGAGTGCACCGCAAAGTCTCGTCTTCCTGGCAGTAACATTTGTTGCAGTTGTTCCTGGAAAAAATATAAATAAATATCCATACCTATAGGTTTGCTTCTTTGGTCTCGTGGTCAGAGACCCTGGCTACAAAACGGAGGGTCGCTGAATATTGGCATTTGTACTCGAGTTATGGATGTTTATACAAGTATTTAAGTATGTCTATCCGTTCCCTAGCATCCATAGTACAAGCTTCGACTTTAGTTTGGGGCTAGGCAATTGGTATGTTAGTCCAATGAATTTGTTATTTATTTGTTTCCGCAGATATCCGCCAGAAAAAAAATCGTTTTCAAATCCGTATCCCTTACTATTCACGCGCATCTTTTACGGACTTTTTCTTTCTTAATTTTCCATTTATAGTATGAAACTATGTATGTGGGAGATGAGATAGAATTTATAAACTTTTTCATTACGTGTTATATTAAACTTGACAATAGAGTTAACTTGGACTTGTTATGCTATATTTTTGCCGATAATTAACTTCAGAGCTCAGTTGGGAAAGATACAGAGTTTTTAAGGCAGACAACGCTTTAAAAAATCTTATAGAGTTGGTAATATTTACGGTCAGCGGTGATCACTAACAATCCCCTATTTTATTTTATACGCTGACACTCCGGTTCGCTTGCCCCCCTGTAACTTAAAAAAAAACTCACTCACTTATACACAGTAAAAGGCAGGCATTTCTTATCTTTCTCGACATCAAGAGTCATCTGGGGCTTCCCGTCCTCCTCCTTGGTCAGCTGCCGCAGGATGGAGGGCAACTGGCAGCCGATTCGATGCTCGCACGAGGCTCTCCCGTCCACGCAGGAGCATTTCACGCAACTCGACGTGGGAATGTCATCGTCGTTCTTGCAAGGAGTTCCTGTTGGAGAGGAATACAGCAATACTCAATTTCTGGTAGGATTTTTGTTCAGAAGTTTTTTTATACTTACTATGTACCTAGTTACATGTCCGTAAAAGCTTTTGGTTTGCTTATTTTCTTTGGTTTCAGCACCCATCTTAATACCTATATGTTGAGAGGTGTAACGTAGACCTTACACAGATGGGGGGATTATTCTCAAAGTACCCCCCCCCCCCCAAAACAGACAGTACAAGCCGTACTAAGGAAATAGAGAGTGACACTGTGTTTACACACTCGCTTGTTCAGTTATTATCATGGATGCTTAGTACCTGGCTGAACAGAAAATTGGCCATCATCATCATTATCATCATCATCATCATCAGCTTATCGCAGTCCACTGCTGGACATAGGCCTCTCCTAGGGCTTTCCAGGGCGGGCGGGCCGCGTTGATCCATATACGACTAGTGATACTAGACATGCCTGTCTTCTTCCTCGCATCGATCCGGTTGATATCGTCCTGGCTGAGGCACAGCAGCTGGTCGCACAGCAGACTCCTGCTGGGCAGGCACAGGCAGGTGTTGCAGGAGACGCGGTACGCGCGGCCCGGAGTGCAGCGCGACGCCATGTGAGGGAGGGAGGGAAGAGACGCCAGCTCCAGAGCGGTGAAGGCGGGTCGGACGTCGTGAGGGATTTGCAGCCTGTGGTCTGGGAGAAGATGTGAGGGGTTAAATGCTAGAAAGAGGGGAGAGTTTACTTATCTATACTAATATATAAAGCTGAAGAGTTTGTTTGTATGTTTGTTTGTTTGTTTGTTTGTTTGTTTGTTTGTTTGTTTGAACGCACTAATCTCAGGAACTACTGGTCCGATTTGAAAAAATCTTTTTGTGTTGAATAGTCCATTTGACGAGGAAGGCTTTAGGCTATTGGAAGTCGAAATCCACGCGGACGGAGTCGCGGGCGGCCGCTAGTAGCACTATATGAGGGAGGAAACAATGTTAGCTCCAATGTCGTGAATTGAGGGATTTGCAGCCGGTGGTCTGGGGAGAAGATGTGAGGAGTTAAATACTAGAAAGGGAGGAGATTTTACATATAGTGTACTATGGGAGGGAGGAAAAAACTTTAGCTACTGTGTCGTGAAGGTGGTTCGGACGTCGTGAGGAATTTGCAGCCTGTGGTCTGGAGAGAAGATGTGAGGAGTGAAATACTAGAAAGAGAGGAGAGTTTACTTATAGCACTAAACACATATGAGGGAGGTAACAATGTTAGCTCCATTGCCGTGAAGGCTTGTCGCACATCGTTAGGGATTCGCAGTTCATCGAACTAGTGCAGAGGTTCCTGAAATTGGCGTGTTCAAACAAACAAACAAACTCTTCAGCTTCATTATATTATTAAAGATTTACTGGGTATCTAACTAAACTTCAGATCATTACTTACTTGGTTCACATGCCCGTTGCTTATTCGAACACACGGCGATCTTCGTATCTTCACAGTAGCACCCATAGCATTCGTTCTGGTAAAACTTGCCGGGGACACATGCTCCTTCAGGAAGGTCTGGGAGACCCTTCTTATTCTTTACAAAACTTTTATCTTTTTCATCAACTCTAGTCCTCTTGGATTCCTTAACATCGGTATCTTTTTTTTCATCTCTTTCGGATACGTCGGGTGGGTTTTTTTCGTGATTTTTATGTGTTTCATCTACTTTAGTTGGCTTATCATCATTTATATTGGTATCTTTATTTTCAACTTCTTCGTGTAGATCTTGGAGACCCTTCTTATTGATCTTAACGACACTTTCATATTCTTTATCAACTTTAGCCCTCATGGTTTTCTTATAATTGTTATCTTTATTTTCATCTGCTTCGGTTAATTCTGGAACATCCTTTTTATTACTCTTTACTTTGTTTTTGTATCCTTTACCAACAGTTTTCTTTGGATTCTTGCCATTGGCATTGTCTTTGTTTTCTTTACCTCTTTTAACCATCATATCTTCCGATTCTTTGTCAGATGTTTTTAAATCTTTAACTCGCAGTTTGAATTCATTTACATTTTTTTGGTAATTCTTCTTTTTGTTGAAGTTTTTCTTCTTTTCCTTTCCTTTTTCTTTCTCAGCCGCTAGTTTCTTAACCTTTTCACGGAATTTGTCTACATGGTCCCTGCTGATGCAAGCCATTTTGGTGCAGAAGAGACGGTTGTTGTATCCACAGCGACAAGTGTTGCAGTCTATCCTGTAGGTTCTGTTGGGGACGCAGGGATCTCCCTCCTTTATTTCAGGGAGTTCCTCATGTTGGAGTGATGTGTCTGCTGCAAAGTTAGTTGTTAATACACAATTGAACAAAAAGTTATGTTGGACAACTTAAAGAATGATCTGATCCCAAAGGTAAGTTAAACACTTTTGTACAGACAGAAAAAGCACAAAATGTTGGTACATTTTACGTGTGTTTGTCCTGCGTGGTAAGAAATTTGACTTTTACTGGGTATAAGCACAGAAAGATATAAATAGTTCTTACTAACTTAGACTATTTTACAATATTTGACTACATTAAAGTTTTCAAAGGTTGGGTAATTAACATCCTTAATTCCAAACAAAATGAGTTTAATTATTGGTAAAATCATAATTGAGCCATCTAAAAACTTGCAATTCAATAAACTACGAAGAATTATTTTTATTTCTAACAAAGCCTAAATCAATAAATCACTGAATAGTTTTCACTTGACTAACTCTAAGATAAAATGATAATAAAATTCATAGGTCTATTGTCGAAATTCGTTACTCTATCATTGTAGCTTCCATCGCATTCTGATCCACCAAGAAATCTTCCAAGCAAATCATTGTTGTGCACGAAGGGATCCCTTTTAGCGAACACACACAAGTGTTACATCTATACCTATACTGCGTATTCGGTATACAGCCACTGGTCAAGTCTTTCAGCTCTGGGAGAGACGAAAACGTAGTATCTTTCTTCCCTCTCAAGAAATCATGGCTTCGGGGCGCCATACAAAGTTTGCTCGTACAAGCCAGTACTCCAGTATTTGTGCAAACACATCTGTTACAATCAACCCTTATAACCGTACGGGGAATGCAAGCAGTCCCAGACATATCGTTAGTTCGTGTCCAAGTTTTACCAATCTCAATGATGGACTCTACGTCTTTTCCCTGTATTTCTTGGAAGGATTTTTCTTTGACTTTGAAGCAGAGGCGGTCTACGTACAAATCGATGTCACTGCAAGCACAAACTTCGTTTTCCGTCCTCAATATGTCGCCGTAAGAGCAAATGTCTACTTTGCTGCCTTTCTTGCAGCGTCTATGCGTACACGACGATAGTTCGATGATACCTTTCTCCCCACATTCGCAGATGTTACAGTCAAGCAAGTACAAAGATTTGGGTGTGCACGCGATGTTGGTCCTTAACTTCTGGTAGAGACGGTTGATTTTGGTGGAGACGCGGCGGAACTGGGCGCGGCAGTTGCTGGACCTCCAGAAGCCCTCTTCGCTGCACGTGCAGATCAGGTTCTCGTCACGGTACGTGTATCTTGGCTCGCATTCCTTCCTTCTGACACCATCATCGATGCTTTCTGTGAGAAAAAAATATGATGTTTCAACCTTACAAAAGCTTGTTGCCTACAAATACATACTTTTAACAATTTACGGCTGGGCAAAAACAAAAGTAGTGATTATTTACTGAATCAAGTTCAGTTTAAATTATTAAAATAGTAGTAGTATTAGCCTATTATTCCAGGTCGTGGGTTCGAATCCCGCAGAGATCGCTTGCATTTTGTGTTGGTTTTTGTAGTTTGATGATTCCGTGCTTCGGAAGGCACGTTTAGCCGTTGGTCCCGACTATGATCCAACTGGTCTGGTTTCCCTTGTGGTTACGGAGGTCAGACGACAGTCGCTCCATTGTAATAACCAGGCATGTCAATTCAGGATCATAGTCGCAGCGTACCCTGGGCTCCAAGGCAATGCCCGAGGATGCAACCGGGAGAGGCGCTAGGATGATGATGATGATTCATCAAGTTCTGTTTAAATATTAAAATAGGAGAAGTATTATTAATTAGCCTATGAATGTCCCACTGCAGGATCAAAGCCTTCATTTCTTGAAATCATGTTTTCGTATAAAGATGTGTTTTGGGTCTAGGTGTCATTTATGTATTTATTTAAGTACTGATGATTCTGATATCTGTAAAACAAGTCTTAGGCACATTTTACAGATATTAGAACTGTGTTAGCTACTTTACACGGAGTCGGATCAATGTATTTTATGTTAGGGATATATATTTTTTTATCCCAACTAATATTATAAATGCGAAAGTAATTATAAATGCGAAAGTAACTCTGTCTGTCTGTCTGTCTGTCTGTCTGTCTGTCTGTCTGTCTGTCTGTCTGTTACGCTTTCCCGCTTAAACCTCGCAACCGATTTTGATGAAATTTGGTACAGACAATCTTCAGACCCTGAGACAGAACATAGGCTACTTTTTGACCCATTCCAACCCCCCACTTCCCCGAAATGAGGGGGTGGAAGTTTGTATGGAAAATCTAAACTACTTGAGTTAGACGCTTGAAATTTGGCATGCAGGTCCCTTAGTAAACTTGATGCTTAGTTGCAAAAGGATATTGCAAAATTCCCACGGGAACGGGAGTTAGCGGGAAAAAACATTCGTATAATGAAAACCGACATCCACGCGGACGAAGTCGCGGGCGGCCGCTAGTTATTTATAAGTCTTTAACTGCCTGAGCTGAGCTGAGCCCAAAAACCGCGGAGGTTGCGGGTTCGAATCCCCCGGGGAATGGAACCTACACAAAGTGGAGCCACCACTTTGTGTAGGTTTTTTTTCAGTTTGGTTTGGGCATTGTAGGCTTGAATCACCTGACTATTATCCAAATGGTCTGGTTTCCCCTGTAAGGGTTACGGAGGTCAGACTGCAGTCACTCCATTGTAATAACCATCTTAGTCAATTAGGGTCATAGTCGCAGCTTACCCTAGTGGGCAAGATGCCATTTCGCGAGCGTGAGCTATCGCTATCGTCGCGAATTATATTTCCATCCCGCACACGCAGTATTTGTGTGAGCAATAGCTCGCACTTTCGAAAGTGGCATCTTGGCTTGACCACCAGGGCTCTGAGGTAATGGCCAAGGATGCTACCGGGAGACTCTATAGATGATGATGGTACTCACCAGGTTCTGTCTTGCAAGCGCGCGCGCGGCAGTGGAACATGCCATCAACTGCGCACACGCAGTCGTGGCAGGCACCGCGCGCAATGGCGGTGGGGGCGCAGCGCTGCCCTCCCACTACGCAGTGCCGCCGTGATGACAACGATACAATCACAGATTTTTTCTCTTAATTGCTTTAACACTTTTTTAAATTTTTGTTTTTTTTGTTACGACCTAATTTTTATCGTCTTGGCGTTAAATAACATCATGCAGCCTTCGTCCTGAATATGAGGTTTTATTTATACGAAACAGTAGAACGCCTTTTATCCGATTTTTTGACGTTTTGTTGGAGACATTCAGGTAGCACCTATGGTATTAATTAATCTGAGGAAGGAGTAGTAACTTACTGACCATTATTACCATATTTATGGCGGTTTGACTGTAACGATACTATTGTAATTTTTAATGTATCGACTTTTTGAACGATTCTATCTAAGGTTGTCAAACATGTGGAAACTTTGTTTTTGTACCGATATTATTGACCATTTGGTTGCGTCCTTAGTAGTCCTTACATTTGAGTACCCTAAGTGTCACTATCTATCTGACGCTGACTGTAGGTACCTACTTCTTTTAGTTAGTTTAAAAAAGTAACTTACATAACAACCCATCTGAAGACCCCAACCAAAGCACTGCTAGACAGGACAAGACCAACCTGACCATTTCGAATCTCTCACCAGAATGAACCAACAATCATGATATTAGTCATTAAGTCGTAGTTTTCTAATTGTTTTCTAATTAAAAATTGTGTGTAACTGAATCTCATAAACTTGCGATATGAGCCTTAAAATGCTCAATTATTCAAGAAATTAATTAGTTCAATTAATACCGAATTCACCATGGCGTACATTTTGCATCGAGCTATTTAATTATGCCTAGACATTGACGAATTATTATGTTTCAGAGGATACTCATTCATCTACATAAACAATAAGTATTCCGGCAAATTTTCTACGAACTAACTATTTAGTTACTTAACGAGTAAAAGTTTTGAAACACTCGCAGGTTTCTTTCCACGCGATCTTGGGTATACCTACTGATAAACAAATAATGAATTTGGTCTCATGTAAAGTCAAAAGTTGAACATTTAATGTTTTGTATTTTTGTAGTTATTAAAGATAAGCATTCAAGATCACGTGGTCCCAATTTCAAGTAAATGTGTCCAAACTTTTCTCGCCAGTAGGCATTTGTAAATCTTGGCCTTTCAAAACAGTCCTTGGCGCTAAAGTAAAGAACATAGAAATAAACCAGGAATTCGTTTATTTTTTCAAAAATCTCATTTCACACCTTACATTCTACTTACATCATATCTAATACATGATAGTACTCTGGGTACATTACAAAGGCTTACACTAATATTCACTACGTAAGACAATACATTCAAGACAAATAGTGGCGTAATTTTACCGTAAGGGCCCCTGTAAAGTTAGATAGAGCCCTTGCAAATGAGACGGGGCCCTTGCAAATGTGATGGGGCCTTTGCAAATAAGATGGGGCCCTTGCAAATGGGTCGGGGCCCTTGCAAAATAAGATTGGGTCTTAAGATGAGTAAGGGCCTCTTTCAATTTTAAAATTGACGGGTCCCTAAATTATTACTATTAATACGTGAAATTTGATCGTATTTTTACTGTGGCAAACGGGTCACCAGCCTGCCTTCTCAGTGCCAATGTGTCATGGACATAATGCCCATCTGGGCCCAACGACCAGCAGTGAACCACGACAGGCTGTTGATGATCACGAGGAAAAACCGGGGAATTATCTTCAAAGATTAGTATATTTAAGCTTCTCTACTTGCCAGCTTTTAACTTGTATCTGGTAGTCTTCCAGTGTAGGGTTATTGATAGGGATTTCCTTACCTCAAGGAAAAATCTGAGATTATATGTAATTATTAAATAAATTTTGTTCCCTTCCGTCTTAAGGCTCTTGTTTTCACTACACCATTTTAATTACGCCACTACTGCCACTGGACACAACACACATTCATTTGAGATATATGAATGAAAATGACATTGATCTTAAGATTAAAAGGCTTCATCCAATTTTTGCTAAAAATATCTTATATCTCCATCCCGCTTACAAGAATACTTCTTGTGCGGGATGGAGATACAAATCGCAACCATAGCGATAGCTCGCACTCGCAAAATGTCATCTTGGCTATACCTGGAATTATTTTTATCGCCACTATTTTATCGTTATTGAAAAAGCTACAGCTTATATTTTTTATCAAAAAACCAAAAATGTAAGTACTGTTGGATGAAGCCAAAAATGAAAATGAAAATTTACATCTAAATTCACACACATCGTTTTAAAAAGACACATCAAATCTACAATCTAAAATAAGGTAAATAAAAAAGCAACTATTCATCAAAATCCGTGATATTTAGAGAGCTCGAACTAAAATATGGCTAAGATACAAAAAAGGGAATGTTAAAGTTAACAATTATAATCTTATAGAATACATAAAAGCAATTTCAGAGTTTCAATAATGTTAATATTTGTTAGAAATAAATTTCAATCGGTTTACAATGTTACGGAAAAGTATATTTTGAGCATTCTAAAAGTTACAAACAAAGTTGCTTTTCTATCATCTCACTCACACACTTAAACTAGGTAAAAATAGTCACAAATACTTAGACACACTGTATAATAATAGTTAGCAACTAAAAAGTTGACAAGAGGTAGCATAAAGCTACCGTAAGTTTTAGCCTTTTCTTACAAAAATGCTTCTCACAATTTTGTAACAACTATCTTAATCATTCACTAAGGTTTACACAAATTCTGCCTGTTTGTCAGTTTAACGAAATACTATGTTGTTGAATCTTTTAAAATATTTTGATTCATTGGTCTTAAAATGTATGTGATAACTTCATTAAAAATACAAGCAGGCATACACTTGTGTAACTCCTCACTTTGATGATGGAACATAATTTATTTACCACCTTGATAGTATTATATAGAATAGGTTATTATGTTATTGTCTAGGTCACTGATCATTGTGATTGTAAAAGTTGTAACTGTTTACAAAAATATTAAATGCTCTTTTAAGAAATGAGAGGCGTGAAATTGGCAATGCTTTGGGAATGACCATTATCTGTTGCGTCGCTATAGCATGACGGGCCCACACTTCTGACTTTCTAACTGCAGTAAATAAAGACTGAGCTCTGATAGGTTTTGCAACTGAAGTAAATACTATTGGAGAACTGAAAGGGCCCCCTCAAACTGCTCTCATATTTGCAACTGTTGTTAATAAAGATGGAAAACTGGATATGATATATGAGGATGTTAAAGCTGATGTTCAAGGTGGCGTCACAGCGGATTAACGGCATGAGGGAGTGGGGGAGGGACTCATAGCAGTAGTGCAGGGTCCACAAGGTGCTGTACCTACTGAATATCCTAGATCATTATCTACAACAACATTTTGTTGCTGTTGTTAAAGTTCATTTTGTTGTTGTTGTAAATGTTGTTCAAGTTGGCGTCACGGCGGAGTTACGGCATGAGAAAGTGGGGGAGGGACTTAATGCAGAAGCGCAGAGTCCGGAAGGTGCTGTACTGAATATCCTAGATAATGTTGTTGCTGTTGTTCAAGTTCATTTTGTTACAGTTGTACTGGAGATACTAGATGATATTGTTGTTGTTTTTGTTCAAGTTGGCGTCACGGCGGAGTTACGGCATGAGGGAGTGCGGGAGTGGCTCATCACAGAAACGCAGTGTCTAGAAGGTGCTGTACTGAATATCCTAGATGATGTTATTGCTGTTGTTAAAGTTCATTTTGTTGTTGTTGTAAATGTTGTTCAAGTTGGCGTCACGGCGGAGTTACGGCATGAGAAAGTGGGGGAGGGACTTAATGCAGAAGCGCAGAGTCCAGAAGATGCTGTACTGAATATCCTAGATAATGTTATTGCTGTTGTTCATGTTCATTTTGTTGTTGTTGCTGTTGTTCAAGGTGGCGTCACGGCGGAGTTACCACATCAGAAAGTGGGGGAGGGACTTAATGCAGAAGCGCAGAGTCCAGAAGATGCTGTACTGAATATCCTAGATAATGTTGTTGTTGTTGTTCAAGTTCATGTTGTTGTTGTTGTTGTTCAAGTTAATTTTGTTGTTGTTGTAAATGTTGTTCAAGGTGGCGTCACGGCGGAGTTACGGCATGAGGGAGTGGGGGAGGGACTCGTCGCAGAAACGCAGAGTCCAGAAGATGCTGTACTGAATATCCTAGATTATGTTGTTGTTGTTGTTGTTGTTGTTGTTGTTGTTGTTGTTCAAGTTCATTTTGTTGTTGTTCAAGGTGGCGTCGCGGCAGAGTTACGGCATGAGGGAGTGGGGGAGGGTTTCGTCGCAGAAGCGCAGGGTGCAGAAGGTGCTTCGCCCATCCGCGCTGCACGTGCAGTCGTTGCAGTCCTTCTTGAACTGCTCGCCGGGGTTGCAGCGGAAGCCGGGGTCTGGCTCTGGAAGAAGAAGGTAAATGTGATAGTTTCGTCACCGTATCAAAAGGTGGCTTTAAATATACTCGTAGACGGCCAAAGAGTTTATCATAAACTTTGAATATAGATAACGACCGGACTGAGGGCGTTTGTGTTTGAAAAATCCACTACCCGGTAATAGGCACCGTGCGTAGCGATGACTCTGCCATCTCGTGACTCATATTCGAACTGACCAAGCTAAATGTCAATCTCAATGTCGGTAATTCTACTGTCAAACCACGGAAAACACCGTGCCTTATTCTGCCATCTAGTGACTCGAATTCGAACTGACCAAGGTAAATGTCAAATTTTACTGTCAAACCACAGAAAAAAAAACGGGATTTTAGCGCCCTCTATAGTTTCTGCACGGTGCCTATAGGTAGGCGTGAGATCTAACTGCTATGTCATTGGTCAACTTTGACATAATATCTGTCAATGTCATATCAAAATTCACCAATCACATAAACACAGACCCTACGCCTACCTACTGCTATCTAGCGGAATTTTCATTTGCGAAAACCCTCATTGTAAATAAACACGGATCACATTATTCCACTGCAGCTCAGGTACGCAGGATATGTATATTACAGTGCACAAGTAAGTGCGCAAGCACAGTTGCCATCCCTATTCTCATACTCTTAATGGCTTAACGTGCCTTCCGAAGTTCGGAGGAGTAAGGTATAAAATTTTTCGGTCACCCATTCGGTGTCTGGTCTCTGCGGCTTATATCACTAGTGAACTACTGACCAGGCGCATGGGCGCTGTCCAGGGTGTTTGGCGTGCACTCCGCGCTGGTGCATCTCGCGCTGCGCCCGTCCGCGCTGCACCGGCACGCGTTGCATTCCGCCTGGAACACCGAGTCCGGCGTGCAGTTCGTCTCCACGTCCACCATCGCGCTGGTTACGTCTGGAAGAATAAAAAATAATATAAAATATGTAACACACCAATGACCTAGCCCCAAACTTAGCTTAAAGCTATAGTTCAAGCTTGGATGCTAGGATGCTAGGGAACGGATAGTCATATTTAAATATTTAAACACTTTTATTAACATCCATGACTCGACAGACATTCAAACCCGCGATCCTTGGTTTTGTAGGCAAGGTCTCTGACCACGAGACCAACAGGCTCGTCAATTTTTTTTTCTTCATAATACTGGGTAGTCATTTGAACATCATCATGTCTGCGATGCAAGATCGGGAAAAATATAAGCGGGCGGCGCGTTCCATTCTTTAGCGAATCGCAAAAGAAATGAACTGACGAAACGCTTGGTGCGAACAGGTTGAATGTCAACGATGTAAGGGAGGTAGGTAAGTTTGCGTCAGGTATCCCGATGATGACAAGGTGCTGGAGGAACGAAATCGTGCAGTTCCCAAGCACAGTCTCCAAAAGGTATTCTGTTAAACACCGATAGACAACTTTGCGACGATTCTCGATAAAAGTATGCTGTACTTTCTTATAAAGAGACAAGATCTGTACGCAGTACACACTCCAGTCTTTTTCCTGCCATGGCGGCCGATCGTACGATCATCCAGGTACGCAGGATACATCATAGTGCACAAGTGAGTGCGCAAGCTCAGGTGCACTTCCTATTCCCTCACTCTCATCTGGCATGTTCGTAGGTAAGGCGCAAGGCGAGCTCAATTGGGGAAGGTAGTAGGTCTTTCAAAGGCAGGCAACGCATCTGCAACCCTTGTGAGGTTGTTGATGTCCATGGGCAGCGGTGATCACTTACCATCTGGTGACTGGCTTGTTCGTTTGCCTCCCTATAAAATTAAAATATCAACCTCCACCAGAGCCTCACCTCTCTTCGTCCTGGTGTTGGCAGCACTCTGCGCGCTGTTCTGCGCGGCGCAGTCAATGCGAGTGCAGGAGAAGGAGAGCCCCTCGTTGTCGCAGAGGCACTTGTTGCAGTCCAACCGGAACTCCTGCCCGGGCTGGCAGGCCTTCGGCAATTCCTACTGGATAATAATGGCGTTAGGAGCTATTTTGTACTCGCATCGCATTAAAAGCTCGGTAGTCTGGTGGTCTAGCCAAGTTGCCACTTCGACCACAATCGCCATCGCCATCGCTTCGACTAGTAGTGCCATCCCGCACACGAAGTATCTGTGTGAGCGAGGTGGAGATTCAAGTCTCGAAGATAGAGATAGCGATAGCATACAAAGTGGCAACTTGGATTTACGACTGAAAAACGTCGCTTCACATGCATGCATGATGTTTTTAGTCAAAAACCAGCCGTACAGTTATTTTTAGTGGCACGATATATTGGCTTCTCTGCATGAAGATAAGCAAAGGAGGAGACTGATTGACTTGACAACGGATGCGTGACCTAGGTGGTATCCTATCTGTTGGCATCGACATACCGGCCAGCATGACACTCCTGCACGCTTCTCTTGAAGGAGCCAAGATAATAGGTTGGAGAAACACGTGTGATGATAACACATTCCAGCGTTTATTACTTCAGTAAAGAAATTCATTGTCAAATATTTCAGGATTATTCAATATTATCCGTGGCAAGGCAAATGTAAGGAACTATAGATGCGACGCCGGTTATTAACGATTTTAACCGTGCGGGTAAATATGCATTTTTCGTTAGAAACGGTTAATAACCCGCATTTTATGCATTTTACGGTTAAATTCCACTAGATTCCGCTAGATGTAAATAAGTGTTTGTATAATATTAATAGTGATAGATTGTATATTAGACGCAATTATAAATTAAAGCGACATATAATTTAACATTTACGTTTCGTAGTATTTGCGTGAAAGAGTAACAGACATCTATCCATCCATCTATTCTTACAAAATTTCGCATTTATAATCTTAGTAGGATTAGGTAGTAGGATAACATCTAAAATGAATTTTATTTATCTTTTGAATATCGATTTTCTCTTCACAAAGGAAAAAAACTATACCCTTTTTAGCTGTCACTGTCAGATAACTAACCGTTAACAACTGCATTTTATCGGTAGCTAACCAAAAATTTGGTTATTTAACGGTAGCTAACGGGTTTTTTACAACTATATAAGGAACCCTACACTTTGCGGTTAAATCTTACGATTTCCATTGAAATATAATAAATATGGGGTTAAATATTACCTGAGGTGACGATCTGGCTTTGCGGATCAAAGATACCTGTAAAAAAGCAGTAACCTATTAAAAACCTATTGTTATGATTTCATTATAATGCTTAGTTAGCACACCAAGCAGGTTCACTTGCTAATACTGTAAGTAGGAAGCGTATTATTAAACAACCATACAATATTAGTTGTCATATTATTTATTTCCACAATAAATGAGAAAACCAGTTTATAAACAAAAGAAGATGAGAAGCCGAATACAGAAAGATATCCAGAAAGACGTCCCAAACCAATTAGAGGTATTTACAATATATGCTGGTCAACGAAGCATCAGAAGACGAAAACTAACTGTGATATTGGAAAAAGAATATAGAAGATAGAAGAAAACAATAAATAAGTAACCAAAGTCTTGAAAGAAACTTTTGTCTACACTTCCCAGTTCAGATAACTCCAGTGAAGCAGAAGATTTCCCGTCACCAGAAGCGCTCATTACAAATTATTCTAAACAGCTCAAGCCCATTAGAATCTCAAATTCATCAAAGGAAAGCCACAACCGATAGAAACTAAGCTCTAACTCATCAACGGTGACCTACAACTCATCAAAGAAGACATAAACTCATCAAAACTAAGCTGAAGCTCATCCAAGTCTGAAACCTTCGATTCCTCAGGAACCTCCTTCTCCTCGAGGTCCAGGCACGCTCTCCTGGTGCAGGAGAACGACTTCCCGTCAGGGTTGCATCGGCACATGTTGCAGTCCATCTCGAACACCTCCTCTGGCCTGCATTCCTTCTTGATTATCCTGAGCTCCTGGACCCGAAAATATGGGTTTTATGGGAACCGATTTATTGCATTTTATTTTTTTGATATGGGGAAGCAGACGAACAAGAGAGTCATCTGATGGGAAGAGATTACATGCCCATGGACATGAACAACCGTTCAAGGGTCGCAGATGCGTTGCAGGCCTTTAAAATTCTATACCCTCCCCAACTCGGGCAAACTTACTCAACAGCAGAAACTTAGCACATGCACTGTGATATTCTGTAAGGTGGAGGTACTTCCCCAGACGACTCTTTGTACCATGCAACGCACGGTAGTACAAAGATTTGAGGTGCCTAAATATGTCAGAAATAAAATATTTCACTAAGTTATCACAGGAGGGGAAAAACAAAATGGAAATAAGAAAAGGGGTGTTCCAGATCGCTAAAACTGTATATGCGCGGATATGGATCCGAAAACGGGTCCTCTTTGGCAAGTGACGAAGCTCGATCTGGCAGGAGCTGGATACGATTTGCCGAGGATCGGGCTAAGTGGACAGCTCTAGGAGCGTCCTATGTCCAGCAGTGGAATACAATAGGCTGTTGACTATGATCCGCGGTTTGAAAAAGCTTACATTGATATTCGAGAAGGGGAATTTCGGCAACGGGTCACTTTAGATGCAGTAGCATTAGCTGAAAAGTCTACATTGAAATTCTAAAAGGGAAAACTCGGCCACGGTTTAGTTTTTTTAGGGCGAAAAGCCCCCCAAGCTAAATTGATGACAAAGGAAAGAGACATTACCTCAGGAGTATCCACGGGTGGTTCGTCCGGCAGTTCGTTGACGCAGACCTTCCTCGTGCAGAAGTAGTCGGTGCCGAGCTCGTTGCACCAGCAGATGTTGCAGTCCTTGATGAACATGGCTTTTGCCTTGCAGGTCTGGTTCGACGCAGCCTTGAGGAGTGGAAGCTGGAATGTTGAGTGATTAATCAGTTGTTACCTCAGGAGTATCCACGGGTGGTTCGTCCGGCAGTTCGTTGACGCAGACCTTCCTCGTGCAGAAGTAGTCGGTGCCGAGCTCGTTGCACCAGCAGATGTTGCAGTCCTTGATGAACATGGCTTTTGCCTTGCAGGTCTGGTTCGACGCAGCCTTGAGGAGTGGAAGCTGGAATGTGATGTGGTTAATCAGTTGTAGTCAGTTTCTGGAGTTCTAGAAAAGTTGCTTCTTTGACTATTGTGGAAGTGTGAAAAGTGAAGTTTGACATTGTTTGTGTATTTGCTGAGGTGGATTTTTGGGTTTTGAAGGATAGGTACGTTAATCGTTATGGTATCAGGAAAACATTGTCAGGCAACAAATATGCAACTACATATTATATACTAGCGGCCGCCCGCGACTCCGTCCGCGTGGATTTCGATTTCCAATATCCTATGTGTTATTCTGATGTATAAGCTATATTGTGGTAAAGTTTCATTCAAATCCATTCAGTAGTTTTTACGTGAAAGAGTAACAAACATCCATAAAAGCCTCTTAAGCCATACATCCATACATCCACACATACAAACTTTCGCCTTTATAATAGTAGTAGGAAATAGTAGTAGGATTTAAGATATTCTGTTCCTCATTCAAAGGTATTGAAAAAAGTACTTACAATCAGCAAAACAATATGCTCAAATATGGAGCTAAAAGGTGGAAAATCGCAATATTATAAAATCATATTGCGATAGCTCCAAATTTTAGCATTATGCCTTAAACAATTTTAAACATGAAATAAAGAAGTATAACGGTTGTTGATGTGTTTTAATATAATAAGAATAAGAAACAACGTAGTAGAAAATAGTTATTATTTTGCTTCTTCTTAACATTCTAGCGGTCATCTCCTTGGGGGCTTGGTCTGGCCATCTTCAGCTCCTAAGCTCTCACTTTTAACTGGCACGATAGGTTTCATTTCCTGCAATCAAAATAATTACTAAGAGAAGTTGAATAGCACCTACAGTGAATTAAATCTATGTGATCGCAAAAGTGTCACATAATTCCGATGTATATTTTTATGCCAAACATAATTCAAGAACAATTCATCAACTTCCGAAGCAAGGAATCATCATGCTTATCGGACAATCAAGTGATGCAAGCCTATAATGTCTTAACCAAACTGAGAAAACATACAGAAAGTGGTGTTCCCCGCGGGACTTGAACCCTCGATATCGGTTTTTGAGCCCAGCGCTCTAACCACTGCAAGAAGGCAGCCACTTCTCATCATGATTCTTTCGTAAGTAATCAGGGTTGTACTTCAAAATACCCGTAGCTCATGGAAGAGCTCCACATCATCAGGCAAGGGGCAGGGCTGGTTGGTGCAGGAGTAGTCTGTGCCGTCTGCATTGCAGTTGCAAGTGTTGCAGCCGATGTAGAACGTGTCCGCCGGCTTGCATACAGAGTGCCTCTCGATGTGGTCCACGCCCTGAAAGACAAGAATCAGACTGCATACAGAATGCCTTATTGGTATATGTCATCGTCATCGCCTAAAAGTCATACTGCATACAGATTGCTTTTCGATGTGGTCCACGCCCTAAGAATCAGACTATGTGCAGTATGCCTCTTGAAGTGGACATATGAATCTAACTTGCCTAAAAGTTAGATTCATATTTTATACAGAGTGCTTCTCAAAGCACCCAATCCTACGAGGCAAGAATCTAATTGCCTACATGAAGAGAAGAGAGTTGAACTTTTCTGTAATTTTTCGTCTCCATCTTAATTTTTTCTTGTAACTTAACATACAACTATAATATATCCTGCGTACCTGTTTTATCGTAAGATCGGCCGCCATGGCCGAAAACGGCCGGAGTCACAAAAGAGAGTCACAAAATGACTGTTGGAGAAACTATGGGCATGGTGCCATTACATGGCGACACTGAAACTAAAAGTTTAGGTACACGTACCTCGCTCTCCATGAAGACCTCCACCTCCTTGGTCATGTCCCGCTCCAGGCACTCCGCCTGCGTGCAGGAGTAGGTCTCGCCGTCAGCCGCGCACTGGCAGGAGTTGCACTCATTCTGGAACTGCTGGTTCGCTTGCACACCGATTCCTACTTGTTTCCACTTACTTCGCTCTCTATGAAGACCTCCACCTCCTTGATCATGGAGTAGGGCTCGCCGTCAGCGGCGCACTGGCAGGAGTACTTATTGAGGAGCTTGATGGCGCAGTGGTTAGCGCTGTCGACCTGCGCTTGCTAAAGTTAAGCAACCATCCGCAGTGGCTATATAGTCATCGGATGGGTGACCGGAAATTTTCAGTTCGAGCTCGGAAGGCACGTTAAGCCGTTGTTCCTGCGCCTGATCTCCCTACGGTCGTGTCAGATTGCTGTCCCACTAAATTATGAGAGTGAGAGAATTGGAAGTGCACCTGCATGCACAGTGCGGCGCACTCACTTGTGCATTATTAACTTGCGTACTTGGATGATCTTATGTAAGATCGGCCGCCATGGCTGAATACGGCCGGGGTTATAATTATTATTTGTTAACGTACCTCGCTCTCCATGAAGACCTCCACCTCCTTGGTCATGTCCCGCTCCAGGCACTCCGCCTGCGTGCAGGAGTAGGTCTCGCCGTCAGCGGCGCACTGGCAGGAGTTGCACTCGTTCTGGAACTGCTGGTTCGGCTTGCATACCGACCTCTTCGATATGATATGGCTTGGAGAACTGTGTTGTTCTAATGTCTTCGCTGGGTAATGCGTTGAAGAATTGTGTTCTTCTAATGTCTTTGCTAGGGTTTGACTTGGATAACTGTGTTCTTTTAATGTTTTTGCTTGAATATGGCTTAGAGAACTGTATTCTTTTAATGTCTTTGATGCGATATGGGCTGGAAAACTGTGTTGTTCTAATGTCTTCGCTGGGTAATGCGTTGAAGAACTTTGTTCTTCTAATGACTTTGCTAGGGTTTGATTTGGAGAACTGTGTCCTTCTAATGTCGTTGCTAGGGTTTGACTTGGATAACCGTGTTCTTCTAATGTCTTTGCTAGGGTTTGACTTGGAAAACCGTGTTCTTCTAATGTCTTTGCTGGGGTATGGCCTGGATAACTGTGTTCTTCTAATGTCTTTGCTGGGGTATGGGTTGAAGAACTGTGTTCTTCTAATGTCTTTGCTGGGGTATGGCTTGGAGGACTTTGTACTTCTGGTGTTCTTGCCAGGGTATAGGACGTTGGAGAATACTGAACTTCTGGTGCCTGGTCAGCTTTTTCTTCTGGCCTCTTCACAGTATTTGGCGTTGGAAAAGTGTGTGCATCTGGTCTTTTTTCCAGGGTATCAATTTGAGAGCTCTGTGTTTCTGGTGGTTTGTCTGCGATATTGGTATTTTCTAGAGCTTCTTCTGAATTGTCTATCGTGTTTTCTAAGACCTGCAAAGTATGCTGAATGGTATAAAAGTATCAGCCTATAAATGTGTTACTTCAGAGTATAGTTCGAGTCACGTAAAAAGAGTGCTAAAAAATAATAGAGGGCGTATGTTTACGCTGATCAGAAACCAATGATCGACTGATAAACCAATAGCTGCTGGACATGTCACTCTTAGTCAATCTTGTCGCCCAAATATTTAAGTTTATACGTCTATCCGTTCCCTAGCATTCATGGTACAAGCTTAGAGCGTATTATGGGGCTAAGAAGCAATTGGAATCGGTGTGTTAGTCCAAGGTTTTTTCTTATTTAACGCTCTTTTTACGTGACGTGAATTATAGCAGACTATTCATGTCCCATTCGAGAGTACTGTTAAGTACTCATTGTTGAAAAGATATCACTGTTACAAGTTTTAAAAAAACTATTGTGTACTTACCTTTTGTTAAGTATACATGTATAGTGCACCCACACCCATGACGAAAACCACACACCACTTAATTAAAGATGAAGTGCAATCGTGAGAATGTTTAAAACCTTAAAGAACACTATCAACTTGCTTTAGTAAATAAATAAAACATAACGAGTTACATTGTTAATGTTATTAAACTGCGTCTATCGGTTTAAACTAGCATTGGCTTTATTTTGGTATTTTATAAAGATAAAAATATAAGACTTTTTAATCCAGATAGATCCATAAACTTACGTGCAAGTTGCTCTGAACGGAATGGCTTCGACATTTTTCGCCAGAATTTGCTTAATGTGCTACCAAACCATTTAATCGTTTTGTTGGACATAGTGTACATTTGTTGTTTTATTTTCGCGGTTGAAGCTCTTTAGATAAATACACGATAAAGCAAATGTTTATACTCACAGCTTCAGCAATCACGTCATCAACCTTCTTGATTGAATCATTTTCAGGATCTATACCTGTAACGATTCAAAATTAAATATGTAGTTAATTGAAATAAAAGGCACGGAACGTTTGTCGGTAATAAAAATTTGGACACAGTTGTAAATAATCAATCATAAAAATCAAAAACAAAATATTAGGTAAACTTTATAGCATTTATGAATCGTCAATGATATCAGAATTCAGAATAGAATGAATCTACCACCGACTTCGTCATCTATCGAGAAGAAGCGGCAAGAAACTCGGGGCACGGAATCTCCCCATCAAACTTCTGTTACCTTCACGCATACAGGCAGAGCTGGTGGTCTAGCCAAGATGCTACTTTCGCGAGCGCTAGCTATCGAATCGCCGCGACTCATATCTCCATCCCGCTCACATAAATAGTTCGTGTGCGGGAGGGCAATATAAGTCGCGACGAAAGCGTGTGGCGAATACGTTAAAGTGGCATCTTGGCTACGGGCCCTGGTAGGCTAGCCAAGATGCCACTTTGAAGATTATTCGCTAACGCTATCGTAGGGACTTATATCTCCAACCCGCTCACACAGATAGTTCGTGTGCGTGGTAATATATCGCGACGAAAGCGTTGGCGAATATTCGTCAAAGTGGCATTTTGGTTAGCATACCAGGTAGGCTAGCCAAGATGCTACTTTAACGAATTCGCCAGACGCTTTCGTAGCGACTTATATCTCCATCCCGCTCACATCAATAGTACGTGTGCGGGAGGGCAATATAAGTCGCGACGAAAACGTATGGCGAATTCGACAAAGTGGCATTTTGGCTAGCATACTAGGGCATTTGCTTCGTTCTCCTAAGTACTAACCCTTTGATTACGACACTCATAATGCCTGATTAACTCTACTTTGTATTGATAATAGATTTAAGTGATGAAGCGTTGCAGAGAGATATCAAATAGTTCAGTTAGGTATGGTCCTACTTGAGTGCCAACACTTACCAAACCGTTCGCATCCTATCTTTGTGCAGGTCGCGATGCCGTGGGGGGAGCACCAGCATGTGTTGCATTCGTCCGCCCACGTGGAGAGGGGGGCGCAGCTGTATGCAGCCTCTGGAATTAACAATCATCAAATTAAATAAAAATTAAATAAATAATGGCCTTGTATCTCTGGCCTCCATTTCTCTATTTCTATTAAGATTAAATAATGGAAGTGTAATGATGGCCTAAATAGTACTTCTCCGTTTCTTTCCACATGGTTATCGTAAAAAGCGACTTAACATTCCGGTGGATGAGTGGACTTGAGTATCAGCCTATTAAAATCCCATCATTTGAAATCATGTTTTAATCACAAAGATGTGTGTTCTTAACATCTGATAAAACACAGAGGGATGCTGCTGGTTCCTCTGTGCAGTAGGGATTTTAGGGTAGGGCCCGGTTGGGCGACGGATAAAAGGGGGTCCACAAGCGCCTTCGACATTTCCTTATAGTTCGAAGTTTACGTAGTCATAGAGGGCGCCGTAAAAATGTCTCTGGGAAGAAGAAAGGGCTCTGGTAGAGTTAAAACGGCACTGGCTCTGTGTTTTATCGTTCAATATCATTCGGTCACCAACTCGCCAGTATAGCGAGTTGACGACTATGGGCAATAGCAGTGGACGACAGACTGAAGATATCCATTAATTTAGTAAAATGTATTTACCTGATTGTCAGACTTATAAAAAAACCATAAATTTTACCAAATTGCGAGACGGTATCGTAATGATAAAAATTAATAAGACGGTAAGTGAGACCTTACAGATGACTGGCTTCTGTGTTTCGGGGAAATGTCTGACAATGCGGTGGTTCATCTAGATCTACAGGGACCCAAAATCGTTACGGTGTCCGTCGTCTTACCATTATGTCCGATGCAGGCGGTCGCATTGCAGGACGAATACCCTAATTCTGAGCAGACGCAGGTCTGGCAGCTGTTCTTCCAGGAGGAGCCGGCGGCACACTCCTTCCCCACGGGTAGAGGCTGCTCAGCCTTCTGATTTACTGGAATTAGGAGAAAAGATACAAGTTATGAATAGTACACGCTTGTAAATCAATGAAAGTGAAACAAACATCAGCTCGGTAGCTAAGTAATAAGAAAGCCGCTTCAAATGCGCTCTGGATTATTTATTTTGAAAATACACTAACTCGTCGTGTGATATAACTACGAGTTAGTCTTTGAAATAGAGAAAGCAATTGCAAACCACTCCATTAAAATTGCCACGACAGTTGTGAGTTTCATTTCATACAATAACACACAGGCAAGAGCACCGCTTTAAAAGGAGAGAGAGAGAGATTTCTTGGTTGTTATTTTGTATTTCCTGCCAAGGGTAGACGTGGCATCTAATGATCTCTATTTCATGCTCGTCCCCGGTCCTCCAGAGGATGGCGAGTCCTTGAGCTCTGAAGCTCTTGTCCGTGCAGCTTTTCGGGCGTAACCTGTGAAGCATGTACTGTGCCTTATGTTGGGTCTCGTACGGGCCACCTGTGCGAATGGGCCCTCCAGGTGAAATCCTATAGGCGGGATGCCAAACCCTCGCTGTCCAAGCGAGTGCAATCATCTTTACGCTACCAAGGCCTTACACGTCCCGAAGATTTTATTCGTTTGATTATATTGAACCCAGATGGAATTTAAGTTGGTAACTTACTAAAGACAGTCTCCTCACACGAGGCAGCTTTGTGGCAGAGGGCAGTGCCGCCGTCAGAACAGCGGCAGTAGTGGCAGTTGCTCTCCCACTCACTGCCCGGCAGGCACTCCAGGGCAGGAGTTTCCTCCACGCCCTCTAGAGATGGGTCAGGTCCTCCCTCTTAGTGGAGTTTCCATAAACGTTTGATGACAGCACCGAACTCCCATTTGATGGAAACATTACCAAAGAGAGTGTCATGGGCTTGACGTTTACCTTCCATCAGATAAAAGACTTGTCTTGGCTTTATCAGCCCCAGGACCTGCTATATACTCAATGACACAAACAAGCTTGCTTTGGTAACTTACCAAAGACAGTGTCCTCGCACGAGGCAGCTTTGTGGCAGAGGGCAGTGCCGCCGTCAGAGCAGCGGCAGTAGTGGCAGTTGCTCTCCCACTCACTGCCCGGCAGGCACTCCAGGGCAGGAGTTTCCTCTACATCCTGTTGTGATGGCCCTGGAAGGGTACAAGTTGGGTGGAGAGTTATTTTTTGGTTGACATAAACACATTACAAAGTCCCCTTTGCTCGGAGTTGGCTACTGGTTAACGCGTTTAGTCTACGATTGTTCAGGTTAAGCAACTTTCGCAAAGCCGTTCATCGGATGGGTGACCAAAATTTTTATTCGAACTCCTCCGTGCTTTTTGAAGGCAAGTGAAGTGAAGTTTATTTTATTTATTAATTTTAACTTCAGCTAAGTAGTACTTCTTTGGAGAATGATTGTAAACCATATTCACAGATATTTTACACATAAAAAATATAAAAAAAAATCTTGCTTGATATACGGGTAAGGGTGAGGACTCCACCAAAGCTAAGATGTGTGCTGTGGAGCGGAGATGTGTCTTAAGCAGCCAATAGGGTTTTGGCCTTAGCACGTGATCAATCACAGCTTGAAATCCCATTGGTTACTTACGACACAACACAAAGCACATATCTTAGTTTTAGTGTCATCCTAATTTACTTAAAATATGTATTAAAAATACCTTTTTCTTTTTCCGATAAGCATGGGGCGTCAGTCCCGTCAGGTGAGCACCGCAGCACTGAAACAATAAACATATTATATAACTTACTAGCGACCCGCCCCGACTTCGCACGGGTGCAACAAAGTTTATTAGTGTTTTTTTACTACATTATGCATTTATTATACATAAAAACCTTCCTCTTGAATCACTCAATCTATTAAAAAAACCGCATCAAAATCCGTTGCGTAGTTTCAAAGATTTAAGCATACAAAGGGACATAGGGACAGAGAAAGCGACTTTGTTTTATACTATGTAGTGATTTCTCGTCGCAGTATTAATTATAAGATCTTGTTTATTAGTCTAGCACTTTAGTTTCTTATCAAATTTGGTGTTTTAGGTAATCAAACCTTTTTGCACCCTTCTTATTGGGCGTACTGCGCCCAAACTGCGCTACTTTTTTTGTATAGGAACACACTTGCCGAAACAAACACACGGCGAAATTACTTAATTTCGGCATAGTGTATCATCTTTAAATAGATTTTAAATGGATTAAAAGTATGTCATATCATGAATACGACGGAACGTAAATTCAACCGCGTAAATTTAGTATTTTTTTCCGTATAGTGTGTTCCTACACTTACTGGCGTGTCAGATTGTGTTGATATTTTTATTAATTAAACCCTTGACTTTACTTCCTTACCAATTTTAATTTCTTACTTAGGTATCATTGGTTGTTGTAGATATTTTGTAATGTGTAGGAGATGATTTCAGTTCGAAATTAGGTACTTTATATAATTTAATTTATTTAAAATTGCATAAATACAACAACGGCAAACACTCAGCTGCAGCTAAAATTTCGACATTCACCGGAGTCGCGGTCGGTGTAATTATTGTCTCAATTGTTTGTCGCTATTAATAGATTGCAATTACAGTGGGGCCAAAGGGCAACTGGGAATCGCCGGCGGGCCCAAACGTCACCAGATGACATCCCAAATCGACAGGGAATATAATACTTCGGCCATGATTTTTCCAATAAAATAATAATGCTCTATAATAATAATGAAAGAATGGCTTCAGATCAAAGTGTCAAGAAGGCAGATCTCGGAAAACCTGCCGGTCGGTCGCCCTTGCTACCGATGGAGTGACGCTGTTGATGCAGACCTCCAAGAGTATGGGATCGGGATACTGGCGCGAAACCGCAGGGGATCGAATAAGTGGCGTTATCTTCTTTCGGAGGCCAAGACACACTTTGGTTCGCTGAGCCGCAGGAGTAAGTAGGTAAGTAATAATAATAATACCCTTCCGGCCGTTACGATCAGCCAGGATACCTACCTATACAATAATAGTGCACAACTGAGTGCGCAAGCAAAGGTGCACTTTCTATTCCCTCAATCGCATAGTTCGATGGGAAAGCAATCTGACACGACCGTAGAGAAACCAGGCGTAGGACCAACGACTCCGAACGTGCTTTCGAATATACTTTGGCCATGTTTGATAAAGACATCATCAGATTATTGCAATCCACAGCAGGACATGGGCCTCTCCTAGGGCTCTCCACTCAGCCCGATCTTCGGCAACTCGCATCAAGCACATGCCAGCCATCTTGCGCAGATCGTCACTCAACCTGGCCTGAGAGCGTCCTACACTTATAAACATTATTTGATTTGAAATAAACAAAATGAAGAAACATAAACACTGCGCTTTTTGGGACACTTGATGAAACGCAATGTCTACTCCAAAACTCCTTTACCTCAACGGTTATCGGTCCTTCTATTAATTTTACCAGCCCACTGCCACTTAAGCAGACTTCGATGAAGACAATTGAAAACATAGAACCTGAGTTCCAGTCATACTAAGATAATAAAGCTTAAGAGTTTGTTTGTTTGTCGTGTCAGGAAATACTGGTTGGAATTGAAACAATCTTTTTGAGTTGGATAGTCCAAGTGTGCGGAAACCAAAGTCCACGCGGTCGGAGTCGCAGGCGGCCGCTAGATTAAGAATATTTGTATAAATAATGCGGCGAGACATATACAGTCTCGCCGTTCCCTAGAGGTTCATAATATTACAGGCTTAGTTTGGGGCTAGGCAATTTGTATGTGTGTAAGTCCAAAGAATTTATACTTAGTTTATTTATTTATTATACTATAGCAAAGGCCATTGAAACAGCTGAACAGTGTATTATCAGTTCCCATTCACTCATTCAGTGGAATGGGGTCTCGGTTCGTAGTACAACGCGCCACTCGAGCCCCGTGACCCCAGATAAGGGAGATATCGTGTACGCGCGTCATTTACAATGATAAATGAAAGCTAAGTAACCTTCTGTCTGGCAATGATGGGATGGATGTGCCAAACGGGGATTACAACTGCTCCGTTCAACGAATCGAAAAGTTAAGGAACCTTCTGCCCGACAATAATGGGATGGATGTGTTAAACGGCGATTACAAATGTTCCGTCCGACGAATCGAAAAGCTAAGTAACCTGCCTGGCAATAATGGGATGGGTCTTTTATAGGTCTGGTCATGACTGAGTTCTAGTGTATCTTTACATAGCATTGGAGAGCTTAAGAACATTAATTATACCCTTACAATGTCACCCAATGCTAAAGAAGTTTTTAGTAGTTTTTACCCTACCCGGGAATCGAACCTACTATCTTGGTATTACTTGGGTAAAAATCCATTAACCAACAGGGCGTAAAACTTCTACTTGGATGTTTTTTTTTAATTTTAAAGTATTTCGTAAACAGAGATAATAATATTACCAAGATGTGTTTCCCTGTATATGGAAAACTAGCGGCCGCCCGCGACTCCGTTCGCGTGGATTTCCAATAGCCTAAAACGTTCCTAGTCAAATGGACTACCCAACACAAAAATATTTTTTCATATCGGACCAGTAGTTCCTGAGATGAGCGCGTTCAAACAAACAAACATACAAACAAACAAACATACAAACAAACTCTTCAGCTTTATATATTAGTATAGATATTTGTAAACCTTACCTATATGTTTTCAATACATACCGTTACCGTACTGTTTATTTGTTAATGGAAATCCCCCTTATCTATTTACTAAGAAGTGTGAAGTGTGACTAACAAGGAAGACGCTTTTTAACCGACTTCAAAAAAGGAGGAGGTTCTCAATTCGTCTGTATGTTTTTTTTTTTTATGTATGTTCACCGATAATTTCGTCAATTATGGACGGATTTCAAAATTTTTTTTTTTGTTGGATAGAGTTCAGTTCTGAGGTGGTCCCATTTTCACCAGTCCAGGATCTGATGATGGAGTCCAGGAGAAATCGAGGGCAACCACCGAAAATTGTATGCTCGTATGGTGTTTTTGCTGCTGTCCTGATGATGATGCTACAGTACTCCTTAGCGGTTAGGAGTTGGAAGGCAGAACTGCAATTGGTCGATGGAAACTATTTAGTAGTATGTAGGGCTTAAATGTTGCTTGTGAGGTATGCTTGAATCAACATCTGATGCTACTGTGCTGATGATGAAGCTACAGTACTCCTTAACGGTTAGGAGTTGGAAGGCAGAACTGCAATTGGTCGATCGAATGTTTGTGGGGCTAACGTGATACTTGTGTATATTACATCCAGACCCACGGCGAGAAATCTCGCCGAGAAATCTCGCTGGGCCTTCTCGCGAGAACAAGTAATTTATCCACACTCTCATTTACTTTTAACAACAACTAAGTTCCTATTAATAATTAAGTTCACGACGCTTTAACACAACTAAAAATCATGAAATAAACTGACTTTTTAAAAAAAATTTAAACCGACTGCAAAAAAATCGTGAACACAAAAATAAACTAAAAATTAAAAAATAATTCCTAATATCTATTACCTAATACTATAATTTTCCTAAACTATGTCAAAATAATCTTAAACAAACTAACTGAAGTCGGTGCCTGCACAAAAAAGCAGAAGAGAAAAAGCACCGACTTCAGTTAGATGTTTAAGATTATTTTGACATAGTTTAGGAAAATTATAGTATTAGGTAATAGATATTAGGAATTATTTTTTAATTTTTAATTTTAGGATCAAGTATTGTGTTCCAAGACCATTTTGCATCTTATCAATCCAATCTTTGACTTAAGTAATAAATAAACAAATAAATGCCATGGACTTAACACCAATGAGGATGGTTGCGATTGAAAAACCCGCTAGATGGCAATACGTTAGGCGTGTGGTCTAACTGCTGCGTGTAATTGGAGAATTTTGACATATCTGTCAATGTCATGACAAAATTCACTAATCACATACTACCAGTTTAGACCCCTACGTCTATCTACTGCCATCTGGCAGATTTTTCATTTGCTAAAACCCTCATTGCCAGCCGCAAACTGCCCCAAAACTAAGCACGAAGCTTGCACTATGGATGCTAGGGAACGGATGGACATACTTAAATCTATACTAATATAATATATAAAGATGATGAGTTTGTATGTTTGTTTAAACGCGCTAAACTCAGGAACTACTGGTCCGATTAAAAAAAAATTGTGTTGGATAGTCCATTTGACGAGGAAGGCTTTAGGCTATTGGAAATCGAAATCCACGCGGACGGAGTCGCGGGGCCGCTAGTACCTTTATAAACATAAATGACTCGAGTGCAAGTGTCGATGTTCATTACACTACATTTGCCCCAAGCGGGATTCGAACCCGTGACCCTTGGTTTTGTAGCCAAGGTCTCTCACCGCTAGACCAACGTGGTTGCTTATAAGTATTTTAGTAGGTCTATCTGTTCCCTAACATCCAAAGTACAAGCTTCGAGCTTAGTTTAGGGCTAGGCAATTGGTGTAAAACACCTAGGAAATTATTTAAATCTGTGAGGAAAACAGTCTAAATATTATATACGTACATAAATGGTCATATAATCTGTGATTCAGGCAAGCGGCAGGTTTTTGACCTACAACATTGTAAATAACCGTATAAAAATAAAGATTATTTCTATTTCGAGTTTTCTGCTTGCTTGCACTTGATTAGCATAAGCCAAGCAGTAATAGGACGGCTTTCAACCCGCTTAGTCTGTCTCCATTACAAGACACGGGACGTCAATTCGATGTACTCGTAGTTGTGACTCTGTACTGTAGTCCTAGAGTTATTTTATAAATGTAAAGAAACCTTGTGGTTAAGGTGAGGAAAACCCAACCCGTCTGCCCAGCATGGTGACTTGTACATCGGGGAAAAGTAAAGTAAGTATCTCTGTCCCACTGCAGGGCAAAGGCCTGGGGAACTGACTGTTGTGTTTTCAATTTTAAAATGTCGTGATCCAAAGTAATGTAGAAAACTACTTAATAAATTCCTTTTCTTTCCTGGATTTATCTCAGGCCCCTTGGACTAACACACCAAATGTCTAGCCCCAAACTAAGCTCGAAGCTTGTACTATGAATACTAGGCATATATAGGATAGGATATTGGATAGGCACATTTAAATATGTTTTATTTATACAAATATATTTAAATAGTTACATATCACCCCACACCAGTTTGTCCTGTGCGGGGATCGAATCAGCGACCTTTTAGTCTAATAGTAAACATCTTGACCGTTATACCAAGCGGGTCGCTAAACAATAACAATCTCGTGTCGTGACGTGTGATAATGGAAACGTGCACAATCCTGTGGTGTAGAATTCTAACCGCCTATTCACAAACTGCCTTCAACCGTAGTGTGAAAACTCAACACAACACATAAAACACCTTATTTTGTTTGGTTAGAGTTAAAATTTGCTTGTAGTAAATCTGCCTGTTTGTTGAACTTTGGAGGCTGGAAGTTCAAATGCTAAAACTGGTTTGGACGATGCGATAATACTGCACAAGGTAATGTTATTAATATTATGACAGGATGAAGTAAAAAGGAGAAAATATCAGCCTATTAATGTCCCACTGCAGGGCAAAGGCCTCAAACATTTGAAATAATGTTTTCGTTACAAAGTCGGGTTTTGCCTTAATCACCACGCTTGCAAAATGCGAGTTGGTGATTTGTGATCATTTTGTTTGTGCTATGGATGATCAAAGACATAACAAAATGGGCCCATTGGTCTAGTGGTCAGAGACCCTGGCTACAAAACCAAGGGTCGCGGATTCGAATCCCGCTAGGGGCAAATGTCTGTGTGATGAACATCGGCATTTGTATTAGAGTCATGGATGTTTATGAAAGTATTTAAGTATTTCTATCCGTTCCCTGGCATCCATAGTACAAGCTTCGAGCTTAGTTTGGGGCTAGGCAATTAGTGTGTTAGTGCAATCAATTTATTTATTGACTAGCGGTCGCCCGCGACATCGTTGGCGCGGATTTTGGTTTATCCCGTGGGAGCATTTAATCGGGATAAAAAGTATCCTATCGTCTAAGTCAGCCCTGTACACCTGTTTTCATCAAAATCCGTTCAGTAGTTTCAGCGTGATTGACGGACAAACATCCAAACAAACAAACTTTCACATTTATCCCAACTAGTCCCAACTAATATTATAAATGCGAAAGTAACTCTGTCTGTCTGTCTGTCTGTCTGTCTGTCTGTCTGTCTGTCTGTCTGTCTGTTACGCTTTCCCGCTTAAACCTCGCAACCGATTTTGATGAAATTTGGTACAGACAATCTTTAGACCCTGAGACAGAACATAGGCTACTTTTTGACCCATTCCAACCCCCCACTTCCCCGAAATGAGGGGGTGGAAGTTTGTATGGAAAATCTAAACTACTTGAGTTAGACGCTTGAAATTTGGCATGCAGGTCCCTTAGTAAACTTGATGCTTAGTTGCAAAAGGATATTGCAAAATTCCCACGGGAACGGGAGTTAGCGGGAAAAAACATTCGTATAATGAAAACCGACATCCACGCGGACGAAGTCGCGGGCGGCCGCTAGTAATATATATTACGTAATCTATACTTATAATAAATCTGTAGAGAGGTCAATTCTGTACATTAAATATTTTTCCAAAATAACTATCAGGGGGTGTTTAGTGATCGATACTGATACCAAAAATGCAATCAGTAAAATTTTTGTCTGTCTGTCTGTCTGTCTGTCTGTCTGTCTGTCTGTCTGTCTGTCTGTCTGTCTGTCTGTCTGTATGTTCCTTATAGAAACAAAAACTACTGGACGGATTTTGACGAAACTTGGTACCATTATTCTTCATACTCCTGGGCATATTATAGGATACTTTCCATCACGCTACAATCAACAGGAGTAGCGTAGTGAAGGGAAATGTGGGGAAAACGGGAGAATTTACTCCAGTTCTTAAGCTTCAGTCGCGTCTGCAGCCTTAATGGTTAAAGTCACATAGAAATCATGTATGACGGAAATATTCTACATAAAATTGCCTAAAAAATATCCCCCAACAGCATGAGTCTATATTTTATGGTTGACTCACAATAACACGTGCAACTCAAGATCCAAATTGGTTTGAACGCGCTAAGCTCAGGAACTACTGGTTCGAATTGACAAAACATTTTGTGCTGGATAGTCCACTTACCACTTACCATTTGTCGAGGTAGGCTTTAAGCTATTGTATATTCCTTTATTTTATCATTGTAAATAAAATTGTGCTAGCGAACTATTTAGTTCTAAAATGTGCCGATAGATGGCGCACCTCGCTAGAAGCGCGGCTGCGCATCTGAATCGCGGTGAACAGATGCTTTCTCAAATGTATAAGGTCTCCCGATTTTTGTTAATAATGAAAAGCGTTTTCCGTCACATAATTTGACTTTTTTATCCTCAATAATAATTAGTCCCATATAAGTGTGCATTGTGCAAGCTGCCTGCAACTGCATGCATATAGGACGTTATTTGATTCAGCTATTTTTAGTAAGACTGTGTGCAGAAATCGTCGTAACCACGCGGACGGAGTCGCTGGCGGCCGCTAGTAAGAAATAAGATTATTATTTATAACAATCGTGACCATTATCATGTTGCTTTTTAGGGTTCCGTAGCCAAAATGGCAAAAAAACGGAACCCTTATAGATTCGTCATGTCTGTCTGTCTGTCTGTCTGTCTGTCCGCCAGTCTGTCACAGCCACTTTTTTCCGAAACTATAAGTACTATACTGTTGAAACTTAGCGAGTGGATGTATTCTGTGAACCGCAACAAGGTTTTCACACGAAAATAGAAAAAAAAATGAAAATAGTGGGGGGTCCCCATAGTCAGAACTGAAACTGAAAATATTTTTTTTCATTGAACATATACGTGTGGGGTATCTATGGATAGGTCTTTAAAAAATATATTAAGGTTTATAATATCACTTTTTTCTTAAGTGAATACTTTGCGTGACAGACCCTCCCAAAGTGGAAAAAATTGGCCAAGTGCGTGTCGGACTCCCGCACCGAGGGTTCCGTACAAATTCTATTTTTGTCGTATTAAAAATACTACTGAATAGATTTCGTTCGAACCAATTTTCGTTGGTAGTTTTTATGGTTATGTACATTATATATTTATTTCAAATTTATCATCCTCTTACTTTAGAAGTTAGAGGGGGGGGGGACACACTTTTTTCCACTTTGGAAGAGACTGTCACGCAAAGTATTCACTGAAGAAAAAAATGAGCTTAGAAACCTCAATATAATTTTTAAAGACCTATCCATAGATACCCCACACGTATATGTTCAATGAAAAAAAATATTTTCAGTTTCAGTTCTAACTATGGAGACCCCCCATTTTTTTATATTTTTTCTCTATTTTCGTGTGAAAACCTTGTTGCGGTTCACAGAATACATCTACTCACCAAGTTTCAATAGTATAGTACTTATAGTTTCAGAAAAAAGTGGCTGTGACAGACTGGCGGACAGACAGACAGACAGACAGACAGACAGACAGACAGACAGACATGACGAATTTATAAGGGTTCCGTTTTTTTGCCATTTTGGCTACGGAACCCTAAAAAGTGTGTCCCCCCCCCTCTAACTTCTAAAATAAGAGGATGATAAAATTGAAATAATTATATAATGTACATTACCATAAAAACTACCAACGAAAATTGGTTCGAACGAAATCTATTTAGTAGTTTTTTTAATACGTAAAAAAATAGAATTTGTACGGAACCCTCAGTGCGGGAGTCCGACTCGCACTTGGCCAATTTTTTTATAATGCCGGCCTCTTTTTATGAGGAAATGCCGACATACCTTCTTAAGCATGGGTAGCCTGCCCGTTAGCAAATGTCGTTGGGACTTTCCCAATTCCAATAAAATAAAAGGGGTCTTTCCGATATTTTTAAAAGTCTTAACACTTAACAGTATCTTTCCTTATTTTGTGCTCAAGATGTATCTATACTTATAATAAATCTGTAGAGAGGTAAATTCTGTACATTAAATATAGTTTCAAAATAACTATCAGGGGGTGATAAATGATCGATACTGATGCCAAAAATGCAATCAGTAAAATTTTTGTCTGTCTGTCTGTCTGTATGTTCCTTATAGAAACAAAAACTACTGGACGGATTTTGACGAAACTTGGTACAATTATTCTTTATACCTCTGGGCATATTATAGGATACTTTTCATCACGCTACAATAAATTGGAGCAGAGTAGTGAAGGGAAATATTGGAAAAGCGGAAGAATTTACTCCATTATTTAAGCTTCTGTCGCGTGTGCAGCTTTAATGGTTAAAGTTACATAAAAATCATGTATGACGGAAATATTGTTTATAAAATTGCCTAAAAAATATCCCTTGACAGTATATGTCTATCTTTCATGGTTGACTCACAATAACACGTGTAATACCTGATCCAGATTGGTTTGAACGCTCTAATCTCAGTAACAACTGGTTCGAATTGACAAAATCGTTTGTATTGGAAAGTCCACTTACTATTTGTCGAGGAAGACTTTCAGCTATCTATAGGAACACTGTGTACGGAAACAAAACCCATGCGGACGGAGTCGCTGGCGGCCGCTAGTCGTTACTAATATTATAAATCAGAAAGTAATAAATTCAATTCGGAGATTCGCCCCGATGATGATTGCACAGTGATGTAAAATAGCCCATGTTAATAATTGGACTACGGAAGTTGGGGTGTGAAATTGTCACACTTATAAACTTGACAAATCAAGGAAATGTAAAGAAATGGTGTTATGAACAATAATCGCTTATAAGTCATTAAAAACTTTGTAACTGTCATGGTCCTTGCGAAATGAAATAACAATAGTAGATGTATAGATAACAATAGCAAATGACTATGATTGCGCTTCAATGATTTATCGACATGTCATGGGCTCTACCTGACATCCTTTGACAAGTTAATTGTTTTGCACAATTTATTGGTGACAGTTAAACAATATCATTCTTTGATAACCTATTTGGTGTAGGTAATGGTCGATAGTTGGATTCATAGGCTGAAATAGTATATGTAGTAACTAGTACTATAAGTAACTACCTATGTATATAAATATATTTTTTTAAATACATTGGACTAACACACCAATTACCTAGCCCCAAACTAAGCTCGAAGCTTGTACTATGGATGCTAGGGACCGGATAGACATACTTAAATCCTACAACTATTATAAAGGCGAAAGTTTGTATGTGTGGATGTATGGATGTATGGATGTTTGTTACTCTTTCACGTAAAAACTACTGAATGGATTTGAATGAAACTTTACTACAATATAGCTTATACATCAGAATAACACATAGGATATTGGAAATCGAAATCCACGCGGACGGAGTTGCGGGCGGCCAATAGTACTTTTATAAACATCCATGACTCGAGTACAAATGCCAATATTCATCACACAAACATTTGCCCCTAGCGGGATTCGAACCCGCGACCTTTGGTTTTGTAGCCAGGGTCCCTAGCCACTCGACCAACGGGCCTGTCAATGTCATGTGTGGCATCATTTTCAGTTTCAACATGATTTCACTGCGATAATAATAAGCAACAGTCTTTTCACCTGGTGGTAAGTGATCACTGCTACCCATGGACATCAACAACCGCACAAGGGTCGCAGATGCGTTGTCTGCTTTTAATACCGCGGATTTTTTCGCTTGGATTTCGGTTTCCGCACACATAGTCTTATACTATAACTTTAAGTCTTCCTCGACAAATGGACTATCCAACACAATTAGAATTTCTCAATTCGAACCAGTAGTTCTTAAGAAGAGCGCGTTCAAACAAACAAACAAACTCTTTAGCTTATTATATTATTATTAGTTTAAATAAGCGTAAAAAATATATTGTTAACTAATTTTGGACAAAAAGTGTATTTATAATATTATGTTTTTCCAGTCAGCTGACTAGTTTGCAAACTAGTATAACCAAAGAGGTGTTGTGCTAGTCCGAAATGACATACTTGTAAGCGCAGGAGTTGCTAATGTATGCACGATCGTGAAACGGTGTGCCAAAGACCTCTCTTGTTTATGGGACGAACCGTTGTCTATGCTAAAAGCCTAATTGAAGGAGCCCAATACGATGCTCAAAATAAAAAATAGTGAGCTTTGTATTTTTTTTATTATCTTAATAAATAATAATTTTTAATTATTTTACTTCAATTATTTTTATTTCAGACTAAGCATACCTACTTATTTTTTTTTAGTATTCTTAAAAAGGCGCGATAAATTCCTTGGACTAACACACCAATTGCCTAGCCCCAAACTAAGATCGAAGTTTTTACATCGGGATGCTAATTTGCTAGGGAATTGATAGATATATGTACTTAAATTATTTTGAAAACATCCATGACTTGAGTCATATCACAAATGCCTGTGTTCATCACAGAAACATTTGCTCATATGGGATTCGAACCTACAACTTTCTAGCCAGGGTCTCTGACCACTAGACCGACGGGCCTGTCGGAAAGTTAGACTCTAATAGGTAGTTATTGTTTAAAATTAATGGCAAAAAGTGCAGGCATAAAACAGGATAATTAAAATTAATTAAACAAAAGTGCAAATGCGCTCTTATCACATTGAATTCCTGAAAGTTTATCACATTTTTGTTATTTCCTCATTTTTAGTTTTCTGAGAATAAATATAATTAAGTAAAAAGTAAGTACGTACGAGGGCGGTTTGATAAGTTCGTGCAAAAATAAAAAGTATGTTACTTTTTGAGGTAAACCTTTTTTATTCTTCGACATAGACTCCTTAGAGGCTTATACACGTAATTTAACGCTTTTCGAATTAGTTAATCCTTTCCAAATAATAGGATTTGTAAAGGTCTAAAAAATAGCCAAATTTTTCAGCCATTACCTCCTTGTTTGAACAAAATCTTATTCAAGCAAATATTTTTTTTAAATAAAGCGACAGATTATAGTCAAAAGGAGTCAATTCTGTAGAATAACAGGGATATAAAACAAATTGGGAGCCTATTTCTACTAATTTTGGGACCACAACTTCTGGGGTGTGGGCTGGTACATTTCCATAATAAAAAATGACTTTTTCAGACAGCTTTCTCGTCTCTGAATGTTGTTGAATAATATTATGTACTCGTTGATTTTAGATGACCATAGCACTTGTAATCTCATGCATCTTCACTTTTCTGTCATCTATCACTATGTCATGGATTTCAACCAACATTACTGCAGTAGTAACCTCTACAGGACGTCCAGATGGCTTAGCATCACTTGGACCCATAAGATCACTGCATTTTTTTTAAAACACTTGATAATGTAAGGTGCAGAGTCTCCATAATGTTTGTCAATCACCACTTTTGTCTCCTGAGGAGTTTTGCTTTTCAGACAGTAATGTGAAATCACCACACGAAATTCTGTTTCACAAAATGTTCTCAAAATCACTCGACTTTCTTTACGCGAATCAATGCCAAACACAAAGACGTGGGCCGATCAAGCTGAAACTTTGCGTATGGCCCTCTTAAAGATGCCAGTAATCAAACATAAACTCAAAACGAAGCAATAGCATAAGCTCTCGGACTTTGCACGAACTTATCAAACCGCCTATGTACAGTAACGATATAATTTGCAAACGTTAAAAACGTTCATTTTAGCAACTAGGTATATGTATGTATAACTACCTACTACTGGTTCGAATTCAAAAATCTTTTTATGTTGGATAGTCTATTTGTCGAGGAAGGCTTTAAGCTATAAATTAACACTATGTGTGCGGAAACCGAAATCCCCGGGGACAAAGTCGCGGGCAGCCGCTAGTAAATAAATAAAATCCCTTGACAAACAAGCAAATTGACTTGGTGCAAACTAAACTCGTAGTTTTACCATTTCATTTAAAAACGTATCTGATTTCTTTAAGGGTAATACCATTCTAGGTCGTTACTACGCGGCAGGAGTAAATATTTTTCACATATTAATTAACAAATTATAAAACTACAGCACGTTGTCGAATGACATCACTCATGAATGAACGGTGACCCCTGATAACCTGTGACGTCAGACGTCGGACAGATAAGGGCTGTAAACACTAGTATTGATGGTCAATTAACACCTTATTATGCTACAAAAAAATGGGATTGAGGAGCTCGATGGCGCAGTGGTTAGCGAACTTAGCCTGCGATTGCTAAAGTTAAGCAACTTACGCAGAGGACGGTCATCGGATTTGTCACTGAAAATTTTCATCTCGAGCTCCGTCGTGTCAGATTGCTGTCCCCCCGAACTATGAGAGTGAGGGAATAAAGAGTGCAGTGCACCTGTGCTTGCCTTGCGCACTCACTTGTGCACTATAATTCAACAGGAACCTGGCACCAAAACCAAGGTGCGCAGGTTCGAATCCCGCAAGAATCAAATTTTTGGGTCATGAACATCTTCCGAAGTTTAACCTTCAAGCTATCTTTGGGGCTAGGCAAATGGTGTGTTAGTCCATGGATTTTATTTATTTCTTAATGCTCTTCCAAATAAGCATTAATAAATGCACTTTAAGAACAAAATATGTGACTGCTGATGGAAAGACACAGTTCACATGCAGGAGAGAGAACTTTGTTGAACTTCCTCTCGAATGAGCCGCTCGTCGTGGGAAGTTCCTCCACCTTACAAAACAACAGTGAAGAAGCACTTCGGAACTGTTGTGCTACGTTTCTGCTGGTGAGTAAGATCGCCAGAGCTCAGTTGGGGAGGGTATGGGGTTTTTAAAGTCAGGCAACGGATCTGCGACCCTTGTGCGGTTGTTGATGTCCATGGACAGCGGTGATCACTTACCATCAGTTGGCCCTCTTGTGCGTTTACCTTCCTATCACATGAATAAATAAAAAAGAAGAACAGTTACGCTCGTGATTTATAACCGTACAACAATATTAAGTCTTTAATTATGCCATAAAAACAAGTTTATAACTTCTTAACATCCTTGACACGCGTACAGCGTACATAGATCGAAAATAGCTCCGTCGAGACAGACAGAGGAAAACTAGGTATTTCCCACAGTTAATTGAGCCATTGTGTAAGATCAAATTAGATTAAATTGAATTGCGAGGATGTCTGTGGCAACAGTGTCCTGCCAAGCCGTTAGTTTGATAGGTTACGTCATTTCCCTTCTTTGATGGGGTTGAGGGCCATCAATCATCAAGCTTTAGTGGCTCAGTGTATTGGCTCCATTCTGCGTGCTGGTAAGCAAACGGGAGCCCTGGTAGGCTAGCCAAGATGCCACTTTGACGATAATTCGCAAACGCTTTCGTCGCGACTTATATTGCCATCTCACACACGAACTATCTATGTGGTATCTTGGCTAGCCTACCTGATCGCCATGACAACGGATGCGGTACCAAAGAGGAATCCTATGCGTTGGCACCGCCATACCGGCCCGCAAGATTCTTCTTCACACTTCGATTGAAGGAGTCCAGGTTGTGGGATGGAAGAAACGCGTGCCTTCGCATTACATTGCACATCCAATGAATTAAAATTTAAACAAATTGACGGACCCTTTGGTCTAGTGGTCAGAGACCCTGGCTACAATACCAAGGGTCACAGGTTCAAATCCCGCTAGGGGAAAAATGTTTGTGTGATGAACATAGGTCTGTCCGTTCCCTAGCCTCCCTATTACAAGCTTCGAGCTTAAATAGTGCTTCATATATAGCTTTAATAGTGCCAATTCAATACTAGTGTCATAATGCAACGCGAAAGTCTAAAATCTTATATGAAATTTTCTTTGTTTATAATTTTAACAATCAATAGACATCAGATAACTGTGGCATTATTTTTGCGGATTGACGTGACGTATACATGTACGTTGGTTGCTTGCCGTAGCCCTGCGATATGAAACAACTTTCAATTTAAATGCAGGTCCAATGACGAGGGCATATCCCATCAAACCTATCCTCAAAGCACTTCAGCATATTATTTCAGACGCCCAAGGCGGTCCAAGGCGCCTTGACTTCCAACGCTATAGCCTTGTACATTATTCAACTTGATTCTAATCTGGATGCGATTGGTTCCAATCTGTACCAATTGGTGCCAATATAGAGCTTTCAATCGAAAGTCATCAGTGTGTTTTTTGTCGTGGTATTTCAGATATTTCGACGGCCGCAGATCGTTTCAATTGGTCGAAACAATGGCTGACATGTTTGTCTGGCCGTCTGAAGGTCGATATTTATGGTGGTCAATTAAAATTGTTAGATATGGCTGGTTTTAGAACTGTTTGCTGGCAAGCTTGTTGGTAGTCAGGCCCGCACAGATAGATTACTTATATTATAGTCCATTTTTGTTTTATTCACCACACTTGCCAATGAGGATGGTGATCATAAACCCTGGCTGTGTTCTGAAACGCGACACATACTTTTGCCCGACCCGGAAATCGAATCTAGTACCTCGAGACCACGGCCTGGTACCTATAATCATACCATACCACTAGACTACACCATCGAAGCGTTTACCCATCTATATAACAAAAACATGATTTCAAATGACGGAAGCCTTTGCCCTGCAGTGGGACATTAATAGACTGATACTTCTTCTACTACAGAATTCATATAGGTATGTAGGTCATCATCATCCTAGCGCATCTCCCGATTGCATCCTCGGCCATCGCCGCGGAGCCCAGGGTACGCTGCGACTATGATCCTGCATTGCCCAGCCTGGTTATTACAATGGAGCGAATGACGTCTGACCTCCGCAACCCTTACATGGGAAACCATGCAATTTAGATCATAGGTATTAGAATATATATCGATGCCTAACGGCCAAAAAGGCCTAACCGCCACTTCACAAACTTTACAGGAGAGAGGGTTAAAGACGAAAAATTACGAAAAAAAATCATAAGTCGTTGGGTTTTGCTTCCTAAGATTCCAAATTTTAGGTGTAAATATAAAAGATACTTCTCTTCAAAATGTATTTATTAAAGTATTACAAATCATTCATCTAAGGGTGTTTTTAGTCGCTTATGCTCAAATGGATTTATTTTTTTACTGCAAAAATGTCGTAAGTGCATTTACCAAAAAAATTCATGTTAGCCTAAGCGACTTGATTGCATCTGTATTTTTATTAAAACTGCTTAACCGACATTAAGCCAACATAAGAAGTGATTGACGAAAAAGTCTTAGTGTTAGCGAAATACTAAATATACAGGGTGTCGCAGATAACCTGTACCAGTGAAAGTCTGCGACCAGGGACACCAATACGCATAGATTGAATCATTTATTTTGAGAAAAAAATGGGATAAGCGCCACAATGCATAGTAATATGTGATAGGGCAAATAATCCTAAGCGCCATATCTTATATTTGAAAATTGCAGCCCGAAAGTATTAAGCGACACTTTTGTTATTTATTGTTTTCAAGCAAAATTGTCTAAGTAGCTTTTTCAAAATATTATATTTCCTAACCACCAGAATGAAAAAAAACACTAAATATTATTAAAGTTGTAATAAATATTACATCATATCTTTGCCTGTCAAACAATGTTTAAAAAAAGTTAAATGTCTGTGGTTATTTTATTTGACAGATCTTCTTCCGGGTTGTTTTTTTTATGTTAACGTTTCCTGTTTCTGTTGTGTGTACCAGTGCGTTATAAGTAAACGTGTTTCTAAGAATTCTTGCAGTTTTATTGAATACTTCCAGCAAATAATCTAATATACCAATAGGTTATGGGCCCAGTACTTCAATAATAACTGTAAAGAGCAGTTGCACTCGGTAAAAGTTCATAGATCGTGTTTGGAAAAACTGCGTGTTCGTCTTTGTTACCGGCCGGCGTCCGACATTTTTGAAACAAAGAAAATGGATATTGGTGGCTTAAAAATGAGTGTTGAGAGATTCGACGGCAACAATTTCCGCCAATGGAAGTTCCAAATTAATTGTGCCTTAAAGGCAAAAGGCATTGATTTGTCTGCAATGAAACCAGTTGACGGTGAAGGAGCGGCAGCGTGGCTTCGGAATGATGGATTAGCAATGTTCATCATCACGTCTTCTATGGATTATAGGCAGATCGCACTTATAGAAAATTGTGATAGTGCAAAGAAAATTATGGATAAACTTGAATCAATTTATGAGCAAAAATCTGAATTCAACAAAATGTTGATTCATGAAAGGTTTTACCAATATAAAATGAATCCATCAGACAGCATGGCGCAACATGTTAGTAAAGTAGAAAGCTTGGCGCAGCAACTGAAGGACAATGGTGAGCAGATTAGTGAAACCGCTGTTATAACAAAAATAATCAGCACTCTGCCAACCAAGTATCGGTCTCTACGCCAGGCATGGATGTCGTTGGACTCATCTCAACAAACTTTACATAACCTTACTGCGAGGTTGATGGATGAAGAAGCTAATTTAACAACTGAAGAGCAAAATGAGATAGCGCTGGCTGCCAGTCAAGAAAAACCAAAAGAAGGTTCTAGATATAATAATAACTCTGGGAATCCTCGTCATCGTTTTGTTTGCTATAATTGCAACAAGAGAGGACACTTTGCTAAAGATTGTCATGCTAAGAAGTCTGTGTATAAGAAACAAGAGCAAAGCAACATGTTAGCATTTCATATAGAAAGTGCATACCTAGCCTCGGAGTGTCCTGATGATGTGTGGTTGTTGGACAGTGGAGCTTCTGTCCACATGTCTTTCAGAAAAGACTTCTTCATAAATATGGAAGAATTTAAGGATGATTCAAGTAGACAAGTTAAGTTGGGAAATCAACAAAACTTACAAGTGTGTGGTGTAGGAAAAGTGCTAATTAAAAAGTGTGTCAATGGACAGTGGGAGAACAGTATCTTAAGTGAAGTACTATATGTGCCTGAACTATGCCGGAACTTATTTTCAGAAGGTGCCATTATGCGCTTAGGTTATGTGATAATTAAAAGAAACACCTCTGCATTAATATATAAAAATAATAAAGTAGTCTTGAGTGCAACACAAAAACCAAACAACTTATATGAAATGAACTTTAAAACAATTATAAGTGACAGTTGTAATTTTGTGCAAGTGCCGGAAAGCTTAAAAACATGGCATGAAAGACTAGGGCACCTAAATATTAAAGAAGTAAAAAGTATGATTAAAAGTGGACTCATTCAGTGCAAAAATAGTGATCAACAATTTGTGTGTGAAGCCTGCATGTATGGAAAACAAAGCCGTCTTCCATTCCATACTTCACGTCGGGGGCAGGTGTGCCCTGGTGACCTGGTCTATAGTGACGTCTGTGGGCCAATGAGTGAGTCTTCAATCCAAGGTATGAAGTATTTTGTCCTGTTTAAAGATGCAGCTTCAAGTTATTTGTATGTATATCTAATGAGACATAAGAGTGATGTCTTAGAGCATTTCAAAACATATAATGCTATCATAAAAAATAAATTTGGACACAATGTACGCACCTTACATACAGATAACGGTGAAGAATATGTAAATAATGACTTTGTGGAGTTTCTAAATGATAAAGGAATACAGCATGAGCGGACTGCCCCATACACACCTCAACAGAATGGCAGGGCGGAAAGAGAATTGCGAACAATTGTTGAAAGTGCACGTACTATGCTATATGGATGTAATTTTTCTCTTTCTTTGTGGGCTGAAGCTGTCAATTGTGCAGTGTACTTACTTAATAGAACAACATCTAGTCAAACTCCTAATAAAACACCGTACGAAATTTGGACTGGTGAGAAACCAAATCTTAATAATTTGAAGGTATTCGGCTCATGTGGTTATGTTCATGTCCCTGATGTTCGTAGAACAAAACTTCAGAAGAAAAGTACCAAGATGTTTTTGGTTGGTTATGAACATGAAAACTATAGAATGTATGATCCAGTCACAAAAACCATTAAAGTATCCAGGGATGTTGTATTCAAAGAAGAAAATGTAACTACACCAAAAGATGCAACATCATTTGAAATTTTGGAACCTGTTGAAGTAGAACATGAAATACCTGCAGAAGTTTCAGCATCACCTGAAACTTCTCAGTCGAGTGTTGAAGATACAGCCACTACAGACAGTGATGATTTGTATGAGCCTTCTCAAGAAATAAATAATGATTCTGATACTATCGTTAATACTATTAACTTAAGACCAAGAAGAAATAGAAATTATGAAGCACTGGCTGTAGAATATGTACCATCTACTTACAAAGAAGCCATAACAGGTCCAGACTGTAATAATTGGAAGGCTGCTATTCAAGATGAGCTACGAGCTCATGAAGAAAATAATACCTGGACTATTATAGAAAAAGTAGATAAGAAGCCTATAAGTTCAAAATGGGTATTTAGAATTAAGAGAAATAAGTATGGAGAAATTGAAAAATATAAAGCACGCCTGTGTGTTAGAGGTTTCAGTCAAGTTAAAGATATAGATTATACAGAAACGTTTGCACCTACAACTAGATTTGATTCTATTAGAATTTTGCTTAGTTTAGCTGCTAAATATAAGTATGAAATAGTACAATTTGATGTTAAAACAGCATTCTTGTACGGGGAACTTGATGAGGAAATTGTAATGGAAATACCTGAAGGTGTTGTAGCTGATAAAGGCAAAGTGTGTCTGCTTAATAAATCTTTATATGGCTTAAAGCAGGCTCCTCGCTGCTGGAATTTCAAATTTTCAAATTTTCTCAAATCCCATGGTTTTGTTCAGTCTAAGGCTGATCATTGTGTTTTTAGTAGTTATGTTAACAATGTTAAAGTGTTATTAATTTTGTTTGTTGACGATGGATTGATTTTTGCAACTTGTAGAGATTCATTAAATTTAGTTATAAAAGATTTAGAAAGACATTTTAAAATATCTATCCTGGATCTCAACTATTATGTAGGTTTAGAAATAAATAAAAATGAAGATTCTATTCGTATATCTCAAGGTAACTACATTGAGCAAATAATCAAGAAATTTAATATGTCGGCTGCGAATTCTTGTAGTACGCCAGTAGATTGTAATGCTACATTGATAAGTTCAAGTGATGAAAATGAGACTATTAATTTTCCTTTTAGAGAGGCTGTTGGTTCTTTGTTATTTTTAGCTTCTGTGTCTCGTCCAGATATATCTTTTGCTGTCAGTTTAGTGTCTCGATTTGTGAATAATCCTAGCTATGATCATGTAAAGGCAGTAAAACGAATAATAAGATATTTAATTGATACGAAACATGTAGGAATAGAGTATAAAGGAAATGAAGAAGTTAGAGGTTACTCAGATTCAGATTATGCCAGTGATGTTGAATCCAGAAAGTCAACCACTGGATATTTGTTTTTAATGAATAATGGTCCAGTTACCTGGGCAAGTCGCAAACAGCAAACTATTGCTTTGTCTACAATGGAAGCTGAATTTATGGCTGCCTGCGATGCAGCTAAGGAACTTATATGGTTAAGACAGTTTTTATGTGAAATAGGTGAAACTCAGAATGATATTGTTTTGCATATTGATAACCAGGCTGCCATAAAATTGATTTCTAATCCTGTATGTCATCAGAGATCTAAGCATATTGATGTGAAATATATGTTCATTCGTGAAAAGGTAGAGCAAGGTAGTATTAAAATTAAATATGTACCTAGTGCAAATCAGTTAGCAGATTTCCTAACAAAGCCTCTAACTTTACAAAAATTTTCTTATAATAGAGATAAAGTATTGTGTTAAGATTGTTTTTCTTTTGATTAATTAAATGATGTAATATTAGTGGGAGTATTAAAGTTGTAATAAATATTACATCATATCTTTGCCTGTCAAACAATGTTTAAAAAAAGTTAAATGTCTGTGGTTATTTTATTTGACAGATCTTCTTCCGGGTTGTTTTTTTTATGTTAACGTTTCCTGTTTCTGTTGTGTGTACCAGTGCGTTATAAGTAAACGTGTTTCTAAGAATTCTTGCAGTTTTATTGAATACTTCCAGCAAATAATCTAATATACCAATAAATATTGGGCGCTTAGGACGTAAAATTAAGGCTTCGAGCCTTAATTTACCAACCGCTTAAGCGACAAAAATAACGCCCTAGAGAGACGAAACCTAGATAGAACGACGCAGAAAAAAAAGGCGATTCCAATGATGTATATAAGTCGATTTCGCAAAAAATGTCGCTTAGGCCATTTTGGCCGTTAGGCATCGATATATACATAAAACAAATCTATATAAGTAACTATATGGCATTTCAACATGACTAACTCCTTAAGAGAAAGCGGTAGAAAGCTCATGCAAATACTCTCGGCGATCCCTTCACAGATATTACATAGTTTAGAGTTTAAACCAAGTCTGCGAAAAGATATTTTATAGCTTTTCTTCAATGATAAAAGTAAGCCTATTATCATCTTCATAAGTCACATGATCATAATCATGCCTAAAAGTTACATTTCAGGGAAAATTATTTAAGAAGTAAAGTAGGTATTAGCCTATTAATGTCCCACTGCAGGGCTAAGGCCTCCATCATTGATATATGTGATGTTGTGAAATATTTATTTATTTATTTATTGATGATCTAAAATGGGTTTCGGCTTAAACACCATGCTTCGCCAAATGCAGATTGGTCATCATAAAATTGGGGTTGAACCAAGAACCTTGATACCAGGACCGAGGCGCTTGTGTCGACAACACCAATATGGAAACTTTGTTTATATCGATTTTAATGACTATTTGGTTGCGTCTATTTATTTTGAGTTTTTTACTGATTGTCCCTATCCCTTAGTCGCTTATTTCCATACCTACGGAGTTAGTAGGTAGGTTAGTACCTACCACCTATCAACGACTATTCTCGGCCTGCACTAAAATAGGTGAAACCCAAGTTCGTTAAATGCAAGTAGGCAATAACTAATAATAATATATCTACAATTATTAAATTACTTAATTTACTTACAAAGTTTGACTTTTTACTTCAAATTAAAGCTTAAAACTATTATGAATAAAATAACAAAGAATATTTATCTCACAGATAAGTCAACGTGCCTACCTACTTATGCTAAAACTATCTCCAACCGTTTAAGTTAAAAAATCAGACCGCCCAGGTCAAATGTTAGATGCCTAAACGCTCATTCAGCCTAAAAAATTAAGATAAACATATTTTACTTGTTTAAATGAAGATAAGACTCATTATTTTGTTTCATTCAACAATGAAAAAATCATAGGAAAACCAATTTTAAGAAAGAAGTACCTAGGTTACTTTCGAGGTGTATAAGTACAACGGATTTTGCGATTTGAAACAGTTTTTTAGTTTGTTTAATCTCATCTATTTCTAAACAAATACAAATTAAAATTATTTACAAAATTACGCATAGAAAATTATGCGTAATCTTGTAAAAAATATACTTATACCACAATGCATTCGGCAAAGATTTCTGGGGTTAAGAGAGTAATTATAAAACTAATTAGGAAGGTATATGAAAATCAATTAAAAGAATTCGTTAATATAATAATATTTCCAGCAAGACTTCACTTTTGTAATATTGTCTGATATTGTAAATAAATCTTAATTATACCAGAAAAAAATACACAAAACCAAAAACGAGGGTAGACTCACCACTGCCATCACTTCGACCCAGTAGGACCAAGAAACCGGTCAAAACGACCCACTTCATCTCACAATGCAAACGAGCCACTTCACCCACGATAGTCCACGGAGGTCCACGGTGGTCCACCCCGCGCGACGTTCAAGAATCGACTGACGTCGCTTCGGCCACTCAGGGACAGCCGGCGACTCCTGCGCAAGTGGGCGCAGATGAAGTATCCGATGGAGCACGCAAAATTTAGATTTTTATTAAAATGAATAACTTCTTAAGAAGAAAGTTATTTTCCATAATCACATACCTACTTATAATACAAGCTGCTTCGTTATTTCAGAATTTAATCAATGATAATTCATTTTTAGGGTTAAGTAGTCAATTGACTAAAAACGGAACCCTTATAGATTTGTAATGTCTGTCTGTCTGTCTGTCCGTCTGTTTGTATGTCTGTCTGTCAGCCAGTATTTCACAGCCTCTTTTTTTCGAAACTTTAAAAACTATACTGTTGAAACTTGGTTAGTGGATGTAATCTGTAAACTGCATTAAGATTTTTACACGAAAATAGAAAATAAATATTATAGGGTTCCCCATAGTTAGAACTGAAACTCAGTCTTATTTTCCTTAATCGTGTTTTAGTCATGAACAGACTGTGTCGCAGCCGACCAGTCCCCAAAAGGTTTTGAGAACTACCACTCGAATAAGCCGCTCGTCTGAGGAAGTACCTCCACCTTACAAAAGACCACAGTGGAGTAGCACGTCGTAACTGTTATGCTATGTTTCTGCTGGTGAGTAAGGTCGCCAGAGCTTAGTTGGGGAGGGAATGGGCTCTAAAAATGCAAAAAAAGTCATAAGTCTAAGTAATGAAAGCGTTTATTTTGCAACTTTGGTTACACTGACATTCTTTTGTTTTGCACGTCAAATATTATTTTACCTTTCTAGCCGGCATCGCATCTGCGTCCCTTGTGCGGATGTGGAAGTCTGTGGACAGCGGTGATTACTTACCGCCATGTGACCCTCTTGTTCGTCAGCCTTCCGTCATAAAAACCTGATGATGATGGCGCTGACAAATAAGAGTGCATAACTACTAATACTTCTCTAATGGATACTTGTTCTGTGACCCCGCGCAACGGTATTGACGCCATTCGTAGCAAATTAATGTTTAATCTCACAGCCTGTTCTAAATACCTACTTTAAGGATTAAAGTTGATGAACTTATAACACTTGTTTAGAATGTTTTAAGTTACTTTAGAATAATTAACTGTTTTGCCTTTTCGGATATCAAGTATTTAGTAACCGTTTCCTAGTTTTGTAGGGTAGGTAGGTATAGTTTGTAGGACGATTTTTTTAAATAAAAGACGGACAAGCCGCGCTAGTAGCTTTAGTACTTGTGTTAGAGATATCAGAATCAACAGTGGTGGTATTAGAAATATACTTAGATAAATACATATAACACTCAGACCAGGACAGATATGTTCATGCACACAAGTGTTTGTCCAGTGCGGGGATCGAACCCACGACCTCTTGGTCTAATAGTCAACTTCTTTCCACTACACCAAGCGGGTCGTCTGTTAATCACAAACTCCGGTATATGAAGGTAAGTTGTTGATTAGTGTGCCTCTACTTAACTGCCTCCGTGGCGCAGTGGCTATAGTGTGTCGCACTTTAATGCGGCGGAAGGTCCTGGGTTCGAATCTCGGGTCGGACCGATGAAATTGTGTCTATGTTTTCATGGTGTGATAACACAGATACAGTCTGGAGTTAGGAAGTTAGCGGTGTAATTACACCCCCGTGCCTCGGAAAGCACGTTAAGCCGTTGGTCCTGCGCCTGATCTCTCTACGGTCGTGTCAGATTGCTGTCCCACCGAATTATGAGAGTGAGGGAATAGGGAGTGCACCTGTGCTTGCGCATGCGCTTGTACACTATAATATATCCCGCGTAAGTGGCTAATCGTAAGCTTGGCCGCCGTGGCCGAATTCGGCTAGGAGGGTATTATTAGTGTGCCTCGTAAAAGTCGTAAAGCGTACTGAACTCTTTAGGGTCGCATCAGATTTGGATGTACCTCCCTACGTCAGGAGCACGCTGGGAAAGATAACTTTTCTTCACAAGGTGGTGGAGGAAACTACTGGTCTCATATTTTTTAAACAATTCTTTTTTTCGATTCTTAAAAAAAATACAGGTTGTGGGGGTAATAATATGTTGTCTGCTGCCCCACCCTGAGCCCAAAGTTTGCTACGATGATACAGGACCGGACTCCTCATCTGTTCTTTCATGTGTTTCTTTTCTGTGTATGCAAATAAAAAAAAAATCTCCTGTAAAATGAGATCTTTAACACATTTAATGAAAAAAAGACAACAATTAAAATAACTCTAAAATGGACGGAAAATCGCGGTTTAATAAAATTAAAACTGCACATTTCAGTGAAGCTCGACGTTTCAGCTCTTTTTCAGGAGCCTTCTTAACTAACTAAAACTAGTTTTGTTAAATGAGTGACAGTCGCGTGACCCTAAGAAAACATTTACAAGGGCTCAAAAGTTCGGAAATTAATTATCAAGTTTTCGAATTCGACCGTGCGACTTTCAAGTCGTGTCGTATTGTGTTCTATGTATTTGCTGGAACCCAATTTCGAAATCGAAAAAAAAAGAAATCCCCTTAGCAACGGACTGGCCACTCGCATCGGCGGGAAAAAAGCAAATGCAAAAGAACGCTTGTTCTATATTTAAACCGATAACATTCCGTGGATGGGCGCGATCGTAAAAATGTAAAAATCTCGGTTTGGTCCCTTTGACAGCCAGCCGCGGCGTAAGCCGAAATGCCCGCGATCCGAGTTCGTTGGGAAAATTAAAAAAGTCGATGTACTTACATTTATTTATTTAATACCAGCTTTTACCCGCAGCTTAGCCTGCGTTATCAAGATTCCTCTTTCCGCTGCTTCACTACGTTCGTTTATTTTTTTAAATGTAAAATCATGAACTCTTAAAGACCTTAAATTCTTAAGTGTCTTTCAATACCTACCACGTTGCTACCACACTCAGCATTCAAAAATAATAAAACTTTTTCAAAACCAATAAACTCCAAGACATCAAATGTCTCAATTATTTTTTATTCCTCTTGCGGTCTCTTGCTAATTTAATATCTCACAACATCACATACATTGATCTGACTCCGTACCTACTAAGTAAGTAAGTAGCTTGCGCACTTGTGACACAGACATCAAAATAATCTACGGTGGAAGAAGCAAGAGAAGAAGGTAAAAGTTCTTATTTCCAATACGGTCAAGACGTCAAGATAATAACGGTCAAAGTTAAATAATCAAACTGCAAGGATTGTCAACATGTGACGTGTGTTTATCAACATCCGTGATGTCTACGTCTATCACAGCCACGCGTCACTTAGATAGCAATCCGTCGCGTGCGCAGAAACTTAATATTTACACTATTAAGCAGTAAGAGCTCGAAAGGGGCAGTCCATTAATCATGTGATGTTTTTTTTGATTTTATAAAAAAACATCACAACTAGTATTAGCCTATTAATGTCCCACTGCAGGGCAAAGGCCTCCATCATTTGAAATCATGTTTTCGTTACAAAGATGGGTTTTGGCTTAATCACCACGCTTGCCAAATGCGGGTTGGCGATCACAAACCCGGGCTGGTTTTACCATTTTTTTTTGACTATATAAGGTATATTTTTATTTCTATTAACGACTAAGAAGATTCTTTTAATACACACTCTTAATACACGAATGTTAATCGGCTAATGTACGGAACTCTTCATTTTCAATCCTTCTCAATCCTGGTAAACGCTTCCAGAATTTGGAATTGAAATGGCATTTTAGTGCGGCCTTTAATTATTTGGAAATTCCTGTCGGCGCAACGAAAAAGGCTTTGATTTTTAGACTTAATTAACAGAATTTGCGAAGAGTATCGTTTCGAAGGATTTACGGCACCACGCTTGTTAAATAGGTATTTTCGAAATTAATTTCTAAGTTATATTTGACGCATTTACTCCTCTTTATACGGCCAATATCTGTTGCGTTGATACACTTCATAGGTATATCAGCTTGTTAATGTCCCACTGCAGGGCACAGGTCTCCATCATTTGAAATCATGTTTTCGTTACAAAAGACGGGTTTTGGCTTAATCACCACACTTGCCAAATGCAGGTCGATCACAAACCCGGCCTGTGTTCAGAAATTGAACACAAATTTCCAGGCGTCGAGAAAGAAGACTTTCTTTCATTATAATGAGATGAAGTTATTTTTAGAAGTCTACCTGTGTTTGTTAGCCGGAGGTTGCGTGTTCCAGACAGAAATAGCCTGGCTAAAAATAGCATCGGCCTAGGACGTAAAACACCTCTACCCCTTTGGGGTTCACTTCGACGCTTTTATAACCCAAGGAAGAAATCAAATGCATGGTTCACATATATTTTGCCAGTGGGACATTAATAGGCTTGGTGGTTACAAACCCGGATTGGTGATCGATCACAAACCCAGGCTGTTTTCGGAAAAATCGACACAAATTTGCCCAACCTGGGAATCGAACCGAGGACCTCGAGACTACGGCCCGATAGTTAAACCTCTAGACCATCGGGGCGTGAGGCCCAAGCAGTGGGGACGTTAATAGGCTGAAGATGATAGTTAAAAAAGTAATGAAAATAAACAGAAATGTTACAATTAGCTTTTGTAACCATATCGAGGACAGCGGGATGAGCAAGCTGAATCACAGGCGGATATCCGAGAGATACAAGTCCGGAATCGAACCGCGCTATCCGTGGGAACGTCCCACACCACCGCGATATCAGTTACGAAATACCGTGACACGACTGGCTTTCTAACGTGACTAAGGGCCTTTGCTGAAATAACTAGTTAAAATAGTTAAGTAAGTTAAAACATGCAACATGTTAAAACAGTGTAGGTTACACACAATGTAAAAAATCAACAGTTTAAATATTTAAACTTTTGGATTGATGCCTGCTACACGGGATCTCAGTTGTTAAATCTTAAGTCTCCCTATTGCCATAGTTAGGTATCTTTTTGCTGTCTATAATGCAATTTTTATTTAAAAGATAGGCCCGTTTTGGACTAATTTTCAGAGACCCTGGCTACAAAACCAAGAGTCGCGGGTTGGAATCCTGATAGGGGCAAATGTTTGTGTGATGAACATGGGCATTTGTACTCGAGTCATGGAATGGATGTTTATAAAAGTATAATTTAATGCATCCATAGTACAAGCTTCCAGCTTAGTTTGGGGCTAGGCAATTGGTGTGTTTGTGCAATCAATTTATTATTATATATTTTTTATTAATTTCCAGCAGTCATAGGCACAGATAATAATAGCTGTAGGTATATTCTATCTTCATGGGTATTTCTATTATGTTATTTAGCTGTCTTCTTCCACATCCGGCGATCGATCACAATCAATAGTTGTTTTGTGTAATTTTCTCTGTTCAAGGTTTTTAAAGGCCTTTGAGGTGTGAATGTAATACCTACATTAAATGGTCACGTTTTAGTAATTTTCTCACGCAAAGTAGTAATTACTTAGGTACTTGAGGAAAAAATGTTTCCTTTCAATTTACTTTATGTGGTGTTTTTTTTGTATGAAATGAAATGAAATGAAATGAAATTATTTATTCAGCAAATTGAACTTCTTAGTAAATTCTTTTGCACAAAATTCGTATGCATCGTTACCATTCAGTCATACATTTCTGGTTAAAAAAATTGTTTGTCCTTAATAGTTCTCACGTGCTCTAAGTACTTGTGTACAGTGTTAGAAAAATAAAATAATAAAATAAAAATGAAAAGTAATGCTTTTAATCATTATTTTTTTTCTTTATCTTATCGCCCTAATATCGCTATCGCCCTACATAATTTAGCTTTATGAAAACGGCCTATATATTTAAATTCTTTAAAAGTTAAATGCTAAGTAAGAAAATAATAATTAACGAATAAAATCCTTTGCTGTCTCTTAAAAAAAAACGTAATGTCATTATCTGAAACGTCACCATGACAGTAGAATGTTCTTTTGCAGAAAAAATTTACTTTTGAGCAAAACTATTTTTTACGGATTATTTAGAAAGAAAGTACTAAAAAGGATTGTAGAGTTGGCACAATCAAGATATTAGGAAAAGGAACATTCCCATTGCCAAATAAAAACAAGACAAAATGCACAATATTTCGGTAAAACCATTTCATTTTTAGTTATTAAACTGTTGGTTTTGCTACGATGGAGGAAGGAAACTCAATAATTTACGGTCTCGAACATCAGGTACATCTATCACAACAAAACATCTATTTTCTTTTTATTTCTTCACACTAGCTGATCTAACATTTAAGTGATAATTTGTTAAAAAACTTTGTCGTGGAATTACTTTACTAAATAAAATAAAAAAACTATGACCATTCCATACAATAGTATGGAGATTAATCATAAAGAGGCTCAGTGCTCCTCTAGGGACAAATATGTTCATGGGAAGGGAATGGTAAATCATTTCTATAAAGATGCCAAGAGAGTCATTAGAATTATTTTTTTTGCAATAGACGCACCCCTCAGGAATGAGGAATACGACTCAAGGACCATATATTGTATCTACATACTACTGTGTATTTTAATCCACTTGATGTAATGGTCAAGAAGTTACCTGTTAGATCAAGAGTAAATGTACCTACAAACATTTTTGTGCATGAACATGTCTGTTTGTCCTAATCTAGGTGTTATATGTATCTATTTTAGTATATTTATAACACCACTGTTGATTCAGATGTCTGTAACTCATATGCTTAAGCTACTTTACAAGGAGTCAAATCATAATGATGTAGTGAAATATTTATTATATTTATAGTTACCCTCCTCCGGTGATACATTATAATATATGTCTCATTTCAGACGAGAGCGCTGTCTCCACAGTATGGAGAAAGTGATGCTATAAGGTTCCTCATCGGTACGCAGAGCTTAAAACCTAATTCTAATCAAGTCCATGTCGTTGAATTAGAAGAGGACACAGGTGCTCTTCACACTAAGGTACGAAATAACATAAGTATAGAAACATTGGATATCAGATACATTACATACTTAAGGGTGGATCTTAATTCTGATAACTCTAACAAGTGACTAAGCAACAAGTTATATTATGCTAAGTCCGAAGAATAATTGCCATTTTGTTTAAAATATTATGTACATGCAATATGCACCCGTCCAATTTACACTTACACACAAATGGACACACTCACACACTTTAACACTCAAAAACACACATTCACATAAACAAATATTTACACATCATATTTTTGTCTTCTTTTCTGTTACAAAACAACAATAATTCAGGATTGGAATTGGTTTTTACTAGTAATGCACCCACATCCATAGAGTAATTTTTCATTATAAGTTACTTAGGTATATTGGCTGCTGAGAGACAAGCCAGTAGCTTAGTGCTGTGACTGTTTGTTATTTTTTTAAATGTAATGGTTCGATTCCCGCACAGGACAAACATTTGTGTGCATGAATATGTCTGTTTGTCCTGGTCTGGGTGTCATATGTATCTGATACCACTGTTGATTCTGATGTCTGTAAAACAAGTGCTTAAAATGGAGTCATCTCAATGTATGTATGTGATGTTGTGGAATATTCAATATTATTATTATTTATTATTTAATGTCAGATATTCATTTATTATTTCAGGTGTTCAAGCATGATATCGGTGAGATATGGCACCTGAGATGCTCGCCGCACGACGCAGCTGTATTGATGACAACACACAACGCGTACGACCCCAACACATCACAGTGCACCATGGGAGTGTCCATCTTCAAACTTCCTACCGTTGAGGTAACTTTATAGCGCTATTGTCTTTTGTGAATGCATGAGAAATTATTTTATATATATTTATTTTAAAGATGCCTCAATGGTCCAGTGGTTTAAGTACAGGGTCCCGAGGTCCTGGGTTTCATTCCTAATGGACATCAACCGCACAAGGGTTGATGCGTTACCTTCCTTTAAGACCCCATACCATCCCCAAATGAAATCTGGCTACCTAGCTCACCCGCAGAAACAGCACAACAGTTACGAAGTGCTACTTTACTGTGATCTTCTGTAAGGTGGAGGTACTTCACCAGACGAGCGGTTCATTCGAGTGGAAGTTTTACTAAGCCACAGATAACATAAAGACTAAGCTCTATCTACCTCTCTTTTTTCTATCTGACTTGTATGATCTTGCATTGTTTCAGGTTATACCAAAGGACCTTGACGACTTGAGTGCAATCCAGGGCCGGAATGCTGAAGACATGGAACTGATGATAACTATTAAACCAGAAGTAAGTTTTTATGTAGGACTAGTCTTTACTTTGCCCGCGTTGAATTCGGCTTCCGCACACATAGTGTAATACTATAGCTTAAAGCCTTCCTCAAGTTATGGACTATCCAACGCGTAAAGGTTTTTCAATTCGAACCAGTAGTTCCTGATATTAGCGCGTATTTGTAATACCAATGTTGATTCTGATATGTGTAACACAATTTAGGCACTTGCTTGTGTGGTATTAACCCTTTCCCTGCGGGCTCATCGTTCACAAAACCTTCACCGTATACTGAAGACGATATAACTCGTTTTCCGAAAGTCGCGTTGGTATACGGAAGACGAGATATGCCGTCTGACAAAAGCGTTCCCGCACGGCGGTAGGCGAGTTTACTCGTCTCAGGAATGTATAGTCAATTGAGGAAAATAAGGGTAAATGTTGCTAGATGTAAATCAGCCAAGAGTGACTAAGTTTTTAAAATGCGGTTCCGTAGTAAATAGCATGTCTTTAAAACATTATGATTATAGGTATAAAAAACAGTTGTGTTTATTTGATTATACCTACATACATAAATGTTTTCATGAAAAAAAAAGAAATGTTTATCAGATAATTAAAACCAAGCAGAACTAGAATTATTTTAACAGAAACTACCTGACTAAAGAAGTTTAAACATTTACAAATTCACAAATAACTTAATTTTTATTTAGATCATAATTAAACGTTAAAAAGAAGGGACTCCTCACCTTTGTCATCAAAGCTCTCATTGACGAATGTTGTGTTACAAATATTTACACGTATTCAACTCTAGCCATTTTACCCCTAATTAGGACGTATTAACTCGCCTACCGTATATAATCATCTCCAATCAAGACGAGATTACTCGCCTTCTGCAGCGAACGCAAGCGTCGATTTTTTTATTTTTACCTGGCAACACTAATCATGTATATAACTAACTTCTGTCGTGGAAGGACAGAGAAAATTGGGCCCGTCTGTGGGAGCAGTTTTCGATTTCAGTGCTCCGTATGTAGAGGCAGATAAATGTAAACGAGTTATCTCGCCATCCGCAGCGAAAGGGTTAATATTTATTCACATTTATTTCTTATTTCTTATTTTTTTTATATGATAGGGAGGCAACAACCTTACAAGGGTCGCATATATACGCTGCCTGCCTTTAAAAACCCCATGCCCTCTCTGTCAGTTGAGCTCTGGCAACCTTACTCACCAGCAGAAACATAGCCACAACAGTTACGAAGTGCTACTACACTGTGTTCTTCTGGAGGTACTTTCCCAGAAGAGCGGCTCATTCGAGTGGAATTTCCACAGAGCTCTACCTCTCTTAATCTTTAAAGTTTAATGGATCTGTTAAAAATTTTAATGTCATCAGAAGCCCGAAGAAGAGATCCGCTGCGCCGAGTGGCACGCCAGCGACCCTGCGCGCGTCGGCATCGTGTCAGAAGGAGCCCTGAGCATACATGACGCGGAGAGCGGCGCGCTAGTGGGCGGCGCACGGCAGCGGGCGCGCGTCAAGTACCAGGGAGGGAAGTGGCACCCGCACCAGGGGCACACGCAGGTGAGGGCGAGTAGGGGGGTTCAGTGGGTAGTGGGGGTTCAGTGGGTAGTAGAGGGGTTCAGTGGGTATTAAAGGGGGGTTCGCTGGGTATTAGAGGGGTTTAGGTGGGTATTAGCAAGTTTCATGGGTATTCAGGGATTCCATGGGCATTCAGGGGGTTTCATGGGAATCGAGAGGTTCTATGGGTAGTAAAGCGACCCCGCGCGCGTCGGCATCGTGTCAGAAGGCGCCCTGTGCATACACGACACGGAGAGCGGCGCGCTAGTGGGTGGCGCACGGCAGCGGGCGCGCGTCAAGTACCAGGGGGGGAAGTGGCACCCGCATCAGGGGCACACGCAGGTGAGCAGTAGAGGAGGGTTCTGTGGGTATTAGAGGGGTTCAGTGGGTAGTAGGGGTTCAGTGGGTATTAGAGGGGGTTCACTGGGTATTAGGGGGGTTCAGTGGGAAGTAGGGGGGTTCACTGGGTAATAGAGTGGGGTTAGGTAGGTATTAGCAAGTTTCATGGGTATTCAGGTGTACCATGAATATTGAGAGGTTCTATGGGTAGTAAAGCGACTCCCAGCGCGTCGGCATCGTGTCAGAAGGAGCCCTGTGCATACATGACACGGAGAGCGGCGCGCTGGCGGGCGGCGCGCGGCAGCGGGCGCGCGTCAAGTACCAGGGAGGGAAGTGGCACCCGCACCAGGGGCACACGCAGGTGAGGGGGGAGTGAGGGGGTTCTGTGGGTATTGAGATGTTCTATGGGAAGTAAAGCGACTCCCAGCGCGTCGGCATCGTGTCAGAAGGAGCCCTGTGCATACATGACACGGAGAGCGGCGCGCTGGCGGGCGGCGCGCGGCAGCGGGCGCGCGTCAAGTACCAGGGGGGGAAGTGGCACCCGCATCAGGGCCACACGCAGGTGAGGGGGTAAAGTGGGTAGTAGGGGGCTCTGTGGGTATTAAAGGGGGTTCTGTGGGTAGTTGGGGGTTCAGTGGGTATTAGGGGGTTCAGTGGGTATGAGAGGGATTTAGGTGGGTATTAGCAAGTTTCATGGGTATTTAGGGTCTCCTTGAGTATTATTATTATTTCATGGGTATTGAGAGGTTCTATGGGTAGTAAAGCGACCCCGCGCGCGTCGGCGTCGTGTCGGAAGGAGCCCTGAGCATACATGACACGGAGAGCGGCGCGCTAGTGGGCGGCGCGCGGCAGCGGGCGCGCGTCAAGTACCAGGGGGGGAAGTGGCACCCGCACCAGGGGCACACGCAGGTGAGGGGGTAGAGGGGGGTCCAGTGGGTAGTAGGAGGGTTCAGTGGGTTTTATGGGGGGTTTAGGTGGGTATTAGCATGTTTTATTGGTAGTAAGCGGGTTCCATGGGTAGTAAGGGGGTTATATGGGTATTAAGAAGTTCCATGGGTAGTAAAGGTGTTTCCTGGGTAGTAATGCGACTCCTAACATGTGGGCATCATGTAAGAAGGCGTCCTGTGCATACATGACACGGAGAGCGGCGCGCTAGTGGGTGGCGCGCGGCAGCGGGCGCGCGTCAAGTACCAGGGGGGGAAGTGGCACCCGCACCAGGGGCACACGCAGGTGAGGGGGGAAGTGGGTAGTAGGAGGGTTTAGTGGGTATTAGACGGGTTGACTGGGTATTAGAGGGGTTTAGGTGGGTATTAGCAAGATTCATTACTATTAAGGGGGTTCTATTGAGTAGTAAGGGAGTCTCTTGGGTAGTAAAGCGACCCCGCGCGCGTCGGCATCGTGTCAGAAGGAGCCCTGTGCATTCATGACACGGAGAGCGGCGCGCTAGTGGGTGGCGCGCGGCAGCGGGCGCGCGTCAAGTACCAGGGGGGGAAGTGGCACCCGCACCAGGGGCACACGCAGGTGAGGGGGTAGCGGGGGGTTTGTTGGGTAGTAGGGGGTTCTGTGGGTATTAGAAGGGGTTCACTGGGTATTAGGGGGGTTCAGTGGGAAGTAGGGGGGTTCACTGGGTATAAGAGGGGTTTAGGTGGGTATTAGCAAGTTTCATGTGTATTCAGGGGTTCTATGGGTATTGAGATGTTCTATGGGAAGTAAAGCGACCCCGCGCACGTCGGCATCGTGTCAGAAGGAGCCCTGTGCATACACGACACGGAGAGCGGCGCGCTAGTGGGCGGCGCGCGGCAGCGGGCGCGCGTCAAGTACCAGGGAGGGAAGTGGCACCCGCACCAGGGGCACACGCAGGTGAGGGGGGAGTGAGGGGGTTCTGTGGGTAGTGGGGGTTCAGTGGGTAGTTGAGGGGGTTCTCTGGGTAGTAGGGGGGTTTATAGGGTAGTAGGGGGGTTTATAGGGTAGTAGGGGGTTCTGAGGGTAGTAGGGGGTTAAGTGGGTATTAGTGGGGCTTAAGTGTCTATTAGCAAGTTGCATGGGTATTAAGGGGGTTTCATAGATAGTGAGAGGTTCTATAGGTAGTAAAGCGACTCGTAACGTGTGGGCATCGTGTTAGAAGGAGCCCTGTGCATACACGACACGGAGAGCGGCGCGCTGGCGGGCGGCGCGCGGCAGCGGGCGCGCGTCAAGTACCAGGGAGGCAAGTGGCACCCGCACCAGGGGCACACGCAGGTGAGGGGGGCTTAGTGGGTATTAGAGGGGGTTCTGTGGGTATTAGAAGGGGTTATCTGGGTATTAGGGGGGTTCAGTGGGAAGTAGGGGGGTTCAGTGGGTATAAGAGGGGGTTCTGTGGGTATTAGAGGGGGCTAGGGGGTATTAGCAAGTTTCATGTATAGTAAGCGGGTTCCATGGGTAGTGAGAGGTTCTATTGAGTAGTGCGCGAGTTACATGGGAGTTAAGCGACCTCCACCGCGTCGGCGTCGTCCTGGAGGGAGCCCTGTGCGTGTTTGACGCGGAGAGCGGCAACGAACCGAATAATACTACCTAATATCACCGGTGCGTGTTCTACGTGCTTATAAAATGGAATAATCTTAATTTGTAACATTAGAAATGCATTGTTGCAGTTCGCAGTCTTGCAAGACATGCACGTGAAGTGTTTCGACACGCGCACGGACTGCAGCAAGCCCGCCTGGTGCATCGACAACGCACACAGGCAACTTGTGAGAGATCTAGACTTCAACCCGAACAGGTAATATCATCATTGTCCTAGCGCCTCTCCCGGTTGCATCCTCGGCCGTTGCCTCGGGGCCAGGGGCGGATCCAGGTGGGTGGTCATGGGGGTCATAACCCCCCTCCCCCCTGAGCTGGTTCCACAACATAGATGGACAACTATAATTGAACATATTTTTTAAACATTGACTGGTCCACGACTATGTGATTATTTCTTGCACCATACATACAACATACCTAAATGGCCCCATAGAGTTTTTACATCCCTAAATAAAAAAAAATCGTTTGACATAAAATAAAAAATGTATACAAAAAGTTTTTTGCTATTAGCAGATTCCCCCAGTTGTAAGGAAAAATCTGTAAACATATATATATATTTAATTTAATGTACACACGAGTACAAGCCCCTACCAAAACGGGCATAAGAAGATCCTGTCGAAGTTGTTTTTTTGTATGGACGTTAAGCCACCCCCTTTCAGGTCTATTTCAGGCCACCTCCAGATTGGAGCATAAAGTAAAACAGATTATTTATATTTGTTACTAATATTTGAAAATCTATTTCAGTAAAACTATTTCATTAATTTATTTATTTATTCGCAGGCAGTTCCACTTAGCCACTGCGGGCGACGATGCTGCCCTCAATATATGGGACTACAGGAATGGCAAGGAACCTATATTCAGCAGGACGGATCATTCTCACTGGTACAAAAAGACCATACTTATATATATTTTTTAAGAAACCTAGAGTTTAGTGAAACTTCCACTCGAATGAGCCGCTCGTCTGCGGAAGTATTTCCACCTTACAGAAGACCACAGCGAAGTAGCACTTTCTAACTGTTGTGCTATGTTTCTGCTAGTGAGTAAGGTCGCCAGAACTCAGTTAGGGAGGGTATCGGATCTGCGACCCTTGTGCGGATGTAGATGTCCATGGGAGGCGGTGAGCACTTACATAAAAAAATAACTCATACTCGTTATTACGTATAAGTTTTTTTTTTATTAAAATGTTTTGCCTTTTAAATTCAGCATATTCTTTATTGGCCAACTTGCTCTGTTTGTCATTTAAGCTTCGCCCCCCTACGTTGCTTATGGGGCAGGACGAGTATTTTATTTTGTTACCGCTTAAATGAATTACCAAAAATCAAACATGTTATTAACACTTGGGTCTCATTATCGCAGGGTGTGGACGGTTCGCTACAACTCGTACCACGAGCAACTGCTGCTCACCGGCAGCTCCGACGCCCGGGCTCTCCTCACCTGCGCCGCCGCCGTCTGCGCTGACCCTGACGCTGACGCCGCGCCCGCGTGAGTACACTGACTGCTGACGTGACGCACGCTGCTGCTGACGGCAGCTGACGCCCGGGCTCTCCTCACCTGCGCCGCCGCCGTCTGCGCTGACCCTGACGCTGACGCCGCGCCCGCGTGAGTACACTGACTGCTGACGTGACGCACGCTGCTGCTGACGGCAGCTGACGCCCGGGCTCTCCTCACCTGCGCCGCCGCCGTCTGCGCTGACCCTGACGCTGACGCCGCGCCCGCGTGAGTACACTGACTGCTGACGTGACGCACGCTGCTGCTGACGGCAGCTGACGCCCGGGCTCTCCTCACCTGCGCCGCCGCCGTCTGCGCTGACCCTGACGCTGACGCCGCGCCCGCGTGAGTACACTGACTGCTGACGTGACGCACGCTGCTGCTGACGGCAGCTGACGCCCGGGCTCTCCTCACCTGCGCCGCCGCCGTCTGCGCTGACCCTGACGCTGACGCCGCGCCCGCGTGAGTACACTGACTGCTGACGTGACGCACGCTGCTGCTGACGGCAGCTGACGCCCGGGCTCTCCTCACCTGCGCCGCCGCCGTCTGCGCTGACCCTGACGCTGACGCCGCGCCCGCGTGAGTACACTGACTGCTGACGTGACGCACGCTGCTGCTGACGGCAGCTGACGCCCGGGCTCTCCTCACCTGCGCCGCCGCCGTCTGCGCTGACCCTGACGCTGACGCCGCGCCCGCGTGAGTACACTGACTGCTGACGTGACGCACGCTGCTGCTGACGGCAGCTGACGCCCGGGCTCTCCTCACCTGCGCCGCCGCCGTCTGCGCTGACCCTGACGCTGACGCCGCGCCCGCGTGAGTACACTGACTGCTGACGTGACGCACGCTGCTGCTGACGGCAGCTGACGCCCGGGCTCTCCTCACCTGCGCCGCCGCCGTCTGCGCTGACCCTGACGCTGACGCCGCGCCCGCGTGAGTACACTGACTGCTGACGTGACGCACGCTGCTGCTGACGGCAGCTGACGCCCGGGCTCTCCTCACCTGCGCCGCCGCCGTCTGCGCTGACCCTGACGCTGACGCCGCGCCCGCGTGAGTACACTGACTGCTGACGTGACGCACGCTGCTGCTGACGGCAGCTGACGCCCGGGCTCTCCTCACCTGCGCCGCCGCCGTCTGCGCTGACCCTGACGCTGACGCCGCGCCCGCGTGAGTACACTGACTGCTGACGTGACGCACGCTGCTGCTGACGGCAGCTGACGCCCGGGCTCTCCTCACCTGCGCCGCCGCCGTCTGCGCTGACCCTGACGCTGACGCCGCGCCCGCGTGAGTACACTGACTGCTGACGTGACGCACGCTGCTGCTGACGGCAGCTGACGCCCGGGCTCTCCTCACCTGCGCCGCCGCCGTCTGCGCTGACCCTGACGCTGACGCCGCGCCCGCGTGAGTACACTGACTGCTGACGTGACGCACGCTGCTGCTGACGGCAGCTGACGCCCGGGCTCTCCTCACCTGCGCCGCCGCCGTCTGCGCTGACCCTGACGCTGACGCCGCGCCCGCGTGAGTACACTGACTGCTGACGTGACGCACGCTGCTGCTGACATTTTTATGTAACGAATAAACTCAAAAACTACAGGACCGATTTGAATAATTCTTTCACTGTTGGCTAGCTACACCATCCCCGGTGAACATAGGGTACTTTTGATCCTGCAAATGTGGGGAAGGGGGGGGGGGGATATTTGGAACCAGAAACGCGCGGGTGAAATTTAATAAAGGTTCTCTATTCCATATCTATTATTATTTTAGACTTTGGCTACAAAACCAAGGGTCACGGGTTCGAATCCTGCTAGGGGCAAATGTTTGTATGATGAACGTCGGCATTTGTACTCGAGTCATAGATGTTTATAAAAGTATTTAAGTATGTCCATTCCCTAGCTTCCAGTACAAGCTTCGAGCTTAGTTTGGGGCTAGGCAATTGGTGTGTTAGTCCAAAGAATTTATTACTTACCAGCTGACCCGACAGACTTCGTCCTGTCAAAAAAAATTGTAATCTGGCAGGGCTGTTTTTAGGGTTTTCCCGGCAATTATTCGATTTTTTTCTTGCCGTAAGAACCATCCTTGGTAACCAACGAATATTTTAAAAAAAGATTTGCCCAAATTGGTCCAGGCGTTGTTGAGTTAAGCGCTTACCAACACATTTTGCGATTCATTTTTATATTATAGATAGATAATTAATTTATTCCAGGCTGGAGGACGGCGTGCTGCAGTCGTACGAGCAGCACGAGGACAGCGTGTACTGCTGCGAGTGGAGCGCCGCGGAGCCCTGGACCTTCGCCTCGCTCAGCCTCGACGCGCGCCTGGTACTGTCCCGCGTGCCCAAGCACTTCAAGTACAAGATACTGCTCTAGGCACATCACTATGTCTGCTATCACTGAATGCTGAGATCAATTGCTGCTTCCGAATAATAATAACTAAATATCACCACTGAAAATGAATGGGTATATAAAGTGTAACAAAATAAACTGCAAATATATTAAGGGCGAATTATTCTGTAGTAATGTAATAAATTCAGAAAGTAGTCAATGGTATTATTGGTAATACGCTTATTTTCGAGAATATCAACAAAATGATTTGAGTTAATAATTGAAAATAGTACAAATTGCGTCTTACGACACTGCTGAGCGTGTCTTATCAATGTAATAAAATAATTACGCTCGTCCTGCCCCTTAAGCAACGTTGTGGAGGGAGAGCGTAGCTTTCAGGACGAACATAGCAAGTTGGCAAATGCAGGATATGTTGAATTTGGTAGGTATTCAAATTGACTTTTTACTATCTGAATTTATTAAATTGCCACTAAACTAGTCGCCCTTAAAGAATTTGCAGTATATTTTGTGACAGCTTATGATTGATATTGTCGCAAATCATCATTTTTTTTTTTTTTTTTTTTTTTAAGTCGGGAAATGCTTTGACGCATACCCTCTGCCGTGGGGCGGCATGAGGGTTATGTGGGACTCCTGGAAGAGCCAGACTACCCACTAAAACCCGACCGGTCCCTCTGATCGCGATTTAGTGGGGGTGTGCCTGAGACCCGGGTAGGGCTATGCCCACACACACCCCCTCGCGATGGCGTCGCTCGCCACGCTCGAAAGCCTTGCGGCCCTCTCGAAAGGCGCGCGGGGACTCCGCGCGCACCTCCCGAACCCTTAGTGGGAACCAGATGCCCCTACATCTGGTTCCCGGGCTTTTGCCGGAGGGGGAGCAGGGACGGACGTGTCCATCTCCTCAGCCTCCCCCTCAAGCCACCGCTTGAAGGCGGCGGCGGGCAGCGACTTTGGCTGGGGACATTTCTTCGTCCCCAGCACGTGCTCGGCCGGCTTGTCCGTCATCAGCCTATCGCAGTCCACTGCTGGAATAGGCCTCTCATTGTCGCAAATGACAACATGCATATATACTGTACTATACCTCCCCACTGGCGATATTTCGGATGTATTTTTCACATTTGTCACCAGTGGTGATGACTGGGAATAGACGCTCAGAACAGGCCAGACTACAGATGTCCAAACGAAATTGCATTAGTACTTAACAAAGAATGGGGACTATTCTGCATCTAATTGTATGTAGCACATATAATTATATGTCCAAATACAATATGGCTATTAATAAATTATGTTAATAAGATGTAATAATATAAAATGTAGTAAGTAAATAAATATTTTATCATTCCATTTTGAGTGTATTATTTATTTGACACAAGTTTTTGGTTAAACATACTGATGGATGTAGGCCACAAGGCAAATTATACTCTTGAGCCAAATTTATACTTGTAAAAAAAATTATGTATTATGTGTGAGAAGAGTAAAACAACATTTTGTAACTTTAAATATAATTTATTACTACAACTAAAATCTCTCAGCAACCCGATTGGCAACGTTCCGTAAGTTACCATACACTTTTGAAGGCGGAGATCCCATAATAAGGTTGCAAATAGCTCTTCTTGCCAGCGCAATGTTCTGATAACTTCCTAATATATGAATCTTGGAGTCTGCAAGTACTATTCTGGTTTTGGTGACGTTTTCTATCGTGAACTTTGTTCGGCCTGCTTTGCCAGCTAGACGTCCGATGGCCCGACCGAGATGGTCCCCTTGTAATGTCTTTACGTCTTTCACTTCAAATGATTCGACGAATAAATCGTCTAGCCTGAGTAGTGCTAGGGCATCTTCGACATCAAAACCATATATGAAGGCCTGTAACAAAAAATATACGGAATCAGTTAATATGCTTCAGTTTCTAAGGTAGTATGTTAGGAGGATTTTCCAATTTATAATGGTCTGAGATCCTGCAATACAAGGACCTTCACCGGGATGCTTATTGGATGAAACATGTTTTATACATAATTTAAGAATTCAATAATTATATTGCATATGGGTTGCCTAGTAAATTACAGTCAGGATAAAAAAATAAAAAATAATTAATTGACATGATAAATAGTTCTTTCTTCTTTCTTTCTTCCTTCATCCAATAAGCATCTCAATGAAGGTCCTTGTATGGCAGGATCTTAGACCATAATGTTAATTGGTATGGTAAGCTGTGTTGGAAATTAAATTATTCAAATTTAAAATTAAGTCCTACAAAACAATGGATGTTAGCTAGATCAGTAACAATGGATAACACTGTGAATAATATTTAGAAATTGAACATCTGGATATAATTTTTATTGAATTTAGGGTTAACTAATAACTATTACAAAGCTGAAGAGTTTGTATGTTTGTTTGAAAGCACTAATCTCAAGAAGTTCTGGTTCAGGTTTAGGTTTTCAGGGGAATCTTCCGCACTTAGCCTCTAAGGCTTGTATTAATAAATCGCACTCAACTCTAAGATAGATCTTGATAGCGAACTTGATATGTCATTCTCATATAAATCAGCACCTCAAGTTCGCTCTCAAGATAAATCGCCGAGTTGAAAGCGATTTATTAATACGAGCCTAAAGTGGGCCATTATGCGTGATAAATGAGACAAAAGAAATTTACAATCTCATCTGCTAAGCGCAAATGTCATAATCTCACGGTTGTATCAACGGCGACAGTACAAAATTAGTACTAAATTCCTACTGTCAACGATGTGACAACCGTGAGATTATGACATTCGCGCTTAGTGAATCGCCCCCCTGTTATTTTATACCCTTATACAAACCATTTGAGCTCCAGCCAGAGGTCCAGAACTCTCGCGGCGTCGCTGAAAGCTGCCCGTAGAGTCTCGGAGTCTGGGAGTAGTCGAGCTCGTAATTCAGCCACGCTGCTGCATCGGAGCAGCACGTGGGCAGGTGTCTCCTCGGCGTCCATGCAATCCCTACATAGTGGGCTGTCGGTGAGGCCGATGTTGTGAAGATGTTTTTAAGCACGCAGTGTCCTGTAATTATGCTTATAGCATGGCGTAGGTTCTCCTTCCGAAGACGCAATAGGCGGCGCGATAGTCGTCCGTCGAGCGATGGAAAGACTTCATTTGTTACTTACATTCTGAGCCAGACGACCATATTTTTTCTTGTTCTATCTTGGTTCGCTCTTGTAACCAATGAATGATCTGACCGTAAGGTAGTAGTATTATCGGTCCTAGGATGGTAGTTCCGGAGCCTCTCCTTGCCAATTCGTCAGCAGCATCATAACCTAATGAGTTGCTGTGGCCCTTTATCCATTGTAGTGTTAGTGAACCTTGTTGTCGTTCGATATTTCCTCAAGTCTTTTGTGACATACATGGATGAGACCACTGTTCGACCGGTTGCTCTTGAGGGCTTGTAATACTGCGGTGTGTCGGTTACTATGCGTATAGCTTGTCCGTGCACCTGCCTTGATTTTATAGCCATCGCCACTCTGGTGATCCTAACACATTCCGCTTGGAAGGTTGTGTTGTGCTCGCCTAGAGCCGTGGATATGCTGATATTTAGGTCATGAGAGAAGACACCAGCACCTGCTCTAGTTTCTGTCTTGGAGCCGTCCGTGTATACTCTTACCTCTCGTATTCCAGAACTTACTCTCCGAGCTCAGTGAGATCTGGTAGTTCTTGTTGAAAATATATGTTTTCGGGATGATGTAATGGTTTTAGGAGGCGTGTGTGGTTCTCTCTATCATCCTGTTTCCATAGACCACTTTTCTCGAGCCGCGCTGCTGCCACAGCTGCTTCTTGTTATATGACCAGGTGTAGCGGTCTTAGATCGAGAAAGACTTCGAGAGCCGATGTCGCGGTCGTTTTCATACAGCCTGTTTCTTTCTCGGCGAAAGCAAAGCACACTCTCTGTAGCTTTGCTTTCGCCGTGGCTAGTTCTGTTCTTGGCCACCAGACCAGAGCACCATACGTGAGCATGGGTCTGATTATGTGTAGATCTATGGCGTTATTTTGGGCTTTAGGCCCCATAGTCTATGAAGCAGTCTCCTGCATCCAGATGTTCTGCCACCTGTCAGTCCGCTTGCGTCGGGTGCTTTTGCTTTCGACTTCTTATGTGCTTGCTGTAATGATATTGGGCCTTTTTATAACTGGCCCAGTCGTAGTCTGATCTCGTGTTCCTTGCTCGATTGAATAATCGCCTAACATTGGACCTGAGCCGGTTAAGCTCTGGGTCCCACCAGTCATTTTTACCTACTTCACCAGGGCTGGTGGTTGGACTTTCGTGGTAAGAGCTTTCTATGCTCTTAGTTAGTGTGTTCGTGTGTTCATTGTTGTCCGTGCAATATGTCGCATCGGCTTCGACGGGGTTGGCGTGGGTCGGGTCCACGTTTGCGGAGGTGCTCGGGCCGGCCGTTGGTTCCGACAGCTCGGCGTTGATCGCCGGAGGCGCCGGAGTAGTGGTCGCGTTTCCGTCGCCCTCCTCCTCGGCAGTGCGAAGTCAAACGTACACACTGCCGCATAAGAAGGCGACTCGCCGGTCTCTCTCGATGAGCTTTGGCTTCTCCGTTTCAGGGATACCTACCGTTAGGTAGATCCCCTTGTTCTGCTGCTTTGCCCCGTACAGATGCCAGCTACCGATGTCGTACCAGGGGTTCTGCGCCGTTAAGATGCGTTGAATGTGGGTGAGATCTTCACCGACAGTTTTAGGTAACCAAATAGCTGCTTTTACCCGCTTGGGGATGTCCACCTGTCTGATGATGGCCAGGGTGGTCGATGCTATGGGCGATGTCATGCCGGTCACCGTTTTCTTGAGCCAGGCCAGGGAGTCTTCGTTCTCGCACCACAACTTCAGGACTCCTCCATCAATGATGGGCTTACCTCTGAAGGAAGGCACGAAGATATTCTCACCTGTCTCCACCAGGCTCATTGCTGCCCCGATAGTGGCTTGCTCCAGGGCTTCCTCCAGCTGTCGGGCTTGGTCGGGCGTGAAGCCTATGCGCGGGGTCGTAGTAACGGCAATCATCAGATGTGACTGTGCCGCATCCGCATAGCTCCTGCCTGTTGTCTTGGGGGTCGAGCTACATTTCTGGCGCTTATGCGTTACTTGCGTTGACGACGGGTCATCTTGGCGAGCCCTCTTCGACTTTGCAGTCGGATTAGGCCCGTCCCGACGTCCCGCCGCCTCCGGGTCTTTCCTGCGCGCTCCCCTCTTTCCTCTGGGCGCAGTCCTTTTTCGGGACTTCTGCCCGGTTGGTACAGACGCCGCCGGTCGATGTTGGTCCGCTGGTGCCTGTCGGCTGGGGCCCGCAGCGGGCCCGGTTTGTTCCGGGTCGCGCCGATCCCGCCTGGCTTGCACCTCGTGGGCGTCGCGTTGGGCGGTCGGAGGGGCGTATGCCGTGATGCGCTGCTCGCTCCACTCCGTGCTTCTGCCACTGGGTGGCGTGTACTCGTCGTCTCGACGGTCGCGCCTCCTATCGTGGCGTTGTTCGTGGTTCGGGTGCGCGCGATTGTGACCCGAGGAGCCCCCGGCGGATGCCGAGTAGCCCCTACGAAGTCCGCTCGCAGCGTCGCCGAACTGCGTTGTTCGAGGTGGCCTAACCGTATCCTCGTAGTAGCGGAAGTCCCGCCTGTAATCTGGTTCACGCTGTCCATGACTGCTGCGATCCCCCTGCCAGGAAGTGGTGGCATTGTCCCGAGGCATTGTCGGGGTACAACTGAGGTCCATCGAAGACCAGGATTGCGAGGTTCTGCCCCCCCCAGAATACGTGGGGCAGCCCGTTCTCACGGGGAGGGATTCTCCAGCACCTGAGGTGCTAGTACCCTCCTGGGGTAAATAATTTTTAAATCTCGCTTTCATGTTCTTGGTTTTGGGTATGAAGTTTAGCGGAACTCCTGTCCCCTGCAGGGGCCCGCGGTGTGTGTGTGTGTGTGTGTGTGTGTGTGTGTGTGTGTGTGTATGTGTGTGTGTGTATGTGTTTGTGTGTGTGTGTGTGTGTGTGTGTGTGTGGGAGTGTGTGTTCGTGACCTAGAGGTCGTATGTATGTTATGTGTGTAGAGTTGGGGTCTACAGATCCAAGTATGCCCGCCTTATCAGGCCCGGTGGCTTCTTGGGATCTGCATTCCCCTGTCTCCCTCCTCATTTATCCGGGCTTGGGACCGGCTCCTTGAGGGTAATTGTGCTGAGGCTCAATTACCAACAAAGAGGCTGAGTTTGTTTTCAATTATTGAAGAAGTCCTGGTTTGAATTGAAAAAATATTTTTGAATTGTTATAGATAGTCTACGAAACCAAAATCCACAGGGATGAAGTTGCCATTGTAAAAACTATCAAATCACAGTTTCAAACTTGTTATTTTTCTTTTTTATTGTTATATCAGTGCTGTGAGTGGCATTTACCATTCGAGTGTGTCCTCCAGTGAGGGCAACTTCTCCAGTTTCAATTCATTTCATTTATATTAAGTAAGGCAGGGCAGAATGTCCTTTCTTCTAAGAGAAGAAGAGAAGGATTGTGTTGTTAGACAGCAGAACATTAGGATGGTAACAAAATAAGATGAACCTTATTTAATTCATATTTATGATTTAAAAGCAATGAATTTACCTTAACAAAATCTGCAGCTTTCTGTAAGTTGGCGATGTCCTTAGTTTCCGGGCCGACTTTAATTTCAACGTTCCTGGTCTTTGTGTTGAAACGTACTTGCAGCAATAAATGCTCCACGATAGGAGTGAAGATTTTCAACCAATTCTCTTTGAGAGGTGTATACCTGAAATTATTTAACAAAGATTTATGAAAAATCTTATTACTATTTCAATATGAAATGAAATAAAATGAAATAATGACTAAAGATCAGCTGAATAAATAAAATGAAATGAAATGATTTATTCAGCAATTTGATTCACTTAGTAAATTCTTTTGCACGTCAAAACTTTTTTCACCCTACACTGGTAGGGTGAAAAAAGGCCTCGATTGGTTATAAAATCAATTTTTACCTAATAACTTAACCATTAGGAATCTTTGAAATTGTCCATCAATCATTAATTAGACAGTGTGTTAATAATTGAAATTATTAGTTAATAAAAACATAGAAAATAAAAAACAACTTTATTGACAAAATTAACCTTTCAAATGAAAAAAGTTCAATTCATGCATAATTTTAAGTGTTAATACAGTCTCAGTAAACTTTGTTTAGTGCTCAAGTTAATACGCAAAATCAAGTAGAAAATACTACGCTATAAATAAACATTTTGAGGTTATACCTGTGAGCTGGGACTGGCACTTTACGCATATTCACTTTAGCCTCGTTAGGTTCGGCGCTCTTCTTCACCCTCTTTGCCCTCGGTCGAGTGTGCTTAGCTTTGCCTTGAATACCATTATGCTCTTCAACTTCCATAACATCACCAGATTCAGACACCGCCCTTCGTTTCACATTTTTTAGCTTTATTGTCTTCTTGGCGGGCAGAAATTCATCCACATTTATGTTTTCCACTTCCATTTTTGATATTTAATAAGACAGTGAATGGAGAAATTAAGAATTATAATTATTTTCTTTATTTTTTGTTGCTAAATAAATTCCACATGGCTCACACGAGCACTTCACAGACTAAAAAGAAATGTCAGTCAACGAACTGTCAAATCAACATCTACATATTCGTTTAAAAATAGTTTGCCATAAATTACAAATTATGAGTCAATAAGTTAGTTATTTTTCAACCAATAAATAATCTTCATCATAAAAAATTAAGTTTGCTAGTATGAGCGCATAAACATTATAAGTTTTTATTTTTCCAGGAATTTTATGGGGTTTTATGATTTTTATTCTTGCGGAAGACTTGTTTCTGAACGTAATCGTCCTCAATGGTTATGTCACTATTTCACGAAAATTTCTTGTTTTGAATAGAATTGAGGTAAGAAAACCCAAAAGGCCCACATTTATCTTTGGTTTTGGTATAAAATTCGGGCCTTACCTGATATCCTCCTTCACTTTCAGGTATCCAGCCGATACCTCTAGCCATCATGGCTTCGATAGTAAGAACCGCTGTGGTTAAGATCATAAGCCCTGGTCATGGGGGCAAGATCGCTGCTTGTACTTTCGTGCAGAACAGAGGAATCGCTGGCAGGGCCCTCCGGGAGTCGAACCCGCCTCTGCCGCCGAAGCCAGCGCCTTTCGACTACGAGAATAAAGATTATACTTGGCTGAGGAGTTTGTTTGACCGGACCACACATCGTTTCGATGAGAACTCCAAGGTGGTCGTGGTCGAAGGTCCTGTGGGCGTCGCCAAAACTGAATTCGCGAAAGCTCTGGCTGAAGACCTTGGTATGAAGCATTTCAACGAAGCAAACATGGATATTCACTACAAGAGACCGAATGGTTGCGATCTTCGCATGTTCGACAGCCAGATCCCCGAGGATACTAGAACGTTCGACCACGTCAACTTCAACCAGTGCCCGACCCACCGTTTGGCTGGAAACTTCCAGATTATGATGTATACGGCCCGGTACAGTCAATATATTGATGCGTTGGCGCACTTGTTCAACACCGGCCAAGGTGTTGTGTTGGAGCGATCTCCGTACTCTGACTTCGTTTTCCTGGAAGCGATGTTCTCGCAGAAGTACATCAGCAAGGGAGTCAGGTCGGTGTACTATGACCTGCGGAACTCGACCATCGAAGAGCTGATGAGACCGCACCTTGTGATCTATCTGGACTTGCCAGTTGATGGAGTGAGTATTTTTCCTGAATGTTTTATCTACTTTTTGAGGAGGCTTCAACCACCATTAGTGTTAGTGGTCATGTCTCAAAGGAACATTGAATATCCTATTTGTTTATACTTAACTCTCTTCAATAAGATTAAAATGAGATGTATATTAAAGATGAAATTGACAATAACTCTATTGAGTGCTCTTTAATTTGTTATAAAATATTAGTGAAATTATTATTTTTGTAAATAAATAGGTAAGTTAGGTCCCACTTCAAGTACTAACATTATTTTCATATTTACCACAAGCTAGATGGCCTGGTGTTTTCTTACCAGCAAGTTTGATTTTTATTGACTTTTGTTATTTGTCGTTTAAGTGTCTGTCTTTTTTATATAGGTTTTAAGATGTTTATAAAAACTTCAGTGTTTTTATGAATCGACTAGTAGTCCAGTAATTTTAGCAATTTTGATCCACGATCTGCGGAATAATTCCTAGTGAGCTGAATTTTTGTATACACCTTTATTATGCTATTGTAATGATGATGTGAAAAATCGACATTGATATCGTGCCGGCTAAAAAAGTTATAGGGGTCCAAACGTCACGAAAATCAGTTTTTCGCAAATATCTCGCGATCTATTGCTCAGAGGTCAATAATGGTTTCATAAAAGTTGTTCGTTGTAAAATTGTCTACAAAAAAGGTCTCTTGCAATTTTCTGTAGAATGAACCATTTTTGAAATAGAGACTAGAATGCACTCACATATGGTATTGTATACCGTACGCCGCATACCAAGGCATGAACCCTATTGTTTGTTTTTTTTTCCGTTTTTGTTTGTGTGTTTTTTGTTAGTATGATGATCTACATATAGAAATATAAAAGACTTGTAATACTAGTACAGTATTGAAAATAGGAATATCAGCTATAAAAAACTAAGTGGCAATTTTTTTTGTCACTTTATAACTCAAGAACGGGCTCACCGATCAAAACCAAATTTTCAGGGTTTGTACAGACTATTTAGTGTATGTTTTATGTGAAGTTTGAACAAAATCGGTCGTTCTTTTTATACGTAGCGAAGCACGTACCGGGCCGCTAGTAATGATAAAGATATGCTATGTCCAGTAAAGTTTGGACCCCTATAACTTTTTTAGCCGGCACGATATCAATGTCGATTTTTCACATATTCATCACAATATTATAATAAAGGCGTATACAAAAATTCAGCCCACTAGGATTTTTTCCGCAGATCGTGGATCAAAATTGCTAAAACTCACATTGCATATCTATATCATTACTAGCGGCCCGGTACGTGCTTCGCTACGTATAAAGTGAAGCGACCGATTTTGTTCAAACTTCACATAAAACATATACTAAATAGTCTGTACAAACCCTTAAAATTTGGTTTTGATCGGTGAGGCCGTTCTTGAGTTATAAAGTGACAAAAAAAATTGCCACTTAGTTTTTTATAGTTGATATTCCTATTTTCCTGACTCTACTAGTATTACAAGTCCTTTATATTTCTATATGTAGATCATCATACTAACAAAAAACACACAAACGAAAAAGGGAAAAAAATAAACAATAGGGCTTATGCCTTGGTATGCGCCGTACGGTATACAATACCATATGTGAGTGCGTTCTAGTCTCTATTTCAAAAACGGTTAATTGTACAGAAAAATGCAAGAGACCTTTTTTGTAGTCAATTTTACGACGAACAACTTTTATGAAACCATTATTGACCTCTGAGCAATAGATCGCGAGATATTTGCGAAAAACTGATTTTCGTGATGTTTGGACCCCTATAACTTTTTTAGCCGGCACGATATCAATGTCGATTTTTCACATCATCATTACAATATCATAATAAAGGTGTATACAAAAAATCTGCTCACTAGGAATTATTCCGCAGATAAGATCTAAAATTCCTGGACTATAGTATTCGGGACTACTGAACTGATTTGTAAACTTACATAATCCCTGGTTTGTATAAGCTACTTTATCCCATTCTATTTATTCAATGTCTTCCCTCCTCCTTTTTGAGTTATATTCCTCATCCTCATTACTAAGATTTGTGATCATCGCTTTATTTATAACTTGAGGCCGCCCGCGACTTTTAACGCGTGTATTTTGGATGGGAGCATTTAATCAGGATAAGAAATATCCTATCACCTAAGTCAGCCCATACCCTGCCTGTATACCAAATTTCATAAAAATCCATTCAGTCGTTTCAGCGTGATTGACGGACAAACATCCAAACAAACTTTCACATTTATAATGTTGATAAGATTTACAATTTACAATTCCCAGGTCCAGAAAGCGATCAAGAAGCGCGGCTACAAGCACGAGTTGGAGGGGAAAGCGCTGACCCCGGCCTTCTTGCAGGAGATGGAGCGCCAGTACAAGAACAAGTACCTGCGCGACATCTCGACCCATGCCGAGCTGCTGGTCTACGACTGGAGCGGTGGCGGTGATGTTGAAGTCGTACGTATTTTGCATATTCACTTCACTAACATAACTACATGCTTTTCTCTCCGGGCGGGAGGCCCGGAGAGAAGCACTTTTCAAGAGAAAAGCACTTTTCATTTGTTTGCATTTCTACACCACTTGATGGAGGTTTGGATTTCCAAACCATTTGACAGGGTTTGCATTTCTAAACCACTTGATGGAACAACACCACGAAGGCATCCATGCTGTAGTGGTTAGAGCGCAAGTTGGCGCTCACGGAAAGTTCTGCGCGCTCTGGGATTGTTCTATTTTCATAAGAGTTTTAGCACTTAAAGTCTATGCAAGAAGTTTAATTAGTAGATCAAGTAGTTAGAAGTTTAATTACATAATAAAGTTTTTTTTTTATTTACGCGTTTTTACATAGAAGCACAAATAACAAATGATAGTTAAAATATCTTTATTGACTTCACCAGTTTTTGCTTCTTATATTTTTTTAGTTAGGCGGTGTTAAAAAAAAGCATTTTAGTCTTAACAAGTGACCCTTTCGGCATTGTAATCCTTTTGACTACTTTCGGCACATCTCCACTCCGCTTCACGGAGAGAAGGCTGAGAAGCCTTAACACGGAGTCGATTGGACTGTATATGATGTTGCGAAAAACACTTTTTTCTATAATTGCAGGTGGTTGAAGACATCGAGCGTCTCGACTTCGACAAGTACACTGAACGCGAGGAGCCGAAGTTAAAGGACTGGCGGCTGCCGCGCGAGGTGGAGTGGGCGGACCAGCGCATGCTGTACACCAACTGCAAGCACCTGCTCATGAACCTGCTCGCCCTCCCGCGCACCGACGTGCCCGAGCTCGTCACCAGCGCCGAGGACGCCTTCGAGCGGGACCAGGTGGGTTGCAGCTTGTTGGCTATACCAAGGAGCCAAATAGATACTGTTTAGTGTCCAAGCAGGACGTTCCGAGTGGGACCAGGTGGAATGGCAGCGGGAGCAGGTTCATAGCAGCGGGAGCAGGCTCCTAGCAGCGGATAGACACTGTCTACGTCTCCAAGCAGGACGCTTCGAAAGGGACCAGGTGGCTTGGCAGCTTGTTAGCTACACCTAGATGCTGTCTAGTGTCCAAGGAGGACACTCCGAGCGGGGCCAGGTGGGAAGACAGTGGGAGCAGGCTCCTAGCATCGGTTTGACACTGTCTAGTGTCCAAGCAGGAGCGGAGAGACAAGTGTCTAAGAAGGACGCTTCTAGGAGACCAGGGGATTGGCAGTTTCTTGGCTACATCTAGGTGCCGGATTGATGCTGTCTAGTGACCAGGCAGGACGCTCCCAACGGGACCAGGTGGGTAAGCAGCGGCAGCAGGCTCCTGGCAGAGGATAGACACTGTCTAGTGTCCAAGTAGGACGCTCCGAGGGGGACCAGGAGGGTTGGCAGCTTGTTGGCTACACCTTGATACCGGATAGATACTGTTTAGTGTCCAAGCAGGACGTTCCGAGTGCGACCAGGAGGATTGGCAGCGGGAGCAGGCTCATGGCAGCGGACAGGCACAGTCTAGTGTCCAAGCAGGAGCGGAGAGACACTGTCAAGTGTCTAAGAAGGACGCTTCTAGGAGACCAGGGGGGTTGGCAGTTTCTTGGCTACATCTAGGTGCCGGATATATGCTGTCTCGTGTCCAAGCAGAACGCTCCGAAAGGGACCAGGTCTGTTGACAGCGGGAGCAGCCTTCTGGCATCGGATAGACACTGTCAGTGTTCTAGAGAGACCAGGTAGGTTGACAGCGGTACACTGACCGCGAGGAGCCGAAGCTGAAGGACTGGCGGCTGCCGCGCGAGGTGGAGTGGGCGGACCAGCGCATGCTGTACACCAACTGCAAGCACCTGCTCATGAACCTGCTCGCCCTCCCGCGCACCGACGTGCCCGAGCTCGTCACCAGCGCCGAGGATGCCTTCGAGCGGGACCAGGTGGGTAGCAGCTTGTTGGCTATACCAAGGAGCCGAATAGATACTGTTTAGTGTCCAAGCAGGACGTTCCGAGTGGGACCAGGTGGAATGGCAGCGGGAGCAGGTTCATGGCAGCGGGAGCAGGCTCATGGCAGCGGATAGACACTGTCTTGTGTCCAAGCTGGACCCTCCGAGCGAGATTAGATGGATTGGCAGCGGGAGCAGGCTTATGACTACGGATAAACACTGTCCAAGCTGGATGGTCCGAGCGGGACCAGGTGGGTTGGCAGCTTGTTGTCTACACCAAGATACCGGATACACACTGTCTAGGGTTCGAGCAGGACGCTCCGAGCTGAATCAGGTGGGTTGGCAGCGGGGGTAGCCTCTTAGCAGCGGATAGTCACTGTCTAGTGTCCAAGCAACAGCGGAGAGACACTGTCTAGTGTCCAAGCAACAGCGGAGAGACACTGTCTAGTGTCCAAGCAGGATGCTCCGAGCGGGACCAGGTGGGTTGGCAGCTTGTTGGCTACACCAAGGACCCGGATAGATGCTGTCTAGTGTTCAAGCAGAACGCTTCTAGGGAGACCAGGTGGGCTGGCAGCGAATAGACACTGTAGTGTCCAAGCAGGACACTCCGAGCAGGACCAGGTCTATTGACAGCAGGAGCAGCCTTCTGGCAGCGGATAGACACTGTCTAGCGTTCTACAGAGACCAGGTAGGTTGGCAGGTACACTGACCGCGAGGAGCCGAAGCTGAAGGACTGGCGGCTGCCGCGCGAGGTGGAGTGGGCGGACCAGCGCATGCTGTACACCAACTGCAAGCACCTGCTCATGAACCTGCTCGCCCTCCCGCGCACCGACGTGCCCGAGCTCGTCACCAGCGCCGAGGACGCCTTCGAGAGGGACCAGGTGGGTTGCAGGCAGCTTGTTGGCTACACCAAGATACCGGATACACACTGTCTAGGGTTCAAGCAGGACGCTCCGAGCTGGACCAGGTGGGTTGACAGCGGGGGCAGGCTCCTAGCAGCGGATAGACACTGTCTAGTGTCCAAGCAGGAGCGGAGAGACACTGTCAAGTGTCTAAGAAGGACGCTTCTAGAGAGACCAGGGGTGTTGGCAGTTTCTTGGCTACATCTAGGTGCCGGATTGATGCTGTCTAGTGACGAGGCAGGACGCTCCGAGCGGGACCAGGTGGGTAAGCAGCGGCAGCAGGCTCCTGGCAGAGGATAGACACTGTCTAGTGTCCAAGTAGGACGCTCCGAGGGGGACCAGGAGGGTTGGCAGCTTGTTAGGTACGCCAAGGTACCAGATTGACACTGTCTAGTATCCTAACAGGACGCTACGAGCGGATCCAGGTGGGTTGGCAGCGGCAGTAGGCTCCTGGCAGCGGATAGATACTGTCTAGTGTCCGAGCAGTAGCAGGTAGCGTGGCAGCAGTAACAGGCTTCCGGTAGCGGATAGACACTGTCAGTGTTCTACAGAGACCAGGGGGGTTGACAGAGGTAAACTGACCGCGAGGAGCCGAAGCTAAAGGACTGGCGGCTGCCGCGCGAGGTGGAGTGGGCGGACCAGCGCATGCTGTACACCAACTGCAAGCACCTGCTCATGAACCTGCTCGCCCTCCCGCGCACCGACGTGCCCGAGCTCGTCACCAGCGCCGAGGACGCCTTCGAGCGCGACCAGGTGGGTTGCAGCTTGTTGGCTACACCAAGATACCGGATACACACTGTCTAGGGTTCAAACAGGACAACTTGGAGAGAGACCAGGTGTGTTGACAGCGGGAGCAGGCTCTTGCCAGCAGATAGACAGTGTCTAGTGTCCAAGCAGGAGCGGAGAGCCACTGTCAAGTGTCTAAGAAGGACGCTTCTAGAGAGACCAGGGGGGTTGGCAGTTTCTTGGCTACATCTAGGTGCCGGATTGATGCTGTCTAGTGACCAGGCAGGACGCTCCGAAAGGGACCAGGTCTGTTGACAGCGGGAACAGCCTTCTCGCATCGGATAGACACTGTCAGTGTTCTAGAGAGACCAGGGGGGTTGACAGAGGTACACTGACCGCGAGGAGCCGAAGCTGAAGGACTGGCGGCTGCCGCGCGAGGTGGAGTGGGCGGACCAGCGCATGCTGTACACCAACTGCAAGCACCTGCTCATGAACCTGCTCGCCCTCCCGCGCACCGACGTGCCCGAGCTCGTCACCAGCGCCGAGGACGCCTTCGAGAGGGACCAGGTGGGTTGCAGCTTGTTGGCTACACCAAGATACCGGATACACACTGTCTAGGGTTCGAGCAGAACGCTCCGAGAGAGACCAGGTGGCTTGGTAGCTTGTTGGCTACACCAAGGTGCCGGATAGATGATGTCTACTAGTGTTCAAACAGGACCCCTTCGAGAGAGACCAGGTGTGATGACAGCGACGCAGGCTCCTGGCAGCGGATAGATACTGTCTAGTGACCAACCGGACGCTTCTAGAGAGACCAGGGGTGTTGGCAGCTTGTTGGCTACCGCAAGGTGCCGGATAGACACTGTCTAGTGTCCAAGCAGGACGCTCCAAGCGGGGCCAGGTGGGTTGGCTCTTTGGCAGTGACAGTAGGCTTCTGGCAGCGCATAGACACTGTCTAGCTAGTGTCTAATGTCCAAGCAGGACGCCTTCGAGAGAGACCAGGTCTGTTGACAGCGGGAGCAGCCTTCTCGCATCGGATAGACACTGTGAGAGTTCTAGAGAGACCAGGTAGGTTGGCAGCAGTACACTGACCGCGAGGAGCCGAAGCTGAAGGTCTGGCGGCTGCCGCGCGAGGTGGAGTGGGCGGACCAGCGCATGCTGTACACCAACTGCAAGCACCTGCTCATGAACCTGCTCGCCCTCCCGCGCACCGACGTGCCCGAGCTCGTCACCAGCGCCGAGGACGCCTTCGAGAGAGACCAGGTACCCACCTTATCATCAGACTTATTATTTAGGAGTGATAGAGCTCAGAACCTCCACTCTAATAAGCAGCTCGTCTGGAGAAGTACCTCCACCTTAACAGCAAAAGGCAGTCAATGCATCAGCGACTCTTGTGGGGCTCATAGCCAGCGCCGAGGACGCCCAGACCAGGTGGGTTTATAATCAGACTAATTCTTTAGGAGTGGTAGAGCTTAATAGAACTTCCACTCGAATATGCAGCTCGTCTGGTGAAGTGCCACCTTACAGCAGACCTCGGTGAAGTAGCGCTTCGTAAAACAGAAGCCTCTCCCACACTCCCACTAGGTTATGGTGGACACCGGAGGGACGAACACCTTCAAGTTTTAGCAGGCAGGTAGACATGGCGTCTAGAGAGTGACGCTAAAGGATTGCCAAGGAGAATATATTTTTTGTATATTTTTTTTAACCATTTAAACATTTTAAATATTATTCAAGTGTATCTATATTTTTTTAATTATAAAGAAAGTAGAAATATTTTTTAAGGAAATAACAAGGAGAAAATTCATCAGATCCATGGTCCGTCCAATGATTTTTTCTTAGTTTATAATTTTATATTTTTAGAAGGAGAATAATATTAGAAACAAACTCTTCTGATGTCTGTAACACAAGTGCTTAAGCTACTTAACACGGGGTCAGATCAATGTATGTGATGTTGTGAAATATTTATTATTATTATTATTTATTTATTAAACTATCTAAACTTGAGCTTGACTGCTACATAGTACTACACCTCTGACACCCCCGTTTCTGTCCGCAGGTGATCTACAACCACCCGGCTTTCGAGCACGAGGTGGGCTACACGTCGCGCGACTCCGGCCTGCTCACCAAGAACAAGATGCCCAAGTACACGGAGTACATCTGAGGAAATCATGTAGTTAATGTGTAATGGTCTATTTAATAAAATTATTTAAATGTTGATGTTTTTCTTTCATTTTTCACCAATTTTTTTTAAATGAATTATAATAACTTTTCCCGCTGTATTCGGCTATGGCGGTCGATCTTACGGACAGCCGGTACGAAGGATATATAATAGTGAACAAGTGAGCGCGCAAGCACAGGTGCACTCCCTAACTCCCTCACTCTCATAGTTCCTTGGGCAGCAATCTGACACAGATCAGGCGCAGAACCAACGTGCATTCCGAAGCAAGAAGGAGCTCGAGATGAAAATTTTCGGTCACCCATCTGATGACCGACTTCTGCGACTTAGAAAAACACGATCAATTCGTTTTTCATCAATGGTTTATTTGAATTCCATTAAAAATAGTAAAAACATTACACAGCACCATTATTTTGATTGACAGAACGATCCTACTCATATGAGTTAGTAATATCAGTAAAATACTAGCAATTTGTTCCATCAAGTAATTTCATGCAATCATAGTAAAATATAGGAAACTATTGTTTTTAATTTAATTGGATAGTTTCCATCGATCTTTTTACTTTCCAATATAAAACAAATTTCCCATATATTACTATGATTACTTAACCAAAAGGTTACACCCTATATTTACAAAACGCTAAATTGTAATTAATTTCATTTAGAAAAGAACACTTTCTTTCGCATTTCCTAATTTTAAAGTTTATTTTAGCGTTTCTATGTAATAATAGGCATAGCATATTTAATACAATACATAATATATCACAATACTTACTAGTTATTTTAGGCATTAAAAATTGCACAATAACCTTCGGTCGTACATTGATAGAATATTGAATGCTGGCCAATAGCAATCATCATCATCCTAGCGCTTATCCCGGTTGCATCCTCGGCCATTGCCTCGGAACCCAGGGTACGCTACGACTATGACCCTGAATTGACCAACCTGGTTATCTATCACTAATGGCTTATAAGCAATATCCTTTATGTTTTACGAAATATCTTATTTGATTTCAAGCAGTGACATAATATTTTCATATAGGTTTTGCATTTATAATCTGTTGGAATTTAATTTATTTTACCAGCTTTTGTATACAAAAAATGTATTGTATATGATATAGGAAACTAAGAAAATAAATTATTTGTTGATAGATTTTGACCATTGCAAATCTCCTGACCTAGTAAAGGTTGATATGCAATAATTATTGCCACGTTGTAAATGGGTTTATCATTATCATTATAATTACTATCGGCTACACAGTACACCACAATTATTTAAAAAGTTTGAATAAACGAAAATTAAAAACACTCAAAATTAATTCAGAAAATAATCAGTAAATTCTTCACTCTTAATATTAGCTATTAAATACAAAAATATTATAACAATCAGAAATACAAAAAGGAATGTTTTTACGCAATTATTTTCAATTATAAACCCAGTCATTCGTTTAATTTCACAAAAAACATGATAATGCTATGTGGCAACTCTTGCCTTAAAAATTCGACCATGGACGCTTAAAAGCTTTTAAACATGTTTCTCAAACAGATCGTAAAATCAAAAACAATAATATCATAACAGTATTCCAATAAAATTTGTGCTAATTAAATTGATAAAAATAAATTCAAATGAATGGCACAGCCATACGTACTCCACTTGACAAAATTCAGTGTTTCCTGTAATCTATAATCCTAATTAATCGGCCATTATACTAAATTAAATTTACCCATCCTTGCTTATTTTTTATAGTCAAAAGAGATATATTACAGGTAGTTAACAATGGGCCACACACTTCTTATAACCTTAATTACCTAATTATTGCTTCCTCTTAATATGGAGTCAATTCGGATATAGGGAGCTATATTTCGAGAAAATTTCTTCTGTACGATTCACTGAATATTTTTTTTGGCTCAATTTTGATTATGGTGTGATAGTGGTGCATATGGCAACGAATGGCCCATCTTGGGCTACTTGCAGAATCGTATCACCAACATCAAAGAATATCGCTTCATTACAGTGTGAAAGGCAGCGAGTGGCGTTAGATAGGCTATATTGGGCTACAAGTAGCGTCAAATGGGATGTAGTGGGCTACATGTTGACATGGAGCCTTCTTGTTCACCAGCCACCCTAATCTAGAATAATGCTGTTATTGTGTCTATGTGGATGATGGTGTAGTATGTCCAAATGAGGGCTATTTTCCGAATAGATAATTTATAGACTTTTTTTCCATTATAGTGGGTTGTGTTGTGGATTAGGTACACAGTGGTGTTAAGTGGGCTGGGAACCTTCTGAGCCGGTCATGTTAAGACTTAGCCCAGCGTGGATGTTGGTGTGGAGTGTCCCATTATGGGCTACGCATCGAGCAGATACGGCGAGTCCAGGGCTCCGAGGCCGGCCGCGACTCCGCCCTCGTCCGCGTCCGCCAACTTCGTCCTCAGCATGTGACCCACCTGCTTGTTGCTGTAGATCTTGTCTTTCGTTCTGTGAACAAAAGTAAATAAGTATCTTGCCGGTATGGCGATACAACGGATAGGATACCATTTAGTACCGCATCCGTTGTCATGACAATTAGTGCTCCTCTTTTGCTTACCTTCAGGCAGAGTTGAGCAAATATATCGAGATAATATAAAAAAAAAATAACTTGAAATTAACACCTTTCATGTTCATATGAAAATCGATCAATCCATCTCTATCTAGTCACATAATGCACCCTCTTGGTTATCTTTACTAAAATAAAAATTAAAAAAAACACTTCTCTTGGTGTTACGAAAAAAACTTTGATGCTTGTTATAAAACTAAAAACAGACTTAAACTTACAATCACGTGTCACAACATATGTTATTAGATAAATCCTACTACTATTATAAAGGCGAAAGTTTGTAAGTATGGATGTATGGATGTTTGTTACTCTTTCACGTAAAAACTACTGAATGGATTTGAATGAAACTTTACCACAATATAGCTTATACATCAGAATAACACATAGGATATTGGAAATCGAAATCCACGCGGACGGAGTCGCGGGCGGCCGCTAGTAGATAGATAGATCTTTATTTGAGTTGCATACATAGACACGCACATAGAAGAATAAATAAGAAGTACAATACAATTATTATACAAACCCAATAATGACTCCAAATATGCCAAGTTCGGAGACCAGATCCGTCGTGGGCGGCGGGACCGCCGCGCCCGGCCTCACCACGTACCCAGACACCTGAAAACCAATTAAATAAATGTATATAGATTTTTCCTAACTAAGTGAGTGTGCAAGGGCAGGTATACTCCCTATTCCCTCACTCTCATCGTTCGATGAGACCAGCATTCTGACACGACCGTAGGAGATCAAACGCAGGACCAACGGCTTAACGTGCCTTCTGAAGCACGGAGGAGCCCGAGATGAAAATTTTCGGCCACCCAACCGATGACCGACCCCTGCAAACGTTGCTCAACTTAAGCACTCGCAGGCCGAGCGCTCTTACCACTGTGCTATCGAGCTCCTATTAGGCCGGAGGGTAGTACCACCTCCTGCTCTGGTTTCAACGGCTACTGGCTCCGTAGACCGAGTGTATACTGACCAGCGGCGGCAGGATGCGGTCCATGAGGATGTAGGCGGCGCGCTCGCGCGAGTGGCGCATGCGCAGCAGCGCGTCGCGCACGCCCGCGCCGTACACGTTGTGCCCGCCGCCCTCGCGCTGCGGCTTCAGCACAAACCTGCGACGTGACGAACGGACGATTATTAGATGAGGATCAAGTCTGAGAGGATCACATTCCAATACAATAAAGGTGATTGCATACACAAATAAAAAACAAAAATCAAGAAGCTTCAAAGACAAATTGTCCTGGACAATCTTCCGACTTCCGTAGAAGACTAGTGACTATCTGTTTGCAAGTCACTCCTGACTCACTTTCCCTAACTGGGACCTAGTTTCCACCAGGGACCTTATACCATCGCGCGGCTATCTCGTCACCGCGATGCAGGCTTAGGCGTCAGCTAGCGCCATCTCAACTGCCCACTCCCCTCCCTCGTGGAAGTCGAGCGCGTAGAGGCCGGTGAAGATGTCGCGCACGCGGCCTTCCTTGCTCCTCATAGCTACTTACCCACCGCTATAGGACGGGAGCCGAACCTATGGACCTCGGAGTATCAACTCGTCTAGCAAATGATAAATCCTTACCTTCCAGAAGAAGCTTCTAGGACATTCTTCCAGCTTCCTCGTAGACTCGATGCTTGCTAGTTACTCCTGGCTTCCTTTCGTTTCCTCCTGGGTCCTTATACAATCGCGCGGCTATCTCGTCACCGCGATGCAGGATCGTCTCACCTCTCTGCGTCGGCCAGCGCCATCTCCACCGCCCGCTCCCCCCCCCCCCTCGTCGAAGTCCAGCGCGTAGAGGCCGGTGAAGATGTCGCGCACGCGGCCGCTGTCGGCGCCGCGCACGAAGCGCTCGACCACGCCGGCGCCGGCGAGAGCTTGCTGGACCTTCTTCCGACTTCTCTAGAAGACTAGCTATTTGCTAGGCACCCCTGGCTCCCTTTCGCTAACTGGGAAGTAGTTAGCTCCTAGGTGCTCAAAAGTCAAGCCCGTCGAGGCCGCTCATAGCTACTTACCCATGCAGCTATAGGACGGGAGCCGAACCTACGTACCTAGGGTATCAACTCATCTAGCTGTATCCTCTAGAAGAAGCTTCTAGGACATCCTTCCGACTTCTCTCGTAGACTCCCTGCTTGCTAGTAACTCCTGGCTCCCTTTCGTTTCCTCCTGGGTACCTATACTTTCGCGCGGCTATCTCGTCACCGCGATGCAGGATCGCTTCATACAGGCTTACCTCTCAGCGTCAGCCAGCGCCATCTCCACCGCCCGCTTCCCTCCCTCGTCGAAGTCGAGCGCGTAGAGGCCGGTGAAGATGTCGCGCACGCGGCTTTCCTTGCTTCTCATAGCTACTTACCCATGAAGCTATAAGACGGGAGCCGAACCTATGGACCTAGAAGTTTCAACTCGTCTAGCTGTATCCTAAATGTTACCTTTCAGAAGAAGCTTCTAGGACATTCTTCCGATCTCTCTAGTAGACCCACCGCTTGCTAGTCACTCCTGACTCTCTTTCGTTTCTTCCCGGGTCCTTATAGAATCGCGCGGCTATCTCGTCACCGCGATGCAGGCTCACCTCTCAGCGTCGGCCAGCGCCATCTCAACAGCACGTTCCCCTCCCTCGTCGAAGTCGAGCGCGTAGAGGCCAGTGAAGATGTCGCGCACGCGGCCTTCCTTGCTTCTCATAGCTACTTACCCATGCAGCTATAGGGTGGGAGCCGAACCTACGGGACCTCGGAGTTTCAAGTCGTTTAGCATAATGCTAAATCCTTACCTTCCAGAAGAAGCTTCTAGGACATCCTTCTTAATAGACTCGCTGCTTGCTAGTCACCCATGGCTCCCTTCCGCTTACTGGGACCTAGTTTCTTCCCGGGTACCTATACTTTCGCGCGGCTATCTCGTCACCGCGATGCAGGATCGGCTTACCTCTCGGCGTCCGCCAGCGCCATCTCCACAGCCCGCTCCCCCCCCTCGTCGAAGTCGAGCGCGTAGAGGCCGGTGAAGATGTCGCGCACGCGGCCGCTGTCGGCGCCGCGCACGAAGCGCTCCACCACGCCGGCTCCAGCGAGAGCCTTCTAGGACATTCTTCCTACTTCTCTAGAAGACTAGCTGTTTGCTAGTTACCCCTGGCTCCCTTTCGCTAACAAGGACCTAGTTAGCTCCTGAGTAGTCAAAAGTCAAGCGCGTCGAGGCGGCTTGTAGCTACTTACCCATGCATCTATAGGACGGGAGCCGAACCTATGGACCTCGGAGTATCAACTCTAGCGTATCCTAAATGTTACCTTCCAGCAGAAGCTTCTAGGACACTTACTAGGAGGTGACCAACTGTGGCTCCCTTTCGCTTACTGGCTCCTAGTTTCCTCCTGGGCACTTATACATTCGCGCGGCTATCTCGTCACCGCGATGCAGGATCGTCTCACCTCTCGGCGTCCGCCAGCGCCATCTCCACGGCCCGCTCCCCTCCCTCGTCGAAGTCGAGCGCGTAGAGGCCGGTGAAGATGTCGCGCACGCGGCTTTCCTTGCTTCTCATAGCTACTTACCCATGAAGCTATAAGACGGGAGCCGAACCTATGGACCTAGAAGTTTCAACTCGTCTAGGTGCATCCTAAATGTTACCTTCCAGAAGAAGCTTCCAGGACATCCTTTCGAACTTTCTAGTAGACCCACCGCTGCTAGTCACTCCTGGCTCCCTTTCGTTTCCTCCTGGGTACCTATACTTTCGCGCGGCTATCTCGTCACCGCGATGCAGGATCGCTTCCTACAGGCTCACCCCTCCGCGTCAGCCAGCGCCATCTCCACGGCCCGCTCCCCTCCCTCGTCGAAGTCGAGCGCGTAGAGGCCGGTGAAGATGTCGCGCACGCGGCCTTCCTTGCTACTCATAGCTACTTACCCATGCAGCTATAGGACGGGAGCTGAACCTATGCACCTCGGAGTATCAACTCGTCTAGCTGTATCCTAAAAGCTTCCTTCCAGCAGAAGCTTCTAGGACATTTACTAGGTGGTGACTAGCTCTGGCTCCCTTTCGCTTGCTGGGACCTAGTTTCCTCCCGGGTACCTATAGTTTCGCGCGGCTATCTCGTTACCGCGATGCAGGATCGCTTCATACAGGCTCACCTCTCTGCGTCGGCCAGCGCCATCTCAACAGCACGCTCCCCCCCCTCGTCGAAGTCGAGCGCATAGAGGCCGGTGAAGATGTCGCGCACGCGGCCATCCTTCTGCTCCAAGCTACTTACCCATGAAGCACTATCCCCATCCTAGGATGGGAGCCGAACCTATGGACCTCGGAGTATCAACTCGTCTAGCAAATGCTAAATCCTTACCTTCCAGAAGAAGCTTCTAGGACATCCTTCCTAGTCGACTTGCTGCTTGCTAGTCACCCATGGCTCCCTTCCGCTAACTCAGACTGAATTTCCTCCCGGGTCCTTATACAATCGCGCGGCTATCTGTTCACCGCGATGCAGGATCGTCGCATGCAGACTCACCTCTCGGCGTCGGCCAGCGCCATCTCAACAGCACGCTCCCCCCCCTCGTCGAAGTCGAGCGCGTAGAGGCCGGTGAAGATGTCGCGCACGCGGCCTTTCTTGCTCCTCATAGCTACTTACCCATGCAGCTATAGGGTGGGAGCCGAACCTATGGATCAAGGAGTTTAAACTCGTCTGGCTGTATCCTAAATGTTACCTTCCAGAAGAAGCTTCCAGGTCATTCTTCCGACTTCTGTAGTAGACTCGCTGCTTGCTAGTCATCCATGGCTCCCTTCCGCTAACTGAGACCTAGTTACCTCCTGGGTACTTATACAATCGCGTGGCTATCTCGTCACCGCGATGCAGGACCGTCTCACCTCTCAGCGTCGGCCAGCGCCATCTCGACAGCCCGCTCGCCTCCCTCGTCGAAGTCCAGCGCGTAGAGGACGGTGAAGATGTCGCGCACGCGGCCTTCCTTACTGCTCCAAGCTACTGACCCATGCAGCTATAGGATAGGAGTCGAACCTATGGGCCGAGGAGTTTCAACTCGTCTAGCTGTATCCTAAATGTTACTTACCAGAAGAAGCTTCTAGGACATTCTTCTGACTTCTCTATAGACGCACTATACACGCCGCTTCCTATGTGGTGACCAGCCATGGCTCCCATTCGCTTGCTGGGACCTAGTTTCTTCCCGGGTATCTATACTTTCGCGCGGCTATCTCGTCACCGCGATGCAGGATCGCTTCCTACAGACTCACCTCTCTGCATCAGCCAGCGCCATCTCCACGGCCCGCTCCCCTCCCTCGTCGAAGTCCAGCGCGTAGAGGCCGGTGAAGATGTCGGGCACGCGGCCCCCTTGCTCCTCATAGCTACTTACCAAGGCTGTAGGATGGGAGTTGAACCTATGGACCGCAGAGTTCAACTCGTCTAGCACTATGCTAAATCATTACCTTCCAGAAGAAGCTTCTAGGACATCCTTCTTAATAGACTCGCTGCTTGCTAGTCACCCATGGCTCCCTTCCGCTTACTGGGACCTAGTTTCCACCCGGGACCTTATACAATCGCGCGGCTATCTCGTCACCGCGATGCAGGCTCACCTCTCTGCGTCGGCCAGCGCCATCTCCACAGCCCGCTCCCCCCCCTCGTCGAAGTCGAGCGCGTAGAGGCCGGTGAAGATGTCGCGCACGCGGCCGCTGTCGGCGCCGCGCACGAAGCGCTCCACCACGCCGGCTCCAGCGAGAGCCTGCTGGACCTTCTTCCGACTTCTCTAGAAGACTAGCTGTTTGCTAGTCATCCCTGGCTCCCTTTCGCTAACTAGGACCCAGTTAGCTCCTGGGTAGACAAAAGTCAAGCGCGTCGAGACCGCTTATAGCTACTTACCACGGAGTATGAACTCGTCTTGCTTTATCCTAAATGTTACCTTCCAGAAAAAGCTTCAAGGACATTCTTCTGCCTTTCTAGTAGACTTGCTGCTTCCTAGGTGGTGACCAGCTCTAGCTCCCTTCCGCTTACTGGCTCCTAGTTTCCTCCTGGGCACTTATACAATCGCGCGGCTATCTCGTCACCGCGATGCAGGATCGCTTCCTACAGACTCACCTCTCTGCATCGGCCAGCGCCATCTCCACGGCCCGCTCCCCTCCCTCGTCGAAGTCAAGAGCATAGAGGCCGGTGAAGATGTCACGCACGCGGCCGCTGTCGGCGCCGCGCACGAAGCGCTCGACCACGCCGGCTCCTGCCAGCGCTTGCTGGACCTTCTTGGTGCCAGCCAGGTGGTACTGGATCGAGGGGCACTTTATTGCGCTGATGAGAGAAAATATTCAGCCTGTAAATGATCATCTAAGGAAATGAATAATTTCACCAGCTTTTCGAAGGAATACAATGGCTATGGCAATGGCAAACCACTCCATTAAAATTGCTAAGAGAATAGTTGTGAGTTAAAGTGTCAAATACAATACACTAGACCGAAAATACGCCAACCGAAGCTCAGCGTCACTACGCCTGCAACGCATATCCTATACCATGTAACGCCACATTATTTCGGCATGGTATGTCGTCGGTATTTTATCTACATTGCAGGCGCGTCACGCCGGCCCTAGCTAATTCCTGCTGGACCTTCTTCGTGCCAGCCAGGTGGTACTGGATCGAGGGGCACTTTATAGCGCTGGTGGAAGAAAATATCGCATTGTAATCTCTTATGTCGAAATAGGCCAACCGAAGTTCGGCGTCACTACGCCTGCAACGCATTTTCTATTCGATATAACGCGACTTAATTTCGGCATAGCGTGTCCTCTATCTCCCATTTTAAAGTGTCATATCATCAACACGACGGAACGTTAATTCAGCCGCATAAATTCGGTCGTGTTTTTTTGGTCTAGTGAGTTTTGATACCTTGTATAGAAACTAAGTTTAGTCACGCCGAAGATAGGTCGCGTTTTTTCTGCTCAGTTTGTTTCTACAGTAACTTATAATGCGACGTAATTTCAGCATGGGGTGTCATTAGTCATTTTAAATATATTGCAGGCGTAATCCCGCCGAGCTTCGGCCGCGTTTTTTCCGCCTAGTATTTATAAGTAAATAAATAAATAAATTGCCCTCTGCAATTTATTGTCCAGCAGTGGACTGCGATAGGCTGATGATGATGATGATGATGATGTGTACTTACGTGGACCTCTCGACGCGCAGACGGGCGTCCCACTCGCGAGACGAGGGGTACTGCGCTGGTTCGTACCCCGACCTGTAGTACACCACCGCGACCGGCCGCCCCTCACTACGGTCAAAACCAATACAATTTAAATCTATACTAATTTTACAAAGCTGAAGAGTTTGCTTGTTTGAACACGCTTATCTTGGGTACTACTATAATAGTCCATTTGGACCATAGTCGCTATTGCACCTAACTTACTTGCATGGTCAAAATAGTTTTTATAAATAAATTAATAGTCTGGGACACTAAGAGACATGTTAAATAAACTATTATAATATCATTTATTAGTTGATTTAACTTGAATTACTTCAAAAATAGCACTGCTGCTGCTATCCACCAATGGTGGACATCGGGAAAAAAATATATAAGCTGTTCCTCTTTCCATCAGTGGTGGACAACGGGAATCGATCGGGGACCAATAGCTTGACGTGCCTTCCGAAGCACAGAATCATTATTCTTATCAATACTTTTTACTGTGATTTTGTTTGTTTCCGTAACGGTTAAGGACCCGTACTTACATGATAAGCTGCTTCTTATCGTTAAGCGACGTCTCTTCATATATTTCGTTTAATGTCTTCCTCATTATCTGTGAATAAAAACAACGCATATTATCACACTAATCATATTTAAATTATAAAAATTAAAGTTTGTTTGGATGTTTGCCCGTCAATCACGCTGAAACTACTGAACGGATTTTGATGAAATTTGGCATACACGTAGGGTATGGACTGAATAGAATACTTTTTATCTCGATTAAATGCTCCCATTGGATATAAATGCTCGCGTGAAAAAACTAGTACATAATATACATGTGACAGTTTCTTTGCTAAAATGATGTTAATGAAAATGGTGAGTTTACCATTTTCATTTAGATCATTTTAGCTGATCTGTCTAGATATAAGTAACAGTCACGTAAACCTAAGAAAAACTTACAAACTATTTACAGTTATAATACCCACCTGTATATCAGGCCTGGTCTCCGAGATGTGGAACTCATGGAACCTCTGGTCGCAGATGTTGTAGGACACCTCTTCCACGACGAAGATCACAACCGCCTTGGGGCAGCCGAACAGGTCGAAAGCCTCCGTTATACCCGAACAGAGGCCGGATAGCGCGCGGTTCTCTGGCATCTGAGAAAGTTAGAGTAACGTATTATCAACCATCCTTTTAATCACCCACTGCAGGGCAAAGGCCTACAGGACTCAAAATGTAGCACAACAAATTAAAAAGCTGAAATCTATGGTAATTTAATTACATTTTTTTCTTAATTATCATGAATGGTTAATTATCCCCACTACCTCTTTTGTCAGCCTAAAAAAATCGACACTAATTGACAAATGAAAGTCAATTCCCAGTTGACACCACTGGAGGACATAGCTAGGGGGGACTACCGGGAATTAACGGTCAAAACATTCGCTTTTAATTAAAAATTGCCCTTGTAAATGAGGTTAAAAAAAGCTTTATTCATAATATTGTTGATACTTACATTTTTAATCAAATCGCCATGTCCCAACTGCCTCAAAATGTAGCTGAAAAAAGTCAGAATTGGTTAAAAATATCCAAACAAAACTACTTTTGACAATTTGACCAAAAATGCTTTCCACTTTTTAAAAGGCATTTGATTAACTTTTTCAAAACTGGTTAGTTAATTATATAAATCATCAAATAAAAATATTTCACTGGTCAATTTAAATTAACTTAAATATGGTCAAATTATCAACCTGCCCATCGTTATAATTTAGCATTAAAATTGACACGACATTAAATAACCATGTAAACATTCTTCAAGTCTTTCATCTGACTACCATCATAAAAAATATCGCATTTCGCGTCAATTTCAAAGTTATAAAAGTGTTATTATTTATTAGAAGAAAAAAAAACAACTAGAATTATAATCATACAACAACTACATAATAAATATCAAACAAAACAAAACAAAAAACAACTCGCAACAACAAGAAGCGATCAACACAACACAGGGCCAACTACAAACAACACTACTTCTACGGTGAAAATACAAAACTCAACTATTAACAACTAATCCTGCAATCAACTAATCAGATTAAATCGCTAAAACTAATCTCATGCACCCAATTTTACGCATGGCAACTCAGCCGGACATTTTAAAACATTGCAACACAGACGCCATATTGTATTTTATTCAGAATTTCAGAAGTAAAGACCGTTGCACGAAAAAACTGCCAATTCCGAAATCGCGGCTATTTACTTACCATTTTTTTTAAATATGTTACTTGATGGTATTTGCCATTGGTTATTCAGTGCACATGTGCAAACTACGTCAAGCTTGCTTAAAAGTTTTCGGACAGAATATAATTTTCAACTTTAACAATTTTGTAGACTCAGATTGAATAAATCAATGTTACAATATTTTAAAAGATCAGCAAAGCGTCTCATACGTAACAAAATGTATCCCGTTAGATCTATCATGCAAAATGATGCATTAGATTTATTAAACAAGCATAGTAAGTTATGGTTAAAATGACTGTGTTAGATAAAATATTTAGTTTATGCCTAGCACACCGGAGGATAAATTCTTAGAAGCTTATTCAACCGGTGATTATCAAAACTTTATACATTATTAAATTATCTGCCGGATAAACTATTAGGTACTAATCCAGACGAAGTCGATCAGGTGGGCTAGCCAAGATGCCCCTTTCGCGAGCGCGGCCAATCGCTTTTATACTCCATTCTCCATCCCCCTCACACAAATACTTCGTGTGCGGGATGGAGATATAATTCGCGACGATATAGCGTTATCTCGCGCTCGCGAAATGGCATCTTGGCTAGACCACCAGGTCTTTAATTAATCTTGATTAGATTTGATAAGATAAGATATTTGTAAGAAAGGAAACAGTCAATTAATTTTTTTGCAACATTAAAAATATTTTTAATCTAATCATTTCACTTTTTTTAGGTGCTAAACTTATATGGTTTAATATTTTAATATTTTTACTTTTAAAAAACATTTCTTTTTATTTCATCAATAAGTAAATATAATTTTTAATAATGTTTGCAGTAATAAGTGGCTTGAAGATATTAACAGTACCATTTATCGGCCCTCAGACATAAAATAATTATAAACAAAGGTATTTTTATGTACATAATATTAAAAAAAAATGTACCTATGTACATATTTTTTTTTGAGACCATTTAAGTGTATTAAGTATTTCATTTAAGCCCACGGCACGCTTATTTGATTACCATCATTGACGTGAATCGTAAGATATGATGATGTCATACGATGACACCAAAAAATTGGCCAAGTGCGAGTCGGACTCCCGCACTGAGGGTTCCGTACAAATTCTATTTTTGACGTATAAAAAAAACTACTGAATAGATTTCGTTCGAACCAATTTTCGTTGGTAGTTTTTATGGTAATGTACATTATATATTTATTTCAGTTTTATCATCCTCTTATTTTAGAAGTTAGAGGGGGGGTACACACTTTTTTCCACTTTGGAAGGGTCTGCCACGCAAAGTATTCACTTTAGAAAAAAGTGATGTTAAAAACCTTAACATAATTTTTAAAGACCTATTCATAGATACTCCACACGTATATGTTCAAAGAAAAAAAATATTTCGAGTTTTAGTTCTGACTATGGGGACCCCCCGCTTTTTTATTTTTTTTTCAATTTTCGTGTGAAAACCTTGTTGCGGTTCACAGAATACATCCACTCACTAAGTTTCAACAGAATAGTACTTATAGTTTCGGAAAAAAGTGGCTGTGACAGACTGGCGGACAGACAGACAGACAGACAGACAGACAGACAGTCATGACGAATCTATAAGGGTTCCGTTTTTTTGCCATTTTGGCTACGGAACCCTAAAAACTGTGAAATCAATCAGAATTGCGTTTAGCCATCTTGCGGACACAATCAACACCATTTTTATTACGTCCGCAATGTATTTTATGACACAATACTGTGTCCAAATAACGCCGCATAATATTGGATACAAAATTAATATTGTATTACTCATAGATTTTAGTATCATGTCATAATTTGTACTTTGTAGCTGTACCTTAATAAATAAATAAAATGAACTTCAGTCACGTTTTTTACACCTTATATATTGGACGCTAATTCTATTTAGAGTGAGCTCACTTATGTCAACAGTGCCACATTTCCGAGCTGGTCGAACTTTGGTGAGGGCGTCTTAAAATGAACGTCTATGGTAACCATTGCATAAAGAATGCTGTGACTCCGGGGAATCGTTCGTATCGTACATCGCCGAATCTGTAAAAAATCTTTCACACCCTGTTTGATGGACCGCTGTAGAATCTTGGGAAAGCCTACGCTGTAAGTGCTTACTTATCTTCATAGCATTGTACGACACACACACAATAACTGGACACAAGTGAATAAGACATAACAAACTGGTTGTTTTGGTGTATGTAAGTGATATATTATAGTGAAAGTTATATAAAAAAATTATAAAAAAAACAATAAATATCTGCAAGTTGTTTTTATAATTAATTTATCAAACTTATCAGAAACAGCCAAATGTCACATTAAGACATTATTTGTTTATAGTATCTATACTACGTTAGATCATTGGGACACTTATTGATTTTTATTTGCCCAATACTGAGATTTATTTTTAATTATACTAGAATTTTAAAACGATCAATTCTTCCCATTTATTTCGAACACATAATATATAATTATAAATATATATATTCACTTGATTTTTAATTATACCTTAGGCAGGAATTAAATGTTGTAATTAGTTGAATTCTTTGAATAAAATGCTGCGTCAGTCATACGCCTAGAAAATAACAATTGACATGTATTGTTATAAATCCTATAACAATTTATGATGTTTTTGCCCGTATGTACGTGTGCATGGGTAAATGAAGCAACAAATTGTCTTTGAAAGATGTGTACCCTAAGCCGTACCCAGCAATGACTGGACAGAAATAGACAAAAAAAAATGAACAGAGACTAGAACAAAATACTTTTTTTTTTACCGACACAGGCGTACAGGTAACATCTCTCAAGTGATCGCACTATAAGCTTTAAATGCGCTCACAAATTACATGCACTCAAATCTATAGTCTAAAGAAACTCAACTCAACATATCCAACAAAACTCCATAGACAAACTAGTTAAACTTTTTTTTTAAAATTTTCAACCTGATCAAAGACAAAAATTATTACAGCCGAACTTTTTTAAAATTCGAACTCTAAATAAACATCTACAGTGCTAAAGCTAAAGCAGTACGTGCAAGTGCAACAAATAACAATAAAAACAAAAAGAAGGAAATAAACAAGCATAGTGATTCGAGTGAAGGAGATGTATGTATGGCGTGCATTGGAAAGAAAGATATAGCAGTCACATGAGAGATGTCGACTGATTACTTGTCGCTTCGGCTAACGGCTTCGGCACCTGGATACTATTTATGTACAAAAAGTAATAAAAACATAGAAAAAAAATATCCTGCAGTCATAGATTATTTACCTGATTAATATAGATAATCGTTGTTCATTCTAAATTGGATCGCAAGTTAACCAGCTATTTTAACAAGTGAAGCTAACCAACCAAATGGACTGGTAATTATTTTCCCAATCCAAGATATCCGGAACATTAAACTGTAAATCTCATTGCAAAATAAAAATATTGATCTATCAAAATAATTGTTTTGAAACTGCAGTGTTGTTAAACAAGGATTCATGTCTTTCTTAACCGGCTATTTGTTAACAAGTCAAGCGTACCGGCTACTTGTCAACAAGTCCATTGCACCGGCCACTTGTTAACAAGTAAATTAAACCGGCCATTTCTTAACAAGTCAAGCGGTTTCATTAAAAAATAGTATCCAGGTATCCTCGCTGTCGCTTCGGCGCAAACGCATCGGTACCGAGACATTGCTGGCAGATTGGAGGTGATGGCGCCGAAACTCGCCGCGACCGTGTTAAATTCCACTTGCTTTATGCTGTTCCCCTCGGGCTGTTGCATCAGGTAGTCGGACCGGAAGAGGCCGAGGCTCATCGACTGGAACAGTTATCACGGTCAGTTGCTGCTACTAATGTCGTTAACATTCATCATCATCATCATCATTCATCATTATCATATGCTGCTACTAATGTCGTCATCATTCATCATTCATTATTATCCTAACGCCGCTTCCCGTTGCATCTTATTCTTTGGCCATTACCTCGATGGCATGGGCGTACCCAAGTTCTGGCCTTGGGAGAAGCAAATATTTTTTTTATATTCTAGAGGCAGGGTCAAATCAGATTTCAATATATTGTATTGCATACAAAAGCCAAGAATTCGTTTTCTTAATTTTTGACGCAAGCTCACATACTAAGTTAGGGCGTCAATTTTATGCAAGGGGTGCAGCTGCCCTTATACCGCTAAAGTCGGGGTCGGCGCAACATGTTTTCACCTTCCACTCACTCCTATCAGCCGTCAACTCTTCGTTCACTCCTTTCACGTCCATATCATACATCGCGCTATCCATTTATTCGCCTTTTTATGTCCTAATGCAAGGGAATTCGATTGAAAACATGCTTTCGTTAAAAAATATGGGTTTCGTCTTATGCGGGTTGGTGATCACATACTGATGCTGAGATCCAGCCTGGGAATCGAACCCTGGACCACAAAACACGGCCCGGTACTTTAACTTTTATTATAGACCCAGCGCCAGCGTTGCCTTTTACGTCACTTTTGACACATTTTATGTGTTATAATGGCACTTACACACTATATTACCCCAAATATTCAAACCAAACCTGAATAATTTTAAAATATTTGTTATCAGCCTAAAATAATAATGACTAAATACAATTAAAACGTAAATATACATAAAATATAGACAATTTCTGTCCATTCATTGTAGATATCGTATATGTACTTGTGGCGTTAAGTGGTTGATAAGTTTGTTTTGTTTAACCCATTGACTGCCAATGTTTGGCGTCCGATACTTAGTGCGTCCGATATGTAGCACTCAATGGGTTAAGGAGTGTGAAGTGTTTTTTTTATATTTAAGTCGTTGAAGGATACGACTATACTTTGAGACTACAAATACATTTCATGTTATGTGTTACTTTTTATTATAGTGGAGCAAATACGCCCGTCACGGGTAAACATTAAATTCACCGCAGACCATTGTGTCCGAATATAATAAATATTAATAAATTACAGTTTTTACTTAGCAGTAAACACATAATTTTATATTGTAAGTCCACAACAACACATGTCATAATTTCAATGTCATTCGAATGGAGTTGAATTTAAGTGTAGAAAAAAAACACACATAATCGAAAAGACGCGACTTTATCCGATTAGTGTGTTTCTATATTAAGAGGAAAACCCTGTACAAATATGTCCACACGTTTTAACCTATAATTTAACATATTATTTATTACATATCAAAATATTTTTCATATTTATATTTTTTATTCAAGTCTTCCAACATACTTCACGCGTAGCATTTATGAATTAAAACGATGTTTACTCAGCCGTTACATAAATAAGTTATTATCTTTTGTTTCGACGGCACAATTGAAAATAATAAACTCCAATGTCATCCTTACTATCTATTTAATAGGTTTAGGTTGTCGGTTATAACATCCAACTCTGATTAGTAATTTTATTAAAACCAACAATCCGTTTGCGATTATTCTCTTTAATTAATAAAAGCTTGTTATGAGTAGGTAATCAAAAAGATTATTACATTATAAAACTTGAATATACTCTATAATGTGAGACAATCATTTCCAATCTAAATTAAAGCGTATTAAAATCTTATTTTATAGTCCTTCTGTTTAATAACTTATTTGAGAAAAATAAGAAGTAAACGTTTTATTTGCTTTCATAACTGAACTTTTTATGAAATTAAATATAATATAACCAATGCTCCCAAACCTTCAGGTATAAACAGTAGGACTGTAAAGTTAGGTTTAAATGTCAAAGAATTAGAGTTTAAAGGTGCTGTTTTATCCAAAGAAGTAAATAAAGAAGAAAGTATATGTAATCGTGAGTTTAATAAACGTTTCCTTGTAAATGGCTCTGTACATAAGCTAAATGGTACAACATTTTACGTCTAAATACCTATGCACAACAATCTTTTCATCACGGAACCATTAAAAATGTTGATTCGTCATTGTCTAACTAAACAAGATATAACTGCATCTCAAAATGTGTCTTAACTTCAGACAATAAGATTGAATTCAGTCTGCTTACGTATTGCATCATATGACTCAATACATAAATTACTTACATATTTGATAAAAAAAGCACCCATATTATTACAAGCAATATTTTAGATAACATTTCAAACTTAGGCGACGTCAAAATACTCAAATCTTGTACACATGCGAAGTTATACAATACAACTACTTATTAATACCTAATTGTTACTACACACTTTACAGGCCCCTTTGTTAAATGCATAAATTGAAATCGTTACAATTACTCTCGTCACACTTCAAAAGTGGCACTTAAATAAAGCGACAGTTGCTTCTTAGAACGAGACGGCACGTTGACAATCACCCGTTTAAATCTATGGTCAAGGTGCTGTCTCGCTTTTATTTTGGGGCCAATTTCGAAGTAGGTAAGGGTAAAAATGACTATTAAAATCTATGCTTAAATAAACTCATTAGCAAATGCCTTCAGTTACGCCCATGATATAAGAAAATAGTGAAATAATTTGCCTTGTTTTAAAAATATTTTTTTACGGAGGTTAGATGGCAGTCGCTCCAACGAAAGCCTGCCTGGTGAGTGATTATCAAGTCAGGGGATCCTAACGAACGCATGAGCTTACGGGGATCAACTGAGGATCAAGTCAGGGGGATTCTGATGATCCAATAAATACACGGGGATGACCTAGGGGATCAATTTCGGGGATCCTGGCAAACACACCAGCGTTCCTTGTACCGCGAACCGAACTTGTACGGTAAAAACACTATCAAGATCTATCTATCTATCACTATCCTCCGATAGGCGAAAAAGCCATACAATTAAGTAAAAGTACAAATCATTAATATCTATCATTAATCAAAAAGCTCACCGTTTAATAAAATAACGTTTTGAAATGGGCGTAACTGAAAGCAATGCTATCATCCTTCCAAAGTAAAAGTAATAAAAGTAGGACAGCATTTTAATAAACCGTGGCAAACGCAAGCGAGCGATACGTTTTACAACTGATCACGAAATCTCGGAAACTATGTATGTTCTGGAAGTATCTAGAAGAGCGTAATAAAGCGCACTGTGGAGGGCCATCGAGGGGGCTTATGACCTTAAGTCATGTTCTGGAAGTTTCTAATAATAGTCATAGTAATAGCCCCATTTTCACTACATAGTATAAAACAAAGTCGCTTTTCCTGTCCCTATGTCCCTTTTGTATGCTTAAATCTTTGAAACTACGCAACGGATTTTGACGCGTTTTTAGGGTTCCGTAGCCAAAATGGCAAAAAAACGGAACCCTTATAGATTCGTCATGTCTGTCTGTCTGTCTGTCTGTCCGCCAGTCTGTCACAGCCACTTTTTTTCTGAAACTGTAAGTACTATACTATTGAAACTTGGTGAGTAGATGTATTCTGTGAACCGCAACAAGGTTTGCACACGAAAATAGAAAAAAAAATAAAAAAATGGGGGGTCCCCATAGTTAGAACTGAAACTGAAAATATTTTTTTTCATTGAACATATATGTGTGGGGTATCTATGGATAGGTCTTTAAAAATTATATTGAGGTTTCTAAGCTCATTTTTTTCTTAAGTTAATACTTTGCGTGACAGACTCTTCCAAAGTGGAAAAAAGTGTGTCCCCCCCCCCCTCTAACTTCTAAAGTAAGAGGATGATAAATCTAAAATAAATATATAATGTACATTACCATAAAAACTACCAACGAAAATTGGTTCGAACGAAATCTATTCAGTAGTTTTTTTAATACGTCAAAAATAGAAGTTTTACGGAACCCTCAGTGCGGGAGTCCGACTCGCACTTGGCCAATTTTTTTTTAATATATAGAGTGATTCAAGAGGAAGGTTTTTATGTATAATACATGCATAATATAGTTGAGAAACACTAATTAACTTAGTTGCACCCGTGCGAAGTCGGGGCGGGTCGCTAGTTTGAAATATTTGTCATACATTACAGTCAGTATCTATCTACTGTGATAGTTTGAACCAACAATGGGGTTCAAATTATAAGTTTTGGATTTTAAATTGGAGTTTCTTCTTAAACCAACAATACAAAACATTTCCGTTACGCTTCATACATCTCCGCTTTGGTGGACCCTCCCTATAAAACTCTCAGAACTGACTTAGTTACGTTATTTTGCTATTAATCGCTCGCTTGCGTCGCCGGGCCGTCATCGTCACCAGCTTGTTCTCAGTTGTTCTACTAACGCAATTCTATTCTGATACGAAGACCATTGTTTTATAAAATGTGCACAGTTTTTTAGGTCTGCGACCTCTGCGACCTCTTTTAAAATCAGGCGAGTCGGGAATAGTTGAGCCCAGGAAGTCTAGCCAAGTTGCCACTTTGACTATTTGTCTCCAACGCTGTCGTCGCGACTTAAATCTGTATCCCGCTCACACAGTTACTTCGTGTTCGCCGGAAGGCAATATTAGTCGAAGCGATGGCGATTGCGATAGTGGCGAAGTGGGAACTTGGCTAGACCACCTAAACCTACTGATAGTAGAACAAGCGTAGTAGAACTACTGAGAATCAACGGTGTCACTGTCCTACTTTTAAAATCCCGTTTACACTCTCGCTTGTTGGGAAGACAAGTCAGAAGGGAAGTGGGCGGCGGCGGAATGCATAGAATTAAATCTTTAGATATGCCCGACAAGAGAAAACTGTTGTATTATTTTGTGTGACATGACGTACGGTTTTAAATGTCGTCGCTGCGATAAAAAGCGACGGTCGCTTTAAGTTTTAGTGCCAATTTTAGAGCTGCTCGAAATATCGCGAGGGCATACGTAACGATTTTTATCTCTGGCTGAATGTAAAGAGAGATTCACCTCTCACCATTCACCTTAAATAGATTTTACTTGCGTTGACATTGCATCAATTTCCGGTTTTTCGTGATTTTGTCAAAGAAAAAGGAAGATAGAACGATTGGTGGCTAACTGTCAGCTTTCATAGCAGTAGTGAAATTGAATTGCTCTGCTTTTTTGTACTATGACATCTCAAAAACGTATCAGTTTATCCGCTCTTTTTAGTTCGTATCGAATGTATGAGGATAGGGGCGATACTTAAGATCCAATTAGCTAACGGGGATCTCCAAGGGGTCAGCGCGAATGTCAACGCGTGTAAATCCCCTGGGGGATCGAGTTAGGGGATCCTGATGAGCCAATGAGTTACGGGGATCCTAGGAGAAAACGCGAATGTCAAAGCGGGAATATCCCCAATATCCCCTGGGGGATAAACGAAAATTTCAACACGATTGGACCACCTGGGGGATCAATGTCAAAGCAAGTAACTTATCTACATTCAGTCGCCGCCCCCCCCCCCCTGAAGCGCGAGTGCACCCGCCCTGCTCACCAGCCGGCGCACCCCCTACCTCTGTATCTCGCGCGAGACCGGGCCGAGGTGGCCGAAGCCCGAGGCGATGCTGTTGATCTCCACCTGCTTCCACGAGCAGTAGGGCGTGTGCCGCGCGCACTGCTCCGCGTGGGGACAGCGCGAGTCCAGCATCACGTCGGAGCGCAGCATGCCTAGCGAGACCGGCTGGGCCGGCGCCGACCCACGGTTAGCGATACACCACATTCACAACTGTTATACTGGACGTACTACTGATGGATTCTAGGAGATCAACACGAATGTCTACGCGTGTGGATTCCCTCAGGGATCTAGTCAGGGGATTTTAATGAGCCAGTGAGTTCATGGGTATCTCCAAGGGATTCAAGGCAAATGTCAACGAGAGGTGATCCCCTGGAGGATAAATTAATTCAGGGGATACTAATGAACCAATGGACTGCCGTGGATCTCCTAGTTATATTAACGAAAAGGTCAAAGTAATTGTATCCCTTGGGGGATCAAATGAGGGGATCCCCTAGTGGATTAATGTTAATGTCAACGCGAGTAATCACTGTCAAAGCAAATAGATCCCCAAGGGATCAACGAAAATGGCACCACGAGTGGATCCCTTGACAGGATCAATGGGAATGTCAACGCGCGTAACCTATCTACATTCAGTCGCCCCCCCCCCCCCCCTCAAGTGCGAGTGCACCCGCCCTGCTCACCAGCCGGCGAGCCCCCTACCTCTGTATCTCGCGCGAGACCGGGCCGAGGTGGCCGAAGCCCGAGGCGATGCTGTTGATCTCCACCTGCTTCCACGAGCAGTAGGGCGTGTGCCGCGCGCACTGCTCCGCGTGGGGACAGCGCGAGTCCAGCATCACGTCGGAGCGCAGCATGCCTAGCGAGACCGGCTGGGCCGGCGCCGACCCACGGTTAGCGATAGCGGAACGCACAGTCATTATAGTTATACCTACTGGTGGAGTTACTACTGAGGGGATCCTGATGAATCAATGAGCTAACGGGTATCCTAGGGGATCATAGGGAGTATGTCAACGCGAGTGGATCCCCTGGGGAAACAAGTCAGGAGATCCTAATGAACAAATGAGCTAATGAGGATCATTCCAGGGGATCAACGCGATTAGATCCCCTGGGGAATCAAGTTTGTGGATCCCCTGGGGGATCAGTGGGAATGTCAACGGAAGTAACCAATGCCAAAGCGAGTAGATCCCCAGGGGGATCAATGAAAATGTCATCCCGAGTCTATCTCCTGGGGAATCCCCTAGCGGATCTATCGCATTAGGTTATACCTGTAAAGATAGTTTTAAGAGTTTATAAATAAATAAATAAATCAAGGGGAATGTCAACGCGCGTAACCTACCCACATTCAGTGCCCCCCCCCCCCTCAAACGCGAGTGCACCCGCCCTGCTCACCAGCCGGCGCGCCCCCTACCTCTGTATCTCGCGCGAGACCGGGCCGAGGTGGCCGAAGCCCGAGGCGATGCTGTTGATCTCCACCTGCTTCCACGAGCAGTAGGGCGTGTGCCGCGCGCACTGCTCCGCGTGGGGACAGCGCGAGTCCAGCATCACGTCGGAGCGCAGCATGCCTAGCGAGACCGGCTGGGCCGGCGCCGACCCACGGTTAGCGATACACCACAGTCATACACTTATACCTACTGGTGGAGTTACTACTGAGGGGATCGAGTCAGGGGAACCTGAAGAACCAATGAGCTAACGGGGATCCTCTAGGAGATCAATACGAGTAAATCCCCAGGGGAATCAATTCGGGAGATCCTAATGAACCAATGAGTGAACGGGGATCCCCTAGGGAATCAACGCATATGTCAACGCGAGTGAATCCCCTGGGGGATCACCAAAATGAAAATAAGAGTGAATCCCCTGGGGGCTCCCCTGGCAGATCAACGGGATTGTCAACGCGAGTGTATATCCTAGGGGATCAAGTCAGGGGATTCCCGAGCAGATCAACGGGAAAGTCAACACCAGTAACCAATGTCAAAGCGAGTAGATCCCCTGGGGGATCAATGAAAATGTCAACCTGGGGGATCCCCTAGTAGATCAATGGGAATGTTTACGCGCGTAACCTAGCTACATTCAGTCGCCGCCCCCCCTCAAGCGCGAGTGCGTCCGTCCTGCTCACCAGCCGGCGCGCCCCCTACCTCTGTATCTCGCGCGAGACCGGGCCGAGGTGGCCGAAGCCCGAGGCGATGCTGTTGATCTCCACCTGCTTCCACGAGCAGTAGGGCGTGTGCCGCGCGCACTGCTCCGCGTGGGGACAGCGCGAGTCCAGCATCACGTCGGAGCGCAGCATGCCTAGCGAGACCGGCTGGGCCGGCGCCGACCCACGGTTAGCGATACACCACAGACATAGCAGTTATACTGATAGAATGCTTACTGATGGATTCTAAGGGATTAACAGGAATGTCAACGCGAGTGGATCCCCTTAAATATCATGTCAGGGATCCTGATGAGCCAGTGTGTTAACGAGGAACCTATGGGATCAAATGAAATGACGACGTGTTTGGATCCCCTGGGGGATCTAGTCAGGTGATTCTAATGAGCCAGTGAGTTAATCGGGATCTCTAAGAGAATCAAGGCAAATGTCGACGAGAGGTGATTCCCTGGAAGATAAATTCAGGGGATCCTAATGAACCAATGGGCTACCGGGGATCGCCTAGGTATATTAACGAAAAGGTCAACGCAAGTGAATCCCCTGGGGGAGCAAATAGGGATACCCTAGTAGATCAATCCGAATGTCATGGCGAGTAACCTAGGTTAAAGCGAGAAGATCCGCTGGGGGACCAACGAACATGTCAACACGAATGGACCACCTGAGGGATCCATGTCAAAGCAAGTAACTTATCTACATTCAGTCGCCGCCCCCCCCCCTGAAGCGCGAGTGCACCCGTCCTGCTCACCAGCCGGCGCGCCCCCTACCTCTGTATCTCGCGCGAGACCGGGCCGAGGTGGCCGAAGCCCGAGGCGATGCTGTTGATCTCCACCTGCTTCCACGAGCAGTAGGGCGTGTGCCGCGCGCACTGCTCCGCGTGGGGACAGCGCGAGTCCAGCATCACGTCGGAGCGCAGCATGCCTAGCGAGACCGGCTGGGCCGGCGCCGACCCACGGTTAGCGATAGCGGAACGCACAGTCATTATAGTTATACCTACTGGTGGAGTTACTACTGAGGGGATCCTGATGAATCAATGAGCTAACGGGTATCCTAGGGGATCATAGGGAGTATGTCAACGCGAGTGGATCCCCTGGGGAAACAAGGCAGGAGATCCTAATGAACGAATGAGCTAAAGGGATTTCTCTATGGGACCAACGCGAGTGGATCCCCTGGGGAATCAAGTTCGTGGATCCCCTAGGGGATCAGTGGGAATGTCAACGGGAGTAACCAATGTCAAAGCGAGTAGATCCCCTGGGGGATCAATGAAAATGTCATCACGAGTCTATCTCCTGGGGAATCCCCTAGCGGATCTATCGCATTAGGTTATACCTGTAAAGATAGTTTTAAGATTTTATAAATAAATAAATAAATCAAGGGGAATGTCAACGCGCGTAACCTATCTACATTCAGCCGCCGCCCCCCCCCCCCCCCACACACACACAAGCGCGAGTGCACCCGTCCTGCTCACCAGCCGGCGAGCCCCCTACCTCTGTATCTCGCGCGAGACCGGGCCGAGGTGGCCGAAGCCCGAGGCGATGCTGTTGATCTCCACCTGCTTCCACGAGCAGTAGGGCGTGTGCCGCGCGCACTGCTCCGCGTGGGGACAGCGCGAGTCCAGCATCACGTCGGAGCGCAGCATGCCTAGCGAGACCGGCTGGGCCGGCGCCGACCCACGGTTAGCGATACACTTCATTCACAACTGTTATACTGGACGTACTACTGATGGATTCTAGGAGATCAACACGAATGTCTACGCGTGTGGATTCCCTGAGGGATCTAGTCAGGGGATTTTAATGAGCCAGTGAGTTCATGGGGATCTCCAAGGGAATCAAGGCAAATGTTAACGAGAGGTGATCCTCTGGAGGATAAATTCAGGGGATACTTATGAACCAATGGACTACCGTGGATCTCCTAGATACGTATATTAACGAAAATGTCAACGCAAGTGAATCCCCTGGGGGATCAAATGAGGGGATCCCCTAGTGGATTAATGTTAATGTCAACGCGAGTAATCAATGTCAAAGCAAATAGAGCCCCAGGGGATCAACGCAAATGACACCAAGAGTGGATCCCTTGAGGAATTCCCGGATCAATGGGAATGTCAACGCGCGTAACCTACGTACATTCAGCCGCCGCCGCCCCCCCCACTCAAACGCGAGCGCACCCGCCCTGCTCACCAGCCGGCGCGCCCCCTACCTCTGTATCTCGCGCGAGACCGGGCCGAGGTGGCCGAAGCCCGAGGCGATGCTGTTGATCTCGACCTGCTTCCACGAGCAGTAGGGCGTGTGCCGCGCGCACTGCTCCGCGTGGGGACAGCGCGAGTCCAGCATCACGTCGGAGCGCAGCATGCCTAGCGAGACCGGCTGGGCCGGCGCCGACCCACGGTTAGCGATACACCACAGTCATACACTTATACCTACTGGTGGAGTTACTACTGAGGGGATCGAGTCAGGGGAACCTGAAGAACCAATGAGCTAACGGGATTCCTCTAGGAGATCAATACGAGTAAATCCCCAGGGGAATCAATTCGGGAGATCCTAATGAACCAATGAGTGAACGGGGATCCCCTAGGGAATCAACGCATATGTCAACGCGAGTGAATCCCCTGGGGGATCACCAAAATGAAAATAAGAGTGAATCCCCTGGGGGCTCCCCTGGCAGATCAACGGGATTGTCAACGCGAGTGTATATCCTAGGGGATCAAGTCAGGGGATTCCCGAGCAGATCAACGGGAAAGTCAACACCAGTAACTAATGTCAAAGCGAGTAGATCCCCTGGGGGATCAATGAAAATGTCAACCTGGGGGATCCCCTAGTAGATCAATGGGAATGTTTACGCGCGTAACCTAGCTACATTCAGTCGCCGCCCCCCCTCAAGCGCGAGTGCACCCGCCCTGCTCACCAGCCGGCGCGCCCCCTACCTCTGTATCTCGCGCGAGACCGGGCCGAGGTGGCCGAAGCCCGAGGCGATGCTGTTGATCTCCACCTGCTTCCACGAGCAGTAGGGCGTGTGCCGCGCGCACTGCTCCGCGTGGGGACAGCGCGAGTCCAGCATCACGTCGGAGCGCAGCATGCCTAGCGAGACCGGCTGGGCCGGCGCCGACCCAAGGTTAGCGATACACTTCATTCACAACTGTTATACTGGACGTACTACTGATGGATTCTAGGAGATCAACACGAATGTCTACGCGTGTGGATTCCCTGAGGGATCTAGTCAGGGGATTTTAATGAGCCAGTGAGTTCATGGGGATCTCCAAGGGAATCAAGGCAAATGTTAACGAGAGGTGATCCTCTGGAGGATAAATTCAGGGGATACTTATGAACCAATGGACTACCGTGGATCTCCTAGATACGTATATTAACGAAAATGTCAACGCAAGTGAATCCCCTGGGGGATCAAATGAGGGGATCCCCTAGTGGATTAATGTTAATGTCAACGCGAGTAATCAATGTCAAAGCAAATAGAGCCCCAGGGGATCAACGCAAATGACACCAAGAGTGGATCCCTTGAGGAATTCCCGGATCAATGGGAATGTCAACGCGCGCAACCTATCTACATGCAGTCGCCCCCCCCCCCCCCCTGAAGCGCGAGTGCGTCCGTCCTGCTCACCAGCCGGCGCGCCCCCTACCTCTGTATCTCGCGCGAGACCGGGCCGAGGTGGCCGAAGCCCGAGGCGATGCTGTTGATCTCCACCTGCTTCCACGAGCAGTAGGGCGTGTGCCGCGCGCACTGCTCCGCGTGGGGACAGCGCGAGTCCAGCATCACGTCGGAGCGCAGCATGCCTAGCGAGACCGGCTGGGCCGGCGCCGACCCACGGTTAGCGATACGCCACAATCATAGCCGTTATACTGATGGAATACCTACTGAGGGGATCCCAATGAACCAATGAGCTAACGGGGATCTTTAAGGCGTTCAACGCAAATTTTAAAGCGTGTAGATCCCCTAGAGTCTAGAGGATTAACGAGTGGATTCCATGGGATCGAGTCAAGAGTTCCCAATGAATCATTGAGCTACCGTGGATCCCCAAGGGGACAGCGCGAGTCCAGCATCACGTCGGAGCGCAGCATGCCTAGCGAGACCGGCTGGGCCGGCGCCGACCCACGGTTAGCGATACGCCACAGTCATAATAATTATATATACTGGTGGAATTACCCACTACTTATGGAATTGAGTAAGGAGAACCATTGATCTAACAAGGATCCTACGAAATTAACAGGAATGACAAACGTGTCACTCATGCCAAAGTAGATCTCCTAGGGGATCAACGAGAATGTCAAAGCGAGTGTATCCCCTGGGGTATCAAGTTGGGCGATCCTCTAGGGGATCGCGCTAGCGATACCGCACAATCATAACAATAATTCTTGTGGAATTACTACTTATGGGATTGGGTGAGGAGATCCCGATTAACCATTGAACTAACGGTGTTCCTAGGGGATTAACCGGTATGTCAACGCGTGAGGATTCTCTGGGGTATCTAGTCAAGGGAATCTAATGAGCCAGTGAGTTAATTGGGATCCCCAGGGGCAATGTTAATCGGGATCCCCTAGGGGATCAACACGAATGTCAAAGCGAGTAGACCCCCTGGGGGATTAACGGAAATGTAAACACGAATGTATCTCCTGGGGGATCCTCTGAATTTGGCAGCATGCGTAGCGAGACCGGCTGGGCCGGCGCCGACCCAATGTTATCGATACACCGCAATCGTAACAGTTATACTGGTGGAATACCTACTGATGGATTCTAGGAGATCAACACCAATATCAACGAGGGTGGATCCCCCGGGGGATCAACGAGAATATCAAGGTATAAAATTAAGCACCTAATATTAAAGGATTTCCTTCCCAATTTTATTACTAAGGCTGAGATTATACCAAAGCATTAATTCTTTATCGTGTAGCAATCATGCAAATAATAATTATTAAAAGTTATAATTAATGGCGTTTATGTTTGCATAAATTAAAGGAAACTTCAAGAGTACCTACTAAAATACTTCCCTCTATTTATTTAATGCAAGACTTAGCTCCCATTGTTGAAATAATATCAACACTTAATGATGAGCAACTCAATTACCACGTTTTATCACAAATCAGAACTGCAATTAAGAAAATACCCTACCCTGGAATTGAACGCTGGACCCGAAGATCACCGCGACTCTGTATTTAAACGACTACACCTAGGAGTCAAATTGGACTGTTGACATTTTCAGTTCATTTCATTTTTCTCCTACACACCGTTCGCTGTATCCATTCACGAAACATAATTTACTAAACCGGACAAATTAAATAAAATGATAAAAATATAGTGTATTTTTTCATACACATAAATAAAATAGTTATAGACCCTTTATAACAGAAAGGTTATACCTACAATCACTGCAGAAAGTGCCAATGTTTTGACAGAAACACAATGATGAAAATTTCATCATTTCAACTCACAAGAACATTCAATGATAATCATGAAATAACTTAGAACAATAACATCATACTGTAAATAACATAATGATAAGGCTCATTTCTCCATCTTCCGTTAAGTCCTTGATAAATAAATCGACAGATACTTTTTTAAATTCTCGCGTGGATTGCTTTTCTGGCCCTAAACCTGTCGTAGAGTTTGGACAAGGCCGTATGTGGGGCTCCCGGTGCCCTATAGAACACTCCTGGGAATGGAACCCAGGGGTTTACCCACTAAATCCCATGGTACCCCGTCATTGCCTTGACGGGCGGCCACAGACATATATCAGCCTATTACTTTCCCATTTCCCACTTTAGGGCAAAGGCATCCATTATTTGAAAATATGGTTTCGTTACAAAAACAATTTTCTTTGTAACGAAACCAAAAAACCTTGCGATATAGGTACCCGGGCTGTGTTCAAAAAATCCAAAACAAAGACCAACCAAGGAATCGAACCCAGGATCTCTTAACCACGTCGATAATTAAACACTAGGCCATAAAGGTGTTTATTAGAAATATTTATGAATGATATATACCTGAGCGACGCCTTCACTTCGGACCTTTACCCATATGTTGTACAAATTCGCTGTAAACTCATCTACTTGTAAGGCATTCTGCAGGGTTTGCTCCAAAAACTCATCGTCATGCGCCACCTATAAAAGTGAAGAAGTTAGGATTCACGTCCATTAAATTGACAACATTTAACTTTTTATAAGGTACTATAATTCAAAAACCATTTCGAGATTTTCGCTAAATTGACTCGGAAAAAATTGTTTTAATTTTTTTCATTCAGTAACTAAAAAGTTATTTTGAAAAGTTTCCAAATTGATTGCTCGTCGGATCCACACACAGTCTATCTTGGTCTCGCTTCGGCCATCGTGAATTAAAAAAAAGAAACGTAAGTTTGACACTGTTTCTTGTAAAACTGACAGAAAACTGTGCATGTGTGTGTACATTTATCATAGAGTGTTGCCGGCTTGGCAAAACTCCTGGCCAATCGGGGAAAACCCATGATTTTAAATATTGCGAAAAAATTATAACTCAGTTGATGTACCAGATTTAATTTTATAGCTTTATGAAATCTTAATCTAAAACATTATTAACGTAAGTTTAAAGTACGAACTGGGTACTTAAGTGGCACTTTAGGTACTTGGACAACATTTTTCATGAATTTACCCTAGAGTCTCCTGGCAACATTTGTGTGAACTTCCGTCATTCAAGTTTATTTTTTAAAATAGCAAAGATAAAATGTTCGTTCCTCCCATGACATTGACTTACGCTCTTTTAGAATAAGTCGTTTTTAAATAATTTATTTTAAAAAAAGGAAAGAAAATAAACGAAAAAGAAAAAATACGTAAGTTTTAGTTTTTGAAAATCTTTCAGAATAGAAAATAAAAACAGCACATGAAAAAAATTAAATGTTGTCAATTGTCCAAAATATACAAAAGCATCACATGATTGGGGTCGTATGGCAGAAAAAAGCGCTAGGAAGCGCTAACGATTAAATAAGCAAAATGGCGGACTGTGTCAGCGCAACTGAAGCACAGACTGAAGTTAGCAAACATGTCCTGGCCGAAAACTGTACAGTTTGTTTGACACAATCCGCCATTTTGCTCATTTAATCGTTAGCGCTTCCTAGCGCTTTTTTCTGCCAAACGCCCCCATTGTGTGATGTTTAATGTGTTGTTTTTTGATATTGTTAACCCCCCGCTCCCTCGATGATACATGGTGAGATTAAAAAATACCCCCCACCCACTACACGTGATATAATCCTACCCCCTCCCCCTTGTGATATTTCGTGGTTGTTTTTCATGGACCTCCCCTTCCTTTCTTCGAGTCTCGCATGATTCATGTTTGACCCCTTAGTAGACAAGATTTAATTATAGATGTTCCCTCGCTATGCCTCGACCCGATTTGAAATGCGATGGATGTTCGCTTATTATCACAGTGAAAGCATTGTTGCAACATCATGTTAAAAAAACAATGCCACAGTTTATACACAATGCAACAATTTAAATCTATAAAAGAAGCATCTTGCAGACCAGTATAGAATACCACAACAATCGAACCGCGTATGTTGTCATGGCAATTAGGGTTCCTCCTTTGATTATCATATTTAATAGACTTAGGAGCTATCATTTAACAGTCCTCATGAAGCTTACATACCAATAATTAAAAACTAACAATAATAGTTTTAAGAAATAGAAAAAAAAATCAATAAAATAAAATAAAAAATATATATTTATAACTTGTAACTTGTTTATTATAAAACAAACCACTCACCTTATGCATAAGCTCATTCAATATAGGCTGAAGCTCCACTGCTTTGTTGAACTCTGTCCTCGGGAACGGAGATGGCAGTAACACAAATGGTGCAATCTAAAACAAAATAGAATTTATGAATTACTCACAATATCACACACAGCTGATTAAAACTTTTCACAATTGAGGATTTGACTGCATACAAATAATAAATTATGAGATTCTACCATTAAAAATTAAATCGAAAATTAAGCATAAAACATTATGCCACAGTTAGTATTGAGCTTTTAACAAATTATTACAGCTAATTGAAACCAAAATAGTATTGATTTGACAATACAAAAATGTGACGTCACAATTCAGTATTTCATACAGTTTTTCCTACAATGTTAGGTTTTTGACATTTAATAAAAGACGGTGATTTGACTTGTCAGTCAAATACCATTTTATTTGACTTAAAAAAACAGAATCGTCATACAACTCAACCCCTACACCCTAGTATAAATGATGGAGATAACATATTCATTTGCTGAGTTGAGTGGGATTTATTAATACGAGCCTAAGTATTCCTCTGCTTTTTTCCATCTACTGATGGAGGATGATGATGGAGATATATCAATAAATAAATAAAAATTGGCCAAGTGCGAGTCGGACTCCCGCACTGAGGGTTCCGTACAAATTCAATTTTTGACGTATTAAAAAAACTACTGAATAGATTTCGCTCGAAACAATTTTCGTTGGTAGTTTTTATGGAAATGTACATTATATAATTAGTTCAGTTTTATCATCCTCTTATTTTAGAAGTTAGAGGGGGGGGGACACACTTTTTTCCACTTTGGAAGGGTCTGTCACGCAAAGTATTCACTTTAGAAAAAAGTGACATTAGAAACCTTAATATAATTTTTAAAGACCTATCTATAGATACCCCACACGTTTATGTTCAATGAAAAAAAATATTTCGAGTTTGAGTTCTGACTATGGGGACCCCCCACTTTTTTTATTTTTTTTCTATTTTCGTGTAAAAACCTTGTTGCGGTTCACGGAATACATCCACTCACTAAGTTTCAACAGCATAGTACTTATAGTTTCGGAAAAAAGTGGCTGTGACAGATTGGCGGACAGACAGACAGACAGACAGACAGACAGACAGACATGACGAATCTATAAGGGTTCCGTTTTTTTGCCATTTTGGCTACGGAACCCTAAAAACTGTTTTTCAGTTGATGAACCAAAGAAATAGACAGTAGACTGCTAACAATGAGATAAACATTGTTTTAACTACATTTTAATGTTAAATAACTTTGTTGCTGATAACATTAGATAAGCTTAAACACTTGTTACTGATATCAGTAGCAAGAAAGGTTAAACAATTCATAGCGCTTCTCTCAGTTGCATCCTCAGCCAATGCCTCAGAGCTCAGAGTATGCTATGCCTATGATGCTGAATTGACCAGCCTGGTTATTACAATGGAGCGACTGTCTTCTGACATCTGTAACCCTTACAAGGGAAACCAGACCATCATCATTATCATCCTAGCGCCTCTCCCGGTTGCATCCTCGGCCATTGCCTTGGAGCCCAGGGTACGCTGCGACTATGATCCTGAATTGACAAGCCTGTTTATTACAATGGAGCGACTGTCGTCCTACCTCCGTAACCACAAGGGAAACCAGACCATTTGGATAATAGTGGGGGCCAACAGCTTAATGTGCCTTCTGAAGGACAGAATCATTCTTCTTATCGGACAATTGGGTGATTAAAGCGGCTATGTCCAAACCCATCTGGGAAAACCAATACAAAGTGAAAGTGTTCACCACAGGATTTGAACCCACTTCCTTTGTGGTTTTCAAGCACAGCACTATAAACACACCATGGACGCAGTTTTGTTGCTGATAACAAAAGATAAGCTTAACCTCTTGTTACTGATGACTTGACTTTTATTGAATAAAACATTAATAAAACATTTCGGACAATCCCCTGACTGTTTGACTCCCCTGATATGTTCACACACACAATTGTTTGTGCCGTGCAGGGATAAAACCTATGCAATAAAAATAATAAATAATTTAATATCTTGCAAGATCACATTCAATGATCTGACTCCATGTTAAGTAGCTTAAGCACTTGTGTATGGCACCAAATGTGGATATCAGAATCAACAGTAGCATTAAAAATGCACTTAAATAGCCACAAATTACACTAGGACCAGAAAAACAATTATATTTGGGGATTGATCAAACCTCGGCAGGTCTAACATTTGTACTGTTAAAACTCAAGAACCGGCTCACCTATCGAGTGGATAGCAAATGCAATCAAAGCGAATGTTTAGGTTTTATTGGACTATATAGTATATGTATAAATAGTGAAGTTTGCACTAAGTCGGTCGAGCGGTTCTTCAGTTATGATTCTTTTTCGAGACGTAGCTAAGTACTTAAAGGGCCGCTAGTATAGTATACAAAAATATAAATTACCTGTATAGTATCCTTATTGAAATGTTTCCTATCTCTCATCCCAACGCCGTGCATTAGGGCCCAGTCTTTCGCTTTTTCGATAACATTTACCAGAACTTTATGTTCCAGTGGCAACGGAATACAAGACGCAAGACGTGACTGGGTCATTTTTAAAATATCAACGAAGCTGGCTTAGGTTTTTTCAAAGAAAGAAGTACTACGTGCGTTTCCAAACACTTGTAATTTCTAATTTATTTTTGAAATGAAAAACGATGACAGAAGAAAACTCAGAAACGAAAAAAAAATTGGCCAAGTGCGAGTCGGACTCCCGCACTGAGGGTTCCGTACAAATTCTATTTTTGACGTATTATAAAAACTACTGAATAGATTTCGTTCGAAACAATTTTCGTTGGTAGTTTTTATGGTAATGTACATTATATAATTATTTCAGTTTTATCATCCTCTTATTTTAGAAGTTAGAGGGGGGGGGACACACTTTTTTCCACTTTGGAAGGGTCTGTCACGCAAAGTATTCACTTTAGAAAAAAGTGATAATAGAAACCTTAATATAATTTTTAAAGACCTATCCATAGATACCCCACACGTATATGTTGAATGAAAAAAAAATATTTCGAGTTTCAGTTCTCACTATGGGGACCCCCCATTTTTTTATTTTTTTTTCGATTTTCGTGTGAAAACCTTGTTGCGGTTCACAGAATACATCCACTCACTAAGTTTCAACAGTATAGTACTTAAAGTTTCGGAAAAAAGTGGCTGTGACAGACTGGCGGACAGACAGACAGACAGACAGACAGACAGACAGACAGACAGACAGACAGACAGACAGACAGACATGACGAATCTATAAGGGTTCCGTTTTTTTGCCATTTTGGCTACGGAACCCTAAAAAAATTAAGATTGAAGTGAAGTGTCAAAACTGACATTTTGTTTTTTCTTGCGTAGCAGCAAGCAACGAGTTGTGCGTTAAGCCGTATGTAAACGAAAATAACTAAGAAAAGCACAAAATTAACAAGACGTTGTTAATGCTTATTTCGTTTCCAAAAGAGTGCTTAATTTTTAAGCAAAAATAGGTATGCGTTATATCCAGTAACAACCTAAAACGACGACGCTGTATAATCTATGTTCTTGATGTCTGCGTCTGTCTTATTGAATGAGTGAATGAACTTTGGAGTGAACAGGCAAGCGACTTAAAAAAAAAAACGTCAAGTTCAATATTCAATTTTTATTTTTTCCCCCATCATCAATCAAAGAAAAACGCGGTCGGTCGCTCTTCGTATAATTTGTTTGTTTGGGAATTTTGTTAATAGGCTAGATTTTTGCATTTATTGTGATAATTTCGGCAATCTAATACTTAAGATATGTCATCGAAAGTTCAAAATTCCTCCCGAGCATTGGCGTCTAGTTGTAGGTTGTAGAATGTTTTGTCTGTTTTCTCGTCATCTGTTGGATCCTTTCGTGATTATTTGATGCTGTATATTTTGTGAAATAATTGTGATGTTTCAGTCGTTTCTTTTTCGTAATTTTGGTTGGCTTAATCTTGGGTCTGGTTTCGAGTATAGTTAAGTCAATTATTCACATTGGCACGTGAAAGGTTTTTGCAGATGAACTGCTTGCATATTTTATTGTTATTTTGCATTAGAGTACGTCAGTCGGCATCGCCATCATGACTTGTAAGTCAATGGTTGACAAACAACTCCAATCGTCTCCATGTCTCTCTAATGTTAAATGTCCATGCCCATGTAGGTGAACCCAACCAAATTAAAAAGGTCTTACGTTGGGGTTAAATCAGTTAGATTTTTGATACTGTGCACTAATATTTACACTATACTCGGCTATTTTTTATGTACCTACTTATTTGTTTGTTTTATTATGTTGTTGTGGTTGTTGTTGTGTAATTTTGCAAGTCAGAGTATCAGAAACAAATTTCTGATAGAATTTCTGGAAAAAAAGAGTAAAAAAGTTGGATTTTAAAATATGGCATGTGATTTTAAATCCACATTGCCACTTTCATAAAACTACCATTATTTTCCACCGCTCAATTTCCCTCAATTTCTTCATAACTGTTTCCATCTTCAGCTTTAAACTCCACTGCTCGACTCTGGCTCTCTTCAACTTGTTAGCTATCATCAAATTCTTAATTTTCCTCAGGTTATATAACATTACCAAAAATAAAATCACTTTCACAAATGTTTCTGCTATTTGCATTATTCTCATTCCCAAAAACTTCATTTGTTTGTGCAATACTAATGGAAAACTAAGGACTAAGGTAATTTTTAATGTGACAGTTTTATAGATTTCTTATTTCAATGATACCAATAATATGTGGCTTGCTTGACTTGAATATATATGTATCTTTAAATTAGGCTTTTTTTTTGTTAAATGTGGTATGCCATTACTGTTGCCATACTAGTAGATTTCCTAATATTCAATAAAAAAAATCAAAATCCACCGGAAATGACTATCATTGGCATAAATTCTGACTATAATAATATATCAATTCTATTAAGAGTATTACATTTTGGGTCCAAAACATTGTATGATAATAATAATTTTGTATATCCTTAGTTCTTTACCGGAGAAGCCTTAATAATCTTGGTGGACTAAAATTACAGGACTTCTTAGTCACTACAATGGGCTTGCTAGAGACATCCTCTATTGTCTTAATAGTTAATTAAATTATTTGGATTAACATCCAACGGTATACTTTATTTAAGGAAAAAGGAGGTTAGTTATTTATGTAAAGTTTCTCCTGCTCAATAATAGCAGTTTTGGGTAGCCAAGTCCTTGGCTGAATATTCAATACAATATGCTAGCGGTGCAGCTGTTTGTCTTTTACAATACTTTGTAAGATAATATTTATCTTAAGTCAAATAAATATTGAATTGTTAGGAACATTTCAAAGTCACATGGCCGATTTCATAAAACTAATAATGTGTAATGCTAATGAAAAACTGTCGCATTTAGGTAATTTTAAGTGTGACAGTTTTCTAGTTTTCTTATTTCTATGATTATTGATAATATATGGCTTGCTTGACTTGATTTTTTTTGTTGTTAAATGTGGTAAGCCATTACTGTTGCCATAGTAATAATTTCCTAATATTCAATGAAAAATCTTAATACTCCAGAACTAACTTTCATTGGCATAGAGTCTTACTATAATCATATATCAATTCTATTAAGAACATAACATTTTGGGTACTATAATCATATATCAATTCTATTAAGAGTATTACATTTTGGGTCCAAAACATTGTATGATAATAATAATTTTGTATATCCTTAGTTCTTTACCGGAGAAGCCTTAATAATCTTGGTGGACTAAAATTACAGGACTTCTTAGTCACTACAATGGGCTTGCTAGAGACATCCTCTATTGTCTTAATAGTTAATTAAATTATTTGGATTAACATCCAACGGTATACTTTATTTCAGGAAAAAGGAGGTTAGTTATTTATGTAAAGTTTCTCCTGCTCAATAATAGCAGTTTTGGGTAGCCAAGTCCTTGGCTGAATATTCAATACAATATGCTAGCGGTGCAGCTGTTTGTCTTTTACAATACTTTGTAAGATAATATTTATCTTAAGTCAAATAAATATTGAATTGTTAGGAACATTTCAAAGTCACATGGCCGATTTCATAAAACTAATAATGTGTAGGTAATGCTAATGAAAAACTGTCGCATTTAGGTAATTTTAAGTGTGACAGTTTTCTAGTTTTCTTATTTCTATGATTATTGATAATATATGGCTTGCTTGACTTGATTTTTTTGTTGTTAAATGTGGTAAGCCATTAGTAATAATTTCCTAATATTCAATGAAAAATCTTAATACTCCGGAACTAACTTTCATTGGCATAGAGTCTTACTATAATCATATATCAATTCTATTAAGAATATAACATTTTGGGTACTATAATCATATATCAATTCTATTAAGAATATAACATTTTGGGTCCAAAACATTGTATGATAATAATTTTGTATATCCCTTCTGTTAGAAAATTAGTGGGAAATAAACACAATTTCTTGAGATGAACACCGATTTAATCCAGACGAACAAATATACTTCTACATTACCCAGAGATTCTAAGAAGAGAGCTGTCAAAATTGACAGACCAATGACACTCATAGGTTGCGTTTAGATTCTATATTACCAACACTGGCCCTTAAACGCAAGCTATGCCTTTTTCAACATTCAAAATAAAGTTAACAAAACATAACCAAGATTTATATTATTCATATCTCAACAATAAACTAAGCTACATTTACATTTATCAAGTTGCAGTCTTACATCAGTCTCACAAACATAATATATTAATATTCACACTACAACTTACAACATGTAATTAAACTTATAACTGAGATCCATTTAATATGTAACATTTGTTCCATAAACTTCAACAATTCAAATAAAGAATCATACTTTGTTAACAAACATCTAAAGAACTTAAATCAATTAGCATCTTGTAAACAAACTTTTGGTGTTTATCTTTGCAAAGTGCTTTAGTTAACACATCCGCTATCATATCTATAGTTGACAAATATTTAATTTCAACAATACCTTTATTGACAATTTCTTTTATGAAATGATGGCGTATATCAATGTGCTTTGTTCTAGAATGAAACATAAAGCTTTTACACAGTTTTATAGCAGATTGATTATCATTATAAATTGTTATTTTAGGCATGATACCAAACATTTGAAACATAAACTGTCTAATAAATAAAGCTTCCTTACATGTATCAGACAACGCCATGTACTCTGCCTCAGTACTAGATAAAGCAACAGTACGTTGCTTGCGACTTTCCCAAGTAACGACAGACTCGCCAACAGTAAAAACAAATCCAGTATAAGACTTACGGTCTATGTTGTCTGACGCCCAGTCAGCATCAGCATAAGCTGCAATGTTCAAACCTGTTTTGGCAAAACTAAGATTAAAATCAATTGTACCTTTCAAATAACGCAGAATCCTCTTGGCAGCTTTCCAATGACTTTCGCCGAAACAGTCATTGAATTGACTCAGGTAGCTGACTGCATGACTGATATCAGGTCTCGTACACACTGCCACATACATCAATGAACCAATCAGACCTCTGTAGTCATAGGTTTCATCCTGTTTTGGTTCCTTGATGAGCTTCAGACCTGTCTCCATAGGTGTTGCAACAGCTTTACTGTCCTCCATTCGAAATTTCTTCAATATTTTATGTATGTAATTTGACTGATTGAGGTAAATTTTATCATTTTTCCTCATCAACTTCATACCAAGTACATGATGAGCTGGTCCAAGATCAGTGATATCAATTTCATCCTGCAATTCTTTCTTAATATGATCTTTACCTTGAGAACCTGGAGAGGAAAAAATAATCAGATCGTCTACATACAATGCTATAATCATCATTAAGTTATTTTCACACTTGAAGTAGACACAGGGCTCAGATGTTAGACGATTGAATTTCAGCTTGCCACATAGAATCTTGGTAATTTTGTCATACCAGGATTTGGAAGCTTGTTTAAGTCCATAAACAGCTTTATTAAGCTTATATACCATTTCTTCACTTCCTTTGACTTTGAAACATTCTGGTTGTTCCATATATACGGTTTCCTCAAGGTCTCCATTGAGAAATGCAGTCTTGACATCCAGATGATCAATATCTAAGTTATATTCTGCCGCCAATGCAAGCAACATCCTTATTGTAGAATACCTGACCACTGGTGAAAATGTTTCTTCGTAATCTATACCAAATTTCTGGGTATAGCCTTTAGCAACCAAACGAGCTTTGTATTTCAATAGCTCACCATCAGCACCATACTTTCTTTTAAAAATCCATTTGCATTTAACTGGCTTATGGCCTTCTTCTCGTTTAGTAAGAGTCCAACATTTATTTTTAATGAATGAATTATACTCATCGCTCATTGCCTTCCGCCAACTGTCTGAATCCGGTCCATTCAACGCCTCGGTCGCAGTCTGGGGTTCATCTGGATTGCCATCCACCAGCCCGACGAAATTAGCCATCATCGGAGACTCAGGAGCTTCATCATAAGAGGTGTCAGTCTCCTCCGCTTCTGCTAATGAGTCTTCCCCTGGAACGTAAGTTGGATCGGCACAATTCTCTGTCTCAGAACTTGAGTTTTCGCTTTCAGAATCATCCAATGTGATCGTGCTGATTCTTTGTTCATTCTGTGACAATCTCATGTCATCAGAAACATCAGAACTCACAATGGTTGAGTCTGATTGCTGAATTTCATCAGAACTCAGATTATTAAGATCAACAACCATTTGTTGGTCTAAAATATCATCATTTGACATGTTTTTGTCCCAGAATTTATTTTCCAAAAAGACCACATTGCGAGAATTGATACAGTTAGTCGGATTATCAGGTTCAATTAGTCTATATCCCTTGGACTCTTCATTGTATCCTACAAAAATGTATGGTTTACTTTTCGAATCAAGTTTTCTTCTATTCTTCACCATAGAGTATGCAACACAACCAAAAATTCTTAGATGGTTGAGGTTTACCTTTTTGTTTGTCCATTTCTCCTCAGGGGTCATTCCAGCAACAGCCTTTGTTGGACTTCTATTCTTTAGGTAAACGGCTGTGTTCACCGCCTCGGCCCAGAACTTCATTCCGAGTCCAGCGTCCCGCAGCATGCACCTGACTTTCTCCATGATTGTCCTGTTGGCTCGTTCCGCGACACCATTCTGCTGTGGGCAATCTGGTATGGTTTTCTGGTGCTTGATTCCACATTTCTTGAGGTAATCCTGAAACTTAGAACTCATATACTCTCCACCTCGATCACTCCTAATAGCTTTCAGTTTCTTTCCTGTCTCATTCTCCACTTGGGCTTTGAATTGTTTGAAAAACTCAAAGGTTTCATGTTTTGCTTTTAGAAAATACACAAATTGTTTTCTGGTGTAGTCATCTATTAAACTAAGCACATACCTTGCACCACTCAGTGAAGCGACTTGGATAGGACCACAGAGGTCTGTATGAACTAGACCTAAAACATCTAAAGCTCTACTATAGGATTTCTTTGGAAATGGAAGTTTACTTTGTTTTCCTTCAATACAAGAAACACATTGTTGATAAAGTTTACTATTAAAAGAAATACCATCGGCCATACCCTTTTGGAGAAGCTGCATACTCCTGGAATTCAGGTGGCCAAGACGTCGATGCCACAATTCTTGGGATGTCGGTTCCGCTACTGCTGATGCCATCATAGTACACTCCTGCTCCACAGTACAGCCGTTGTCTGACACAGTATCAAGCTGATAGACACCGTTGACTTGAGTGCCAGTAGCTAAAATTTCATCATTGTCATAAATAGTACATGAATTACTATCAAAAGTGACAACATACCCCTTTTTGGTCATGGCACTGACCGACAATAAATTAGTGCACAAGTTAGGTACATAATAAGTGTCACTTATTGTCCTTATACAGTCTTTCAGTTGTACTCGCACTTGCCCTAAGCCCGCAGTTGACAACTTTGCACCATTTGCTACACTCACTTCTACAGACTTATCACGGTTACACTTCACCATCACTTTCTCACTGTTACACATGTGGTTGGTTGCTCCGGAGTCTATGTACCACACATCTCTGTTGACTTTCACAGAGAGAGCCGTCACAAGCGCCTTGTGCTTCACTGCTGCAGGTTTCTGTGCATTCTTCGGAGGATGTCTCGGTGTGTTGCCGCCACTGTTGTTTGAATGCTTCTTCTCCGGACAATTTCGAGCTATGTGTCCTTTGCCATTGCATTTGAAACACTTTGGCTGCTTCCGCATGATGTTCAGTGCTGTAACATTATCACTCTTGTCCTCCCTTCTCTGAGTTTCTTGCAACAACTTGGCTGAGATGGCATCCGTGGTCAGCGTGGGTGTAGAATTTTCAATTGCCATGATCAGTGGGTCATAATCTTCTGTGAGTCCACTCAACATTATCACTGCAATAAATTCATCATCCAATGGTGACTCTATTTCACATAGTTGATGTGAGATTTCCTTAATTTTATGTAGGTAATCTTCCATTGAACTGCTCTCGCTTAGCTTTGTGCTGAAGAGACTCCTCAACAGTCCCAATCTTCTGCTTAATCCACGTCCTTCATAGGCTTTCTTCAATATATTCCATGCTTCGTAGGCACTCTTGGCTGAGCGAATGTCGGCCTTTTTCTTGTCGGCTTCTTCCTTTGGGTCTTCCTCCACGCAATCCCACAATTCTTCGTGGATGAGTAGCATTCGAATTGAAAATTTCCATGTCGAGTAGTTCTCAACCCCTTTCAATCTCTCGATTGTTTGCCCAATAGAAGTCGACGCCATCTTTGAAGACAATCAAATGAGCCGGCGATTTTGTTCCAAGATGTATCTTATTACGCGAAATCTTGTCGAAATTTATGTGTTAATTAATTTTCCCAACTACGCTCTGCTACCATGTTAGAAAATTAGTGGGAAATAAACACAATTTCTTGAGATGAACACCGATTTAATCCAGACGAACAAATATACTTCTACATTACCCAGAGATTCTAAGAAGAGAGCTGTCAAAATTGACAGACCAATGACACTCATAGGTTGCGTTTAGATTCTATATTACCAACACCTTCTTCTTTACCGGGGAAACCTTGATGATCTTGGTGGACTAAAATTACAGGACTTCTTAGTCACTTCAATGGGTTTGCTAGAGATATCCTCTATTGTCTTAAAAGTTACTTAAATTATTTGGATTAACATCCAAAGATATAATATTGTAGAAATATTTAAGAAAAAAGGAGGTTAATTATTTATGTAAAGTTTTTCCTGCTCAATAACAGCAGTTTTGGGTAGCCAAGTTCTAGGCTGAATATTCAATACAATATGCTAGCGGTGCAGCTATTTGTCTTTTACAATATTTTGTAAGATAATATTTATCTTAAGTCATATAGATATTGAATTGTTAGGAACATTTCAGTCACATTGCCAATTTCATAAAACTAATTGTGTCTAATGAAAGACTGTCGCACAAATTTTAAGTGTAACAGTTTTCTAGCTTTCTTATTTCTATGAATCCGATAATATGTGGCTTGCTTGACTTGAAAGAATATAAAGAATATTTTTTGATGTATAATGTGGTATGCCATTACTATTGCCATACTAGTAGATTTCCCAATCTTAATAAAAAAATCTCAATCTACCGTCAATAACTAACATTGGCATTAATGATTACTATAATAATATATCAATTCTATTAAGAGTATTACATTTTGGGTCCAAAACATTATATGATAAGAATTTTGTATATCCCTAGTTCTTTACCGGAGAATCCTTGATAATCCTGTGAATAAAATTACAGGACTTCTCAGTCACTGCAATGGGCTTGCTAGAGACATCCTCTATTGTCTTAATAGATAATTAAATTATTTGGATTAACATCCAACGGTGTACTATATTTAAGAAATAAGAAGGTTTAATCAAAATCCTAAAAATATTTATTTATGTAGGCCTCTGCAAGGCACTTATGAATCGTCAATAATAATATTACAATAGAATGACTCGACCATCGTCTTCGGAATGCAATCATCTATCGAGATGAAGCGGCAAGAAGCTCGATAGTTGCTATTTTCAATCGCCAATTTTTACAATATTTGTCCGTACAATGAGTTGACATACATGTACTAGGTCATACAGTAACCTGTTTACAAGTATGACGTATGTGTCAGCCATCATCCCACTCAAACATTTAAGAGAGAATGAAATGACCCGCCACATTAAGTTAATTATTTATGTAAATTTTCCTGCTCAAAAATAGCAGTTTTGGGTAGCCAAGTTCTAGGCTGTATATTCAATACAATATGCTAGCATGCAGCTGTTTGTCTTTTGGGCGGTTTCGCCAAAGTTTGTACCTTGTAAAAATAGTCTATTAAATATATATTTTTCAAATATTATGATTATTTTACGGGACTGAAATGCTACGTCTTTTGTTTACCAGAGTTTGTTATTTAGCCAGTAAAACACTAATTGACAACAAATCTACAAGCCTTTTATTGTGAAAAGGAGCATTAAGATGTTCCATTCCGTGACCCAGAACAAAAAGAAATTAAATAAAATGTTAACACACTTTTATCAAAATATATTTTTTATTTGTTGCAAGATAACTACAAGTTTGAAATAAGGTGAAAAAAACTATAACTAACCATTAACTTATATATTATATGACACCATTTCGTTAATTCCGTTACTTTATGTAAATTTTACAGTCTTCTTTATTCTTTGGAAAATTGAATTAGTTAAACAGTCTTAATCTCAATATTTTAAATTAACAACGAAACTATTCTTATTTTTTAAAAAATAATTCAAAAATTGCTTCTTTTATATAAATAATTTATAAAAATAATTAATGTTATATGTTTTATAGGACAGTAACGGAAGGGAAGGTTGGAGTAACCGAGAGGAATCATAAGGCAATAGACACACAATATAAATAATCATACTATTTAAATCAATTAACGTTAGATCACTTTAAAAATTGTCGGAGAAAAGAAGAAATAAATTACTTCTAACAATTTGAAGCGTATTTTAATCAAATTGAAAATCATAAAATCGAATATAAAAGTGTCGTTTTGTTGATATTCTTTTTCTTATATTTAGAAAGAACTAAATGAAATTTAATATTTACAACTTATAATATTTTAATTTGTTTTCTTAAATCTCGCGTTCATTTTCATACACTTAATTATAAACTTTTCCTAGTATCACTCTTTTTTTCCGGCAGTAGGTATTGCGACTAATATCGTCACGGAAAAAAAACTTTTCAATTTCTTCTTTAATTTTCTTTGACTTTATTAGACCGCTTTTCTTATTTTTTGTCTCACTTTCCCTCGTAATCCCAATAGTTTCGCTACATATGTTTTACAATTCCTTTCCTTAACTAGTTCATCCGTAGCCAAAGTTTTTAAGACATTTTTCTCTTTGTTTGTTTTACACTTCTTGTAAGTGGTAGAACCACCTGTGGCAGGCATTGGTTCCTTATCTTCACCAAGACTCGCTTCACTTTCGTCGCTTGAGGATTCGCTGTCGTCACCAGTATAAATTGTGAAATTTTCGGTGTCTTTCTCGACTCTATGGTCGCTTTCGATGAAGTCAGCTACAATTTTTTTGGTTCTTCCACATTTGTTCGACCATTCAACAGCACCCATTAATTAAACTTTTTCTTTTAATAATTCCATTACATCCCTAACATTCCATGTAACATTTTTACTGGCTACGTAACCTTTTATTGCCCCCATGCCATTTAAGTCCGGATGGTAGGGGGCAATGGCAGAACAGTATGGTGGTTTTCAGCAAGTATTTGGTCAATACTGTATTTTTTATGCTGTTCTTTATTCAATTTGATCAGTTTATATAGCTCAGGTTTGAGCATACTTTATTCGTATAGTATGCTCTTTTCTCTTAACCATTTCTGCATGTCTGCCTTCTTGGCATTCGATGAAGGAGCAGGATCGTACTGCTTACTATGGTACGATGCGTTTTCTATCACTAAAACTGAATTTGGCGGCAGGTTGGGTATTAGCTGGGTGCGAAGCCACTTTGTGTAATTCGTAATTCATGTTATCATGAAAGTTACCCGACTTGGTTCCAGCTTTAAATTAAAGTAATGCATTGGGAACACATCTAGCTTTGGATCCAGCATGCACTATCACAATACGCTGCCCTTAAGAAATAGGTTTTTTAAGCCCGTTTGATGATTTATCTGACTACGTTCACTTGTTTCTTTTTCTCTGTTTATATTTTTCACCTTGGGTACGCTTTATCATAAGCAAACAGCCGGTTGCTATGGACTCTAGCTTTTCATAATTCTTCTATAAAAAACATCTTTTGAACCCACTATTTCTTCACTCCTTGGTTCCTTATGGGATCTGGGCCCATATGTATCACCCAGCGAGCAATGGCTTTACGTTTTTTCCCCGTAGGATCCCCTTGCCGATGTCATTAGCGACAAAAAACTGTGAAACCGCCCTTTGTGGGTTTTCCAGCACTGCAGGTTGTGGTCGAAACTTTTTTAAATTTCAAAATGTGCACTGGACATCTTAATTTTGTATTTGCACGCTATAGGGTAAACGCGAAATCGTCGCCACTGTTATGTTTCCGGCGTAGGGACGCTTGCTAGTTGGTAACGCACTGTTTAATATAATAAATTGACCGACAGACGCGCTCGGGAGAGCGCGGTGTGAAGCGCGGGAGCGGGGACGCAGCCACGCGCACATGGACAAACATGCATACATAGCATTTTTGACTATTTCCCTTTCCTCCACTGAAAGGGGGAACTTTTGTATTTGTGGAGTATCTCCGAGGTGTTAAGTGCATTTGTTACTTCATGCACAATGTAAGACACTGTAGGTTGAGAGACCGCTAAATGCACTCCTTCACCGACTATCCTTTGGTAGGAACCGCTAGCATGAAATGCTAATGGAGTTAAAATCTGAAATCAATATTTAATGTTGAATTGTGTATCAATCAAAATCAAAAAAATCTTTATTCAAATAGGTATACAAACAAGTACTTTTGAATCGTCACAACTAAGTAAATTAAAATTATATAATTCAATACATCTTTATAACATATACATACATATACATATGTTGAATATAAATAAGACAGGGTGTGGGCTGACTTGGGTGATAGGATAGGATACTTTTTAGTGTGTGCTTTTGTCCTTCCAAAAGTTAGTTCCCCTGCAAGTTTTGAATCCGGAACAACCGACTGTACTAAGTTTTTCAATCATCTGCTAAACTGAATGGTAAGTTATGTTTAGCTAAGAAATATGCCATCTTTATTTCTCTTATACTTTGTTCTCGAAATCCCCCATGAAAATATCTGCATATTTCTCTCTTGGGAAGAACGTAAGCGCAATATAACGTTTAATATGTGTTTTACACACCTCTGATTTAGCTAATCTAATTTTTGAAGCCTTTCTCGGGCTTGGCTAAAATGAAATAAGCATCCACGAGACTTAAATACACTTGACAAATTGCCGCCAAAACACTAAACTCAAAGTCTGTACTATGATAAACAGGCCTTGATGAAATTCGGCTATTTAACTTTTTATCAAATGCAACATGATTTCATTTCGAAAAGCCTTTAATTTCTTACTTACATATTATCTAATATTTACTATAAAAAACATATATTTTTTGTTAATTAAGAAGAACCCCTTGTCTCGAGGGTAAATGCCTCCTCTAAAGCTCGCCATTTGTCTCGGTCACAAGCTGGACTCATCCAGTGTTTTCCAGCCACTTGCACTACGTTGTCAGCCCAGCGTGACGCTGGCCTTCCTCTCTTTCTAATGCCTATAGGCCCGGACCAAGAAGTCAGCCTTTTTGTCCACCTGTTGTCAGTTAGCCTAACTGCATGGCCAGTTCAACTCCACTTTAGCTTTTGTGAGTGAGCGAGACGTCAATGTAGATACATGTAAACATTAAAATGGCGAGTAGTCATTCAACAAAGTACCACAAAATCTTATTGAACTACATGTTTAAACAAAAATTAAAACGAGTTTAATGAATCCTCACGCCTTTGTTGGCCGATGGTGATGACGATGGATGTCCATTGTCAGCATGGTTATACAAGGAAAACAAAAAAGAAAAGAATAAGAATTAAATTATGTACTTAAAAATAACTTGTCTGCAGTTGGAGGTGATAATATTGAACTCATCAATTCATTCATCATCAATCAAGGCTATTGAAATTAGCTAAAATCACTTCTGGATATCTGGATGCCACTTTAGTAAACATTAGTAGCGCTAGCATCCGAAATAATCTAAGACTGAGTTAGTTTATACTACCTCTTTTTAGTTAATTACTACTACTACTTCCTTATGTTTATTATGACAATTATTGTAATAAAGATTAGAGAAGAAGTGTTTGATGCCTAATGTCATATTACAATGAATAACGAGCACTTAGAAATTGTACATTCTACGAAATTCTTAGGAATCGTCATTGACTCTAAGCTTTAATGGGCTTCCATATCGCGGCCTTGAGTTCAAGAGTTCGCTCGGCTGCCTTTGCTGTTAGAAAAATAAGGCATATAACTGATATTGAAACGGCACGATTAGTGTACTTAAGTAATTATTATAGCGTTATTGGTGTATGGATCTGCTGCTGATATTGAGCTCGACCACCGTCTTCGCAATGCAGTCATCTACCGAGATGAAGCGGCAAGAAGCTCGATAGTTGCTCTTTTCAATCGCCAATTTTTACAATATTTGTCCGTACAATAAGTTGACATACATGAACTAGGTCATACAGTAACCATTCTCAAGAATAAAATTAAACATATATTTAAAATGAAAATATTAAGCCCCAATCGCCCACTTCGCCCAGTCCCCAAAGGTTCACAAGTATGACGTATGTGTCAGCCATCATCTCATCATTTTAGAGGAAATGAAATGACCCGCCACATTTAGTTAATTTATTTATGTAAAAATTTTCCTGCTCAATAATAGTAGTTTTGGGTAGCCAAGTTCTAGGCTGAATATTCAATACAATATGCTAGCGGTGCAGCTATTTGTCTTTTACAATACTTTGTAAGATAATATTCATCTTAAGTCAAATACATAAATATTTAATTGAGATATATGTACATTTAATTATTAAGTCAATTAAATTAAATTTAGGTACATATTATTATTGAATGTCATTTAATTTATCAATAATTAAAGCCTATAAGGAAATTTCTCTGTAAGGTCATACAGGTCCCATATCTGACAATGCTGAAATGCTGTCATGGCAATATTTTAAACCTCGTAAAACATCTTGAAGTCTTTTTACTGCTAAGATTACCACATCACTCTTCAAAATGTCTTTGATCTCCTGTTCCTCCAAGTCAATATCCATTGCTCTCACTATACCATAAGAATATGTAACTTCATTCGTTTTCCTGCATACCCAATTTCTTTCTTTATATTAATGTTTGTATTGCTTATGAAAGCGTCTGCCGCACTACTAGATCTAAATCTGATGAGGACTTTAAAACATTTTTGTATGTCACCTTGGTGACATCTTGTATATTTTCAGTTTTAAGTAGCTTAGCCATCGCCAAATTTTTAGGAAGGGGATCAGTAGAAGAAACTGCCACTTCACAATTAATCATTTGACTTTTCTGCACTTGGCGGTGATGTCAAATTTGATGGCGGTGAAAAAAACTCCTCATCTGGCGTTATACGCCTCTCCTTTTTGGTTCTTCTGGGCCTAGAAACCATGGTGAATCCCTCCACATCCTGTTCACTATCGGTTGATCTCATTCTTTTGTTGGTTGTTGACGTAGCACCACTGCACAGTGTTTTTTTGACCCTCATTTTGCGACATCTCAATTTTATTGCATGATCAAATGGAGAATAATTTAATGGCAACTAAAAAGACGTGTATTTAAATTTGGTGGAAGTTAATCCACAAATGGAGCATCTGAGTTGTGAATTAGTACGCTTTACCATCAATGATACTTAATGTAAGATTACTAATAGCTTTTACTATAAAACCTTTCGATGTGGCTGCTGCGATTGGAATTAAATTGTTCAATTGTCGTTCTACGTACTCTTTTTCTGTGAGAATAAGTTCTTTTGATTATTTTCGATATTGTATATGCAGAGGCCTACAAGATCAAAATGATTGGGGTGTTCGATTTTCCCAAAGAATTGGATTTTTAACTGTTTCCGTAATTTTTAATGGCACAAACGTTGTGGCAAATATTGTATTTTCATCATACATAGGATCTTGGGGTGCCTTTTGCTTATATAGCGAATACTTTCCCTGTTTTTCTTAGATAGAACAAGTTAGTACCCAAGGCCATATTTTCATAGAAATCATCATCAAAATAATCTGAAAAGTATTCAGTAAGAGATCGAAGTTCTTGATGTTCTAAAGCATCCGCCACTGACTGGCTTAGAAGTTGTGTAGCAAGCCAAACTTTCATTTTCTGTTTCTGAAAATATGTGTGTTCATCTTGAAGCTTATTGCTCAAATGAACACATTTGTCCTTTTGAATTTTGTAGAACAGTTCGATATGCCTCCACGAAATTGTATGCCTCTTATTGTCCACAAGATCCTGTTTATCAGCGAAGGCATTACGTATTAGTTTAACGTTGTGACATAGGTCTGGTCAATAAAAAGTTATTGATGAAAATTGCCTATGATCATTATTTATGATGAGTATTTTCATATTATTAAATTAAAAAATCTCTGGTGGTTCACGATTTTTATTCTAACAATTACTTTGAATTTCGTAAAATTTCTTCTATATTTTAATTAATTTCGAAGAGCGGTACTGGTTCGTGTATGCACAGACGCGGAGCTAGAGCTTTTCCATTATAAATAACTGCATCTTCGTCCATGCCAGCGCCTCCAATCCGCATCTTGTCATAGGCGTTATGGTCTATGATTTGGTGTGAGTGGAGTCTACGCAAAAGCGCTTTCCGTGGCATACGCCAAGCACATAGAGCACTGGAAAAAGGGCATCTGGTATTTAACTTCGACACGTTGCTTGTCGGCGAAGACCGCGCTCTGTTTCTTTAGCTCATGAGGATGGATTTTTATTTAATTAACTAATAATGTCATACTTCTCTTTAATTTGGGCTCTTTCCTGTTGAGTTTGTGGAAATGCTATCCACCTCCTGACCATCCACGGGCTGTTAAGGACATCCACCACCTCCTTAATGCAGCGACTTTGGTACGCTGCCGAATATGCTGGCTGACTCCAACAATCCGTTGATATGATCCAGTCGCCAAAAAACTAAGAGCACAAGGAACCTGTACAATGTAAATGGTTATTTGCTGATTGAATTTTACAATATCAGAGTACCTAACTGACCTTACTTAACTACAATCAAGATTATTTGATGTAATAAACTACACTCGCCTTTACTTCCAACGAAATCTCGTATGTCCCTTTTAAGTTTGTATGTTGTTTTAAACTGCTGCAAAGTTCTTGGAACATTTGTTTGCTGAACCTAAAATGTTAAACAAACAATTGTTCCGGCATATCTTCGACCTTTTCCAACGACCGTCTGTAAACGAGCCTTTTACGACGCCTCATCAAGTTATTTTCATTTTGAGTAGCCCACAATAATCTCATCGTATGCATTTCCTTTAAAAAAATACGTACTTATTTCTTTGAAATTAAACACGATCACGTCACTCGGGCGTTTGACGTAGTGACTTATATCTCCATCCCGCTCACGAAGTATTTGTGTGAGTGGGATGGACCTGGGCCACTGTTGCACTTTGTCGCGCTCCTCAATAGTGCGACAACCCACATGAGTTTTTTGTCTTTAATTTTTCGGACCTTCTCCTCGGTGACCCATCCGTCTGTGGCGTTGACCGCCTCTCGGACGTGTCTTAGAACTTCATCCCCAGTAGTGCCCTCGTCGGTGGACTCCACCAGAATGGAGAGTAGAGCGACAGATTTCTCCGCGATGTTTTTACTGGGGGAAGTTGCGGCCACCGCGCCGGACTTCTGTCCCGAGGGTTTCCCTTAGCTGCCAGAATTTTCCTTAGCTGCTTTAACTCCTCGCCCTCTATGAAGATTTTGTCGCTCTGCTCCTTCACAAGAGCGATAATTTCGTACCCTTTCTGCTTGCAGATCCTGTGCTGGAAGCGATGCTCCCTCGGCATCCTGCGTGCCAAGCTGTACATTATACCGACACGCCTTCTTCACCAGGGCGTACGGCTCTTCCACCGCCGAAGTGGTCCGGCTTTCAGGTCTCGCCGCAAATTGCCAGACTCATTAATATGAGTCCTCAATTTTTCCTCTGAATATAATTTGCATTGCTGTGGACTTGGTTAAATACATTTTGTCAAACGTCGTCATAACTTCAAAAGCTGTTTGACGCCATTGAAGAGACTAGAAATGATGGGCTAAAATTAATTAGGGATTTACACCAGTTGCTTGTAATACAGCAACTCTTTTTAGTACTGTTCCATCTCGTTAGGACCTCTTGGATTAATTTTGTTTCTTTCTCGGTTGTTTTACGAAGCTAATTCCTAGCTACATTTCTTTGCGTGAACCAAGTCACTATTTCTTTTAGTTTGGTTATCAAGTTTCGCAGATTAGCACGCTGACCAGCTGTGATCTTAGGTCGAGAGAGATAGTCATGCATGGGGGAGGTCGTTACAGTATTGTTTGTCTCTAATTTTATGCTATGTTTGTTTTCTTGGATTAAGAAGTTGTCACTCGAATGAAGTAGTATTCTAATTTTTACCTGATATGTTGGCGAGATTGTTAATAATTTATCATACCACAGCCACTGGCTCATTCCCTGGGCTCTGTCATAACAGTTTTAGCAGATTATAGTAATAAATTCTTGAATTTTATAACACATTTCTGTTGTTGAAATAAATATAACCTGGTCAAATAAGAACAGTGTCAGTTTTGACAGCTACATCTGACATTTGACGTTTACGTGCGCTGCGTTTTATTTTTACAGGCGTAGGCGCTAATTGTTTTTAGTCTGTTGAAAATGTCTAATGTTTAATGTCTAATTTTGCTGAGATAGGGTTTGTCGGAGTGAATGTTGAGCTTGTTTTTTATTAATTAATTTATCCCATCGTGGATCTGTTTTTGCGACGCATAGAATTAAATCGTTTTCCAAATTAAAGCGATTTCTTTGCTTACTTTTTATCTGGGCCATCGATGAAAATGTCAACTCGCATAAGTACGAGGTGGCAAATGGAATCAAACCCTTCAAAACCTCAGTTGTTAATTCCGGGTATTCTGATTTTCTCATTAACCAAAAGGTATCCAAATTAGAAGACTTGAATTCCAGGTGTAACATCATTTAAAGTTTAAAGCATCCAGCAATGCACAGATTTACGTCGCATTTTTCGCACTTCCAAATCGTCGTTTTTTTATGGGGCACATCTTGCACAAGCTGTGTTTCGACCCAGTTTGGATGTGGAAGTGAACTGAGAATAGGTCGATGTAGCATGTCTCACGTTCTGTCGCAGTAGTACCGTCGTCAGTAACTCCCCAGTACTAGTCGACCTTACGTTCAAACGTCTAGCTTTAGTCGTCAAATCTACATATCGTTGTTTCCGTAACAACTCTTCTGCCAATATGGGCATGTACCGCAGCTGTGATATATTCTTGTGGAAACTTGAATATGTATACCACAAAGCATTTGAATATGGCCACATTGTATAAACGACGGAAGAGTTTTTTGTACTAACTCTTTAGTCCGGACACGTTCCACTGGTTGAGCGGACTGGAATAATTAGTCCTTCCTGTCAATTAAATACCTCCCATGTGTTTGTTGTAGTCCAAGACGGTTGTTTTATATGTCAGTCTGTTGTGTTTGACCTGTGTCCTGATCTGAAGATTATGGTATTTAGAGATCATGTTAACAATGTTAACGTCTCACCATACCATAATCAACAGATCTGTACAGTAGTTCGCTACTACACTCCAACCTTCCTTAAATCTGTTTTGGTTAAAGTTTTGACTGAATCCGGAACGAATCCCCAACTAAGCCGTAAAGTGCCAAAGCAGTCTGTTTTCTGTTTTTTGAGGTATCCCAGAAGAAGTGGGCTATTGTGAAAGTTGTCAATGATGAGAGTGTGTCCTCGGTTAAGTAATGCTGTATTAAGTTAAGTACAATTGACGCTGTCGCATTCGTCGGTCGGTCGTCCTGTCTATTGTCTTCAGGTTGGTCGTTGTCAGGTTCTTCAGTCGTCTTTGGTTTGCCAGTGTACAAAAAACTTCCAAGATCCGGTCGGCGATTCGAAGGATTTTACACCTAGTACTTGTGCGGCCTTGAAGGAGATCTTTTGAGCGAAGCTAAATCTCCTATGCCGATTCAGCAGAGATTTTTCGACCGCAATTTATCAGGAAGGCATGTACAAGCTGACAAACTTCTCGTTGAGATAGTCCACCACAGGGCGGATCTTCCTCAGTCGAGTCTTGTCTTGCGTCGTATTGTTGTCAGAAAAATGAAGAAAAGACTTCAGAAGAATAAACCTATTATATGACATGACTTTGGAAAAGAGCGGCATGGTGCCGAAACCATTATACCCAAAATAGGCCTGTTCCTCTGGTTGAGGGTAAAGGCCCTGAAGAAGGAGAATAGTAAGAAAAGTGACAATCTCGTCTCGGTTTGTAGGGGTCCAACGCTTGAACCGCGAGTTTTCCGAGAGGTTGCCCTGCTCCGTCAACTTCGCAATTCGCTGTTCAGCGTAGCGGTTGGTCTCCCTACAAAGCAAGTCGACAAAGTCAGAAGAAAACATGCTATCGAAAAGGTGGATGGGACGAGATTGATCCGTTATATCAAATGTCGGCCCTGACTCAAAGCTAAAGGTTCCCTTTGGCCGAGGAAGGTAGACCTGTCCCTATTCCAACTAAAAGAGAAGCAATCGGATGGCACAAATGCAAGTAGCACGTGGTCATTTCTGCCATCATTTTAATAAATTTGGTAAGCCAAATTCAGTTCTTTTAAAAATATGCTGCCTTTTTTGGCCTATAGTTTGCTCAGTAAAATTATTACAGTCTTTTACTAGCAATGATTTCGTTTCATACGGTTATTTCAAAGTATAGGTCATATCGTATATCAATATGCTCGGATCTGCGGTGGAAGACCGGGTTCGAAAAGTTTGAGTACTAGAAATGTCAGCAATTGCAAAAAACTTTTTCCATACAGTTTCTAGAAAATGGCCGACGCTGATTTCACCGTGTGTCAGCTGAAGTTGACAATTCATAATGAGATCGTCATGATATATATTGCTGACATCTCTCTGTTGCCTCGTGATCATTAGCTGCCTCCCTCTCCAGTCTCCACTAATAAATTTAAAAGGCGCAAAATGGTGACTGGACTACGTTTTTTCATGTCTTTATTCAGTTGTGAGTTCCAACTTACAATAACATTATTCGTTCGATGTCTTTTTCCATAAAAACACTACTGAGATTTAAATCTTCGTTTTTCAACCAAGTTCTCTGAATATAAAGTATATTTTATATTCAGACAAAGCCGTACAGAGACCAACAATTTGCATCTCAGTTTTTGATTTGATTTTTTTTAAATATTTTGCTTTCTTCCAGATACTTTTTGTTATAAAGGGGCGTAGCAATTTTTTAATTCCACATCCGGGAAAACATCTGTAAACGCATTTGCTACTGCTATCTCAAAATCTAAGTGAACTTTTTTGGTTGCCATTCCGGTATTTGAGTCTTAATAATTTCGAATAACGCTGTGTACGCTTCTTGTTCTTTATTAGACATAAGAACAAAAATAAGCGGTCTTACATTATCATCATCAAGTTCATCCTTGTTGAGAGCCTACTCGGAGAACTAGACGGCGAATTTGGCAACGTGTCGGCTTCATCCGTACCGATTTCTTCTTCGACTTCGATACAAAGGCGACATCTGCGCCTAATTTCAACTGTTGTTGTCCGCAGCTGCATCTTTTGCTTCATAATCTCGAAAGCTGCATTGATACGATTTATTAAGTCTTCGCGGCTTTCCACTTCTGTGATATAAACGAGCTCCTTTGCCCTTCCCCACACATAACAATCAAGTGGAGTGAGGTCGGGCGATCGCGCAGGCCAGGGTATGGGTCCACCCTTGCCAACCAAAATTCCTCCTATTCCTATCCTATCGATGATTGACGGACAAACATCTAAGTGAACTTTTTTAGGTTGCCATTCCGGTATTTGAGTCTTAATAATTTCGAATAACGCTGTGTACGCTTCTTGTTCTTTATTAGACATAAGAACAAAAATAAGCGGTCTTACATTATCATCAAGTTCATCCTTGTTGAGAGCCTACTTGGAGAACTAGACGGCGAGTTCGGCAACGTGTCGGCTTCATCCGTACCGATTTCTTCTATTATAAGGACACCCTCCTTCTCGTCGTCGTCGTTTGGACCCGTACGTTGAAGTTCTATAACATACAAGATAGTAAGGGTTTACATACAATATAGACGACTAATGAACAGTATACTGTGTAGTGACACAACACACTTACTTTGTGATGGTGTTGGTGTTGGCTCAACCAACACGCACTCAGAGCGGGTTGGAGATTCCCGTCTGCAAAACATAAAAGCTTGGTACATCCCGTATAACATGTTTTCATACGAATTAGAACTTTCAAGTAGTTCCTAAGCTTGGCAGACCGACATCAAATAGCGTACCTGGTTTGCCGTTTGCGCGCATGAGCGTCCGGAAGAAGCATCCGCTCTAAATGAGCTGCTCGCTTCCGGGCGACCAGCTCCTCGCGGTCCTGCTTGGACAACGCCGCAATGCGGCGCTGCGTGACCTGCCTCTCCAACCGAATTTGCTGGAGATCAGCTTCAGCACCGCCGCTAGAAAAGTTTAAAACATTAAAACATTTGTGAAAAAATATAGCATCTCCGGTGACTATAAGCATTTTAGTGTGGTAAGGTCAGCTGGGCCATTCTAGTTGCCTGGACACGTGAGGCGATTTTGACTTTTAATTTACATTATCCGTTGTGAATGTTGAGAATTCGCAAGTAATGCAGTAAAATCTAAACTCGATGTGGAAATACTGTCTTCATCTGCACTCATGTCAATTAATTTCGTTTTAATAACATCTGAGCTGATATCAATCCCCGAATGCTCGATGGCTATAATCATGGGAGCAAACAGTTCTGTTCAGTTCAAACCACTCGTTGGTGATCTTAAATCCTGTTCCCCGAAGACGTTGCCCTGTTTCTATGTTCTGGGTAACCTAGTTTGTCATGGATTGGCAGTTTCCTAATTTTTTATTGATGACATTTCGTAATTCGTAAATAGTTTTAAGACGCGCTCAACAAATTTCCAGAAAGGACCTGCATAACACACATGGAATCGCTTAAAATTAAAATTTTATTGGTAGAGTGAACCGATGATTTACTACATATTTCAAGCGCTTAAAATAGCTAAAGTTTCGGCTGAGAAAATAGAGAAATGATTGTTGCATCCAAACACCTTACCTACTTTGTAAAGGGAATCATAAAATGCAAAGCTAGTACTGTTATCAGTTTAAGAACCATCCGTATAAATTTTAACATACGCTGACTTATGACTAATAAACTCGAAAAATTCCGACTTACTTTTAAATGGTATTATTCAAATAATTGAAACTATTGTAATTGAAATCAAAACATATTAATAAACTGTATCGATAAACAATATCTTGGAATTCTAAATTCTAATAAGATATCGATGGAGGCAGCGAAGTAAACACTGTTGAAGGTCAAATTAAAATTAGGCGTATGATAATTTTCTAAATATCTTGCTACAATGCTATTGTCTCTAGAACAGAGAGAATTTTCTTCAATAGAGCACACAGACAACTAATATAAAACTCCCAAAGTAGGACGTATAAAGCTTTATTTACGAACATACACAGTTTACAATAATTATTAACGCCACACCTCGTTGACATCGAAAACAACAAGAAGGAGCTGTCAAAAATCACACACCAAAAAGAAAACGGCGTCCTTTGCCATAGACTACAATAATTGTTTTTTTTTTTAAATTTCTATGCTTGTATTTAACATATTGAGTATATCAATATACTATTTTAACAATAGTAATTAAATCAATAAGAGTAAAAGTTACATATTTTAACACAACATAGAAAAAACTGTTATAGCAATGGCACAATCAATATAAGTAGTTTATGGTTTTGGTATACACTTCGTTTTCAAAATTCCTCCTTTTATCCCATGGGAGCGTTTAATCGGAACAAAATTCGTTTCTGTTTCCAATTCCGCTTCCTGTTCCTATCCTATCATCTAAGTCAGCCCATACCCTGCCTGCATAGGCAGGGTAGGGGCTTTGATGAAAAATTTTAACGGATTTTTACCATTTTTTTTATTCCACATCCGGGAAAGCATCTGTCAACGCATTTGCTACTGCTATCTCAAAATCTAAGTGAACTTTTTTAAGTTGCCATTCCGGTATTTGAGCCTTAATAATCTCAAATAACGCTGTGTATACTTCTTGTTCTTTATTAGACATAAGAACATAAACAAGCGGTCTTGCATAGGTCTGTGCCGACAACGAGGCACCCATATCCCCATGGATATTATATAACTGTTTAAATGGGGTCGGACAACTTTAAAACGTTTCATCCATAAAAAAATATTTTACGCTCTTTAACAGCAATCTACCTTGTTCTGCAAAGAACACTAGAATTCGACAACAATCATTAAAATAATCTGCAAGTAAAAAAAAAATGCGTTACGTGGGGTGTATGTATAGTGTTGTTTTCACACTTGATATTGGTGGTATATTGGAAACTAAATTAATGCCCTTATTTTTTAAGGGCACCACATTTTTGGCATATATTTGTGGAATCGGTGTGTCTGTGCTTCTTGCGTGTTCCCTCATTTCCCCTAAAGCGGCGTCCACTTCGTTCCTGCCGTAGTCAGCACGGCAGGGTTGCTCAGTAGATTTCACTAAGCGGTTGTACTAGAAACAAATTTTCAAGTACATTTTACAAACAAAAGTGACAATACACCATAATTCTATGCTACGCATGCTCAGCCATAAAAAGTATTTAGCACATGATTAGTTTTTACCTTTAAGGTAAGCGAACCATGGCACTAAATTTTTTTGGACAGGCTGCATTTCCAAAATTCGTTGGCATTTTTATAAATTTTGTGTTTGTAAAACTGCCGCCCATCGATTAGGAGTACGGTCCCGCGTTTGCGATGTATTATGTGAGTTCTCCCGGAGAAGCATTCATGAAGATATGTGTTGCCGCCGGGTCAGGACCGGAGGCGGCAGCAAAGAAATGAAACGCTTGCTCTTTCCATGTATAGTCGCAACATGACGTATAATATCATATAACAAAATCATTATAAAAACGTCATATAATGGAAATATCAAATTCAAAAATATATTATTATTATTATTAGGAGCCTATAGTGTCCCACTGCAGGGCAAAGGCCTCCGTACCCTCTTTCCATTTTTTGCGGTCTTGTGCAATGGTGTGCCAGTTTGCATGAAATGAGTCGAGCTCATCTCGCCACCTCCTTCTAGGTCTACCGCGAGGTCGGAGCCTATTCGAAGATATCCACTCAGTGGATATTCTAGCCCAAAGTTGGTCAGGCATGCGGCAGACATGACCGGCCCAGTCCCATTTCAAAAATATAATGTAAAAAGAGGTTTGCGTCGGCAACATGGCCGCCCCCTTCTGGGGAGTGTGTGTTAGTGTCATGTTTGTGGGGTGGGCTGCCCGTCACAATTTAAAATAAAATAAATTCCTACTATCCCCGCAAGTTGATATTGCGATGGAACCTTGTCGCAATGACAGCTGCGTGACGTCATCCGTCGCAAAAAAGTACAGATAGCAAAAAAATTACAAACCGCGTTCCGTTACATAGTCCGTACATTTGTTAATAATAATTATTAAATTCAAACGTATTTATGTATTTATTTATCTTATCTAAGGATAATCTAAAAACACATTTGAGGCCTGAAACTTTGCTGTTAGACATTGACATTGATTTTAGGCTCGTATTAATAAATCGCACTCAACTCTGAGCTCGATCTTCAGCGCGAACGAGCTGTTTTGTATGAGAATGACATATCTAGTTCGCACTCAAGATCGAGCTCAGAGTTGAGTGCAATTTATTAATACGAGCCTTAGTCTAGATTCATCCTTAATTTTCTATATAGTGGTTAGAATTTATTGGATTAAGTACCAAACAAATTATCTCCTTTAGTAAAAAGTGAATAAGCTAGGGTTATGGGTTTATTTGCACTTAAACCAGGTTGTTATGTAAAAATTCTTTTATTTACATCTTCAAATCAAATCAAAATCAAAATTTTCTTTACTTTATGGAGCAGAGTAGTGGGCACTGCGAGCTTATACTTATTTCTTAGCCTATTTCTTCAATCCCACTCATATTGTCTTCCGAATCAGAACTACTTCCTGTGTCAGTTGTTTCAGATTCACTGTTTTCTGCCGTGTTTATGATAAATAACTCATCAGAAATTCTATCTTTGTTCCAATATTCCTCTTCAAGCCTTTTCACGTGGTTTATTTCTTTTCGCCAGTCATCTGGGGTTATTGATGACAACGCCTCCAACGTCAAAGATTCAATTCGACTCTCTAACTGCTCCACATTCTTTTCTGACACCCTTTGTTTGACTAGGTTCCAGATATACTCAATAGGGTTGAGGTCGCAGTTGTACGGCGGCAATCTAACGACCTCATGGCCATTGTCAGCTAATAACTTGTCAATTTTATAATTTTTCGGCGGTTTGTGTTGTTTAATTATAAGATATAGTTCTGGTTTTGTATTCTCGCTAGAAAATTCAATGTTGTGAGCTTGTAGCCACTCAACCATCACCTGTTTTCTATTATTCATATTTGGTGGCTTATTCTCTTCCTTACTATGATAAGGGGCGTTGTCCATCACAATTATGGAGTTGCGTGGTATATTGGGAAGTAATTTTTCTGTAAGCCACTTTGTAAAATTCTCCGCATTCATTTGGTCGTGATAATCCCCCGTTTTGGTGTCTGCCTTAAACATTAAAAGGGCATTGTCAACAAAGCCAGTCTCGCTTCCCGCGTGAACTATTATCCATCGGCGGCCGGGGCTGTCGTTCCGTCTCACTCCTACATCGGTTGCTGTTTGCCAACATTTTTTTACCGTGTAGTGCGCGTGTATCCACGTTTCGTCGAGATAAATAACGGGTCTTTTGTTATCACCAAGCGAGTCATTTTGTTTCATACGGCGTAGATATTTAGCCCTCCATGCTTGAATTTGGGGTCTTTCAATTAGAACCAGTCTTTTTTGGTAACATCGCTTAAATTGGTAGCCTAAATCACTTCTCATTATTTTTCTCAATGTAGTTTCACTACCAGTATAGTTAAGGTCTACTTTTGCAGCTGCTAATATTTTGCGCATTGTGGGAATTTCTTTTCTCACCGTATACATTGAATGAATTATGTTTCTCAATGCTGTAAGGGAAAATCCGTCGAAATACTCCTTCCTTCGCCTTTTTGCTTTGGTAGGCGTTCTCATTTTACTGCCACTTGCTGTTGCTGACTCATGCTCTCGTCTCAATTTCGTCACAGTATTTTTTGCAACGCCTGTGGCACAAACTACACGTTCCGTGACTTTAGTAGAATTTTGCAATATTTTCAAAATATCTTCTACTAGTTGCTTCGACATTGAAATATCTTCAGTAGTGTTCGAAGCATTTTTTAAGGCACGGTTTATATTTTGAATCACTAACTTAGAGTCTTCTTTCTCTTTTGTAAAATAATTGTCCACTTTAATAATCATTTCACGAGCACGACTGTTAATTAATTTCTTACTCATTTTAACGGGTTACAAAACTAAACAACAAAACTCAACAAAATAACAATAAAACAGGATAACAAAAACAAAAACAAAAAGCTATAACAATAGTAGTAAGTAAGGTTAGTTAGTACTCGATGCGCGTAACGTAGGCAGGCACGTATGCGCGGGCTGACCTTGCGAACGGTACTGACGGCGCGACTACGTCACTAAGATGGCCGCCAATCACAATATCAACTTGCGGGGATAGTAATCTAGTTATTCCGCTCAATAAAGCGGAATAATCGTCCTAGTCCTAAAGTTTGTAAAAGTTTTAAATAATAATATACTTGTCCTATGCTAATTCCTATCCTATCTTTGAAAATTCACAGCTACGTCAACTTTGGTCCTATCGGAGCGCGGTTTTCTGCTTCCTGGTACCCCTGCCGAACTCTATCGCTCTACTTAGCGACTCTACAAAAAAGTTTATACCTCAAATTTTCCGGGATTTTCCGGGATATTCAGGAGGGGGTCCTTAGGGACCAACAACAAAGAAAATCCGGGCGTTCTACGAATTCTGTCAGAAGTTACGGCCGAGTTTGCAAAAACAAAATGGCGATCCAAGATGGCGGCCGAAACTTTGAAGTCGATTTTCTCAGGAAGTACTTGTCGTAGAAAGTCGAGCAAGGGCTCGTTGATTTTGGCTTGGCTTCCTTTATTCGTTCGTGTGCTCAGCTTACTTTGGTAGAGCGCCGATCCGATTGGTGTTCTCTACCTAGAGTCAGTCAATCCTATAGGGCACTGTGCTGCAAAGCCAAATTTTTTTCGTTGCGCCTGGGTAGAGTTGTACGCCTTTAAACTCTACTTTTGTCCCTGCTCTATGTAGAGCAAAACTGTCTCTACAATTTTTGTAGCTCTATCTTCTACGAGCTCATTGGTGAAAACCGCGTCGAAATTGGTCTTATACTTCCGGAGAATGAATTTTTGAAAAATGAGGAAGGCGACGCTAGTCTCTTGGGGGAGCTATAATGCCAACGCGGAACCCCATAAATAAATGGCACGAGCCATTGGACACCCCGAGTGTCAAAAATGGTCCGCGAGCCTATCTCCTTCCTAGCGAACCTGCCGAATCGTGTCCCCAAGCAAGGAACTTGCAAAATGGAACGGCATTATTGCCACTAGAGTTCCTGAGTTCACATTATTAAGCGGTCGCGAGTTCGCGCGGCCCTCCGTTTCATAATAAATATTAAATAGTTACATATGAACAGATTCAGACATCCAATCAAACAAACTTTCACACAAACAGTTATAATATTAGTAAGAGCATTTCTAATAGCCCTTGGGGTCGAAGAAGAGGAACAGAATGGCAAAGGAGCGACGACCACCTCTGCACCGATGTCTAGATGGAAAGAAAAGAATAGTCAGCTTTAAATACATTTATTAATTTAAAAAAAACTATAATTTACACAAACTAATCTACTACTATCATTCCGACGATATCAGCTGATGATTCGTTAAGTTCTCTTTGTAGGCCTCAACTGTTGTTGAGAACCTATACGGTGAATTTGTCACCGTTGCGGCTTCGTCCATACCGATATCTTCCACGAGGAAGTTAACTGCACCAACGGAAAGAGGAGGATTCCTTCGTGAGTTCGTCGGTCTAGAAATTGTAAGATGTTGCGCATTTAAGATTTTCAGTCTTTCTTGTGACAAATAATTAGGTATTAATAAAAATTTGACAAACAATACCATTTGCTAATGGCAAACTACGTAATTGACTTGCCACATGTAGTCTAAATGTGTCAGAGGAGAAATCCGTTTCTCATACAAACTGGGGCCTGGATGTGCGCGGCTAGAAATTGGTCACCAATTAGAACACTTCAAAAGATTACATTTGCCCAATTTTCATAGCTGAATACAACGGCCAAATATGTTAAAATCATGCATAATTATTCATGATTGTTGCCGTATCTATATGGTGTATGCCGGTATTAGCGCCAGAGGTTAATATGAGTAGCAGATACAGTGTCGAGTATTCAAGCAAACGGTCAGCCAGAAAGGAATCGAAGTCGGAGTCAGGTATTCGAGCACAAGTCGTGAAAACAAAATCCAGAAAAACATTTAAGTAAAATGAAAAGCGAATAACATCAAGTGACAGGACTGACATTGACGTATGACGTAAAACCAAAATGCACTGACATAAATATAGACAAGATATACATAGGTCAGTGCCAAACTGGCTCCATTTCAATTGTACTGATCGTTTAATCCAGGGGTGTCCAAACTATGTAGATGGGACCCAGGGCCAATAAAAAATTCTAAATACATTGGTGGGCCGCAAAATATTTGTAAAAATAAAAAACAGTTTATAATGATTTGTTATTTTATTTAGTAGGTAGATAACCTACTGTTTTGTTAATTTGTCTTTTACAATTCTGTCAATATCAACATTAATATTAGTAGTAGCGCAGTGCATGCTTAAGTGAAGTATTTGTCAATGAAGACCTGTATTTAGACTTAATAAACTTCATTGTCGAATATGCACTTTCACAAAGGTAGGTACTGCCCATCATCGAGCCCATTTTTTGTCTGAAATTCGTCAGTTTCGGGAAACGTTCAGCGAGGAGTTGAAAAAAATCAATGCCTGTTTCTGTTCTGCTCTTGTAAAAGGGGTCTGATTGCAGATCACACAGTTACAGTTGATAATCAATGTTTACAGTCTCAACTGCGATTGTTAATGGTTGAGTGAAGAGTGCTATATCACTCTCAATTTTTTCAAAATCTGCGAAACGCCGCTCAAATTCGACGATTATTTCGTCCATGTATTTGAGGTGGTCCAAGAAATTACATTCTTCAAAATTTTTCATCTCTAAATAATGTTCTTTACAACTTGGAAAAAAAGAAAAATCATCTTGTTGTAGAGACCGCCTGAGAGTAACCTTGCGTAATCAAGACTTTCGTCGCGTTGAATGACAAGTGACAAACAAATGCCCAATGAACGATGCGCGGTACACGTATCTTGCGTTCGGGGAATTCCCCGAATTCTCGAGTGAATAGTGATGTGAGCAACGTAATCGAACATTCCCAAAACATTCGATTTTGATGCGAGAAAAATAATTTGCTTGTTAATTTTGGAAACCGGACTTTTTTTGAAGTCAGTTAAAAAGGTACTAAAGGTAAAAAGGTACGGGCCGCAATCAAACAAGCCGCATGCGGCCCGCGGGCCATGGTTTGGACAGCCCTGGTTTAATCGATCAATTGTTTGATTTTATTTTTATCTTTATTATGAAGACGTAAAAAGTAGATCATTATTAAGATATAACGAATATTACAAGTAATAAATGATTGTAGTTTTTCAAAACTTAGCAAAAAGACACTGAAACATGATGCATTTCATTTAATCTCCGCTTATCGATTTTCTCTGATCGATTATTTAATCTGTTATGTTATTAGGTGCGTTTTTGAAGACAGTTAAAAAATAAAAAATATAGTGCAATGTCGTTTATAAAGTGTGTTTGATAATGAAAAATATATAATTATGCAATTAACTTAAGTTGGCCAAAGCCTATTCCGTTGTTATTTATAGAGGTTAATTAACAAAAATATACAGTTTTTTTGGTATAAAATTTATCCATGCACAATCAGGCCCAAAATGGATGGTCTCCTTTATCTTGATGAATATTTTGAGCCAAAGTTTCTAATCTCTTTTTTTAACAGTACCAAAATAATAGTTACAGATGTATTGATTACAAGTAAAGGTATGATATAAAACATCTTTTATCAATTGAAATTATTTATTTGAATTTAAAAAATACACAAAAAACAGATGACTTTAGCAAAAAACTCAGTTGCATCCAGATTGCCCAGAAACAGTAACTGCTTCAGGTATTTGGGGACAATCTGTTCCTTAATTATTATTGTGACATTGTTGCACCTGCTTTGGTAAAAAGGCACTCACTTGGTACTGATGATGCAACAGCAATTAAATGTTGTTGGGCAACCTTATACATTATATTCCACAAATGGATTGCTTTTGAGCAACAGGTTTTTTTTTTTTTTTTTTAGGATTGGAAAAATAGAGAGACTTTATCATCCTGGTGCTTTTTCTTTTTGTGCCCATTGACTAACTCTTTGTGGTGTTTCCATAAATCATATTCAGGTTGTTCAATCGAAACGGTATCATCATCTGATTCACCCGGGATTGGGCTATTTAGTTGTTCTATAACTAAGGTTTTAAGCTTCTGTACAGCTCTTCCACATGCAGCAGGATCTTTAAAATGAAGGTTTTTAATAAACCTGGGGTCAAAAAGGGTAGCCATGGCTGCATGGTCATTGTATTCAATAAATCCATATCTTTTTTTTACCCCTCTCTTCAACACATTTTTACATTCTTGAACAGTAGTTGAGTTTGGTGTGATACTTTTAATGAATTGTGCTATGAACGGGGAACAATTCGCGCCGAAAACAAGCGAAGTCATTACATAGGTATTTACTTAATTATCGGAATCGTTCTTCCATAATTAACGAAATGCATCGCGATCTTCTTTTTTGGTTTTTATACGCAAAACCATATATTTTATGTCCCCGTCGACCCTACTTTATTTTCACGAAAACCAAGCATAATTGAACTCACAATTCACGTTAACGAATTTTCTTTTACTTTAGCCGCGGCGTCAAATACGAGTCGTAACTTTTTCTCATTCGGGTTATCGACCCCGAAGTGAGGTAGGTACCAGGTCCGCGGCGGCGCGGGCTAAAGCCCCGTATTCATGGTAAACATAAGTGTAGCAACATTTGATCAACATTGTTGATGAGCGGAGAGAATGGTGCTGTAACTTTGTTTAAATAAATACAGGTTGTCCACACACCAGTCTGCGTTGAAATGTTGCCCGAGGAAGTGATGATGATGTAGTCCCGGCTGATTTCGGCCACGGCGACTGTCTTCAGGTCCGGTCTTGTCGTTGGTGTGCTCGCATGTGGCTTATATAGCCAATTTTGTTTTTAAAAACCCTTGCACATTCAAAGCATGAAAGCACACCGTTCGTATAATTATAGCTGATAGCCGCAGGTGGTCGGGCTTTCAGCTCGTCGCGTTTGGCATCTAAATCTAGAAGCCGCCGGTTTTCATATGCTTTTTGACGCTAGATTTAACGAGCGCTCTCCACTCCGGCCGTCTGGCAGCCTGCCGCTCCCATAGCGAAGGATTAATGTCGCACTGCTTCATGTGACGCTTCAGCACATCTTTGTACCTGAGTAGTTGTCCGCCATGCTTCCGCTTGCCTTGTTAACTTTAGTAACTTTTTTAATTACGATGGGGTAGAGACTCGTAATATGGCCAACAATCCCTGGGGATCACATTTTGAATCTCTTGTAAATCTTTAAACTTTCTCTCAGTAACTGACAAAGGAGCAGAATGTAATTTTGAAAATTCAGCGTGAGCAAGGTCTATATTTTTTGGTCTTTGGGCTTTCGCGCTAACGGAGAACATCATGAAACCATAACCTTGCATTCACGAACGTGGGAATAAAAAGCGTATATTCAATTACGCTTTCAATTAATAATACGATTGATTTCAATTAATAAGCGTATAATCAAGAGCTAGGATAATTATAGATAAAAAACGGTTTGACCAATCACAGAAAAGCTTTTGATTTTACGCTTTTCATAATACGTAAAACAACAAGCTGCTCTCCGATTGGTCGCTGTGTCTGATTGTCGATATATGAGCACAGACTGTCAATTATATCATTTTAATGACATTTTGAATATTTTTCTCTGTCCATTCCGACTTCCTACTATTTTGGTCATGGCCACTGTAAAACTTTTTAAACTCTGTGGTAAACATAACCTCGTCAACAAATTTTATAGAATTAACCGCTCTAGCATCACTATTTTGGCAGTCCACAGTTTCTAGGTCCCTCATTATCGACCTAGATAAGTCATCATCATCATCCTAGCGCCTCTCCCGGTTGCATCCTCGGCCATTGCCTTGGAGCCCAGGGTACGCTACGACTATGATCCTGAATTGACGTGCCTGGTTATTACAATGGAGCGACTGTCGTCTGACCTCCGTAACCACAAGGGAAACCAGACCAGTTGGATCATAGTCGGGACCAACGGCTTAACGTGCCTTCCGAAGCACGGAATCATCATTCTTATCGGACAATCAGGTGATTCAAGCCTGCAATGTCCTAACCAAACTGGGAAAACCAACACAAAGTGAAAGTGTTCCCCGCGGGATTCGAACCCACGACCTCCGAGTTCGTAATTTTTGAGCACAGCGCTCTAACCACTACACCACGGAGGCAGTCAAGAGTTTCTCTGTCCATTCCGACTTCCTACTATTTTGGTCATGGCCACTGTAAAACTTTTTAAACTCTGTGGTAAACATAACCTCGTCAACAAATTTTATAGAATTAACCGCTCTAGCATCACTATTTTGGCAGTCCACAGTTTCTAGGTCCTTCATTATCGACCTAGATAAGTAAATTTAGCAAAGTATCACTAATAATAGTTTTCAGAATCAAGTAAACAATAGCTGCTGGGTCACAAACTACAGGAGTCAGTGTTGTAACACATTGTATTTATTGAATTGCCATCAAGACCTTGCTCTAGAACACTGTCATTGAAAAGAAGGACAACAAAGTCAATGGGATGAGGAAACAAGCACATTGAATACCATTAGAGCTGATGCTGTTAAGGATGGAGTGGGATAGTCTAAAGTATCTAATCAACATAATGTTTGTTTTATCTAAAGTAACTTAGATGTAAATTACTGGAAGTACTATTTATTTATTAACTTATTCAGGATACAAGTAAAAACATTCATTTATATCAATTCTAATTGTTATTTAATTGTGGCTCCACAACATAATTGATACAAAAATGTTATTAAATTTCCTTATAATGTTCATAATAGAAATTAAAAAGTGAAAACATAACTTTAAAATTAAAGTAATAATACTAATATCTCTGTTATTTTTCAGCTCGTCCGGGTCTTGACTCCGTAAGTGAAGCGAGGGTGTATTCTGCGGCTTCAATCAGCACATGTCTGTGCTGAGGCAAGTGATGCTGTACCAGAATCTGAAATAAAACCAATTTTATCAGGAATTATCCAATTTTTTTGTTGTGTAAATCTTGAAGACCCTTGAAAATATAGCTGTCACAGATATAATTTTTGTTCAATGTTAATGCATAACATGTATAAAAATAAAGTTATTTATTTTAAAACAGATATTTTATTTCCCTGTATACTTAGGTACTAATCATCATCATCATCTGAGCGCTTCTCCCAGGTCAGGCATCCTCGGCCATTGCCTTGAAGCCCAGGGAACGCTTTTTTATTATTTATTAATCTTTTACAAAAATCTGTGTACATCAGTGTTCCACAAAACTGTTCAATCTGCTTTGACTATGATCCTTAATGGTCAAGCCTGGTTATTAGTAAGTAAGTCTGTAAGTCTGTACTGCAAGTACTCACTAATATTGGGTAATTACATTAGATACATTACTATTTGGGTCTTGATGAACACTGAACGCACTTTAATTGTTTTCAAAATGTATGATATAGATAGGGCAAATACATAAATAGGCAGCATTGTATAAATACCTTAGTCTGGGCATTAAATATACTTCTTCTGTGCGCCGATATCTATCCCCAAACGCCTTGTCGGGAAGGTCCAATGCATCACACAATTCATCACATTCACATCAACATTTTCAGTGTATTTCGCTACCTACGCATGTCCAATGCATGTGTAAGCTCTATGTAGTCCATAATTAATTCAAAACGAGCCACTTAACACTGATATGGAAAAGAATGTGCAAAAGCGATACAGAAAAATCACCTTCTAGACTTAATATGTCTGTATTGCGTTTTATGACATAATGCGAACATATTAAAGATACTGAAGCGACATCGTTGCGATCAGGCGCGGATCTAGCCCTCAAAAAAGGTTGTGGGCACAGCCACCAAAAATTAGCAAAGTGAGAGTTGGATTGGAGTACGAACTCACTCATGAACAATCATGGACTTACCTATGTTTTGAACAATTTTTTAATTTGATATTTTTCACATCATCAAATGATAACATTGATTACAAACTAAATTACACACCATTTTACATTAAATAACGAACAAAAATTAGCAAAACTGCTTCACACGAGTGAAGATTTATGTTTATTACCTTATTCTACTTACAATCAGTAAAAATGTAGTACCTATTCTAACGGTGGAAAAAAAATATTAAATTTCAAATTTTACTGTAGTATAATTAAATGACACAACTTCCAACTATTTATATTAACTATTTACTTATAAGTGCGAAAATTTAGATGTAAATAAATTTTTAATAAATAAAAAGAAAAATATTGGACTAACACACCAATTGCCTAGCCCCAAACTAAGCACGAAGCTTGTACTATGGATGCTAGGGAACGGATAGACATACTTAAATACATTTATAAACATCCATGACTCGAGTACAAATGCCGATGTTCATCACACAAACATTTGCCCCTAGCGGGATTCGAACACGCGACCTTTGGTTTTGTAGCCAGGGTCTCTCTCTAGCCACTCGACCAACAGGCCTGTCAAAACTCAATCACGCCTAAACCGTTGAGGCTACAATTTATCCTCGAATTCTAACGGGAACGGGATATAGGCGGGCGGAGCCGCGGGCAATAGCTAGTACTTTATATTATATAAATGCTTAAATTACAAATTCAAGCTGACGCTTCTTTTTAGCAAAAACATTAATTATTTTGTCGACATCCAGGTGCACATCTTCTTCTTCTTCTTCGTCCTAGCGTTTTCCCAGCCTAGTGCCGGGGTCCGCTTTCCTGCTTAACCTCCTCCACTTTGCCCGGTCTTCTGCATCCTCGGGAGTAAGGTCGTTCTCTACCATGTCGGCCTTCACGACATCCAGCCAGCGCTTCTTGGGCCTACCGCGTGATCTTGGACCTTGGACAGTTAAGTCAAGGCATCTATTCCCGACGTAGTCAGACGGCCTGCGGCTGATGTGACCATACCATCGGAGACGACTTTCCTGAAGCTTATCCGCTACGTCACGGACACCGAGACTGCCACGGATGTGCTCGTTACGGATACGATCAAATCGCGTAACGCCACACATCCATCGCAACATCTTCATCTCCGCGACGTGAAGCTGCTGGACATGTCGCCCAAGGACAGGCCAGGTCTCGCTGCCGTATAGTAGGACTGGTCGGATGATGCTCTTGTACACAAGGCCCTTTAACCCTTAATTTGGCAAAGTTAAAAATTTTGTAAAAACGATTTTATTTTATCAAAAGTGTATTGATATGGTACAAGGCTATTGGGGAAAAATAAAAATAAAAATCTGCTATGTATAGTTTTCCTGAAAACTTATGTATGTCACAGTATACACTGCCAACTTCTCAATACTTTATGTTGTAAAATTGTTGTATGCTGCGATATACATTGCCAATTACTGCATATATGACTCAATATGAAATAAAAAAGACAAGTAATGTAAATTATTATAGTTTATTACCAGAAAACACAAATTACGATCGTACATGATATTGCAGTTGACAATTTCGGGAATTTTTGCCAGTAACGAAGCAAAGGCGCACTTGGCACTTCATGCATTTCACAACCGTCAGTTTCGAACACAGCCGACAACGTCCTTGAGTGGTCATTGTCATGAAATGACCAACATTATCATATCGTGACGCTTCGACTGGACTAGGCTGTGGTACTCCTTTTTTAGTGCGTTTCATGGCATTGTCAGCACGTTGGCATTTTCGTAGACCCTCAAACAACTCAAATCGAAAGTCTTTTAATGTTATTGACTTGGAGTTCGATTGCTTCCTATGAAGGAGCCAAGCGTTATTGATGCATATATCTAGGAGTTGGGCAAATATGCCAATGTACCATCTCCTGGTTTTGAACGGAGTTCCATATAGTGAGATGAGCATATCGGCTAAGTCAACACCTCCCATGTGCTTGTTATACTCCTTGACAATTTGTGGGCATGGTACGTCGACTTTGGTTTTCGTTTCCTTGCAATACCTCTTTATCTTATCCACTGGCTCTACACCGACATAGGAACTAATTAAAGTCACCGCCTTATTGTCATTCCATCGCACCGCGGCCAAACGGTTTTTATTGCAAATGACCTGAACATGACTACCCCGGGGCTTCTTTTTCATTATTTTTTCTGATGGCAAAACTTCTTCTGCACCTCTCAACCTATTATTTCTAATGGTTCCTAATCCAAACACCCCATAGTCTTCTCTGAGTATGTACAACAATTCTGGACAGGTAAAAAAATTATCACAAAAAACGAAAGCCGGCTTAGATTTGATGCTTTGACACAAAGCTATGACAACCTGCGCTCCAAACCCAATAGAAGCTTCCTTATCTTCGAAATTGTGAAATCGGAACGTGTCCTCTCCTCCATATAATACAAAATCATATATCATGCCTGATACTCCAGCTCGGACGTAATTTTTGAAGCCCCACTTATTGGGCTTGTCTTTCATGTATTGACGACGTTTGCCGGCTTTCGATCCTTTGTACGGGATCATCATCTCATCAATACTGAATCGTCTTTCAGTTTCCTGAGCTAAACAATTATCTCTTACCTTTTGTAATAATGGTCTAATTTTATAATACCTGTCAGAATCTTGTATGTTGTTGTCAACGAAATGCAAATAGCGACGTATTTGTTGATATCGCTTTAGGGGCATCAAATCGGCTACCAGGCTGTATCTATATCGTGAACTCCAATAGTCAAGGTACGATGGCATGCTCACAATTCCCATGATAATATGAATTGCTAAAAAATCTCGCAGTTCATCTTCAGTCAAACAAAGAGGACGCCCTGTTTCTGATATGGCATAGGCGTTTGATTGTTCAACTATATCTGTTAAAATATCAGGGGAAAAAAACTTGAAAAAACACTCTAATGGAGTTAGCATTTGAACGTTGGATTGAAGATTGGATTCCTCTTCTACAGAAGCCGTATGCCGAAACACAGCTTTTTTCCAGCGATAACTGAGAGTGAACTTTTCAATACGTCTCGGCCGTTTAGCAACATGAAGTGTGGGACGTTGTGATCTTGTCTTTCTGGAAGAACGTGATAAGGGGACATTCAACGTCATGCGCGGTGTTAGCAAACCAGAGGGTGCTTGGGGTGCAGGAGGTGTAGCAAGTGCAGGTGTTGCAGGAGTGGCAGGTGTTGCGGGGAATGATGGAATATCACTCAATACTGGTACTTTACTACAGTTTGGTTCTAGAGATGGGCTCGAATAAACACTTTGAAAAACTGGTGTTAGGCGAACATCTTCTGTGATTGTGTCTTGGTCATCATCTAGAAGGTTCAGTCTTTCTAACGAGCTGTCAATTGAGGGTGCGGAGGAACTCGACTTATAAAGCGGAGAGTGCACAACTATCTCATCCTCGATATCTGAACGCTCACTATCGTCAGAAGGTGCATTATGAGCGGGGACAAGCGCTAAAATTCTACCACCACGAGTTTCAAGCTTTGTCTGCAGACAAAGAAAAGAAAAATGCTCAAACATAAACCAAAAGCAATCAAACCCCTAGTTTGGCAATGTATGCCATGACATACATATAAAATGGAGGGTCTTTTATTAAGAACTTGGCAATGTATGTCACAGCATACATCATGTTAGTAGCTGAAATAAAACGGTTTAGGCGCGTAAAATCATCAAACTTATTATCTTAATTATTTTATCATTCTGTCAAGCATGCAAATTAGTTGTGACACTCGTCCCAAATCCCGAAATAAAATTTAAAATCAAATAAATACCTTTGACAAGACAGAGGTCTGCCGCCGGGTCGCCATTTTTCACGACTAATGTCAAAACTGGTGTTGTCAGGCCTCTGTTTTAACTTTCTTCTAATAAATAGATAGTGTTGCAAATTCATAAAAAAAAAATGCTCGATATTTTTTTTATTTTCTTAACGAAATATTTACTCAAAGTTTATGTATGCTGGGACAAACATTACCAAATTAAGGGTTAATTTCACCGGTATCCTGGGGTCGCACAGGACGCCGGTTACTTCTCGCCATTTGGCCCACGCTGCGCTTATTCGGGCTTGGATGTCGTGGTCGAGTTCACCAGACTTGTGCAGAACGGACCCAAGGTATTTGAATTTATCCGTTGTCGCAACGGATTCGTCACCTACCTTTATTGGGTCCGAGTCCGTGCTGCCACACGCCATGTACTCGGTCTTCGCAACATTTAGCTTCAGACCACCGTTCTCTAGCGCGTCCTTCCATTGGTTCACCTTATGCTCCAGTTTTCGTTTATCCTCATCTCATCCCAGGTGCACATCTTTATGAATATTTAAGAGAGCAAGCCCCTATAATCTTTCTTGTCCCATTGAGGCGCGCAACCAAGATTTGATTCTACGAAGCGTTGAAAATGATCTTTCCGCGGTAGCTACGCTGACTAAGGTAGTGTAGCCAAAATTTGTAGATATTTTTTAATGTTTGGGTACAAATCTTGGTCGCACGCCTCAATAAGATAAGCTATCGTCTCTGGTATGACCAAATTATTTTGAGATTCCCTTGTCCATTTGGTCATCCAGAGTCGGTATTTTATGCCGTTTTGCAGAGGCGTTGGCAAAGGCTACGATTCTTCTCATGGTCCCAGTTGTGTTTCTACACGAAGCGACGTTAGTAATAAATCCATTTATATTTTTCTATTCCGCCGCTGCCTGTAGTTTTCTTTGTCGACAACTTTTTTTTCTCTCGAGTAAACTGAGTACGCAGTACATGTGTTTTAGTTTCCACGTCTTTTTTGGGTACATTAAGGGCTTAAGAAATTTCTTCAAATGCATCGTTCTTTTTGTTTCTATCTTTGTATTCTTTTATAGAAGAATCCCATAATAATGGTTTAGATTGAAATAATTATATTAATTGCATTATTTTATCATCGCTCCACACAACTGGCATGTTTATAAACTGTTGTAAACAATGAATGTTATTTTGGAAAGGTTAAATAAAGAGAGCATTCAGATTCAGAGCTCATCTGTAGATGTATCGACGGTATCTGATCTCTATGGATCTCTAGTAGAGTTTATAATAGCAGAACGAGAAAACTTTGACTATTTCGAAGAAAAAGCAATGGAGATGAGCACACTTAAGGAATATCAAGGTAAAATAAGAAGACAACCTAAAAGAAAAAAGATTACGGATGAAACAACGAATGAAGAACCTGAAATACCCACCAGGTCTAGTCTAGATTCAGATTGAATACCTTTTTGGTCATCCTTGATAGACTGGGACTGAAATACAGAGAAGGCATAAAGGCATAATGCTTACTTAAACTTTAAAGACAATTTTTCATTTTTAACAAAAATGACTGAACTTTCAACACAAACAGTGACAGAAAAAGCTCAGTCTCTCTTAAAATATTATACCAATGATTTAAAGGACGATTTGATTCAAGAATGTGTACATTTTCAAAGTCACATTTCCTCTGATAAAACTGCTGTGTGCAGTGAAGCCTGAATCAAACTCACTACTCAGTCTCTCAATTTTTTTCAGGCATCAAAGTCTGTCTAATGTATACCCTAACTTGGATATAGCTCTCCGCAATATCCAAGACCTGGCAAGCGTTAGCCGTGCACATCATAAACACCCAGCCTAGTCAAACTATAAAAAAAAATGGAAAACATCTTCTACCTGTAACCTTAAAAAATAAAATTCAAAGGATGTAGTTTACCATTTGTAAACCATGAAAATAAAAATGCCAGGCGGTTTTAATATTCACAACTATGTGACAAGCGAATTTTAAGGAGCGCAGTTGATGAGGTTGTTGAGACGTAACTGTGACGCCTGCTGGAAAGACAATAGCAATTTTTCACAGAAAACGGTGCCTGCGAGCAATTATAATCAAAGGACATGGTCAATTCCTGCCTAGTGATGGCCACGAATGGCACAAAAGCACAAAGTATAATAAATTAAAATAATAATTTTCATATATTTTAGAATCCTGTAAAACTTTTCAGTAGTTAAAAGAAAATAATTAGTAATTTAACTTCCGCTTTACACGGTTTTTGAAAAAATGCGTTCCTTTCAACGTAAATACGGTGTCGACGATAGGGAGAGAGTGGACTGTATAATTAAAAGAAGTAGTATGAAATAACAAAGAAATATAATAATAAAATAACAAACCAAACTAGAACGTACTTACAGCTAGGAAGGCGAGAGAAGAAGAGACAGATGTCAAAGAGTGACATAAAGTATTAACTTCTTTAATGGCTTCCTAGCCAGCCTGTAGTCGACATACTCCCGCCCGTAAGGCGCAGCCTTACATATAAAAACAGACTACAGGCTGACTAGGCTCTATACAAAACAACAGCCTTGAAAGGAAGTAAGAAATGGAGATATAGAAAGTATACACATTCATAAAAAAACAACATAAACAGCCCTAGGCCAAAAGGGCGAAATAAAATATAAAATAAAAACATTCAATTAACAAATACAATTCCTGACCAGAGTTGGTCGCCTAAGTGTAGTAGCAGCAGGGGCGACCTCCGCCACCCGCCCCGTGCCATCTCTTCCAGGAAACACAGCGGCGCTTCTTCCTCAGTCTTCGCTTCCAAACAAGAATCGCTTGTGCAACGATGATCATGACGGCAGCCAGGTCAGCCAGGTCCTCCCGAGGGCAATTGGTACGCTTCGTGGAGGGGTCTGGTGAATCGCCGGTCGGAGACGGCACTGGCTCTGCTCTCACTATGTAGCATTTCATGCACGACGACGTTAGGCTGGGGACGATCGATGACAGCCGGAGTAAATGAAAACTTCGTCTCCGCTCAATGACCACGGTGCCGGTGTCATTGACATCGATGTGAATATAAGCGGCCCACACTTGGTACCAAGATGTAACCAACAATCTGATCTGGTAGCAGCTTCGCCCATTCAAAATCTCACGGGCCTTCGTACCCCGGGGGCTTAGTAAAAGCAACGGAGCCCTGGGGCTCCTCCAATGGCAGAGGATTTTTAGTTGACGACTTGGCGTGTGAGCGTGTGATCATGATTATGGAATGGCGTGAAAATAGAATGAAATAATATAAATTTAATACAGAAAAATAATTGACAGCGAAAAAATTTGACAGCTAAATTTTACGGGCGGAAAATGAAAAAAAGGATAGGTGAAAGGCCAAATTACGGCTAAAGGACCATATGTCGACGATAGGGAGAGAGTGGACTGTATAATTAAAAGAAGTAGTATGAAATAACAAAGAAATATAATAATAAAATAACAAACCAAACCAGAACGTACTTACAGCTAGGAAGGCGAGAGAAGAAGAGACAGATGTCAAAGAGTGACATAAAGTATTAACTTCTTTAATGGCTTCCTAGCCAGCCTGTAGTCGACATACGGATAGTCTGCTCTTGTCCTCAATAGACAAAATATAATATTGTATGAAAAACAGTAACATAAAATAAAATATTATAACTTTAACCATAGCAAATACTTGAAATTGTATTTTAAACGTTTTATTTATGACAAACAACTTATTTTAAACAAAGAATTTTATTATTTTTCCCATAATCAATATTAGTTTTAGCAGAACGGAATGAATAAATCATTGACATTATATCAGTTACTGTCAAATATTTCAATTCCGTTGTCATGGAAATAACATACACTGCGTGACAGAGTAAGAAGAGTAAGAATTGCAAAGATTTTTGATTTTTCCAAGATCTTTGAAGAATTGGCATGATTACGGTAAGACAAACAGAGACAATACATTTTTCACGGTACGCTGTTGAGTAACCTTATTAACCAACGTACGTCATGTCATCAATCAAAACAATGCTTCAGTAAGGGATTGAAATGTTTTTTGCAATCTTTGTGTGTCTGCATAATTATAACCTCAAATTTTGGACTTTAGTTGTTAATGTTATTGAATGTCACGAGTCTAATGCAATAAGAACCCTCAATCCCATAGGATCCACTATTCGATCCACCAGTGGATCGAATGGCACGCCGGAGTTCACTATGATCCACCAACGGTCTCGGTGGATCCTATGATACTTGGATCTTCTCATATGCTCCACCAGTGGATCGAATATAGTTCTGGGAGTTTCATGAGATCCACCACTGATGTCAGTGGATCCTGTGATATAATTTATCACATTTACACTACGCTTCCATGTCGCCGCTCTCATGGGATCCCCAGATAATTTAGTTTAGTTATTTTCTCAACATAGTTGTTTTTTACACATTCAGTTGTTTCCTCGACATTCACTTGTTTTCCTTGATATTCACTTGTTTTTCTTGATATTCAATTGTTTTTAAATGGTGTTCATTTGTACTAACATGTCATCACAGTTGACCTACATACAATTGAATTGAAAAACAAGTGAATATCAAGAAAAACAATTGAATATCAAGAAAAACAAGTGAATATAACGAAAAACAAGTGAATATCAAGAAAAACAATTGAATATCATGAAAAACAAGTGAATATCAAGAAAAACAATTGAATATCATGAAAAACAAGTGAATATCAAGAAAAACAATTGAATATCAAGGAAAACAAGTAAATGTCGAGGAAACAACTGAATGTGTAAAAAACAACTGAATGTCGAGAAAATAACTAAACTAAATTATCTGGGGATCTCATGAGAGCGGCGACATGGAAGCGTAATGTAAATGTGATAATTTATATCACAGGATCCACTGAAATCAGTGGTGGATCTCATGAAACTCACAGAACTATATTCGATCCACTGGTGGAGCATATGAGAAGATCCAAGTATCATAGGATCCACTGAGACCGTTGGTGGATCATAGTGAACTCCGGAGTGCCATTCGATCCACTGGTGGATCGAAATAGTGGATCCTATGGGATTGAGGGAATAAGAAATGTTTGTGGGAAATGACTCTGGTATCTAGGCAAACGTTCCATAGAATATTGGCCATGTCTTTTTGATAACTTACTTACTCCGATGGCTCAGCGACCCAAAATGTGTCTTGGCCTCCGATACAAGAAATTTTGATAATATTGGATATGATTGCCATGTCTTTAAAGCATAAAAAATTGCATTTTTTTAAATAACTCAAAGAGGGGTTATGTTAATTTGTAATAGAAAATTACATTTAAAAAAGTAAATACCACTACATGAAGCGCGTTTTGAATCAGATTCTTCTTGATGACTTTTATCGAAAACATGACTGGTTTCTGTTTCTAATGATTGTAAAGAACTTGTGGAAGTGGATGGTAGAGCCTTAAAATATTTACTTATTTTAGTCTCATTTTTATTTCGTTCTTCTTCTTGTTTTCTTTTTCTTATCAGATTCTGATACCCAGATAATTTCTTCTTTTTATCATCACTCATCGTAAAAACACGTTAAAATGATCAGTTACACACAAACTATTTAATAGAAAAATTCAATGCGCACCTTACACACACTTCGATTGTTTTGTTTTCGCAAACATCCCCGTGCCCCCACCCCGCTTGCGTCGCACTCATCGCAGCGTTTAATATTTCACTTCGCGGCGCGGGCGGCGGCTCGCGGCGCCTAAGTTCAAAATAAGTAGTAATTTATCTGTGTGTGGTTCAAAAGAAGTAAAGAACTGCCGCCGTTTTAACGTTAAACTTGTTAGTTATGTAAACTAAAACCTTGAGCGTAAAATAAAACCAAAAACGTGGATATTAATAAAATATATAAATATTCAGAGACTTGTTCAATAAGCGTAATACCTACCTGTTATATTTTGTTGTTTACAATGCCTATGTTGCGCCTTTTGCACCTTCTTATACTTATCGATACTCCACTACTGTCTCCATTTCAGATCGGCCTGGTAGGAATTCAAAATTCTAGGGGATTTGCAAATAAAACTGGGAGCTTGATACAATTACGTGTTATAAATAATAAATAAATGCCTTGGACCAACACACCAATTGCCTAGCCCCAAACTAAGCTCGATGCTTGTACTATGGGAGCTAGGGAACGGATAGACATACTTAAATACTTTTATAAACATCCATGACTCGAGTACAAATGCCGATGTTCATAACACAAACATTTGCCCCTAGCGGGATTCGAACCCGCGACCCTTGGTTTTGTAGCCAGGGTCTCTGGTCACTCGACCAACGGGCCTGTCGAAATCGGCCTTATCGATTTATTCTTCAATTCAAAAGTTCTGTTTTGCCACTAGGTAGCGCCAGTGTTGCTTGACGGGACAGCGCCATCTATCACACATGGCATACACTAGAATGCCGCTGTAGGATAGATGGCGCTATCCTAAGTTATTGGTAAAATTAAACATATTTACGCTAGATGGCGTGGTTAGGCATTTCTGTCCATGACAACTACAAAATACACAATAATGGTAAAAAAAATAATTTAGGTGGCCGCATGCCTGTTTGCCACCTTAGTAGTATAAAATAAAGGCAGTGGCGGCGGCGCGGCGCCCCTATTGTTCTGGCGCCTGTGCGCCGCGCACTTCGCACACAGGGGCGGCGCGGCCCTGAGTATAAAGCAAAGTCAGAACTTAACAAAATGATGGTGCACGAAAAGTTTTATCCATACAAGATGTCGCCGACTGACAGCATTGCTAAACACATAGCTAACGTAAATAATTTGGCAAAACAGTAGATAGTAAGTGGTGAAGAAATAAGTAACACAGCTATTATGACTTAATACTAAGCACTTTACCTGCAAAATATAGATCACTACGTCAAGCATAGAACCAAAGTCACAAACATTCACCATCTTACTGCAAAATTATAAGACGAGGAAGCTAGCCTGTCAAATAAAAAAGAAGCTGGGAGTGCCTTAGTAGCTACAAAGCATTCAACAAAACAGTATAAATATCAGAATCCACAAAACATGCATCATAGTACAAAGTCGGATTTTTACCAAAGGCAGGGACGTGTAAAAATTATCGATGAATACAATATGATTGTCCATCCTTGTTGTAGCTCTCGCCCAAAACGTATAACGACGTCATTTGTTATTCCTAGATCTGGTTCATCGGCTGGTTTGTCTTTTTTTTTCTTCTTGTCCAGAATAGACCTCAAATCTGTAACTATATCCCATAAGATTACAGAGAACAAAAAGCTTATAGCCCCATTTGTGAGGCTTATTTAGTAAATATTGCTTCAGGAAATGTGCAATTTTAGTGGAACACATCTACTCTGTTTAGAAAGTCGTTGGTAGACCAACAACTGATGAAAATGTCGTATTTAGCTGATCCATCACAGGCCGAATCTAATGGAGGCGATCGTGATCGGAATGGTCTCGCGGAAGATGTTTATTACTATCGTTGAAATGTAAGTAACTCCGAATCATCTCAAAAACCATTTACAAGCATCGCGCTGTTTACAGGATCGTACCCAAACTTGGAATGCCAGTATGAGCGTACACTAGGGAATTGCTCCCACTGACATAAATAAAAGAAATCCTATGATTTTTTTTTAAGTTCCAAACAGTTGATATTGATTATGGATAATCATGAATCTCATTTGTCCATCAAAGCCTTAAATTTGGCCACAGCTGCAGGCGTTAATATACTGACATTGGCCCCGCACACTTCAGGGAAGCTGCAACCTTTAGATGTGGGTATATTTGGCCCTTTCAAGACTTATTACAATGCAGCCATAGATTCCTGGCTATTACGAAAACCAGGCAGACTCGTTTCTATTTATGAAGTTCGGGAGCTTGTTGGAGTTGCGTTTTTAAAGGCAATGACACCCACCAACATAATAATTTTTCCATTTGATCGGAACGTATTCGTTGAAGAAGACTTTATGCCTAGCCTTGTGACAAATCGGCCATGTTCAGCTCAAGAACAGAGATCAGAGGTCGAATTCACTTAGCGCAAATGTCATAATCTCACGGCTGTGTCAACGTTGACAGTACTAAATTATTACTAAATTACTACTGTCAACGTTGACTGACACAGCCGTGAGATTAGGACATTTGCGCTTAGTGAATCGCACCTCAGATTTGCCTAGGACTTCTCAACAATTAGACTATTAGACTTGGGCCGAACTCATGTCCGATCCATTGATTCCGATATCACTGTTTGTGAATATCTTCACGAGGGGGTTCTGGTAAAAAATAAAAAACCGATATGACAGAAATGTTTTATTCATGAACACACAAATTATTGTCCTTGGAAAAGCACTTACTTATTATGTATATTTCTGACTCTTGACTTAGGTTCAAAAGTTTGCTTAGTACCGTGGTGAATGCGAATATCAAAGAAATGCATTTCAATTGATTTAATAAGGAGAGTTCTGTGATTCCCTATAAAGGGCTGACTGTCGAAATGATCATTGACAAATATATAAATTTTGGTACGTGTGCATTCCTTGAAACAAGATAATACAAGTTTTGGCATCGAATTTGTGTCATTATAAAATGAAATACCTTTATGTGAACGAGCTCGGAATATCTTTACGGCCATATCACAGACTTTATTTAAATCAGTTGAAGGATAGATAATGCCTCCTCTGTCTCTCTTTGCAATGATTCCATAATATTTGTCTGGGATCAAAACCAAAAGACAATTCTCACATTTTATTACTTTTCTCCATTTTCTTGCAATAAAACCAGCAATATATGTTTTTAGAATATAGAGTAAGCCTAGAAGGATCAGTTAAATAATCATGATCTATGTAAATTACAGGATCACAGTCTATAAATTCATCCGTGTCAGTGTGAGGTTCAGAAGACAGTTTGGAATACATATTATTATTTTTTTCAAAGCGGATTTCGCAAAATTTTAAAATTTTAATTTCTTCTAGTAGAATACAATTTCCACATGTAATATTTTTAATTTTACCGTGGACAACTAGGCGTTTGTAAGCGCTTTCAAATTGAATGGCGGTTGGATTATTATTAAACCCACCTCTAGCGCGAACAGAACTAAAAAAAGGATTCCAAATGATCCTGGCTTAATTTGTATACGGGCAAGAATTTCAATGCTCCAGGAAGTATATACTGATTATATGTTTTTTTAACACTTATGATGCAAATTAGAAACCCACAAAATCCTACTTTTCTATTTGATATTAAAATGTTTTGGTTGTCTATAAGCCCAGTTAAATAGGTTTCCATCTGGTTAAGAAAAATGTCTACTTATATAATGTTGTTTTATAAATTGTTATTTTTAAACCATATGTGTTAAAATTCCGGCTATTTAAAACATCAAATAAATATTTATATTTTTAATAAATTCTACGGTAGCCTCCGATCCAGCAAATTCAGACAAACACAGTTCTTTATTGCAAAATTCAATAGCTTCTGCCTGAATGAATGCTGAAAGTTTGCGTTGCAAGCTTTACCTTCATTATGTATTTGCTTAGAAAAATACATATAGAATAAAAAGTGATGAAATACTTAAAAACATCGAATACTTTACGACTGAAAAGACAATCCATCAATCTTTATCAAACTATCACTTTTACAGCTTATTACACTGCACCTTACCATTTTGCACAGTTGCACAAATGTAATATAGTAAATTAAGCACGAAAAGATACATATATTGTTTTAAATCTGGATGTAATTGTTATAAAACAATTTTACGTGAATCTACAACTGTCACAAACGTCAAACTTGTTGTGCACAATCATGTGCTTAGCCGGCACGTGATAAAGGACAGAAATATTGTTGCTCCATCTCTTTTCTTTGCTGGTGACGATTATATATTCGTCTTTGTCTTGTGCGAAAACAAAGGAAGATATCCAGCAGTCTATAGAAATGCTCTGTCTAGGGCGTTCACGGGAAGCTTGATAGGATGGAAGCCTAAAGATATTTTCTGAAGCGAGGATAACTTTCAAATTACGATATTGCCATTTTGAAAAATTTAATGATGTTACTAGTGCTAACGTTTTATCTTCAGGGAGGCACGGTTTTTCAGTTTTTTTAGTAAACAAAACTCGACATTACGTACAAAGTCGCTAAATCCATATGTTCGTACATACTAAAGTGTGTTTTAATTCAAGGGACTTAGACTTCACGTCACTATAGACAAATGTTCGGTACAACCAAGGTCATTGTCGACTACAGGCTGGCTAGGAAGCCATTAAATAAGTATATACATTGTCACTCTTTGACATCTGTCTCTTTTTCTCTCGCCTTCCTAGCGATAAGATCATTGTGGTTTGGTTTGTTATTTTATTATTATGTATATTTCTATTATATTCCATCATATTTCTTTCATTATACAGTCTACTCTCTCCCTATCGTCGACATATGGTCCTTTAGCCGTAATTTGGCCCGTCACCTATCTTTTTTTCATTTTTCCGTTCGTAAAAGACAATGCCGATTTTGTTAGGGGAGTTGGCGTCTTTTTTTTTTCGAGCGTCCACCAACCAAACTTGGTAGTCTATATTCTTGAGGGCATTACAAACGATATTTGCTATGGCAGTATAGCTGTAAACTCAGTCCGAACTGAGTAAATCAGGTTTGAACTTTTTTTCGCTTCATACATTTTTCTATGGGAAATTGAATTTTTTTGTTTCTTGCGTCCATCAACGAAACGTGAAAATATATATTCTTGAGGTCATCACAAACAATATTTGCTACGGCAGTATAGCTGTAAACTCAGTCCGAACTGAGTAAATCAGGTTTGAACTTTTTTTCGCTTCATACATTTTTCTATGGGAAATTGAATTTTTTTGTTTCTTGCGTCCATCAACGAAACGTGAAAATATATATTCTTGAGGTCATCACAAACAATATTTGCTACGGCAGTATAGCTGTAAACTCAGTCCGAACTGAGTAAATCAGGTTTGAACTTTTTTTCTCTTCATACATTTTTCTATGGGAAATTGAATTTTTTTGTTTCTTGCGTCCATCGACGAAACGTAAAAATATATATTCTTGAGGTCATCACAAACAATATTTGCTATGGCAGTAAAGCTGTAAACTCAGTCCGAACTGAGTGGGACAGCCAAAAAAATTCAATTTCATACATTTTTCTATGGAAAATAGATTTCATCGACGAAACGTGAAAATATATATTCTTGAGGTCATCACAAACAACATTTGCTATGGCAGTGAAGCTGTAAACTCAGTCCGAACTGAGTAAATCAGGTTTGAACTTTTTCACTCTAGGCGTTCGCTCCTGCATTTTTGTATGGGAAATTGCAATTTTTTTTTCTCGCGTCCATCGAGCAGACATGTAAACATATATTCTTGAGGTCATCACAAATCATATTTGCTATGACAGTATAGCTGTTAACTCAGTCCGAACTGAGTCAGACAGCCTAGAACGATTTCACTCCAGGCGATCATTCCTGCATTTTTGTATGGGAAGTGCAACTTCTTTTTTTCTCACCAAACATGTAAATAATTTACATGAAAAATATATATTCTTGAGGTCATCACAAACGATATTTGCTATGGCAGTTTAGCTGTAACTCAGTCCGAACTGACACTCAGATGACAGGCCAGAACTATTAAAATGGCTAAAGTAAGGTAAAGAATTGAGACCAGATAATATTTTCATGTGTTTATTTACAGAAATAAAAAGATATGTTAGGTGATACCGCGTTCATGGAATTAATTATTACATAAAACAGTTGAGAAATGATACAGATAAGGAACTTTTGAGTAGCATTATTACTCAGTTAAAAATATTGTCACCGTTGTTCCTCATTACTTGACTCCACGGCTTCTTCTTCTAGATCTTGTCGAATTATAATGCTTTCCAAAAAAAGAGCAGGAGGACTTATGCTGTCCGGATGCCTACCCCATCCTAAATACCATATTATTGCCATTATATGGGAACAAGTCCCCAGTGTTCTTTTCCCAACAATGCAGCTACAATAATTTGATTTGATGGCTTGTATTCCTCGCCGATTTCTTTCAACTAAAATATAGCAGAAGTATTTTTTAGCATGCCGGTGTCGGGACTGTATTCTGCCCCTGAATAGCAATGGACTAGAAACCATGATGTTATAATGCTCCAGATCTCTTGTGTTCATTTCCCTGCACACTTCTATTTTATAGTATCCATTTTCTTTTATATGTTCCCCATATTAGCTTCTAGCCTGCTTTAATTGGTATGTACCAAGAGCGTATACGATTAGCTCGTCCATGGATAATACAGGAATATTTGGGATGGGGAAGGCACTAGGAAAGCATAAGTCCTCCTGCTCTTTTTTGGAAAGCATTATAATTCGGCTAAATGAAGAAGAAGAAGCCGTGGAGCCAAGTGATGCTGAACAACGTTGATATTTTTTTAATAATGGTTTTCAATAGTTCCTTGTCATCATTTTTGTACTGTTTAATGTAATGATTAATGATATTATGAACGCGGTATAACCTCAGATTTTTTTAGTTATGTCAATAAACACATCAAAATATCAACTGGCCTCAATTCCTTACCTTACTGTACATTTAAATAGTTCTAGCCAGTCTCACTCAGTTTGGACTGAGTATACGCCTATACTGCCATAGCAAATATCGTTTGTGATGACCTCAAGAATATATATTTTCATGTTTGGTCGAAAAAAAAGTTGCAATTTCCCATAAAAAAATGCAGGAGCGAACGCCTAGAGTGAAAAAGTTCAAACCTGATTTACTCAGTTCGGACTGAGTTTACAGCTTCACTGCCATAGCAAATGTTGTTTGTGATGACCTCAAGAATATATATTTTCACGTTTCGTCGATGAAATCTATTTTCCATAGAAAAATGTATGAAATTGATTTTTTTTGGCTGTCTCACTCAGTTCGGACTGAGTTTACAGCTTTACTGCCATAGCAAATATTGTTTTTGATGACCTCAAGAATATATATTTTTACGTTTCATCGATGGACGAAAGAAATATAAATATAGAAATATGGATCTACAACAACTACCTGTCATCGCGCTTGTCTTGGCCTTTCCTCGTGTACGACTTCGGAAAAACCCTTTTGTCGCGACTAGATGCCGTTGTTGTGAAATCGTTGAAGTCTTGGACTGGATTAGCTCACTCGGCAGACCCCTCTACACTATTTAGGGGCAAAAATAGTTTTGGGATGAACCTAAACAAGCCATCGGAGCTATACAAACATCTTAGAGTCACCAAGATGCACATTCTGGGTAAATCGAAAGACAACGCAGTGGCAACACTCCCAAAAGATAAGAATATGAGTGAGTTAGAGTCTAGGCTACGGTTCCATAAGCAGTTTATGGTGGGAGCGCAAACAAACAGGGTAGGATTGGGATGTCGAGGAAGAGAGGATGACCGGAACATCATTAAGTCTTTTCTGCGAATGGATGAAGATAACGAGTATAGAGTACATGCGCTTAATCTCGAAATGCAAAACGAGTGGGTTTCCCTTGGTGAGTTTTGTATCCCTTTAGCATTGAAGTGGCGGTCGATACTGTACGATTGGTCTCCAGCGCTGCTTAAATTCTATCTGAATGCCTTTCAGTTGACCCTACCCGATCAGAGCAACCTTGTAAGGTGGGGAATGGCGGTGGACAAAACCTGTTTGCTCTGTGGTGAGGCCGTAGGTACCGCAAGGCATTTGTTGGTGGGATGCAGAGTACTCCTAGACAGAGGTCACTACTCTCGCCGCCATGACGGAGTGTTGCAGATCATACGTGAAGCGGTGAGCCTTTCAATAGCAAGAGCAGCAAAAGGTTTGACGACGAATACAAGGAACATCAACTTCGTCAAGGAAGGATCTACCAAGAAGTCCAAAGTCAAACCTTACTCCATCGTTAGTGTAGCTCCAGATTGGAAGATCATGATGGACACGTATGAAAAGCACTACAGTATTCCAGAGGACATTGCGTTATCGTCGTCTAGACCAGACCTTTTCATTTATTCTAGAAAACTTAAGCGCGTACTGTTGGTAGAACTTACTGTTCCATGGGAGACAAACATTCCCAAAGATCACGCGTTTAAAACAAATAAGTATTATGACCTAACCAACGAAATGACTAAAAATGGTTATATAGCACGGTTGTATGCTGTGGAAGTGGGTGCGAGAGGTATACCAGCGAAATCTCTCTACAACCTACTGAAGGACTTAGGATTACCAAGATCTAATATTAGCTCGTTACTGGAAAGAGCAACTAAAGCTGCTTTACTCGGCTCATACCAAATATGGTTGGGAAGGGAGAGGAATGTCATCGGTGGAGGTGATCGTTAGTATACTATAAAGGGGCCCCTTAAACCTACACGCTGGGTCGCAAGTCCCAGGCGCCGACTGACATTCCTCTCTGTTCCACGCGATGGACCCGGCACCCGCACGGAGAATCCATGGATAGCTAAGAAGTTCGTCTCAAATAAATTCAATTTCCCATAGAAAAATGTATGAAGCGAAAAAAAGTTCAAACCTGATTTACTCAGTTCGGACTGAGTTTATAGCTATACTGCCATAGCAAATATTGTTTGTGATGACCTCAAGAATATATATTTTCACGTTTCGTCGATGGACGCAAGAAACAAAAAAATTCAATTTCCCATAGAAATATGTATGAAGCGAAAAAAAGTTCAAACCTGATTTACTCAGTTCGGACTGAGTTAACAGCTATACTGCCATAGCAAATTTTGTTTGTGATGACCTCAAGAATATAGATTACCAAGTTTGGTTGGTGGACGCTCGAAAAAAAAAAGACGCCAATTTTACGCATTGTCTTTTTATCTGTCAAACTTTTTCTTTGTCATATATTTTTCCGTATTAAATATTATTTCATTCCATTAATACTCCATTCCATAATCATGATCACACGCTCACACGCCATGTCTAAGCCGTCAACTGAAAAAACCTCTGTCATTGGAGGAGCCCCAGGGCTCCGTTGCTTTTACTAAGCCCCCGATTATAGAGGCAACGGTACGTACCGACCCCCTTCCCCTGGAGGAGATTTCGCTCTCCGATTATTTATCCCGGGGGGAGGGAGACCAGCAATCTGCTTCTTCTAAAAATAGTGTGATTAGCAAGGTACGTGCCGAGGCGCAGTACAAGTAGAAGCTCGCCGAGGTGGCGATAGGCATGGACATGTTGTCTCGGATTCGGACGAGTCAACTCCAACGGAGTCTGGCAGAGTAGCATCCCCGGTCAAGAGGTGCAGTTTAAAGAAGTGGCGAAAGGGTTCATCCGCGCCACCTAAGGCACATGATTTGCTGAAATTCATAAGTGCTTTTATGAGGCCTATTTGAATAAAGTATATTTTTGATTGATTGATTGAAGCTGGCAGAGGACGGAGTGAATAAAATTGAGCAAGTCCTAGCTCCCATAATTTAAAGGGGTCTTGCATTAAGCAGGTGAAAGACGTCCTATACGGTGACATCATGAGTGCCGTCCGATCTGCCGTCTCAGCCGTTTCGATGGAGGAAGATGAGGTGATGAATCGTCTTCAGGCGGACAATAAACGCCTGCGTGGCCAGTTTTCAGCCTTGGAATCGGAGGTTGCCGCATTATGTAGGTCTTTCTCCGAACGGAAGGCTTCTAAGGATAAGGTGGTAAGAGGGGCCGTAAATGGAAGTGAAGCCTCTCAGGCCGATTTGGGTGTTGCCGATGTAATCATGGCTTTTAGAGAGGAATTGACAGAGGCTATGTCGCTGATGCAAAGAGAAATGATGTCTCACGTCGGGGCCGTAATAAACGCCCGTATGGACGGCTTGGAAGCTGACGGCAGACTTCTGCCAGCTCAAATCCGTCGCCCACCGCTAGCTGCGGACAAGAGGAAAAATCGAAATGAAAGTCAGGTGTTGGCTTCGTCCGGTCCCTCTTGGGCCTCGGTGGCTGGCGGCAGGGGGAAGTGCAGTGACTCCCCCCACAACTTTAACGCCGGCGGCTAACTTGCCGAAGAGGGCCCAGCCGGCAAAGAAGAAGGTTGCCAAAAAGGCCCCAGCAGCTCCCCAAGCAGGGACAGCCGCACCATTGGCGGCAGTCCAGGCCCAGGACGAACAGGGCTGGACGGTCGTCCAAATTAAAAAGAAGGGGGGGAAGAAGGCCATCAGCCTAACTCTCCCCCGAAGAAATGCAAAAGAAAATATATCTGGATATTTTAAAGTCGTTTTCTCACATAATAGAAAACAAAAAATCACCGATGGCTCAACGGTGCGCGACAAAATGTGGCTTGGCAAAATATAACAAGAGAATTCAATGCAAGTCCATATGCCACAGCCGAGGTAATTAGTTCAGTCATATTTAAATCTGTTTTTATTTAACTATTGTTGCCGTATATTCAGATGGACGAGTGATCTTTTACCTTTTTCATTTCAGGTCTTAAACAAACAACTGAGGCGGCTGCGGATAAATTAAAAGCAGTGCGGGAAGTGTTGACAAAGGAGCGTCAACAACGTATAGCAACTGGCGGGCCCTCTACGATTGATGCTCCTATTAACCCTGATGTTGCACTAATCGCTCCAGGCCTAATGATTAAGATTCCTGGAGTCATTTCCATTATTTTTTTAGAGCATTCTTACTGGTCAAGTGTGTAGGTATAGGTTGATATTTGATTGTGCTCTACCTCAGCTTTAATTATAATTTCAGTCTTACCTGTACTATAATCTGCTATGTATAATTATTTACATTTGTTTATCCTAACCTTTTTATTATATGTTTTTTTCCACAGCTAGCTCAATGACCATAAATAGTAGCCAGTCTGAATGAAGCCTGAACATAACGCAACAACCATGCAGTACTGTCATGACCTTGCCTCCTCCTCCCACAATTACAACTCTGCCTCCCTTCACTAAACTATGAGGGAAAAGGAAGTGCAGCTGCACTGCAGTAGTATAATTAAAACATTTTTTTTTCGACATCAATACAGAATTTACCGCGAATGACTATCTTAAGTCATGGTTTTACGTCACTCAAGTATTGAGCTCTCAAGATACATGTTTCATATCATTTATTAATATGTGCGACACTCAGCTGATACGCTGAACTCAAATACGTACTCAAGTTCGATCTATTAATTAAAACAGCACCTCAAGTTCGCGCGCAAGTTCCAGTTCAGAGTTGAGTGCGATTTATTAATACGAGCCTAAGAAATGTAAATTATCAGTTCCGCAGTCTAAAATTGATAGTTTTACTGTGAGACCGGTACCACCTAGCAAAAAAAGTAAAATAGACGAGCAATTATATTAATGATGATTGCAAAAGAATACCATATACCATCCATTAAATTTAGTGAATGATGTAGAATTCAAAAAAAATGTGGCCATGTTGAACCCGTCTTTACACTCTGCCAACTCGAAAGACACTTTCAGAAAATTTAAAATACCGCAATATTATTTGCAATTGAAACAAAAAGTTTTAACTGAACTGTAAATGGCTTCTGCTGTATGAGTGACAGATGCATGGACATCAGAAAAAAATGGAAGTTTTATTGGGATTACGGCCCATTACATTGAACCTACCGTCAAACTGTTTTGCAGTAACGTAAACCCCCAGTCAATTTAGAGTTTTTACGATTTATTCGAATATTTTTTTTATGATTTGTCACAATTTGTTAGTTTTTTTTTTCTTTTTCAATTTGGTTGATAACTTTTTTTTACAGTCCACATATCGCATGTCGTGGCTGTCTTTAATTGTAAACTATTCTTAAATATGTTTTCTTCTTGTTGATCTATGGTGTCTCTGTTAGAATAAGTTTATGTTGACTGCCCTATAAATAAATAAATAAAAAAATAAATAAAACCTAACACCAGTGAACAACGCTCCTATTTACTCGGATGCATTGAGTACGACGAAAGCCATACAGCTGTGAATCTCCATCAGTTTTTGAGTGAGCAGTTTCGGGAATGGAAAATTGATTATAAAATATCGGCTGTAGTAAGTGACAATGCGGCAAACTTTTAGCTGCAGTCCACTCAGGAGAATGGTGGTCAGTGGGCTGTTTTGCTCATATACTTAATTTAATTGTAGAGGCAGGAATTGGATCCCTCTCTGTGACTTTGTGCAAAGTTAAGAGAATATTTTCATAGATCTAAAACATGATTGAATAAATTAAAAAGTATGCAGAAGCAGATGAATGCACCAGAGCTTAAATTGCAGCAGGATGTGAGAACCAGGTGGAACTCAACTTATGATATGCTGGATAGAGTTATAAAAATGAAAGATGCCCTGATTGCTACTTTAGCGCTGGTTAGAAATGACTTAGCGCTATCAGTTAAAGACTGGAATATTTTTGAAAAACCGTCCCAATTTTAAGATTTTTTATAAGGTGACTATAGAAGTATCTTAAGAGGAAACAGTAAGGCTATAACGCAACGTGTTCTGCTTACCTCTATCCTCTCGTCAATCACTTTTATCGCGTAATAATATCATTTCGTATGCATTCAAATAAAAAAATAATTTGACCACACTAGCGCCATAGTATGCGCACAACATCCGACCGTCCGTCTACCGACTAAGCAACTACAGCAATATTCTAATATTCCTGCGCGTCCCGGCACATTATTTTCGATTAAAATGCATACGTAATATTGTCTCTTTGACACATGGCGCGACTTTATTTTCCCTCTGATTAATGATGTGTCACCACTGCCTCTAAGGTTGTGTTTAGAGGAAACAAGAGGCTTTCTGCATACTTCAATTGTCCCCACTTTTGTCGCCACTTGCTGTATACCGATGTGGACGATGTAAACTTTTTAAGAAGTATTCTGTGGACGGACGAGTCAAAATTTGACAAAGAAGGTATTACAAATCTTCACAATTTACACTATTGGGCACCTTCAGAACAAAATCCCCGAGTGAAAAGACAAAGGGGCTTCCAAAGAAGATTCAATGTTAATGTCTGGGCATGAATACAACGAGTGCATTTACTCACCCAATTAAAAATCCAACATGTATGTAGGTATTACATAGTCAAAAAATTTAAATATATTTAATTAAAATCAACGCTTTACGTGTCAACAACAGCAAAACAATGTGAGCGGACGTCACAGTGATTCCGAACAGACTGAAGAACGGTGTCGATGTGTGAATGTAGCTAAACGATGTATCTATACTAATATATAAAGCTGAAGAGTTTGTTTGTATGTTTGTTTGTTTGTTTGTTTGTTTGTTTGTTTGAACGCGCTAATCTCATAAAGTACTGGTCCGATTTGGAAAATTCTTTTTGTGTTGGATAGTCCATTTGACGAGGAAGGCTTTAGGCTATTGGAAATCCAAATGCACGCGGACGGAGTCGCGGGCGGCCGCTAGTCGACGATATATCGTTCATCATAACATCGCTGTTTATGACAAAACCTCGATGTTTTAAAAACCTCGATGTATCGTTTGCATCCCTAATTCTAATGGTGGAAAACAAATGTTGTTTCTGTTAGCTGTAATATTGTCAAAGTAAGAACTTCTTCTGTTCATATTTCGAGCCTGAATCACATTAGCCAGATTATTTTCTAAACTAGCGGCCGCCCGCGACTCCGTCCGCGTGCATTTGGATTTCCAATAGCCTAAAGCCTTCCTCGTCAAATGGACTATCCAACACAAAAAGAATTCTCCAAATCGGACCAGTACTTTATGAGATTAGCGCGTTCAAACAAACAAACAAACATACAAACAAACTCTTCAGCTTTATATATTAGTATAGATTATTTTTTTTCTTGTTATATTTAATATCTCTCTAGCATTTATATTGTCTTGAAGGCGAACACCAAACTTATTTAATAAAGCAGCTGCGATTTGAAAGGTTTGCATCATGTGAGGAAGTGATCTATTAAAATATTCTTGCCTTAGTATGCTAAAATCTCGTTTGAAGTATCCATTGACCACTTCCACCACCCATCTGCAAATAGTAACTGTGCGATTTCTATTGGCTTGAGCCGTAGTCAACTGGGGTTCGCCTTCTAACAATGATTCTGGCATTAATGCTTGATAGCCACAGTTTTCCAACAAAGCAATACTAACTCTAAAGCCTCTATCTATACTTATATCTATACTTCTATACTAATATATAAAGCTGAAGAGTTTGTTTGTATGTTTGTTTGAACGCGCTAATCTCAGGAACTACTGGTCCGATTTGTAAAATTATTTTTGTGTTGGATAGTCCATTCCACGAGGAAGGCTTTAGGCGGCCGCTAGTCTAATATAAGTGTCACCGTGTCTAAAAAACATCCTTAGAGCAGAGCCCCAGTAGCCTCATTCTCATCATTGAATAAATTATTCATTATGACAGCATCTGATGTAGTTGCTTTTTATGGGCCAAAACAATCATCAATATATCCATGACTTGCTACAATTAAAAATTGTTTTAACAGATTTCTGTATTTATGTAATGAATACGAGTCCTTTTGAAACATGTAGTTGGAACTTTTATTAATATAAATATATGTTCCATCACATATGACAATACAAACATTTTCTCCTCCAAATAGGCCATTGGGAATGGTCCAGGTATGCTGCTGTAATTGTTCACGACTTATGTGATTAATGCCAAGGTATGTTGGCACAAAATCTCCCTCACCTTGTCCATTAAGCCATCTAATGTTCGAAGTGGTACTTGTAATAATGTGGCGATCTTCTCATCCGAGTCTCCAGTACTCATTTTAAGCAGAAGAGCAGCTGTGCCTAATACTTCTCTTTTCAGTTGGGAGAAGCGTGGTACTTCTGCTGTGAGTAAATTGAAGTTCTCCTTTGTCAGTCCTATCCAATATTCAAATACTCTATCATCTATATCCTCGACATCATCAAAGTCAAGTGTTGGATTAAATGTGTTGACAAAAGAAAACACATGTTGAATTTGTTCCACAGAAAATGTCTCAATACTGCTTTCTGATGTGAATAATACGTCCCAGGAATTATTTGTCAAATGTTCACTACATACTCGAGCCAATTTAGGCAAATAATAATGGTGATTATGAAAGACTGTAGCACGTAATTTGTCGGATATGCTGTGAAATGTAGTGTTGCTGCAATTTGGAAAGACACAATTATGTGTAGAATTTGCTGCTCGTCTGTAATCCGGTAAAACGATCTGTTGCGTTCTAACTGGTAGTGTAGGTTCAGATGGTGAGATGGTAGGTGAGATGTGGGTTGAATTGGTGCTGTATCAGAAGGAGGTGGATTTTCATCTTATTGCACATTAATTATGTCCATTTCTATGTCCAGTAGAGGTCTATTTCCATCATGACGGTTAATCCGAAGAACCTCCCTTTAAGTTCGTAGCCAGCAAGCATGGCATACACGATCTACCGACGTAATAAAAAAAAAAACAAATCGTAAGGGTACCTAGAAAAAAATGTAATACAAAAATATTTTAAGAAATAAGGCGGGTTTAAGGCTTTTGTGGAGCATTAGTCAGCTGTGGATGCGCCGTAACACTAATAAAAGCGGTATGTATTTGTCACATAATGACATCCTATATGAAACCAACTTTAATTTTAAGTACTTATTTTTAGGAGTGAATAGTATTGTTTTAGTTAAAAACTATACGTACCGCCCGAGGAGCAACTCTTCTCTCTATAACATTAAATATAGTTTGCTGCATCTTAGTAGGGTTTTCTCTTCAATCAATTTTCTTAGGTTTATGTACAGTACTCAGCCTCGTCTCGTCAATATTCCAAATAGCTTCCGGTCCAAAATGATACTTAACCAATATTTTTTGTAAATTTTCAAAGAAATAGCCAATGTTATGGTTATTGAAGCTGGTCGATCTACTCAGGCTGGTCGCTTCAGGTACACGTAGTGATAATTGTGTATTTCTCTTCATAAAGCCATAGAACCATAGTATGGTAAGGTCTGTCTGATTCTTCATTCGGTGACTGGTAGGGTGGTTGAGTTTGTGCGGATGGTGGTCGTAAAAGTTTGTCCGTCTGTTCATTGGGTGACTGGTACGGTAATTGAGTTTGTGTGGATGGTGGACGGTATGGTCTGTCTAACTGTTCATTCGGTGACTGGTAGGGTAATTGAGTTTGTGTGGATGGTGGACGGTATCGTCTGTCTAACTGTTCATTCGGTGACTGGTAGGGTAATTGAGGTTGTGTGGATGGTGGACGGTATGGTCTGTCTAACTGTTCATTGGGTGTCTGGTAGGGTAATTGAATTCGTGTGGATGGTGGATGTGAAGGTCTGTAATAGGGTGATGCAGTTTGAGATCGTGACCGTGATCGGTCTTCTGTCTCTCTTTCATTAAGAAACAAAAGTAAGTCATAATACCACAGTTTGGTATGTATTCCTCATCAGCACCAATGCCAGATCGTCTGGATGCCTTTACCTACAAGAAACAAGTAATTAATATACTTAATTACTTAATAATACAGAAGGATACATTAATCTTCAAAGTTACATTACATACCTTGTTGTGTTCCTTATTGAATGCACTCCTCATAGAATTAATTTTTTTGTAACACTGTCCAAATTAGCAGTAGTGTCTATTTTTTTTAAAATAGGAAGCAATTCTAGAGCCTTTTGGCGATGTTGCTTATTTTTATATTTTTTATCCGTAACTTTCCACAAACATTGAGCTTTCTTATATTTTTCTATGAAATCTGCAATTACGGCACGTGCAGACGACGTCGACTTCTCCATTTTGAAATTAAAAAAATATAATTACACGCCCGATCACCACGGGCGTGTTCAAACAATTTTCTTATGTAATTTTTCCACCTGTTTAATCGCCGAGAAGATTGTTAATTCGAATATCAGTTTGGATGAACTTTTTTCTTCGTTTTGATATATTTTCTTCATTATTAGTCAACCTGAAAAAAATAGTTTGTTAAAAAAAGTAAAAGTATCAGCCTATTAATATCCAACTGCAGGGCAAAGGCATCCATCATTTGAAATCATGTTTTCGTTACAAATATGGGGTTTGGCTTAATAATTAATTAAATTAATAATGTATGTATTTATCACATGAGTCGCCTAAAACTAAAGTATAAACTTAAAGAGAAATAATGAAAGAAAAAACAAAAATGCTTACCTTTTCAGAAGATTTTCATAGTGTTTAATATTTCCTGCTATCGTTTCGAAAAATAAAAGAATGGATGGCTTTTTTCCAATTTCGCTATTAAAACTCCGATTCCAAGATTCCATGAGGTTTGAAGTGCGGTGTCTTTTTGCGTAGCAACACCAAATATTTACCATGTCTTCATTTTCTAACCACTGTTCCACAAAGTAATCATTGAAGTTCGTTATAGATTTTTCTTCAAAACTGTAACAAAATTAATTCGTTGAAGTAATAATACTAAAAAAACATAAGTAGTTTCTAAATACATAAAATCAAGTAGGTAGCGCCTTTCCAAAGCTACCTTACTTTTTAGGATGTAAAATATTCGAATAACGCGTAAATTAATATTCGAATAGTAAAATGAAGCGAATATTCGAATTATTCGAATTGCAAGCCCTATTGACATTGAAATGACAGGCAGAAAAACGGACATTAAAATAATGAATATGTTTGGCTCCTTTTAAAATTAATATTTTTTCCAGGACTTAACCAGAACTTGATTAAAATCTGAAAAATGTTATGAATTTTTAAATATATAATTTTGTATTTACAAAATTTTAAGACGCTCAATTATTAACTCAACAAATATTTCGCCATTATTCTTTCCTCTTCCGAAAATATTTCAGCTGAAGAAGTTAAACGAGTCGATTCCGGAACTGAGTTACGATACTACTGGTTCAATTCCGGAATTCCGGAATCAGTACCGGAATTCGAAAAAGCTACAGAATTTAAAAAAATAACAAAAATCAGGATTAAACGGTTTTATTAAATCAAATCTTATTTGGAAACGAGAGATCTACAATAATTTTGACTGAGAGATCAATTAACAGTCTTATTACAAAAAATAATACTTTTTAATAACATTTTAGCAAAATCAACATGTGCTTTCTATCTAAAATATAGCTTACTAAATAGGTATCTAATAAAATTATAATGATTATAAAAATCAGCTCACTCAACTCAATAAACTCGCAAAACTAAAATGAGATATCTATATCAATGAGACACCAATCACTTTTTCAAAAAGGATCGTTCTTCTTGATAATGTGTTCCAAAGATTATCGAGGCATCCAACATTTTGTCTGAGAGCGAGCTTCTTATGCGGTTACAAAAGTACCCGGCACTCGAAAATACTCTTTCGCTCTCAACACTCGTGGGAAGAACACCTAAAATGTAATTGTAGGCTTGCGTCAAATAAATACCACGTTCTCCACCATTATCGTACATGGCTTTCTCAACTTAAACAAATCCAGAAAGATCAAAATGACGTTTCTGACAGTGTTGCCAACTCGGATTTTTAAAAAGGCGTAGGTCAGATAGGCACCGTGCGTAGCGATGACTCTGCCATCTTGTGACTCATATTCGAACTGACCAAGCTAAATGTCAATCTCGATGTCGGTAATTCTACTGTCAAACCACGGAAAACACCGTGCCATAAACTGCCATCTAGTGACTCGAATTCGAACTGACCAAGGTAAATGTCAAATTTTACTGTCTAACCACAGAAAAAAAATCGGGATTTTAGCGCCCTCTATAGTTTCTGCACGGTGCCTATAAAGAAAATTATGTAGAAATGTGAAATTGCCATATAGAAAATACGTAGATCTACGTACTTTTTTTCTAAGTGAAATTAAGAGAGTAGGGTAGGTAAAAGTAAATAAAACGACAATTTATATTACCCTAAAATACAAACAATAAATTTAAAAATAAATTACTGTGAGCAAACAAAAAATCTATGAATTATAGGTCTACCAGAATCTCATGGCAAATATAAAATCATTTATTTATATATATATTTATATATTTGCACATAGGGTATGAAATAAATAAGGTTAAATAATGAATGGATTTTAATATATTTGTGCATAAAGTTTGGCTTATTTGCCATGAGATTCTGGTAAACTTATACCACCTGTAGTTAATTTAAACAAGTTTACTTTCAGTATCATCACTTTATTTATATTATTATTTTTTTATTATATAGTATCATTTTCAGGCAAATTAAATTTATACATATTTTTATTAAAATGCTTTAAGTGTTCCTGCGAAGGCTCGCGGTTTTTTTTCAAGCCACTTTTCGTATAAAGTAATCCTGTGAGTGTGTCAGTGTGAAGCCTGTTTCTTATCTTAGTTTTCATCAAAGAACAATGGCGAAACTTTTGTTGAGGTATAAATTAAGCGTCTTAAAATGTCTTTAATACGAAATGATCTATTGAAAAATCGTAAGATTTTTCAGATTTTTATCTAGTTCTGACTAAGTCTCGGGAAAAATATTAATTTTGAAAGAAGCTAAACGTTATTATTGTTATACAATGGGGGCGTTTGGCCGAAAAAAGCGTTTGCGAGCGTTTGTAAACAAAATGGCGATTGTTAGCGCAAACTGTACAGTTTTCGGCCAGGACGTGTTTGCCAACTGTCAGTTTCCTGTGTGTGGTGTCCAGATTTATCTTTGGGTTGTTAAATAAAAGCCACACAGTGGTTTTACCACGCGCTGCGCACACGTCCGCGCGGTCGGCAGTCTGGCGTCGAGTCCCCTCCCGCCCCGCGTACGCGTGCGCCTCGCTTGCTCTTTATTAATACGTCACACCTCTTCCTTTTACCATGATTTTGAAAAATAACAAAATAATCTTTATTCAAATAAGCCTCAGGAAAGCACTTATGAATCGTTAATAATAAAATTATAAAAACCACATATTGACTCTACCACCGACTTCGGAATGCAGTCATCTACCGAGAAGAAGCGGCAAGAAACTCGATAGTTGCTCTTTTCAATCGCCATTTTTTTACATAAATTGTCTGTACAATAAGTCTACATCTACAGCTACATCTAAAGCTGTACTGAACTGTACTAATATAATAAAGCTGAAGAGTTCGTTTCTTACATTGTACTCCTTTCCACTAGAGCTTAGTACCGCATGTGGTGCTGGGTTGAATGTACTAGTGAGATTATTTTCTTTGACCAAGTTTTTTGTCCTATTTCAAAATCTATTGCTTTCCGTTTTCGGTCTTCATATATGTTCCCCTTGTCTTTCATTAGTCTGTCTCTATATCTAATATCGGAAACAATCTCACTACTACTTCCAACTTATCTTCCTCCAACTTCCTCCTCTTCCAACTTCGGATCTTGTCTATCATTTCCTACTAAAGTTACACCAGGAGTTTTGTCTGTAGTGCTATGTGGGGTACTACTGTACATTGTTAGATAGTCTATAAGATCTGACTTCAAGCTCTGACAATTACGATGACCCCACTGAAGTTTAGGATCAATGGTGATCCCCAAAAATACAGTTGAATCTACAGTTTTTAATTGTTATTCATGGTACTTGATGTATTCATCTGCCTCACATTAGGCATCATAAATTTTATACATTTCCTTTTTTTATGACAAATTTTAGGTACAACATTACAAATAACAAAACTATCTCACATAGATTAGTCGTAAAATATAGCAAGTCGTTTACATAGATCAAAACAGAAATGGTCCTAGTATAGATCCTTGGGGCATGCCCATTCGCAGTTTTACACGAGGAGAATTATTGTTATTCATGTGCACCCTTTGTATCCTGTCAGTGAGATACGGTTCACAAGTTTTAAAGAAGATTCCGATTACCCGTAATACTTTAATTTAATGAGCAATATCTTGTGGTCAACGCAATCACACGCCTTCGACAGATCCCAAAAATATCTACAGCATTATGTTTACTTTCCCAGGCATCATAGACATGTTTGATAAGAGCAGTCCCTGCATCGGTTGTGCTCTTGGTTTGGTAAAACCAAATTGCTTTCCAAGTAGCAAATTGTTTGCGTTGAAATGTGAAAGTAAATGTTTAAACATAATTTTTCAAATATTTTACTAAATAAGAAAATATTGAACTTGACTAAAATTAATTGGGTAATGTAATGTAATGCCTGACTTAAATATATTACATTATATTACTAAATTTTTATAACACATTGTTACAACTTCTCCTATTATAACACATTATCACATTATGATTTTACTAAATTTCATTAGATTTAGGAATTTACTTCAATCAATAACACTTATTTATTGAATATATAAACCTACAGCGAAATAGTTTTTTATAGTCCTCAAGATATCTGTAGAAATTCCCCAAAAGTCCTCAGATTTCTTAGTACATATTATATTCTTTCAACGTTTTTAAATATTTAACAGGGGTTACATAATCAAGTTGAAAGATGATTATACAATAACTGTTTTCATCAGACTTTACCTTACTTCTTCCATGTTGCTTTAATTTTGTTGGGACTACTTATTATATTTCGTAACAAAATGGACTTGGCTTTATAACATACTTTCTTAAATATTTAAGAATAAGATAAAAACTATTCAATCATCTTCGGATCCTTAGAATATCCTCAATACCGTAAAGATCATATAATTTGACTATATCATAATTTGTCTACTTACATATATTAATTGCTGAAGTGCCCAAATAACTTAATACGGTTTAGATTTATTTATAGTCAGCTTCTTCTTAGGGAAGAGAAGATTGAACTAAATTTAGAAGCTACCAAGCCAAACAAATTATCATAAAGAGTATCAACATTGTCATCATGAAGAATCAAAACAGAGATCATCCGTTTTCTTTCAATATTGTTTCTAAAGTAATTTTTTACGCCTTTCAGTGACAGACCTACAAATTATCACTGCAGACCCCCGGGGAACATCTGGTGTACCATTTGAACTTGTCCACTGTCCACTGTCTGATTGTAAATAATTAATTACTTTTTGTCTATTATATCTGTGTCACCCGAACATTATCTAGGCAGGTGGCAGTAGTGGATGTGATCCTTGTATGTTCATAAAATAGATTTGATATATTATGACTTAATAAGATTCAAGACCCTAACAGTATTTTGTGAACCTTCAAGAACCTTAAAGTCTCCACTTGCAACTGTTTTTTTCATTTGTATTACAAATTTTCATAAGTACCTCTTCCATAGTATTTTCTAACCTATAGTGCGCTCAATAGACAGTGCTACTGAAGCTTTTCGTTCTTTACATTTTAATTCCTCCTTGAGTCGTATTCCTCATTACTGAGGGTCGTGATCATTGCATGAAATGAAACACACAACAACTTTCTTGGCAATTTTAATGGAGTGGTTTGCCATTGCCTTCTCCATTTCACACACTAACTCGTAGTGTGTAGGTTTCCTCACGATGTTTTCCTTCACCGTACAGCTGGCATGGAATTACGCACATAGATTTTTGAAAATCCAGAGATGCGTGCCTGACTGGACTTGACCGCCGACCTCACGCATGTGAAGCGGCGTTCTTACCACTAGGCTACCGAGCTGTTAAAATTTAAAATTTTATTTATTATATATTAATTTAAGCGACCCATCATGTATTTTGTACTGTCTTATGAACGACCTGGCTACCTTAAACAATTATATTGTTTGAATCAATGTTCGTTTATACACAAGACGTAATGTATATTCATACGTTCAAGAAATAAACCTATCTTCAAGTTCTTTTCTAGCAAAGCCTTGTATATTTTGAGGAAATAAATTAAATTAATTACAAAATTTTTTGTTGTCAATGCAATACGTTTGCTGAGACTTCTTCTATTTTCTTAATATTTAAAATAAATTATTTGGATAATTAGTGTAATTATTACCCAAGGTCTAATCGATGTACAAGTTAGGTTGTTTATTCTGCTCAATGAAAGCAGGCTTAGTAGCCAAGTTCTTGACTGAGAAAATACAATGACAGCGACACAGCTATTTGTCTTTTAAAATAATTAGTCGAATATTATTGATTAGCATTATTTATCAAATAATTATTCATCATTATGTTGTTTTACACTTTAAAATTTAATTTATTAATTTAATTCATACAATAAATTTCTTGTAAGGCTGTTCCACCATATGGAGGAGAGTAGCCGTTAACGCCGGTTGCAAGAAAATATATCCCGAGTGACTAATTCCCGTGACACGGGATCGCTATTGCATTGCAAAGGTTCTACAGGTAGATTGATTGGACATTTTGGGCGATCTGGACAATGTCAGGTTACCTTGTATTGTGGCCCTTGCCATCAAATGAGGTGTTTCGGGTATTTATATATATTGTTATATATGAATATTTTAATCTACTATTAATAAAATAATAATAAATGTATTGGAGTCATACACCAATTGCCCGGACCCAAACCAAGCTCGAAGCCTGTACAATGAAAGCCAGAGGACGGTCAGACATACTTAAATATACTTTTATAATGACTCGAGTACGAATGCCGACGTTCATCACACAAACCCTGCCCCCAGCGGGGTTAGAACCCTTGGTTTTGCAGCCAGGGCCTCCGACCGCTAGACCAACGGCCCAGTCAATATTAGTTTCATTAATTTCCTCGTAACACTTGTCTAAAGTTATTTTACTGAATTTGCGAATACACTCATAGGTATAATTTATTCGCAAAGATATAATTATATTATATATCATTTATTCGCATTTAAGAAGTGTATTGTTGGGGACGCCCAACAATACACTTCTTTCATACATTAGAATGAAAGTAAAGTGTGTCAATAATTTTGATTTATTCTATCTATCTAGCTTGATTAAATGTCGATTATAATGAAGTTACAATTAATAAACAAATTGGTACAGAAAGTTTTTCCGTGAAATTGTTTATTTAGTTGAAAATGGCCAAGTAACAATAAAAGATGTGTTATTATCCCCCCACTCATCACTACCTCCATATTTCAGTGTATGGTTCATTTACTTTTTGAATGGTAACCGAGTATAAATATTTGGTCCACTTATCCGCGAAGCAACCGGTTAGTGTTCGTATAAAATAGGTACTTGAAATGCTAGGTAGTGTATTTTATGGTCGTAAAATGTGATAACATTGTAGGTATTACATAGGGTGAAAGTGGTTCAACCACACTGAAATTTAATTCCATTGTAACGAGAATGGTGAATGTAATATGAACGTGAAAAGTAGTATTTTCCATGTAATGTGAACTTTGACAAAGTACACCATTTTGTGCTCCCTGGCACCTTGCTCCATCTGGGGAAAATCACACATTAATTGCTCCTTGGTAACTGGTTGCACCTTTGCAACCTATATTTGTACTCCTTGGTACCTTTATTAGCTATTTTACTGCTCCCTGAGCAATTTGATGCACTTTGGCAACACATATTTGTACTCCTTGGTACTTTTGTTAGTCAATTAATTGCTCCTTGGCAACCTGATGCACCTTGGCAACATATATTTGTACTCCTTGGTACGCTTGTTAGCTAATAGACTGCTCCCTGAGCAACTTGATGCACCTTCGCATCATATATTTGTACCCTATGGTACCTTTGTTAGTTGAGGGCTATAGAATGCTTGAAAATGAGATCACATCTCAATTGTCTGACAGGACTCGAACCCAACATTTCCGCCGTCCACGCCATCGCCACTGCTCTGACAGCTGATGTGACCAAATAACCCAAGCGCGTGATGTCTGCTATTGAGCTGGTATCTAATTATCTCATGTGACCAAAGAATAAATTAAAACAAAGCCGCAATATAACAAATAATATAATATGTAGGTATTCCAAATTGGTAATATACTCGTAATATATATTTGCGGATATTACCCGCAAAATTAATATCATTAATATCAAAATAATATAATTTCCAATAAGCAATGTTAATTACGTACAAATAAACATTGTTATTCGATACATGCTAAATAAATGCGACAAGTATTCTCTCGTCCGTGGAGAATACGAGTATAATAATAAAAAAATATAACAATATGAACTGACCCCACAATTGCTTTTACCACCAAAACTTGTTGGCACAATGGGTAAGTTGAAATTGCATAACCTGGCGATTTGTTTTTTCGTCCTTAAGTAGGTTTTGCTCACAAGTTCCTAGTCGTGTATCTTTATTTTTAGCTACTTGCTAGTGTAGGAATAACAAATGGCATTATGTGTATATATTTCTACAATGGCATTTCATTGCGAAGTATAATTTAATCGTCACAAACCAAACTCGATTCCTTATTAATCAATAATAATGAACTTGAATAACACTGTGGGTATTCTTACTATTCTTATTTGACTTCGTTGATGAGGTGACGATGACTTGTTATAAGCTAGTTATCGAGTAAAACGTAGGTATACCGCTCAAATTGTCTGCGACTCAACTCAATTTAGCATTACTTTTTTTTATACGCGTGAATACGTTTTGTCCCTCCTTTTATTAAAATTTTCAAAATATATTCCACTTACTTGAGGGCTCGTCGCCACGTGTGGTGTCCAGATTTATCTTTGGGTTGTTAAATAAAAGCCACACAGTGGTTTTACCAAGCGCTGCGCACACGTCCGCGCGGTCGGCAGTCTGGCGTCGAGTCCCCTCCCGCCCCGCGTACGCGTGCGCCTCGCTTGCTCTTTATTAATACGTCACACTGTGTTACCGCTAAACAATCGCCATTTTGCGCTAACAATCGCCATTTTGTTTACAAACGCTTGCAAACGCTTTTTTCGGCCAAACGCCCCCAATGTCAGTTTGCCGGCCATTTTGCCTAGTCATTTTATTGTCATTTGTGATATTACAATTAAATAACGGGATTATTTATGTTCGATCGTATTATTCTTTCAATTTTTACGAGTTGGACTGCTTCTGGACTCTTGGGATCTTCCTCGTGGGTCTGCCGACTAGTGTTTGCCAAAGGATTCCGATATTCTGCTATTATCATTTTGTTGTGGACTTGGAACTACGATTTTGCATTTTGTTTGTGTATTGAGTTTGATCACAAACGTTGGGAAGTTTTGTAAAACTGACTATTATAAACACATACAGCTGTAAGTACTTTGTGCAGTACAGAACCTTCTGCACCAAGAGGTTCGTGGTTCCAATCCCGGTAGGGACATTGTTTAGTGTGATGAGCACGAGCAATAGTGTTCCCGAGTCTTGGATGTTCATATAATTATTATAAACTAGCGGCCCGCCCCGGCTTCGCCCGTGGTACTTGTCCACTATTTAATGGATGATTTAATACATAAAAACCTTCCTCATGAGTTACTCTATCTATTAAAAAAAACCGCATCAAAATCCGTGGCTTAGTTTTAAAGATTTAAGCGTTCATAGGGACATACAACAGACAACATGACAGAAAAAGCGACTTTGTTTTATACTATGTAGTGATTAGAACATTCATAAGAACCGTTGCCGTTCAGATACTTATATAATTTGTAAGAAATCATTGTAAACATAGTATTTTACCTTTTTTATAGATTTCGGAAGACGACTATTTCTGGGAAGCTTGCAGAGATTTTACCATGGCTGCAGTTAATCATAATTTAGCAAGTGAAATGTCTTGTGATGGTAAAGCTGGAACAAGTACTAGAAGGCATACAAATGTCTGCCTTTTATGTGGCTCCTCAATATTAAATTGAGTGAAGACGAAGAATATAAAAATAAATAATAACAATTGATGTTGTTTTACTTTTAACTAGCGGTCGCCCGTGAACCCGTCCGCGTGGTTTTCGGTTTATGCACACATAGGTATGGTATATACTATAGCTTAAAGCCTTCCTCGTCACATGGACTATCCAACACAAAAAGCTTTTTATAAATTAGACCTGTAGTTCCAGAGATGAGTTCGTTCAATCAAACAAACAATCAAACTGTTCAGCTTTATTATATAAGTGTGTATAGATTTAACCCATAAGGGGTCGTGCTTAAGCACGGAGTAATTAATTCATCAATTAATGGTAGAATCAAAAAACATTTATTCATTGATTCATATCAATCTATATACATACGATTACGTTATTTCTCAACTTTTAACCCAGCAAACACTCAGCAAAATGCTATTAACCTGTGATGAATAAAAAGTGATATTGCCTGGTCAAAGATAACTTCTGGCTTCTTGAAACTCTGTTTATAGTAAGTATCTGTAGTTTATTGGGTATGAAATACTGATAATTTTTGTTTGAGTTCACTAACGTCTTATTTTTTCTCGCATAACCTCAAAAACTTCAAACTGGAATATCTCAATCTCCAGACTTACGACAATCGTGAAACTAACATCAATTTGTTGAGGAACTGAAGCTGTATATTATCGTATTTTTTTCAAATCAAGACGCATAAAAAATATACTTGAAAAAAGTTGTATGGAGGTTTGCCATTGTTCTTTATCGCAGAAAACAGTCGCTCGACATTCGCACTACTATGTGGCAATGTTAATTTTGTGCAAATTGGGCCAATAAAGGAAAAATTTGAGAGAAATCGCCTTTTCTTATTTTTGAAATGTGACGCCAAAACTCATCTGCTTTGATTAGCTGATCCCCTTGAAATGGAAGATTAGTGTTTCTTAGAGCTCTCCATTCCCTGTCTAATTCTGTTTTTGTTGCAAGTTTAGTACTCAAGAAACTGTTCTGTTCATCGAGCTTATTAAGCATAAATCTTAATGCAATATCAGCAGTGTAAATAGTTGCGTCGCGTCTACAATGGCTCTTGCTTTTGTTCGGCTCATTGACATTAGACATATATTCAGCAGTTTTTTAATCTGGACACACAGATTTTATTAAATTAGTCAGATGTGAGGCAACATTAAATGCAAGGTTATGTTCCGCAATAAAACATGCTAGTTTAATTTCGGCGGCTTTTGCCATTTGATGTGGATCTTGTGATTTTGATGTTGATGGGAACAAAGATGTGAGCTTAGGATGCTTTTGTAATTTGTTATTTGCTACGTGCTTTGATGAATTTTAATGTCGAATCAATTCTTGAATTCCGCATTTACGATATTAAAGTATCATCTGACTATTACTTTCGGTGCAATAGTAGCAGGTTTTACTGAAGCTGACTTAGTGTACAGACAAATAAAATAGATGACGCTAGCATCTTGCATAAAAACTAGATTTCGAGGCTTAAACAAAAAACTGAGAGGATCTCCTAAAAACTGTAGATCTACAGTTAAAACTGTAGGGTTGGCATCACTGTTCATATGCTTTCTTCAGTATGTTCCACGCTTCGTAGGCACTTTTGGCTTTATCTTTTGGCGTGACGGCACGGAAAGTGCAATGCGTGCCAATGCTATATCGGCCTTTTCTTTTCGGCTTCTTCTTTGGAGTCTTCCTTCACTTAATCCCACAATTTTTCGTGGATAAGAAGCACGTGAATCGAAAATTTCCATGTTGAATAGTTGTCAAAGCCTTTCGACCTCTCTATAGTTTGCCCTATCGGCGAGGCCATCTTTGATGCCGTTTTAAGCCGGTAATTTTTGTTCCAAGAAATATCTCGAAGTACGTGTATTCTTGCCGAAATTTACGTGTTTTTCAGTTTTCCCAACTACGCTCTGCTACCATATTGGATTATTTGTAGAAAATAAACACAATTTCATCAGATTACTTGAGATTTTATTCCAGACGAGTAAAAAAAATTGGATCTACACCGCCATAATCAGACCCATGCTAACATATGGCGCTCTGGTCTGGTGGCCAAGAACAGAACTAGCCACGGCAAAAGCAAAGCTACAGAGAGTGCAGAGGTTAGCTTGCCTTGGCACAGCAGGCTGTATGAAAACAACCGCAACATCGGCTCTCGAAGTCATTCTCGATCTAAGATCGCTACACCTGGTCATACAACAAGAAGCAGCTGTGGCAGCAGCGCGGCTCGAGAAAATCGGCCTAAGGAAACAGGATGACAGAAAGAACCACACACGCCTCCTAAAAACCGTTAAAGCCGAAATACTAATGACGGAGGCCACGTGTGACATCATCCCGAAAACATATATTTTCAACAAGAACTACCACATCTCGCTAAGCGCGAAGAGTTAAGACAGTTCTGGAATACTAGAGGTAAGAGTATACACGGACGGCTCCAAGACAGAAACGAGAGCAGGTGCCGGTGTCTTCTCACATGACCTAAATATCATCATATCCACGGCTCTAGGCGAGCACAACACAACCTTCCAAGCGGAATGTGTTGGGATCACCAGAGTCACAATGGCTATAAAATCAAGGCAGGTGCACGACAAGCTTTACGCATTGTAACCAACAGCACCGCAGTGTTACAAGCACTCAAGAGCAACGATGGTCTCATCCATGAATGTCACAAAAGACTTGAGGAAATATCGAACGACAACAAGGTAACACTACAATGGATAAAGGGTCACAGCAACTCATTAGGCAATGATGCTGCTGACGAATTGGCTAGGAGAGGCTCCGGATCTACCATCCTAGGACCGCAACCAATAATACCACTACCCTACTGTCAGATCATAACATGGTTACAAGAACGAACCAAGAAAGAGCATGAAAAGCTATGGACGTCTAGCTTAGAATGCAAGCTAACAAAAGGAGTCTTTCCATCGCTCGACGGACTAATATCCCGCCGCTTACTGCGTCTTCGGAAAGAGAACCTACGCCATGCTATAAGCATAATTACAGGTCACTGCATGCTTAATAATCATCTCCACAACATCGGCCTCACCGACAGCCCACTAGTAGGGGTTGCATGGACGCCGAGGAAACGCCTGCCCACGTGCTGCTCAGATGCTGGCTGGAGCTCAAATGGTTTGAATAAGGGTATAGGGGAACAGACAAGGTAACAGATTCTCTTTTGTCTAGGTCATCACGCGCAACAGCCCACCTTAGAGGCTAAGTGCGGAAAACTCCCCGGCTAACCTAAACCTAAACCTACTGTGGCAAAAGGCTGCGTTTCAGGACTTCAACACTTATTTTAAGCGTCAAAAAATATGCCTTCGAGTGAGAATTGTGTATTTAAGGACATCAGCAAGAAATTGTCGTTTCGTATGTCACCAAAAGGCTTATACCTATCGGCCAAGCGACATTACTTAGACTATTTTTGTGATGAAGCGCGTAAAGAAATAGACAGTTCAAACAGCGATGAATCTATTCAAGTTCCGGACGATGCAAGCTCTAGTAGTTGTGGTAGTAAGGAAAACGTGGAGTCATTTTAACTTGATAGTGAATCGTGGCACAACATAAAAACGTGATTGAAGTTACTGGCAAAAGAAATGACATTAATAAGCCTGGAGTTTTATATAAAAGAGAATTATGGTGCCTAAATCAAAGTGGACAAATCACTTACTACGGTGCATGGATTTGGCGTCACACGACTAATCGTTGAGTTGGGATTTTTAAAAATAGCTCAGTGACTGATGATTATGTTATGAAATGTACCGGCTAATGTAAGGAATGCAACGATAAAATTAATATTACAACAACAGGGTATAGTAATAGTGTCAAAGTCACGAAAAACAAGATCATTTGAAAGTATCGATACAAACGAGATGGCTCAACATCCATACAAAAAAAAAACCATTGTCGACAGAATCTTCTTTTGTCCGTATTGATAGACGGATGCTATTCTTACTCTTTTACGGAACTGGATTACCCAGGCACCAGTAAGTAATCATACATATGAGGACCTTGGCCATCAAGCTAGTCAATGTAAATCTATATCTATACTAATATATAAAGCTGAAAAGTTTGTTTGTTTGTTTGTTTGAACGCGCTAATCTCAGGAACTACTGGACCGATTTGAAAAATTCTTTTTGTGTTAGATAGTCTGTTTGACGGGGAAGGTTTTAGGCTATTGGAAATTGAAATCCACGCGGACGGAGTCGCGGGCGGCCGCTAGTGATAGATAAATATGGCTGTTGTCATCTGATGATACGGTACGTCAAGAATGTTTCATCAAACTACAGAGGAGAGGAGCTATGAATTATGTTACTGGAAGCAATGCTGGCATAGTAAATATACCAAAAGGAAACTGCTGGTGTAGGGGAGACCGAGGGGTTTTGAAACAGAGGTGAGATGAAACAGTCCCGATTTCTCGAAACCTAAAACCGTTAGCGATTTGGCAACGTAGTTTTTCAACTACCTCCCGCCACCCGCTATCGAGTTAGTTCGCGCCGGTGGCGTCAGTGGTGCGGTTGTGTAGTTCTGAGTGACATGTGCCGAAAATCGCAAAATGTAATAGTCCAGTAATTTTAGCAATTTTGATCCACGATCTGCGGAATAATTCCTAGTGAGCTGAATTTTTGTATACACCTTTATTATGATATTGAAATGATGATGTGAAAAATCTACATTGATATCGTGCCGGCTAAAAAAGTTATAGGGGTCCAAACGTCACGAAAATCAGTTTTTCGCAAATATCTCGCGATCTATTGCTCAGAGGTCAATAATGGTTTCATAAAAGTTGTTCGTCGTAAAATTGTCTACAAAAAAGGTCTCTTGCAATTTTCTGTAGAATTAACCGTTTTTGAAATAGAGACTAGAATGCACTCACATATGGTATTGTATACAGTACGCCGCATACCAAGGCATAAACCCTATTGTTTGTTTTTTTCCCTTTTTTGTTTGTGTGTTTTTTGTTAGTATGATGATCTACATATAGAAATATAAGGGACTTTTAATACTAGTACAGTAAGGAAAATAGGAATATCAGCTATAAAAAACTAAGTGGCAATTTTTTTTGTCACTTTATAACTCAAGAACGGGCTCACCGATCCAAACCAAATTTTTAGGGTTTGTACAGACTATTTAGTAGATGCTTTATGTGAAGTTTGAACAAAATCGGTCGTTCTTTTTATACGTAGCGAAGCACGTACCGGGCCGATAGTAATGATATAGATATCAATGTCGATTTTTCACATCTTCATCGCAATATCATAATAAAGGCGTATACAAAAATTCAGCCCACTAGGATTTTTTCCGCAGAACGTGGATCAAAATTGCTAAAATTCACATTGCATATCTATATCATTACTAGCGGCCCGGTACGTGCCTCACTACGTATAAAGTGAAGCGAACGATTTTGTTCAAACTTCACATAAAACATATACTAAATAGTCTGTACAAACCCTGAAAAGTTGGTTTAGATCGATGAGCCCGTTCTTGAGTTATAAAGTGACAAAAAAAATTGCCACTTAGTTTTTTTTAGTTGAAATTCCTATTTTCCTGACTGTACTAGAATTACTAGTCCTTTATATTTCTATATGTAGATCATCATACTAACAAAAACGACACAAACAAAAAAGGGAAAAAAACAAACAATAGGGTTTATGCCTTGGTATGCAGCGTACGGTATACAATACCATATGTGAGTGCGTTCTAGTCTCTATTTCAAAAACGGTTAATTCTACAGAAAAATGCAAGAGACCTTTTTTGTAGATAATTTTACGACGATCAACTTTTATGAAACCATTATTGACCTCTGAGCAATAGATCGCGAGATATTTGCGAAAAACAGATTTTCGTGACGTTTGGACCCCTATAACTTTTTAAGCCGGCACGATATCAATGTCGATTTTTCACATCATCATTACAATATCATAATAAAGGTGTATACAAAAATTCAGCTCACTAGGAATTATTCCGCAGATAAAATCTAAAATTCCTGGACTAAAGTATTTCACGATTTTTTACGATGCACGTACTTTGATAGTGGTTTTGTATTTTGGGTAGAGTTATATACGTTTTCGAAACTCATTATCTATAGATTAATTAAATATAATTGGTAAATTTGATTTCTGTGTATTTACTGCTTGTTCGCGATTTGAATCAAAATTGGGAGGTTATTTCTCACTGAGGTGATTTGAAACAGACTGTTTCAACTCTCCTCGTTTTCAATTTAATATTTGATTATAGCTATGAAATGTAAAGTACAAAGATTTAAGGATTTTATTGTTGATTTAATGTGTTTTGTTTCAGCATGCCTACTGATTATAAACGCAAGACCGACAAAGGTAACTTGGCGGGACTTTCAGGTGAAGAACGCGCGCCATGTCCTACTTCTAGCCCAGGTGAAGAATCTGCGCTATATCCTGCTTTTAGCACAAGTGATGAACGTCCCCCTGCAAATAGTATTTGTCATGATTCTCGCACACCAAGTCCATCAGTCTTAAATTTACCGGCTACTCCTCCTCAAATCGACTACGAAACAGAAGACGTATCCAAGAACCCTGTAGTAGATAACTCTGATAAGAATTCGCCTAATCTGGCAACTGGCATAATACCAGAAGCATCTACATCGCGAGCTACTTTAAGTACTAAGGTAGCAGTTTCATTCTCACCTGAAAGGCTTAGACCTTTGCCAAAGGCTCCTCCAAGAAAAGGAACTCAAACAAATAGACGCAAAGTGAAATCTGCTGTCTTAACTGACACGCCCGTAAAAGATGAACTAGCTGCAATCGAAGCAGCTAGAACGGTTAAGAAAAAGGTGAAGAAACCTAACTTTGAAGAAACTAAAGCAAGAAAAAGATCACAACCAGGCAGTACAACAAAAAAGGTAAAGGTTGTCAAGAAAAAGAGAGGAAACAAAGACAGTGATGAAGAAGAAGACGAATCCTTCTGCATTTGCTGTATGGAGCCATATTCAAATAGCAGATCCAAAGAACAGTGGGTTCAATGTCTGGAATGCCAAAACTGGGCTCATGAAGCTTGTACTGGTGGAGAACTTTCTTACGTTTGCCACAACTGCTTGTCAGATTAATTAGTTCCATTTTTAAGATTATTGTTACTGAAGTATTGTTATACTTAAAAAACGACTGATTGTTAATAACTATAAATTATAAGTTAACTAAGAATGTTAAACATTTTGTTGATTTTACCGTTATTTTAATTAATGTTAAGAATAGGGCAATTTTTACTAACTTAGGAGTTAATTATTTGTATTAGACCTGTAGTTATTATAAATACATTGTTTAAAAAAGGTAAAAAAGGTCATTCTTACTTGAAAAGTTTTTATATTTTTGTATTTGTCATTTGTAAGCTGAATAATTCAAGAAATATTGTTTAAGACTGATTGTAATACTTAAAAAAATGACTGATAGTTAATAATTATTATATGTCAAAGATTTAGTTACTTATCTAGGAATGTAAAACATTTTGTTGATTCGACTGAAAGAGTTAATTATTTTTATTTGTGTTAGACCTACTTGACTGATATGTCATTAAAACATTACTAAAAAAGATCGTTGATTACATGAAAAGTTTAATTTTAATTAAAACCTTTAAATCAAATCGTCATTCCTATTTTGCAGTTCCTATTACTCCCCAAAATCATAATGTTTCAACTCTCCTCGACCTCTGTTTCATCTTACCTCGGTATGAGGGGAGTTGAAACAAGTTGACTTGTTACGGTTAAGTCGATTTTTCACCACAATTTTTAATGCTTACAGATTGTCTATGCTAGCCATTCGCAAGTGTATAGAATAACCTTTCGATTGGTACTAGTACCATAAGATTTCTAATAATAGTATGAGTTATATCGAACAAAACGTGAAAATTGTTTCAACTCCCCTCGGTCTCCCCTACGAGCTTACGGTACAGGCACCTGCTGTATTTTTAGGTGATACATTTTATGATTATGATAATTTTGAATAAATGTATAATGCGCAATCTGATGTTTTCGTTTCACCTCTTTTTAATAGTTAAAAGACATACGAGTACCTTATATAATGATTTGGAGATACTGCCACGGTCAAGTGGCGTATGCACCGATCTCAAGGTGCCGCTACGGGGTTCGTTCCTGGTGGGGTAATTAAAAATAATTTATTTTCTATAGGTTAATGGTTTGTCAGAGATGTGGTCAGAGACGTCCAATACATGTTCAGGTAAAGTGGAAATTGAATTGTCGGCCACGAATGCCTCAGGTGTTTATGGTGGCAATGATTCGGATTCTGTTACATGTTCAGGCTCTGAAGAATGCGAGACTTGCTCCGTGATAGTTGCGGCAACTTTCTGGGGTAAATTTTCATTTAAATAGTCTTTAGTTTTAGCCCAGATGGTATATAACGACAGATCTTCATTTGGAAGCTGGTCCTCAACGTTAGCTCTGGGCATATAGTACAGCCTGGTGAAAAACTGTTTTGTCGTATCAATTTTTTTTCTAATGCTGATGTGGAAACTGTAGCACGATTGTGTGAGACGAACTTCTTAGCTATCCATGGATTCTCCGTGCGGGTGCCGGGTCCATCGCGTGGAACAGAGAGGAATGTCAGTCGGTGCCTGGGACTTTCGACCCAGCGTGTAGGTTTAAGGGGCCCCTTTATAGTATACTAACGATCACCTTCACCGATGACATTCCTCTCCCTTCCCAACCATATTTGGTATGAGCCGAGTAAAGCGGCTTTAGTTGCTCTTTCCAGTAACGAGCTAATATTAGATCTTGGTAATCCTAAGTCCTTCAGTAGGTTGTAGAGAGATTTCGCTGGTATACCTCTCGCACCCACTTCCACAGCATACAACCGTGCTATATAACGATTTTTAGTCATCTCGTTGGTTAGGTCATAATACTTATTTGTTTTGAACGCGTGATCTTTGGGAATGTTTGTCTCCCATGGAACAGTAAGTTCCACCAACAGTACGCGCTTAAGTTTTCTAGAATAAACGAAAAGATCTGGTCTAGACGACGATAACACAATGTCTTCTGGAATAGTGTAGCGCTTTTCATACGTGTCCATCATGATCTTCCAATCTGGAGCTGCACTAACGATGGAGTAAGGTTTAACTTATTTTGTTCATATCGACGTATTCTGGACCAAAGGGGAAAAGCCCACTTTTTCGAAATCCGTTTCTTATTGTATCAGTGGCAATGTTTCGCAAAGCTGCCTCAAGTTTGGAGCAAAATGCTCTCTTTTCATTGTTTGTTTTGGATTATCGATTTTCCAACTTTTCACTTGATTCTGCCACGATACCTTTAAAGGCCTGCACACCGCAACATCCATTGGCTGAAGTAGATGTGTCGAGTTAGGATATAGAGAGATAACTTCAATCTCATTAGCTTTACAAAAATCTGATAAATGCAGGGTCATGTGTGATCTATGACCACGGAACAGAAAAAACAGTGGAAGTGCAAAGTAGGCGTGGCACGCGTGCCAACATTAAGCGATACATCGCTTAATAGGCCCCAGTCGTGTTCTAACATCGCATCGAGTTGCTAGTCTCGCGTCAAATTTATTTCTTCGTAGCTATGCCGTATTGTTCCATTTTAGAGTGCAAAAATAATAGTAGAATAAAAAATCTTAAAAATGGGGGTGTTTCGTACCATCGGTAAGTAAAAATTACTGGATTTCTAATAAAATTCTAGTTTATTTCAATTTACTAATTATTTAAAAGAACGTCTTGTTAAAAACAACCTTAAGCGGTTGAGATAAAGTTCAATTTGGATTGATTATACTCCCTTTTGGTTCTCGAAAGTTCTTCGCTACTCAATTAGTGATGTAGTCGGGTCGGATGATAGTTTTATCGATAGATATAGATTAAAGAAACTTTGTGATTAGTAAATAAAAATATAACTTTTAGAGTTATATTTTTAACTTTTTTTTTATATTTATAAATTTTAGAGTTATATTTTTAATTACAAATATTTTAATACATATTTTTAGATTTCCCAAAGACGGTAGCGTCAAGGAGAAATGGATGGATGCAACGGGTCGAGTTAATTGGATGCCATCCAAATTCAGCACAATATGCTCTGAACATTTTTTAGAAGTCGATTTTTCGATATCAAGTAAAGGATATAGATACATTAAACCTACAGCCATACCATCTAAGAAAATAGTTAAGTTTTTTAATGAAGTAAGTAACCATGTTTTATTTTCATCATTTATTATTAGTATTAGTATTGTTTTTAATAATTTTATTATTCTGGTTTCAGCTGCAAAATGTTAATGTCGCCACTGCGGGTTCTTCAAAAAGACAAAGTGGTTTGGTGAGCTCTGAGTCACACCCAGAAAAGAGGAGTCGAGATGGCGTGATTCCTGTGCCGTTTCCTCACGTAGACAGTTTTGTCACGGGCGGTTCGACTTGTTCAACGCCGAGGAAAAAGAAATTAGAAGGCCAGCTAAGATTTTGTAAAGGCAAATTATTAAAACAAGATCTAAAAATAAAAAGATTGCAATCGAGAAATCGACGGCTTAAAAAGAAAATAAATCACATTGACGAGATACTATTAAGATTGGAAGAAAAGTTTTCCATGGCCAAAGAAAACTTGGATTGCCTCAAAAATACTAATTTAGAGGTTTGTTTTTCTTATTTTACTTTACTTATGATACATATATGTAGAATTAAGTGTGAATATATAAAAATATATTTTTATAGGTTCGGGAACTTGTTGCCAGACAAGTTGGAAACACGGAATCAGGAGTTATATCGAGGAGAAAGTATTCGCCAGCACTGCGCAGCTTTGCCCTGACATTACATTATTATTCACCCAAGGCGTATGATTATGTGCGCAAGACTTTCCATACAAGCCTACCACATACCCGGACATTGAAAAATTGGTACTCGAAAGTCGGAGGAGAGCCTGGATTTACGAAGGAAGCATTAGATGCTTTGAAACAAAAGACCGAGGTGTCTAATCAACCATTATTAGGCACATTAGTTCTGGATGAAATGAGTATTCGTCGCCGTGTGGAATGGGACGGGCATAAATTCCACGGGTATGTTAACATGGGCACGGAAGTAGACGGTGATCATTTGGCGGAGGCAAAAGAAGCCTTAGTATTTTTAGTTACTGCGTTAAACAGTAACTTTAAAGTTCCTGTTGGTTTTTTCCTAGTAGATGGTGTAAGTGGAGAACAGCGCGCTAGCCTCGTAAAACTTTGCCTAGAATTAATTTACAAGACGGGCGTTAGGATAGTTGCTCTCACTTTTGACGGTTGTGCGGCGAATATATCCATGGCAAAACATCTGGGTTGCTCTCTTGAAGAACAACATGTTAAATTTGAACATCCCGTTACCAAAGACCTAATAGTTGCAGTGCTAGACCCCTGTCATATGATAAAATTAGTAAGAAACACATTAGAAATGTACAAAATTCTAGTAGACACGGATGGAAAAAAAATTCAATGGCAACATCTAGTTGAACTAAACCCGTGGTCGTCATATAGCGACCCGCGGGCGTTATTTCTGCGGCCCAGCAAAGTAAATTGCATTTATAATAGTCAACTATACCTACATGTCATAATCATAAACAAAATCAATATCCGACTTTGTATTCAAATTCGGCGACGATTACTGACGAGTGACGAACTGACGATACGATAGTTCCCACACACACGCGTCGCGTCGCTCATATACCTACCGCGCTGCTTCCCGCACTGGAGTCGAGAGCGACACGAGCCGCGCGCGTTCCATTTCATTTGTTTTAACGCACAAGACGGGACGTTTCTTTCTTTATCGAACGCGCGCGCGGTATTCATTCTTATCTTATTCTTTCGTGTACCAATAATGGCGGGAGTATCATCTAAATGTGCTACTAAAAGGAAGATAACTGACGAAAATAGAAGTTTTCAAGAAAAATGGGAGGAAGAATTTTGTTTTATAAATGGATATAAGGAAGGTACTGCTATTTGTTTAATATGCCGGGAAACTGTCGTTGGAATTAAGCGATACAATTTATTTCGTCACCACACAAGTAAGCATAGTTCATTTACCGAAGCCTACCCTTTAGAAACGATTGAAAGAAAGAATAAAATAATTCATTTGAAATCGTCAATTCATCGTCAACAAAACCTAATGACGACAGCAGTTGGGCAAAATGAAGCTATTACAAAAGCATCATACCAAGTCTGTAACATTCTTGCAAAACGCATGAAACCCTTTACTGATGCTGAATTGATGAAAGAGTGTATGATAACTGTTTCTCAAACGTTATTTCAAAATTTTTCAAATAGTAAACAAATAATGGCACAAGTAAACAAGCTTACACTTTCTGAATCCACCTGTCGCCGCCGTGTTGAAGATATTTCGAAAAATTTGTTTGAGGCAGTAATTGACAAACTGAAAAACTGCAAATACTTCAGTCTTGCTTGCGATTCCAGTACGGATATAACTTCTATGTCTCAATGCTCATTATTGGTTCGGTACTGCACAATGGACGGAATCATAGAAGAAGACTTCTTAGCAGTGATTACCATGAAGGGTCATACGAGAGGTTGTGATTTTATGGAAGTTCTAAAAGAATTTGTAGAAAAACACGGAATACCTGTAAATAAGTTGATATCAGTGTGTACCGATGGTTGTCCGTCAATGGTGGGTGCAAATAATGGTTTGATTGCTTTAATGAAGAAGGAATGGAATTTACCTAATTTATTGCCCATTCATTGCTTGCTGCATCAAGAAACTTTGGCATGTAAAATTTCGAATAACATATTAAAAGAAGTGATGAATACGATTGTAAACATTATAAATTTTATTCGCGCGCGCGAACTTAATCATCGACAATTCAAGGACCTTCTTGAAGAATTACAAGCTAATTATGGCGATGTTATCTTACATACAGCCGTCAGATGGTTAAGCAAGGGAAAAGTATTAGAACGGTTCTTTCATTTGAAACACGAAATAATACTTTTTTTGCAACAAAGTGGCAAAGAATACCCCCAACTACAACAAAATGACTGGTGGACACTTGCGGCTTTCTTGACCGACATCACTATGAAATTCAATAGTCTTAATTTAGACATGCAAGGATCTAACAAAATAATTGGGCAAATGACAAATAAAGTTTTTGCATTTGAAGACAAACTGCGATTATATATAAACGAACTCGAAGCAGGAGATTTTTCAAATTTTCCAACTGTTGCTGCTCTGCAAGCCGAAGTTTCTATTCCCGACAGTACTATTCATCAAGACTTGATATCCTATTTGAAAGAATATTTGAGAGAAATACAAAATAGATTTGACGATGTGCGAGAGATTAAGAACTGCTTTCTACTTGTGGAAAATCCTTGGCACGTTCAAAACGAAGATATGAAATTATTTTGCAAGTTTGGATTTTCTAAAACACAGTTGATGAATGAAATAATTGAACTAAAGCACGACACGCAGCTAAAAGCTAGTTTTATTGAGCACCGTGAAAAGCAGGAGTACAATGAATTTTGGAAAAATACCCCTAGCAAGTATAAATCTTGCAAAGATTATTATATTAGACTGCGCACAATTCGTTTTAACCATATTTTCTTCAACATATCTCTGTGAAGCTTCATTTTCCAAAATGAGCTTCTTAAAAAATAAATACCGTAATCGTCTTTCCACTCATTTAGAAGACACAATGAGGATCGCATGTAGTCCAAAAGATGCCAATATAGAAGAAATAATTAAAAAAGTTCAACACCATAATTCCTAATTATAATACACAGGTATTTATGATTACGATTAATCATTCCTTATGTTTTTGTTCCTATTGTTTTGTTTCTATGTTTACTTATAAATTACCTTTTTCTAATAAATATAGTAATGAATAAAATATTGTAACAAAACTGTCAAGCGACATATGTATTTTCAATTAATAACCGAACATAAACTATTAAACTACAATTATTTTATTTTATAAGTTATCAATTAATAAATTTCCGAACTTACTTCTTTTAAAAAATATATCGAAATGGCCAGAGACAAAAGTCCAGTGCTGTGAATTTGTGACAGTTGATGGCATTCGAGTGTGAGTCGCCGTGAAGTGAACATTAAGGTTAGTACGAATTGATCTTGTTTGATAACCAATAAATACTGAATGATACGGTGATATCTACCTTTTATTTAAATCTATCACCCCTTTAAGATAAGGTCACATCTCAGAAGTGGGATATAAACATAAATTGCCATGTTTAACCACCCCACAGCTCGACCTTAGACGTTAAAGACAAATTAAATTAAACTTTATCATGAATTTTAATGTAAGCGCTAGAAGGATTTCAAAATAACGTAAGATAAATAACGTACAATATTACTTTTGAATGTGTTAAAGGAGGTTTTAATTGACTTTGCATGATGATAGATTGCAATTATTTTTTCCATTATCTTTTACTTTCCCTTTTATAAATTGGAATACTGGAATGAAAATATCGGCGGTTAAACGTCCGTTATCAAGATTTATATTATTAAATGAATAATTTAAACCGAAATAAGCTGTAGATCTCGCGATGTAACTGGATTAGTTTTTGGAATATTTTTTTTTTATTTTTTTTCTCCGCTAATGTAATTTCTTGGCTAAAAATATGAGTGCTAAAAACTAATTGAACTAAAGTTAAACTCAGATGTAATAGCTTATTTCCAAAATAACCAGTAGCTGCTACGATGAAAACGGATTTATTCAGTTTATGTACTACATCATTATATTCTAGTGGTAAAAATGGAAAAACGTTTCGAGTTTCAGAGACATGAGTGACCACGAACGTGAGGCAAGCAGGACTCGACCTCGAAGTCGCAGTCGTGCAGATGATCGAGATAATGAAAGACGAAGTCGCAGTCGCAGTCGCCGTGATGACAGTCGTCTCCGGAGCCGGCGGTCTCGGACGCGCACTTCGCCTCGTGACCAGCGCCGCAGCCGCCGTCGGAGTCGCAGCGCAGCGAGCTCCCGCACCCTACGCGAGCGAGAACGCCAGCTGTCGCAAGAAAGAGAGAGACTGCGGACACTGGAAAGGGAGGTACGTAGGGAACGCGAAAGATTGACGGATCGAGTTCTTGCTAAGTCACGTGAACGATTCCAATCACCCAAGCCCGGATGTAGCCACCATGACCAGGGAGGTTCAAATAACCATTCATTGCGAACACCCACGAAGCGACACACACCTGATAGTGATACAAATAGCGATAAGACTAAGCAGCCCAGATTAGTGACTATAGATATTTTTGAGGACTTTTTGAATGCGATGATGAAATCAAAGGCAGGGGATCGTGAATCGTTTGTCGGGATTGACAATGTGATACCGGAATTCGATCCATTGTCAAAAGAACAGACGATTAACGTTTGGCTTGACAAAGTTGACGAGTGTTCTGAAATATATGGTTGGACTGATAAACAAACTCTTCACTATGCCCTGCCAAAGCTCACAGGACTAGCCAAGACGTGGTACCGCGGTCAGAGATCTGTCAAACATAGTTGGGTGGAATGGAAAGCTAAACTTAAAGAGTCATTTCCCGCTACTGAAAACTATGCCGAGTTATTAACTGATATGTTAAACAGACGTGTACGTCCTGGCGAGTCATATGAGCTTTATTACTTTTCTAAAATCAATTTGTTAAGTAGATGTAAGATATTTGAACGGCAAGCGGTAGATTGTTTACTCTACGGGATAGAAGATAGAGGGGTACGTGTAAGTGCTCAAGCAGCAAAATTTGATAGGCCTGAAGAGGTATTTGAATTCTTTAAAACGATTAAGTTTCATAATAAAAATACACAAGAATTTCATCAAGATTCAAATAAACGCCTTAACAGTACATCTATAGTTAGCAACAATCATACTACAAATAATCTTGAAGGTATCACAACCAGATTTTCTCACAATATGGGTTCTGTGAAATGTTTTAATTGCCAGGGTGTCGGGCACCCTAGTTTTAAATGCCCTAAACCTATCATAAAATGTACGAACTGCAATTTTCTTGGTCATGACGCTGCTAATTGTCCTAAAGGTAAAGACCCTACAAATGGCTTTAAGGACAAAAATGGGCCTTGAACTTTCTGTGGCTGACAATGCCATAAAGTCCAGTTCCTTCCCGTTCAATAGAGACTCCAGTGAGGCATTAGTTCCTGAAAATAGTAATAACTAATATAAAGTAATGATCAGAGTAAACGGCATCGCTACCTACGGTTTGTCAATTAGACCTAGATAGTGTCCTTGATGCGCAAAAGTGACGCTCTGAAGTTAAAGTTAGACTGAAAAAGTGTAGACGGCCCGTATCTAAGGGGCAAAATACGAAACAATCGTCGCCATTGATAAGATCTTCTCTTGGTCGAGTTTCAACGCTCCTAAAGTGAATAAAAAAATGTTAATGAGAGTGATAGTGACTAGCCAGTTGCTTTGAGATTGTATTGTCGCAAACCAAAATTGTGAAATTGTTTATTTTATAAATTAAAGATTGGGGCTTAAAATGAGATGATTTTATAGCTAATGAGATAATAAGGTAATTTATTTATGTGTCCTATACATATACAATGATAAAAATAAAAAGTGAATTCGTCGTCTCAATTATAATAAATTATAGATCTTCGTTAGGTGATCATTGATCAGTCTTTTAGCAGCACAAAATTAGTGATAGTGAATCTAAAATATCTAACGATAGAAACTAGTAATATACTTACTAGTTTATGATTATGATTAGTGGGGTGCTTCGAGTCGGGCAGGAGTGGCGTATGAACTCGCCGCCCATGAGTGGCTCAGAGCATCGCAGCCGATGTTGGAGTGAAGGTGAAGGAAGTAACCTACTCCGCTCGGCTATAGTATTAGATGAGTGAGGATGTTTGAGTCGGGCAGGAGTGGCGTATGAACTCGCCGCCCATGAGTGGCTCAGAGCATCGCAGCCGATGTTGGAGTGAAGGTGAAGGAAGTAACCTACTCCGCTCGGCTATAGTATTAGATGAGTGAGGATGTTTGAGTCGGGCAGGAGTGGCGTATGAACTCGCCGCCCATGAGTGGCTCAGAGCATCGCAGCCGATGTTGGAGTGAAGGTGAAGGAAGTAACCTACTCCGCTCGGCTATAGTATTAGATGAGTGAGGATGTTTGAGTCGGGCAGGAGTGGCGTATGAACTCGCCGCCCATGAGTGGCTCAAAGCATCGCAGCCGATGTTGGAGTGAAGGTGAAGGAAGTAACCTACTCCGCTCGGCTATAGTATTAGATGAGTGAGGATGTTTGAGTCGGGCAGGAGTGGCGTATGAACTCGCCGCCCATGAGTGGCTCAAAGCATCGCAGCCGATGTTGGAGTGAAGGTGAAGGAAGTAACCTACTCCGCTCGGCTATAGTATTAGATGAGTGAGGATGTTTGAGTCGGGCAGGAGTGGCGTATGAACTCGCCGCCCATGAGTGGCTCAAAGCATCGCAGCCGATGTTGGAGTGAAGGTGAAGGAAGTAACCTACTCCGCTCGGCTATAGTATTAGATGAGTGAGGATGTTTGAGTCGGGCAGGAGTGGCGTATGAACTCGCCGCCCATGAGTGGCTCAGAGCATCGCAGCCGATGTTGGAGTGAAGGTGAAGGAAGTAACCTACTCCGCTCGGCTATAGTATTAGATGAGTGAGGATGTTTGAGTCGGGCAGGAGTGGCGTATGAACTCGCCGCCCATGAGTGGCTCAGAGCATCGCAGCCGATGATGGAGTGAAGGTGAAGGAAGTAGCCCCACTCCGCTCGGCTATAAGATAAGATTATGGGATAGTAATATTTGAGTTGGGCATGATCAGCGTATGAACTCGCCGCCAATGAGCAGCTCGAATATTGCAATTGATTGCAGCTTGAATTAATGAATTAAGAAAAAAAAACAGATTTGTAAATGATTAAATATTTATATTCCATTAAGTATGTGGTATACTATAATTTTTACTTCTTCTATCTATTGTTCTTCTATGTATTGTAATTAGAATATGAGATAGCTTATGAACTTGGATCTATTTTTGTATAACATTTAGATAATTATAAATGTTGGTCATTACCACTAACTCCATACTATTTAATTGGGAACAGATGTGTTAGAGACTGTTGTATAATGTCCTAGAAAAATTGTGATTAAGTCTTAAAAACATTATTGTTTCGGTTGTTCACAACGAAGGGACTCGTTCTCGAAGGATGGCCGACTGTAACAAAACTGTCAAGCGACATATGTATTTTCAATTAATAACCGAACATAAACTATTAAACTACAATTATTTTATTTTATAAGTTATCAATTAATAAATTTCCGAACTTACTTCTTTTAAAAAATATATCGAAATGGCCAGAGACAAAAGTCCAGTGCTGTGAATTTGTGACAGTTGATGGCATTCGAGTGTGAGTCGCCGTGAAGTGAACATTAAGGTTAGTACGAATTGATCTTGTTTGATAACCAATAAATACTGAATGATACGGTGATATCTACCTTTTATTTAAATCTATCACCCCTTTAAGATAAGGTCACAATATATATGAGTCTACTTTTTTGATATCAACTCCCACACGAACGTCGTCGCGTCGCGGGTACAGCTAGCGCGAAGTGAATCATGAAATGAGCTGAATACATATGATTGTGTAATACTCGTAGTTATTCCTGGGATAAAAATTATTCTATATCCTTCCCCGGAATTCAAACTATCCCCATACTAAATTTCATGTAAATAGGTCCAGTGGTTTAAGCGTAGAGAGGTAACATACAGACAGACAGAGACACTTTCGTATTTATAATAGTGTGCAAAGGCTCTTGAAGCTCCTTTACATACCCTGCGGCCCAGCCCTGGTACCCACATTGTCATTTGTGGCCCTTGGCTAGTAAAGTGTGACGACCGCTGGTTTAAATTCAGATGTACGATATGTAACTTATGCTAGTTTTGACTAAAATTTAAACGACAAATCAAATGAATATTTTTTATGTAGTGCATAGTGCATTGTATGATTACCGTTTTATTTGTGTGAGTTTGGCGACAACGGTTCCGGTAGTAATGTTGTTGCATTGCACTTCCACTGTTTTTTCTGTTCCGTGTCTATGACCATCCAAGAATAATATGATTGGTTTAGGTATATTATTTTTTTCAATCCATGGATTGAATACATTAGTGATGTATTCATAAAAAGTTCTTGCACACATCCAGCCTGTATCTGACCTGCCTATGCACCAATCTTTTGGTACGCTATTAGCAATTACGGCAGGTAAACGCTCATAGGGGTATACTATCATTGGTGGAGCTAAAACTCCAGTAGCGTTCCCAGTAACCAACACAGTTAAATTTTCTTTATCGTCTCCTGATGAAGTATAAACATTTTTTTCGCCTTTGCGCACTAGGACTCGTCCAGCTTTTGGTTGTAAATAAAATGCGCTTTTATCAGAATTGAAAATTCTTTCAGGGTTATTTATCACTTCAAGCAAGCCTTTATTTTCAAGGTAACTTTTTATTACATCAAACCAACGGAGTATGTCATCTTCTGTGACCTCTTCTCTCGCTTTGCTTAAATTCTGCGCTGTGCGTTCAGAGAGATCTGGATGCCTTTTTAAAAACAAAGAGTACCACTTTTTTCCTGGCCGATTGTTTGTGAGCGGACAGGAATCTAAATTTTTCTCAGATAATATTTTCTGGACACTATCAAGCAATTGCTCTTTGGTCACAGGGAAATGTTTTCAGCCATAAAGCATACCCATCTCACTAGTATATTTTCTTCCTTATGTGAAAGTACAGTAGCTGGACCAAGATTACAATCAACAGGGCTTTTCCGGTGATTTTATTATGCAAAGTAATCCTTGGGACACCATATCTTGTAGCTGCAACAGATATTTTTTCTCCTTTTCTTACTTCTTCGATAGCCTTGGCCATTTGTTCTGTTGTGTAGTCTTTTCTTGGTGCCATTTCTAGGATAAAAATAAATTTATTTGTATTAACAATTACGTTGAACCTATTATCGACACCTAGTCATGGACAGAATGTTCATTATTGGATAGACTAATAATTTATTGCAGACTTCTAGAGAAACATGAAAATATAGTAGAACAGATGTATAATACATGAAAAACAATACAAATAAAGAAGTTCACTTTATGGACACTCTGTCCGGGTGTACGTGCGTGGATAATATCCAGTTATGGACACCGGAAAATTTTATGATTAGAATACCAACGGCATTAAGGTTATAATATAAGAGTAATGTATTACTATTGATAAATCACTAAATAAAATGATTTTTAACAACGACAGTACATCTAACACAAAATAAAATGTTTAGTGAACTTACTTGCATTGCGATCCTTCTAATAAATTACGATTACCGACACCAAATGACACCGCAAAACTAACAATCGATATAGGCACCGTGCAGAAACTATAGAGGGCTCTAAAATCCCGATTTTTTTTCTGTGGGTTGACAGTAAAATTTGACATTTACCTTGGTCAGTTCGAATTCGAGTCACTAGATGGCAGAATAAGGCACGGTGTTTTCCGTGGTTTGACAGTAGAATTCCGACATTGAGATTTAAATTTAGCTTGGTCAGTTCGAATATGAGTCACAAGATGGCAGAGTCATCGCTACGCACGGTGCCTATGGCCGCAATCAAAATGGCTGACGGCTGTCAAAAACAGTTGTTATGACATTTAGAATATTGGCACTACTGATCAGTGTTGTTATTTGAAAAAAAAAAAATCACGTTAGCTTAATTTTGGAGGTAAATTCAAAAAATGTCCATGGCTGGTCCGCGTCCATGATAGTTGCCGTTACCCAATATTTTAATAAAACACATAAGTTATTGTATCATGGTTTTTATTAAGTAAATTTTATATACCAGTCAAAACAAAATAAGGGCCACTGCATCTTAATGTTCTGATATGTTTATACAATTTAAAATATGTATCTAATAAACTTAATTTAAATTAAAAATCGAGTGCTTACAAAAGTTTCAAACTCTTGTTTTGTTTTAACTAGTGTATGTTACCACTACGACGTTTTCTGTGAAATTCTGTGATACAATTTTCTAAACACAATTAAGTATTGCACCGTTTGCACATATCTTGTATACTTTGGAATATTTTTAATAGCGCAAACTCTGCAACGCTGCCTTTTATTATTTGGTGTGGTCACAGGAAAATGGTTGAGAACATTACTAGGTAAAAAGCGACAGGGATCATTCTGAACGCCACGCGATATCGAAGGCACCGGTTCTCTCTCTCAAGTCGGTCCCTCATGTCTGAGGATCGTGGTCAGCATCGAAGTAACATCTGGAGCGGATGATCTGCTTCCACCGGTTCCGGTCCAGCGCGTTCCTCACGACCGCGTAGAATTTGGAGGACGATGAGTCTTTTACTTGATCGGTCCATCTGGTTGGTGAACGACCACGCGATCGTTTGCCTTCGGTGTTCCCAACGACAATGAGTTTTTCCAGATTATCATCGCCTCTGCGCGCTATGTGGCCGAAGTTGGAGAGAATGCGTTGTTGGCATATGGTCGAAAAGCGGGTTTTTATTTTCAGCTGACTCAAGATGGAGACATTGGTGCGTTTAGCTTACCGGTTCATAATCATGTTATTTATTTTCACCAATGATTTGCCGTATAACTGCCAGCTGAAATTCACTGAATGGTTTTTTGGGACAATTATTGACAATTTTGTACGTGTAAAACGCATTTAACATAGACGTGTCATTTATACGAAGGGCTTGTTTTAAGGACCATCTTCTTGTTTGATATATGCACAATAAAGTACTCATCATCATAACTGCGGGGTCAACCACTCCCATATTATTGGTTTAATCAATCACACATTCAGTTATAATTTTGGCAGACCGCTATAGTAGTATGTCGGTGTAAAATTTAATATTGGAAGAATTAAAAAAGAGATTCATGCCCGTTTTCACCATTAATACCTTATGTATTCCTTAACTATGTATTACTTATTTTTAGAGATCCCATTAAACAGTACCCTACCTAACTTTATTTTCACCATGCCAAGGAACACATAAATAGGGGCTACTTTGTTATGTGATCGTTCAACATTTCCTAGGGCCGTACCGTTACCGATAATAATCTGCGTCAAAATTTTCGGTGGCGGAATATTTTTGTTATTGGGTAGTTAAAAATTAAGTAACACTATAATTTTATAATAATGGATCGTTATGAATGTTTCCAAACACAAACAAGTCCTAAACGAATAAATTTTATTATTAATCTAAGGCTGTACACCTGTACACTATGTTCCTAAAAAATGAGCACTGACTATGACATTGACTGACAGTGACAGTTTGAGAGCAACTCTTGTCTCTTAGTTTGTGGCTGTATGGGCTCAGCTCCCTTTGCCTGTCCTGACAAGGACAAAACAACCAAAAAAAAAATGTCTCTTAGTTTGAAAGTTGTGTTTTCGCGCTTCGTGGTGTGATTTTCTCCCAGTTTTTGATTGCTAAACATCTTATTCTTATAAGTAGCGCTTATTAAGTTATTAGTCTACCATGGCTGAGAAAAGAAAAAGGGGACAAAACTTTTCTCACGAAGAAAAGGACAAATTGGTCAAGATACTCTTGGGCTATAAAGAAACTATTTTGAATAAAAAAACAGATGGGACAACTAATGAAGCAAAACTAAAGGCATGGATATCAATCCCAACTAATATTATAAATGCGAAAGTAACTCTGTCTGTCTGTCTGTCTGTTACGCTTTCCCGCTTAAACCTCGCAACCGATTTTGATGAAATTTGGTACAGACAATCTTTAGACCCTGAGACAGAACATAGGCTACTTTTTATTTCGAAAAAAAGAAATCCACGCGGACGGAGTCGCGGGCGGCCGCTAGTTACAGATATATTTAATTCTACGGCCACAGTATTTAGGTAAATATTCATTGGTTTCAATGAATGATATTTTTTTTATATTACAGTTTATAAAAACAATGTGATGTGATTAATGAGATCATTGATTTGTTTACTTTCTAGTAGTATAATATTACCCATTTGTTATTGCAGAAACAAAGAATCACTCATGAGAGTATGGGAGAAGTAAAAATCAGATAGTAAGATTTATTACACAGATATAAAAAAGAGCAACAGTCAAACGGGTGGTGGTCCAATTAATATTAGAAGTGATCCAATATTGGACAAAGTTTGTGCCATTATAGGCAGGGGATGCACGGGTATATTGGGGGTTGCTGATTGTGATGCTGAAGAAGCAATAAGTGATTCCTCATATGAGTTTATGCAAATTAAAAGAACATTACCAGAGCTCATAGTAATTCCTACTGAGGAAGTTGAAAATGTAAGTACATATATTGGTATTATATCAGTAAGTATAGCTATAATTATAAGTTTGACAAGCTGTTACTGTATCTATATATTATGTTAAGCTAGTAAACTGTGTTACAAAGTATTAATTAATGTGACTTTTTCAGGTACCTAAAAGTATCTCAATCAATGAAACTAGTCAACCAAAAAATACAGATGATAGAAATAAAACACCTCTGTGGTCCAAAAGAACATTACCAGAGCTCAAACTAATTCCTACTGAGGAAGTTGAAAATGTAAGTATATTGCGACGTCGAAGTGACAATACCTCCTAACTAACCTTTTTTGTGAAATTGACTTTTTTATGTCATTGGTTTTAAGGTCTATTTACGCGTGTTTTGATGGAATCGCTTATCTCTAATTTTAACAACAACCCTAAAATAAGATGTGGAAATAGCTTCTAACTAAATCCGCGTATTTGATTTATGGCAATATCTCCTATCTACGGAAGACACGTCTATACTTGAACGCAGAACCTTGCCGAATGTCTTTCGCGGCGGTTGGCGTATCGCGCGTGTGAAGTTGGAGGGCGGTGGGGGGTGCGCCGGGAGAATCATCTATCGTGAACTTAGTTGCGCAACGATTCATGTTGCGACGAGTGTTTTCTTCAATATTTTGTGAAAAAATTGAGTTTTTGGTGTAAAAAACTTGCTGTGTGTTATTGAAAAGGTAAGACGAAGGTACTTTAAGTTTAAAAATGACATGATTACAAATAAAAAGTAAACTAACATAGTTTTGAAGTAGTTTTGTTGCAGTTAGAAGATATTGTTTCAAATTTTTTAAATAGTTTGAAGTTGTTTATAAAATTTGATGTAATTAGGAGGTATTGCTAGAATAATGTTACTTTGATTCAGTTCCAGGATGTCACGAATAGCAAAGCATTATCAAGGGGTTCGCGCTAATTTAATGTTAAAGATTCTAATGAGTGGGAAAGAGAATGTTAATAGTGAAAATACAAACCAAACAAGAACTTCATCTGCTTCAGGTAACTGATATCTTAATTTTACATTACACCTTTTGTCGTATCTACCGTACGTACCACGTACTAGATACCTTTAATTTTTATTGTAGTGGAATGGCTACAGTGCGAAAGTATTCAAAGGGATTCATCCCCCTTGGCTGGATTCTATCGAGTGTGTAATAAAATACATCTACTTGATTTAAGTGTCGTGTAGTGAGCCTACTTTGTAATTATTATTTTTAATTTTAGGTACAGCAAATCAATTGATATCTGAAAAGGAATCCGAAAAAAATATTGAACAGCCTCAAGTATACGAAAAACGACGAAATATTGGTAGATCATCCTCCTTGTCCAATATACCAAAGAAAAATATTTCAACAACTCAACGACGGTGTTCTTCAGTTCCGCCTACAATCACAGTACAGTACACCCTAGCCAGTTCCACCAACAACTATAGTGCAATTTCCTGTCATCAATTTAATGATAGGTCTGGTTCCCATGATGGTGATTTTTCCGGTGCCGATAGTGACGTCACATATTGCCCCTCAGATGCTGAAGTATCCTCAACTAATTCAAGTCTCGATCCCCGAGAAGAACCATCTACTTCATCTGGTATATTTCATGGCAACATACATGAAGGTAGAAAACGTAAATTTAGATCTGATGCAACCCAATGGAAGAAAAACAGAAACAAGAAACTACGCATGTTAGGCAAAGAATACTTAGGATTTACAAAGCCGAAGGATAGAAAGATAAAGCAAGACAAAATGAGACCTCCTAGACAATTAGGAGAAAAATGCAATTCCGTGTTTTGCAGAAAGAGTAAGGTTCGAAACTGCGACAAATTAAGTGATGAAACACGATTGCAAATCCATAAGAGTTTTTGGGAGAACATGAATTGGGACCAGCGCAAAGTTTACGTTAACGGACTTGTCACTCGTAAGGCACCATCCCGCAAAACTAGTGATGAATCATCAAGGCGCGACGGTACTTTTGAATACTACTTGCCAACCGAAGATGGTAAAAAATTACAGGTTTGTCGAACTACATTTTTAAACACTTTGAGCCTAGGGTCGTACACAGTACAATCGTGGGTTAAAAGGGCGCACTGTGGAGTAGTTCCTAGTCAGGAAATTCAGAATATGGCCAGAGTTCAAACGCCACGAACAGGTTCTCAACAAAAACTTTCAATTGCTTGCAAGTTCTTAGATGATATTCCCAAATTACCATCGCACTATGCGAGGAAAGAATCTTCAAAGCTTTATTTAGAACCTGTTTACCGTTCCCTTAGTGATTTGTATAGTCGCTACAAGGAATACTGTGCTGAAAATGATTTACCAATATTATGCCGTTTCACTTTCGAAAAGGTGTTCAGAGATAAAAATCTGTCATTGTACACGTTAAAGAAAGACATGTTTGATGTCTGTAGTGGCCATGCCGTAGGAAATATTGATTCAAGTGACTATGAGCAACATATTAAGCGAAAAAATAGAGCGAGACACGAAAAGGAAAATGATAAAAAGAAGGCCTTGACTGAAAGAAAAATCATTTTGCTTTCCATGGATTTGGAAGCAGTAAAAGTGTGCCCCTTTTTAACCGCAAGTGCCTTATATTTTAAAACTAAACTCACCTGCCACAATTTTACAATGTACGACCTTGTTACCCATCAAACATCTTGTTATTGGTTCGATGAAACGTGCGCGGATCTGACTGCGAGTACTTTTGTATCCTTTGTAATTGACTATCTAGAAAGATATTGTTTGCCTAAAGGTATGCCTATAGTTATTTACTCCGATGGATGCACTTACCAAAACAGAAATAATATAATGGCAAACGCATTATTAAACTTAAGCATCGAACACAACGTGAGTATAACTCAAAAATATTTAGAGCCCGGTCACACGCAGATGGAGTGTGACTCTGTGCACGCGGCGATCGAAAGGAAGTTAAAAAATAGAGGAATTCATGTTCCCAGCGACTACATAACTGTGACTAAAGAAGCACGAAGGAAACCTACTCCCTATGAAGCCATTCACGTCAGTCAAAACCTCATAAAGAATTATGGGGACAAATCTACTTGGAGATACAACAGCATAAGACCAGGCCGAAAAGCTGGCGATCCGGTTGTAGTTGATCTTAGGGCGATAAAATATAATCCAGAGGGCACTATCTCCTACAAGATCAACTTTGATGATGATTGGACAGAGTTGCCCATAAGACCTAAGAAATTAAGTTCAGTAACTTATTCTAATCTACATGATGCGCCGATTCCTATTGCCTCCACTAAATATAATCATCTACAACAGCTAAAAGACGTATTACCTCGAGACTGCCACTTTTTTTATGACAATTTACCTTACGTGTGATCTGCGAAACAGGATTAAAATTATTTTAATTTATTTTTAATTACTTATATCCTAACCATGATTGGTGTTTTGACTACTCAGCCAACATGGCTTTTGTTGCAATTATTATTGAATTAAGTGATATTGTTCGTGTCAAAGGATTGATTATCCAAAACAAAACATGTTTTCTTTAAATAAAACTTTAAGACAAATGTTGATTATAGCTTAAATAAAACACTTATTCTTTGTTATATTGTTTGAATTAAAAATAATACCTCCTAACTTACAGTTTATTAGGTAACACTACTACTTATGAGAAGGCAATACCTTCTATCTAACCAAATACCTACTATGCTATTGTGAAATAAATTAATAGTTTACTAAAACTTTAGCTTTACGTATTATTATGTTTTCTACAAAAAAGATTCATTAATTTTAAAGTTTTTAGGAAACAAGACGTTTTTTTTGTTTTGTGTAAAATTTTGTCTGTGTTATATAGAAGGTATTGTCACTTCGCCGTCGATTGGTATTATATCAGTCAGTATAGGTATAATTATAAGTTTGACAATCTGTTACTGTATCTATATATTATGTTAAGCTAGTAAACTGTGTTATAAAGTATTAATTAATGTGACTTTTTCAGGTATCTAAAACTATCTTAATCGATGAAACTAGTCAACCAAAAAATACAGATGATAGAAATAAAACACCTATGTGGTCCAGACGGAGACCACAGTTAAATAAAAAAAAATGAAAGGTCCGAAGCTGTGGCTTCCCTCTGCAGTAGCTATAAAGATGTGAACAAAAAACGCCATACGATTAAATGACACTCATCTGTGTGTTTTGACATTTTTTTACGTATTCAAAGCTCGAATACTTTTAGTTTACATGTGAAATCTAACGTGAACGGTCAGGCACGTTGTTTTAAGCGATAAAAAGTGGCGCAACAAGTGGAAATGGAAGGTAAGTGACTTATTTAATACAGATGTGCTCAACCTTTTCAACTTATTTTGCATTTCCTAGTAATTTTATTGATTATGAGGTATTAAATTGGGTCTAAAAATTTGGGTCCGTGGCTTAGGCCCCCAGTGGTCGAGGCACCTGTGGCCGACGCCCCCGATTCGATTAATTTAATATATTCTTTTTTTTTGTACTTTTTCACATAGTACAATAAATGGGAAAAGTGTTTCATCATAATAATATAGTATTTTTCCTTGCTAAACAAAAGTTATCTCTCAAATAGCACAAAAAATAAATCGCTATATAACCTTATCTCACACCCTATTCCCCACCAAAAGCATATTTATTATGTACAAACATCTAAAAATCAAAAAGACTTCATATAAAATGACATTATTTATGTCATTGAATATTGAACTGAATATTGAATTATCTTTGAAGTTCAACTAACTCGTCACCTAACTGAGCCAAACCAGTTATCGGTAACAATAAAAAGTCGTCCTTTTGTCCACAATATTGAAAACAACAAGGAAGTATGATATTATGTCTATCTCTTTCACTCCGGAGTCAAACTATGGAATATTGCAATATGCAACTGATAAGAAAGTTTAGTGTATCGTATCACAATGATGAACGAAGGTCCTTCGCAAGGGCTCGTGCGAAATAATTACAATATAGTTAAAAATAGACTTGGTGGGAAAACATTGTTGCACGCTGGATTTGCATATAATATTCATAGAAAGAATCAAAAGACTAGTGTGTGGGTGTGTGTGAATAAAAGACATGGGCAGTGTGGTGGTGCAGTTAAATTGATAAATGAAAGTGACAACGTTCAGATGATAAAAGGACATAAACCTGAGTGTCAGCCGGATGAATTAAAAAACGACATCAAAATGCTTATGAATGACCTAAAGAAAGAAGTCACAACAAATTTTGGCTCCATTCAAAAAATCTATGAAACAAAAATTGCTAAATTACAGAGTGAAAAATACAGTGACAAAATTCCAATATACAACAATATTAAAAAAGCGATTTACAGAAGCCGAAATAAAGCCCTGAAGGTAAAAAAAACACGATTCAAGAATCCAGCTCAAGTTATTATACCTGAAATATTTCAAAAACATTTGTTATTTGATTATAATGAGGACGGCAACAGGATCATCGTATTTGTATCAGAAATAGCTTTGAATGAAATTAAAAATGTGCATCACTTCTTCTGTGACGGTACATTTGATTGCTGCCCTAGTCCCTTCAAACAGATTTATACTATCCACGGAGATATTGGGAATAATTCAGATGAAACCAACATTGTGCCCATATTTTACACGCTGCTGATTAATAAAGAGAAAGGGACATACGAAATGATGTTCAAAAAAATTAAAGAAGCTTTGCCAGATTTCAAACCGTTAAAATTCACATTGGATTTTGAAATGTCAACAATAGTCGCAATAAATGATGTATTTCCGACTGCTGAAATTCATGGGTGTTTTGTACATTTCCAAAATGCTGTATATAGGCGTGCAAAATCTCTCGGATTATTAGAACATGAGGAAACCACACAGTATGTAAAATTGTGCATCTGCCTTGCGTATCTTCCAAAAGATGAAATTGAAGACGGCTGGCTTGCAATAATGGGAAACAGGTAATTTAGTATTCTTTACACTTTAAAGCTTAATTCTGATATTTTTCCTTTTGCACAATTATTCAATCGATTATTTTCTTTTCAGCATTCCAGACGACCAAGTAACTAAATTCAATGATTACTTTGTTGAACAATGGCTTGAACCTGTGAACATGATCGAAAAATGGTGTTGTTATAAGGAAAAACATAGAACCACTAATTTAGTAGAGGCCTGGCATCACCGATTAAAAAATTACCTGGGGACGAACCCGTCTTTGCTGTCGTTTTTAGAGATGGTGAAGATTGATATTTCTACCTACGGCACGGCACAAGCAAGGTTATTAATTATACTTATATATAAAACAATTTAAAATGTTACAAACATTATGTAAAGGAAACGAAATTTATTAAGATAGTGACCTATTTTTATTTCAGACTGAAAGCTAATAACATTCCTGTGAGCAGACGAAAGAACAACACAAGAAAGAATGAAAAAATGATTGCCAACTTGACTGAACAGTATGAAAACAAGAAAATTTCCACGATCATGTTTTTAGAACAAATCCGCCCATATGTGGGAATCCGTCCAAAAAAGTAATAATTTAACTTATTTAGGAAATTGAGATGATTTTTCTTGTACACTATTTTAAAGTTTTAATTATTGACATTTTAATTTTTATATTTGTTTAAGTTTTACTGTTGATTATTTTTATGCTTACAAAATTAAAACATTTCACATTATAACAAGTTTGTTATTGTACGAGTAAGTTTGTTTTAAATCTGATTATTTTGTTATGTTATTGCTGTTTTAAAATGACTGTTATAATTAGGTAAAATTATTCTTATTTGTTTAAGGTTCACAGTTGATTATGTTTAATTATTATTGTTATAAAGATCTTTAAAAAATCTCTACTTATATATAAAAAGTTAGTTGCGCTGCAGTATTTTTAAGGCTCATTATATTTTTTACAATTATTATTTCTCTTTATTACTGAGACTGATTATTATAATTAAGTTAAATGATTCTCTTGATTATAAGGTGATGAAAACTGTGATTTATGTACAATTTGTTTTACTAGATTTGTTATTGAGATAAATAAATAATAAAAATCAACTAAGACTTTCATTTTTCAAACTATACATCTAATATAAAAGCATTTCCATGTTATTAATATAATTACACAGGTACGTATATTATACATTTATTATTTTTGTAAAACATTTTTGTGCCTGACAGTACAATTTGATCAAAAATTGCTTTGAGTTAAAAGAAACGAATCGGGGGCGTCGGCCACAGGTGCCTCGACTACTGGGGGCCTAAGCCACGGACCCAAAAATTTTTGCATAACAAATTTCAATTGTTTATAATTAAACTACGCAAATAAAAACTGCTAAGTTAGATAAAATAGTAATAATAATGATAGTAGTACTAATATATAATTATTTTATATGATTATTTGATACTAGCCGATGCCCGCGGTTCCACCCGCGTAGAATTTGTTTCCCGTTGTCCCACAGGAACCTATAATCGGAATAAAAGGTAGCCTATGTGCTATTCCAGACCAAAACTTATCACCTGTGCTAAATTTCATTGAAATCCATTCAGTAGTTTTTGTGTGAAAAAACAAAAACATCCAAACATTCTCACGGATACACAACAAATGTGAAAATTATTATTGTCAGAAAAAAATAATATTTGGCAAGATACTGATAATTTTTATTTATTGTTTAAGAATTACAGCGAAAAAGAAAGTACATTCCCGATACAGAAAATGAAACTCAATGCGACGATCACGAAGAGATAGTTCAGAATTCACAACGCTGGGAAGACTCAGAAAACTGGGAACAGGAATTTATACCAAACCAAAAAACATGTAAGGATACTTCAACGTACACAAAAAAAGAAATGGTGGACAGTGCAACATGCACAGAAAGAGATGATGGCCCGACTATAATGGACGTCCATGGATGTAAATATTTTGGCCAGTTGGTTTCAAATGAATTATTGCGCTTTAAACCATATGAAAGAAATATAAAGATGCAGAAAATATTAGATATAATAAAAAAGTAATTTTAATATCAAATAAAGACCGGACAAAAGTTAAATAAAACCAAATTTTAATTCAATTACAATTTTAATTTTAACCAAATTTTGACTTAGATGATAATATTTATTAAAAATCATTACATCAGATCCGATTAACTAACATAGAATTTCAATATTTGTGAAATTCTCTGAAACAATCATTAAGGCACAGGCCTGGGAATCCAGGGCAATCGGGACAGCCAGTGTCAAAACGAAACGCCTACATATATTTTATTATCTACATTTTTATTTTTTAAGAGTGAATACAGTCCACAAACGTTTTTAAACTGAGCTGTCAAAATTGTGTTTTGTCATTTTTAGTGTCAAATAAATATTAGAGCCGAACGCACGTCTTTTTACTCAAAAAGTTATCCCAGTACTCATACTCGACCTTATTGCGCAGACAATTGGTCCTAAAACGACCCGGATTGACGGCAAAACAACTGTGGTAATTTGTGAGCCGGCCGGCCGGCGGGAAAAGTGCGTGCTTTGCAAAATTGCACGAAGAAGAGCCCGCGCGTCCGCCATTGTTGTTGAGTTACAAGTGAAATAATTAACGATTACGCATATTATCCGAGATTACGAGTGTACTGGGAGCATTGGTGATACGACTTTATCGAGTTTTAGAACACTGAGTGAGATTTCAAAACAAAGTGCACACGTCGTTATTTATCCTGACAAACATTGAGTTAACCGTGAAACTGAGCAAGTTGGGATTGAATCGACCTAAAAATGAGCAAGGACGTACAAGCATTAGACGTGCTATTTGCGTTACAGGAAGAGTGTTTTCTAAATTAAAAAAAGCGGAAACAAACTTTAAGAAGACATCAAAAGATAGAATTAAACGTACATATTTAGAAACGAGATTGGAAACTTTGGAGGGATTGTACTGCAACTTTAAAGAGAACCACAAGTCTATTGTTTCCGAGACTATATCGGATCACAATTACCCATATTTCAAGGAAGATCATTATGAACGGTTTGAGGAAAATTACATCAATTATAAAACGTTATTATTGGACGCGTTACCATCTTCATCTACGACGCCGCCAATGGCGGGAAACGCCATTTTTCAACAAAGTGGACAAAGTGATATGAGATTACCGCGGAGACCACTAAGGTAAGAATTGTGTTTAATGCCTCCAGTAAGGGATACAATAATGTTTCTTTAAATGATGAACTCCTAGTGGGACCTAAATTACAACAAGATTTGAGACATATTTTGATGCGGTGGAGAAACCACAAGATAGTCATCATCGCTGACATTGTAAAAATGTACAGAACGGTTTGTGTAGCTGATGAGGACACCGACTATCAGAGGATTGTATGGCGATTTAAGGCAGATGGTACAGAACCTATAGGAGAGTAAAAGTTGCTGCGTCTGACTTTTGGTACTGCATCTGCACCCTATCTGGCTGTCAAATGCTTACAAAAACTAGCTGATTCAGAGGAAAACAGGTACCCGTTAGCAGCAAAGATAACATAACAGGATTATTACATGGACGATCTGATTTCAGGAGCGGAATTTGAGAGCGAAGCATTGAGAATACATGAAGAGATGATCGAGCTGATGAAACAAGGAGGATTCACACTTCAAAAATGGAACAGCAATTGCAAAAGCTTATTAGAGAAATTCAAAGACACAAATGAGAAGAGAGATTTATCTGAGCCTGTCAAACTGAACAAAACCATCAAGGTTCTTGGAATGCTTCAAAGTCAGCCTACGCGGCAGCAGTCTACATACGAGTACTTCATGGATTTCATGTTCGCCTGGTTACTGCGAAAACCAAGGTTGCACCTATAGAGAAAGAAGTCTCAATACCACGGCTCGAGCTATGTGGGGCAACCTTAGCTGCTAAATTGATATGGGAAGTAGCTCAGGTCATAGGAATACCTAAAGAGAACTTATATGGGTGGACAGATTCTATGATAGTACTAGCATGGCTCAAAGGTGGCGCAAGCCGTTGGGCAACCTTCGTGAGTAATCGTGTGTCCACTATTTTAAATATCATGGATGTTCAGCAATGGCAGCACGTACCTACGCAGTCTAACCCCGCAGATTGCGCGTCGAGAGGTTTAAGTCCAAAGGAATTAATAGTTCATCCTTTATGGTGGCAAGGGCCGCTATGGTTATCAGAAAATGAGATTAAGACAGATGACATCAAGATTGAGGATACGCATGAAGAAGAGAAAATCAAGTCTTTAACCTTTTTATCTAATATTGAAGAAGTTAATATTTGGTCAAGATTTTCATCATTGAATAGATTACTAAGAGTTATTTCCTATTGTAGAAGAGTTTTGCAGTTGAAGTTATCAAAAGAAAAGAGATCAATTTTAACAAAGTTTGTTACAGCTGAAGAAATAAAAGAATCATTACAGGCTTGTATTAAGCAAATTCAAGAACAGGAATTTCAGAGTGATATAGCACAATTAAAGACTCGAGGATGTGTGCCTAAGAAGAGCCCTTTACGCAGTCTTTGTCCTTTTTTGGACGAAAAAGGAATTTTAAGAGTTTCAGGTCGCATCAATAATTCAGATGTTTGTTATGATACCAAACATCCAATAATTATGCCAGCTAAACATCATTTTTCATTGCTTCTAATTAGAAATGCTCATCATCAAACTTTACATGGAGGACCACAGGTGATGTTAAATTATTTAAGAGCGAAATTTTGGATTATTCAAGCTAAAGAGCGTGTTAAAAAGGTTTTCAGAGAATGTGTTACGTGCCTGAGATTTTCACCTAAGAATACAGCGCCATTGATGGGTATGTTACCGGAATCAAGATTGAAACCAAGTAAACCTTTTAATTCTACGGGCGTGGATTATTTTGGCCCCATTCAGATTCGATTTTCACCAGGGCGTGGAGCGAAGTCATATAAAGGCTATGGATGTATTTTTGTGTGCATGGTGACTCGAGCTATACACTTAGAAGCAGTCTCCGATTTAACAGCGAAAGGATTTATAGCTGCTTTCCGCCGCTTCACTGCGCGACGAGGTCACTGTGAAGAACTTTGGAGTGACAACGGAACCAATTTCGTCGGTGCCGACAGAGAAATCAGAGACATGTTTAACACTGCTAAGTCGACACTTCCTGAAGAAATCGCCGAGTTGCTGCTATTGCAGAAGACGACTTGGCGGTTCATTACCCCGCACTCTCCCAATTTTGGAGGATTGTGGGAAGGAAATATTCGCAGCACCAAAACACATCTGCGTAAAATAATTGGTAACAGTACTCTTACATATGAGGAGTTGGCCACGGCCCTGACGCAGGTAGAGGCGTGTTTAAATTCTAGACCTATAAGTATTATTAGTGATAACCCCAACGATCCCCTACCTCTGACACCTGGTCACTTTTTGAAAGGTGAACCATTGTTAAATATTGCTGATCAAGATACTGATTGTAATGTTGTTAATAACTTAGATAGATGGAGATTAGTTCAAAGGATTGTTAAACATTTTTGGACTAGGTGGTACAAAGAGTACTTAGGGAATCTAAATCAAAGGTATAAGTGGAATACTACATGTAAAGAGCCTGAGTTAGGTAGTATTGTTATATTAAAGGAGGATAATATGCCTCCTGCTAGATGGTTCTTAGGTAAAATAATTCAAAAACATCCAGGAGCTGATAAAATTACTAGAGTTGTAACTGTTAAAAGTAAATCAGGTATACTTAAAAGGCCAGTGAGCAAACTATGTTTTATTGCAAATTAATTTACTAAATACTCATATGTTAATTTAATTGAATTTGTAGAGAAGTAAACAAACAAGGCCAAATTAGTATAAGTTGTTGATGCATTATGCTAAAAGCTGAACATGTATGTTTATCTGTTTAAAGTTAATGAGTTTTCTTTGTACTTGTTATTTTGTGTGTATGTACGTACAGTTAAGCTTAGTTCTAAGAAACTATTTTTTGTTATTAATGAAATATAGTTTATAAATATTGTATTGTTATCTGCAGTACTTACTGCTATTTTCACGGTGGGCGGTCTATCTGATTCGCTCATGTTATTCATGAAATAAAACTACTTTTAAACGGATATAATCGCGGTATATTCTTGAAACTACATATTTACAGGAAAACCCGACGTTTCGGCTCCTTTTCAGGAGCCGTGATCACGGAATGACTCAGGTGTTATGCGTCACTTGTCATATTTAAATTATTGCAAAAAACTACCCTCAACTTAAAATCTAATCGCCGTCATCTTCACTGCTATCATTCGTAACGTTCCGATCCACGCAGTAGGAGCTGATGGTGTCTTGAAGCTGCACACTGTGATGTCGACTGGAACCCATCAGATGTAAAACTGGGTCCCATGTAGGTGGTACATTCCAACCATCTTCCCTATTGAAATTTGGATGTTTTTTAATTTCAATGGCCTCGCGTAACATCCTGGGTAGGAATCGGTTTTCTCTAGCGAGGACCTGGGGTTTATCAAAACGAATGTAATGGTTGGGTTTATCCAGTACATGCTCACAGACTGCTGACTTCGTTGACCTCCGATGCTTCATGTCCGCAATGTGTTCTTTAATTCGCGTTCCGATGCTCCTCTTGGTTTGACCTATGTACGAGAGACCGCAGTCACAATCAAGCTTGTATACTCCTGCCGTTTGAAGAGGATTGTTACACTTGACAGGTCTTAAGAACTGGCTGATCTTCTTCGGCGGCTTGAAATAAGTTTTAATTGAAGCTCGCTTCAGGATGTTGCCAATTTTGTCAGTGACTCCCTTCAGGTACGGTAGAACGGCAGGCTGACGCTCGACTGTAGCTGGTTTTGCACGGTGTCTGCGATGACGTGGTACTTTCAGCTTGTTCTCTCGGAGTACCTTCTTGACATGCTGGACTTCTGCATGCAGGTGGTCCTCATCGCAGATCCGTTGTGCTCTCTGTAACAAGGTTTTACCAACAGTAGCTAACTGCGAAGGATGGTGGTGAGATTCGCCATTTAGGTATTTATCAGTATGGGTTGCTTTCCGATACACAGTGTGACTTAAACTATGATCTGAATTCCTGATGATCAAAATATCTAAGAAAGGCAGCTTTCCCTCACTTTCTAATTCCATAGTGAATTTTATTTTTGGATGGATGGAATTAAGGTGGTCTAAGAATAACGCTACTTTATCTGATGGTAGAATTGTGAAAGTATCATCTACATACCGCTTATAGAACCTAGGGGTGACTGGCGCTGAGCTCAAAGCTTTGTCCTCAAAATCCTCCATGAAAATATCTGCCATCACAGGGGATACAGGAGACCCCATAGCTACCCCATCTAGCTGTACATAGAATTTGTCGTCCCACATCAAGTAGCCTCCTTGCAGGCAATGTTGTAATAGCTCTGCATATTCCAGAGGTATGTCACTATCGGCTAACCTTTTCCTAGCAATTTCAATGCAGTCCCGAATAGGTAGACATGTAAATAAGGACTGGACATCAAAACTAACCATAGTTTCATCATCAGCCAGTTGAAGATGTTGTAACTCACTGATGAAATGGTAGGAATCCTTCACATAAGCTGTTGTTTGTCCTCTCAAGGGTGATAGTACACTAGCCACATGTAGTTTCAAGAATATACCGCGATTATATCCGTTTAAAAGTAGTTTTATTTCATGAGTAACAGTCGCGTAAACCTAAGAAAACATTACGCTCATGTTATGTAATCCAGTCTGTAGGTATTTTTGCCCTACAAAAGGTGGAGTAAAAGCGTTTATGATGTTATGTTGTTAAGGTATGAAGGCCTAATAAAAATCCAAATTTTCGACCTTGAGAAGAAAAGGCGCGAGCCGCCATCTTGAATTGAATGTGCCAAAATTAGGTTTTTTTTAAATAATGTCTCACCAGTTGACTTTGTGGCAAAAGTGTCTATGGGAAGTAGAAAGAAGACAAAATTTCTAACATTCTTCTCATACATGTTTATTCTGTAAGTCATATAGGTAAAAAGTTACAAGCGCCGGAATAAAATATTTCCAAGAAAAATAATACATCTCTATGTATTTTGGCCTTGGTAGCTAGCTATCACGCGGCGCGGGGTAATCCTGGCTACAGCTCTCTCTCTATCAGCTGCGAGCCCAGGTCTCCAGGACTCTGGGACTCTGTGTCACTCAGAGAAGGGCGCCGCTGGTGATTCCGGCCCGTTCTGGTTACTCACCAGACTAGGCTGATATAGCTCCCTCTCCGTCAGCTGTCTGAAGTGCACTCGAGCTCCACGTCTCGCCGCGTGTCCCAGACTTGCCATCCAGGCCGCAGCTCGCTCCAGCTCACCAGGCTAGGGGACTCGCCATCCAGGCCGCAACTCACTTCACGTTACTCAGGTCAAGGGAGTGGTCGGGAACAGCCACCCAGAGAGGCATGAAGACACCCACCAGGCTGGGCTGATACAACTCCCTCTTCGTCAGCTGTCTGAAGTGCACTCGAGCTCCACGTCTCGCTGCTTGTTCCAGACTCGCCATCCAGAGGTGCAATTCACTAAGCGCAAATCTCAACACTGTGTCATCGGCGTCAGTCGTAATTTACTAGTATTTTGACATTGTCAACGATTACACAGCCGTGAGATTATGACATTTGAGCTTAGTGGATCGCACCTCAGGCCACAGCTCGCTCCAGGTCAATAGCCATCACCCAGAGAGACATGAAGACACTTACCAGTCTTGGCTGATACAGCTCCCTCTCGGGCAGCTGGGAGTCCAGGGCTCTGGGACTCTGGTACACTGTGTCACCCAGAGAAGAGCGCTGCTAGTGATTCCGGATCGTTATGACTACTCACCAGTCTTGGCTGATACAGCTCCCTCTCCGTCAGCTGCGAGCCCAGGTCTCCAGGACTCTGTGTCACCCAGAGAAGGGCGCCGTGTTTCTGGATCGTTCTGATTACTTACCAGGCTAGGAAAGTAAAATTTAAGTAAATTGATGATTTTTGTAATTTTGTTTTTCTTCTACCAGATGTAACTTTTTACCTATAAGACTTACAGAATAAACATGTATGAGAAAAATGTTAGTAATTTTGTCTTCTTTCTACTTCCCATAGACACTTTTGCCAAAAAGTCAACTGTTGAGACATTATTTAAAAAAAACCTAATTTGGGCACATTCAATTCAAGATGGCGGCTCGCGCCTTTTCCTCCCAAGGTCGAAAACTTGGATTTTTATTAGGTCCCCATACCTAAACAAAATAAGGTCAAAACCGCTTTTACTCCACCTTTTGTAGAGCAAAGGCTTTTATAAGTCCCCACAGACTGGACTAATGTTAGAGCGTACTATAATTTTAGCTGCATATGAGCATTATTTAAACTTTGAGTTGTGTACATTCAAATTGTAGTTCCTACCGAAGCTATTTACCATGCATTGGGCTATGTTTGTACTAAATGTTAATTAGAGATTAATTAGAGTTCTAATGTGTTTAAGCTTACTGTTGAGATATATATATTTTGTTTTTGTTAAGAACCTATGTTCTTGGTGGGCGGAATGTCAAAACGAAACGCCTACATATATTTTATTATCTACATTTTTATTTTTTAAGAGTGAATACAGTCCACAAACGTTTTTAAACTGAGCTGTCAAAATTGTGTTTTGTCATTTTTAGTGTCAAATAAATATTAGAGCCGAACGTACGTCTTTTTACTCAAAAAGTTATCCCAGTACTCATACTCGACCTTATTGCGCAGACAGCCAGTTATAACAGATACTCTTTTTTTAGTTTTTGTGTAACAAACTCTGCATCTTTTTCTTAGGGTATTATTACTTCTCTTTGGTAAATTGGCGGGTAAATGTATTTTTGACTGTGATAGAGGACGAGAAAGTTCTGATACATTGGGCATTGGTAACAATTCTTGCATTACACTCTTTATAAATTTATATAATGAAGTTTTATTTGTAGTGTTTTTTGCGTTGAAAAGTAAATAACCATTTTAAAAACAAAGAGTACCACTTTTTTCCTGGCCGATTGTTTGTGAACGGACAGGAATCTACATTTTTCTCAGATATTATTTTCTGGACACTATCAAGCAATTGCTCTTTGGTCACAGGGAAATGTTTTTCAGCCATAAAGCATACCCATCTCACTAGTATATTTTCTTCCTCATGTGAAAGTACAGTAGCTGGACCAATATTACAATCAACAGGGCTTTTTCCGGTGATTTTATTATGCAAAGTAATCCTTGGGACACCATATCTTGTAGCTGCAACAGATATTTTTTCTCCTTTTCTTACTTCTTCGATAGCCTTGGCCATTTGTTCTGTTGTGTAGTCTTTTCTTGATGCCATTTCTAGGATAAAATAAATTTATTTGTATTAACAATTAACGTAGTGGCACTAATGATCGACAAGCTCCAATGATCGACAATTTTTTTCTCTAATTAGAGAAAATAAGAGTTATAATACGATTTTTTAATATGGCTATACTGTGGCTCAGACAATACGCTTCCTGCTGTCATCCAGTGACATTTGAAAGAAATCCGCCATTTTTTTTACAAATGGCCGTGTGAGAACTTAGTTCGGCTAGTGTTCCTCATAAAATAACGGCATTTCTAAGCGGATTCTGTAAGAACGTAAGTACAAAATATGTTCATTATTTTCATATATTGAAACTTATATTAATTTGATGGTTTTTAAGCCGTATTATGGGAATGATAAGATCGATTTATGTTATAAAAAAAGTTAGGAGGTTATTTTTTTAACCTAAATTGCCTGGTCCTCAGAAATTGACTTGCTCCAATCATCGACGAGTGTCGATAATAATTTTATTAAAATTATTTTTGTGTAACCACGGAATATGGTTCTCTTTTCTTTGCAGAATTGTTAGATATTTAAATTAGGTTGATTAAGGTAGAGTTACCAGTATTCGACACGATGTCGATTAATGGGATTGAAATGTGTCGATAATTGGTTCATACAGATGTCTCCAAGAAAAAAACTACATTTAATAATGAACATACATTTTATAAACTAAATTTAGTAGGTATTTTATACATTAAATATATTACACTGATAATAATTCTTTCTGTTATAAAAATAAAATTTGTTTAACTGTGAAATAAATTATTTTTGGATTTGAATTTAAAATAATTGCTTAATTTTTTATGACTTAAGTACTTATATTGAATTTAAGTCAAAGGTCATGAATACTAGGTAAATACTTATCCATTTCGACACATTGCAATTCCATTAATTATTTGTTACATTTGACAAGAGAATACGGTGACCGACGGTCATCTTTTCTTTGCCGAATTGGTAGATATTTAAGTTACCAGTAATAGGTAATTGATTCTTACAGATGGCTCCGAGAAAAAACTACACTCTCGACCAGATTGAAAAAGCAGTTGAAGCTGTTAAGAATGGAGAAAAGATAGCAAGTGCTGCGCAACGTTTCGGAGTACCAAGAATTACTCTTCATGACAAAATAACACGAAGAACTTCCATTGGATGTAGTATGGGGCAAAGTACCATCTTAACAAAAGTAGAAGAAGAAATTTTAGAAAAATGGTCAAAACAGGAAAAATCCTTTTACTAATTATAGGCCTGGTAAGAAATGGTTTCACTCATTCATGAAAAGACATCCAAACTTGTCACAAAGAGTACCAGATAACTTGTCGAGAGCTCGAGATAATGTATCGGAGGATAACATTAGGACCTGGTTTAAAGAAATCGAAAGTTATTTAGAAGAACATAACTTAAAAAATATTCTAAACAACCCACACAGGCTATTCAATGCAGACGAAAGCACGTTTTTCTTGTCGCCGAAACCGATGTGCAGCAGCACCTTCTATGAATATGTGACTAATGTTTTCAACCCTTGGTTAGAGCAAAATAATATTGAAAAACCGATTTTATTCTTTGTGGATGGCCACAAATCCCATCTCACCCTACATTTATCAAATTTTTGCTCCCAAAACGGTATCGAGATCTTTGCCCTGTACCCAAACTCTACTCATATTTTGCAACCTATGGACTTGTCAGTATTCAGACCCCTCAAAGCACATTGGAGAAAAGCCGTGACGCAATGGAAAATGGAGAACCTTGGTCAAAATCTTCGTAAAGAGAATTTTGCTCCAGTACTTCAAAAATCACTCGCAAACATAACAAAAGATTGTGTGAAAAATGGGTTCAGAGCGGCGGGACTTTTTCCATTCGGGCCTGATTACATTGACATGTCAAAAATAAGACCAAAGGAAACCTCAACTAAAACTAATCCAGGGCAGACGGAATTTGTGAGATATTTAGAAAACGAAATAATAAAAGTTTTTTCAGCTGAAAAGTTAGACCTACACACATCAACAAAATCTAGGGATATCTTAATTGTATATTATAAACTACCTTATATTGTTAATTCTATATTATACTAGCGGGCGCCCGCGACTTCGTCCGCGTGGATTTTGGTTTCTATATCAACTTTTTTCCCGTTAGGGGTGGATTTTTGAAATAATCTTTGAAAGGGGATGCCTACGTCATATTATCTTTATGAATGCAAAGTCTCAGCCGGATCGGTTAAAAAAAAATTACAAAGTTTCATACTAAAGTTCATCCCCTATTTTACCCCCTTGGGGGTTGGAATTTATTAATCTCATTAATTAGGCGATGCCTACGTCATAGTAGCTTTATGAATGCAAAGTCTCAAACCGATCGGTTAAAAAATGACAAAGTTTCATACTACCGTTCATCCCCTATTTTACTCCCTTGGGGGTTAGAATTTATCAATCTCATTAATTAAGCGATGCCTACGTCATTGATTAGTAATATAGTAGCTTTATGTATGCAAAATATCAGCCCGATAGGTTTAAAATTGACAAAGTTTCATACTACCGTTCATCCCCTATTTTACCCCCTTGGGGGTTAGAATTCATCAATCTCATTAATTAAGCGATGCCTACGTCATAGTAGCTTTATGTATGCAAAATATCAGCCCGATAGGTTTAAAATTGACAAAGTTTCATACTACCGATCATCCCCTATTTTACCCCCTTGGGGGTTGAATTAATCAAAATCCTTTCTTAGCGGATGCCTACGTCATTACATCTACCTGCATACAAAATTTCAGCCTGATCCGTCCAGTGGTTTGGGCTGTGCGTTGATAGATCACTATGTAATCAGTCAGTCAGTCAATCAGTCAGTCACCTTTGAGTTTTATAGATATATATAGAATAGATATAGATATAGATTATATAAAGTTTATACAACGTGTCCCAAAATTCAACGATAAGCGGGCGCCAATAGATTGACCTGCTTGTGAGTACTTAAGAAAAAATAATAAAAAAATATACCAAAAATTTTTTTTTAGTTACAAGATAAATTATGAAATTCCTTAAAAATGTGCACCTTTTATGATATTTTGAACAACCACGACCACAATTTCTCGAAAATGCATAAGTTTTTTTTTGTATCAGGTACCTAAGTAGTACTACTATTTACCAAAACTATTAAAAATACCAAAATGCACGCAGTTTTTACACAAAAAAATTCAAAGAATATTTTTTTTTCTAAAATTTTAAAGATTTTATACTTTCAGCCTACTTTGGCCGATGGTCTTGTAAAAAAAAAGTATGGACACCACTACGGCAAGTTGTTTTAAAAATTGACGCAACTAATCAAGATTTCAAAATGGTATAATACCCTAAGACTAGACTAGTCACCAAAAAAATATGCCTAGTATTTGTAAAGAAGAACCAAATTTCTTAATTGTTTTTGTTGTTAATAAATTGTACTATGTTCCAAAAATGTTTTGTTAAAAGTTTAAATAAAACCATGGTAATATAACTATTTGTGTAATTAATTTATTAAATAATGAACATAAAATTAAATTAAATGTTCAAATTGCTTTCCACCGGCATTAATACAGGCACGACATCGCCTTAAAAAAGAACGTTTTATTTTTCGCGCATATCTTCTAGCATTGATATGTGCCGCAGCTTGAGCAATTTTTTGCCGAAGCTCGTCCAATGTCTTAATTTCCTTTTCGTAGATCCTGTCTTTAAGACAACCTCAATAAAAGAAGTCTAGAGGGTTTAGGTCGGGTGACCGGGGTGGCCATAAGATAGGTCCAAGTCGCCCGATCCAACGCCCCGGATACTCTTGGTCAAGGTATTGTCTCACAGGACGAGCGTAGTGAGCTGGGCAACCATCATTTTGAAACCACATATTTTGTAAATCTCTTAAGGGGACGTCTTCAAGTAATTCTGGCAAATCATTTTGTAAAAAGTTCAAATAACTTTCCCCATCCAAGTTTCCTTGTAATTGAAAAGGCCCAATCACTTTTCCATTTAATATGCCCGTCCATAAGTTGACCTTAAATTGATATTGGGATTTGTCTTGTCTCATCAGGTGTGGATTCTCATTGCTCCAGCTGTGTAGGTTGTGTAGATTTAAATAGCCATCTTTCTTGCAGGTTGTTTCATCTGTCCACAATACTTTGTCCAAGAACTGAGGATCTTCTCGGTGTTTTTGAAGCATCACTCCAGCAATAATGCCAGGTCGGTTCAGTTTGTCAATCACTTCAATCCAGTCCAAAATGCGATGCCAAAGTCGTTAGTACGAGAGCCACGTCAATTGAATACGGATAGGTGCACAGTAAACAAAGGAAGCGAGCGTACTGACTAATAGAGAACCAGATGTTCTTCTCTAACTCTACCTGCATTATTATCACTCAACAAAGAACATCTATCTATTTCTCTCTAATGTACAAATCTTGCTACTTCTCTCTCTCTCTCTAGTTTTTAAATTTCATCGTCTGTTCCAAATTCTGAGAATTTGCAACATATGACTCATTTTTTGCATAAAGTAAAAGTGATTTCTACGAACAAGAACAATGAAAACAAAAGTTCTTTTTTACAAATACTAGGCATATTTTTTTGGTGACTAGTCTAGTCTTAGGGTATTATACCATTTTGAAATCTTGATTAGCTGCGTCAATTTTTAAAACAACTTGCCGTAGTGGTGTCCATACTTTTTTTTTACAAGACCTAGCGGCCCGTCTCGCGGTTTCACCCGCGTCCCGGGGGAACTACTTCCCTTACCGGGATAAAATATAGCCTATGTTACTCTGGGTGAATGTAGCTTTCCAACAGTGAAGGAATTTTTCAAATCTGCCAAGTAGTTTCGGAGCCTATTCAATTCATACAAACAAACAAACAAACAAAAAATCAAACCTTTCCTTTTTATAATATTTGTATAGATTTAAAATTTTAGGAAAAAAATTATTCTTTGAATGTTTTTTGTGTTAAAACTGCGTGCATTTTGGTATTTTTAATAGTTTTGGTAAATAGTAGTACTACTTAGGTACCTGATACAAAAAAAAAAACTTAAGCATTTTCGAGAAATTGTGGTCGTGGTTGTTCAAAATACCATAAAAGGTGCACATTTTTAAGGAATTTCATAATTTATCTTGTAACTAAAAAAAAATTTTTGGTATAATTTTTCTTAAGTACTCATAAGCAGGTCAATCTTTTTTGCGCCCGCTTATCGTTGAATTTTGGGACACGTTGTATATCGATTGAAAGGTATTTCATTCTATTTTTATAAAAAAAAATATTTTTATAGAAAAACAAAAGAATGGCAAAAAAATATTGGTAGTTCCCTCCGCACGGGAAAAGTGCATGAAAATTACATTTGTTTTTTCGATATTTTATTTAAAAAAATGATGTTTTTTTTTTAATGGGGAATATGCACGTGACTTAAATATGGACAAAATATTTTTTTTTGTAACATTTATTGCTACTGAAAACACACTGTACAATTATTTTTAGAATTTATTTTAATTTAATAATGAAAATTAATCATCAAAAAGTGGCTGTTTTGATATTACCGCGCAAATTTTCGAAACGCAACACTATTGGTGGAACAAAATGTGACGTCAGTTTTACACGCGACGTCTGCTGTCAACAAACTATTTGTATGGTTTCTTTTTTGAGGACTAATTGTTATTGTATAGTTTCGCTGTTTTTATCTTAAGTTAATAGTTTTATGTGTTCAAAGTATTAATTAATTGTGAAGAAGGACTAAGATAACGACTGAAACCGGTTTCGTAAAAGCGCAGTCGGATAATCTTCCGAAAATCGACGTGTTTATGATGGCCAAGTATTTCGCTTCAAATCCAGATTATAAGTCTGCTGAACTCAGAGGAACAAAAGCTGCGAGGTTAATTAGTTATAGTATGTATATATTTATTTGATAAATGATCGTTTTCATGGTTTTGTAAATATATATTTGTACATACTAGCGGCCGCCCGCGACTCCGTCCGCGTGGATTTCGATTTCCGTAATAATTTTTTTACGACCTCACATTAGAAACCTCAAAAATTGTAGCCTATGTGTTATTCTGATGTATAAGTTATAGCCTATGTCTTATTCTGATGTAAAAGCTATATTGTGGTAAAGTTTCATTCAAATCCATTCAGTAGTTTTTACGTGAAAGAGTAACAAACATCCATACATTTATTTATTTATAAAAACTTTATTGACCACACTAGTAAGTAAGGTACAAAAGGCGGACTTAATGCTAAAAGCATTCTCTACCAGTCAACCTTGAGAAAAATGTTTGAATGCGGTGAGCAAACTAAAACATAATTTTAAAGATAATTAAATTACAATAGCAAAAGATAATCAGATAATAAACATACACTAATACAATCTAAAATAATACATTATACAATACAATAAATACATACATACACATAATATTGATGATTATGTCCTGAATAATGACCCAAAAAAGGGAATATAAATCAATTCCACGTCAGGCTTCTGACAGAAAGTCACGAACCTGCCTTTTAAAAGCAAACTTATTAGGTGCTTTTCTTACACTGTCAGGGAGACTATTCCAGAGGCGTATAGCATTAAGAGATACATCCATACTTACAAACTTTCGCCTTCATAATAGTACCTAGTAGGATATGTATTTTACTTTTTTAATATCCTTACGTGCATTGAAATGATCTTCAAAACAGTAATAAATATAATAATACCATCCGGCCGTATTCAGCCATGGCGGCCGATCTTACGATCAGCCAGGTACGCAGGATATATTACAGTACAGTGCACAAGTAAGTGCGCAAGCACAGGTGAACTCCCTATTCTTTCACTCTCATAATTCGAAGGGACAGCAATCTGAAACGACCGTAAAGAGATCAGGCGCAGAACCAACGGCTTAACGTGCCTTCCGAAGCACGGAGGAGCTCGAGATGAAATTTTTCGGTCACCCATCCGATGTCTGGCATCTGCGAACGTTACTTAACTTTAGCAACCGCAGGCCAAGTGCGCTAACCACTGTGCCATCGAGCACACCAGTATAAACAGCTCAAACACGATACATTGTCTCTTCTCATCGCCTTGCACCACTTTTTCCTTAGATTTTCACCTTTCGGCATAAGGAAATACACTTTGTCAGGTGCAGTGTTGATGTTATTTGGACACATAGGAACGACACAATGTTTATAATATGTTTTTTGTACTTTTCCATGGTAATTAATTCGATATTCACTCACTTTATTCATTTTTTGGTAATTTTGTAAACCAAACACTTTGCTGTTGACATCGAACTCGTGTAATGGTGACGTCACGCACAAGCGCGCCAAAATGGCCGCGTTTATATTGATCGCGATTTTAATTATTTTTAATATTTAATTTTTTGCATAATAGTTTATATTTTCGACGTGATATTTTTATGTTTGGTAATGTAATAACTAGTAGAAACATATAAACGATTAAAAAAAAATCATGCATATTCCCCATTCTTTTTTATGAAACTTGTTGAGTGTTCTTTTAAGAGTAATGTAACGGCATCATTTGAGTTGAAATGAAATGTTGCAATCCGTGGACTTGTAAGAAAGTGTTTCCTTCCTCGCGTCATTGCCGAGGCCCTAACCACCAACCAAAACATGTTACCAAGGTTTTGAAGCAATTATCGCAGTCTTGGGAATGTGGTTGAACGGCACTAAAACAGAATCGCATTACTACCCAGACACAGGATCAATTTTTCCAAAAGACTGCTAGAGGACGACCAAACATCACAGCGATGCGTCTAGTAAAAAGGCTCCAGGAGGACCATCAGCTGCTAGAAAACGACCAAACCGTGCAAAGGGGTTTGCATGAAGTGGGTCTTCATGTTGGACAACCGCTGTGTGTACGAGCATTGTGAGGGGGCAATCGCGGTAAGCGTCTTTCTTGGGCTTAGGAACATTTTCCATGGATTGGCGACCCTTGGTCTATGATGCTGTAAACCGATGACTCCCGCTACAGATTTTATCCAGATTCAAGAAGAACACGCGTTTTGAGAACTCCTGACAGTATTAGCCGTCTGTGATACCCTTAGGAGGTCCACTTATACCAAGGCGGGACAATCATGGTTTTAGGAGGAAATTTTCTGGGTGAACGAACCCATCCCGTTTGTATCCAGTTCATCATGACTAAGCAAAAACATCTCAAAAAGGTAGTAAAATCTGTCATTGTCCTAAACAAAGCCCAAATCATCCAAGAATTTATAACCATGAACGACAGTGCTAATTCCCATGCGGCGCGGTAGGTGCCAGCCGCTCTACGAGACTACGATAGCCAATTTTTGGATTGCCCTGCTCAGTCGTTCGGCTTAAATCCTATCAAGCATGCGTGCGGCATGTTACATCAATGAGTTTTAAGACATTTGCCACCAAATTCCAAGACAGTACAACAACTTCACCATCACTTTAAAAGAGCATGGGGGTCTCATAACGCAACAAGACCTTAACAACTTAATTTTAAGCATTGACAATTGATACTGATGCTATAATAAACGTGAGAGGTGGCAACACTGATAAAATTAATAAAATTGTTTATTTGAATTAAATTTGATCATTTAATTTAAAAAAAACGCAGATTTTCTACCACACAAATTTACTTAGGGCGATAAAAAAATAATTATTTTTGAAAATACAATTAAAATCACATTTTTTTTATTTATTATTAAAATCTATAAAATTTTCTATAATTTTTCCATTTACAGTATTAGCAAATTCCTAATAGTATTTAAAATATTTGATGATATGTAGATATCCCTAGATAATGTTGATGTGTGTATTTAATAAATTATACTTTGAAAATAGAAGTACACTGGAAAGTAACATCCCTAATGAAGATGTGGCTTTATATGTAATTTGGGCCAAAAATAAATCCGATGACGTGTGTCGTTTGGGTTTGTCGGATGCTGCTTCTACGTCGGACACTTTGGAAGAGGTAGACATAGTCTCAAATAATATAACCACTGCTCAGTTGATTGAAGTTTTAACCGAAGAATCACCAGGAATTGAAAACAGCGAGCAAACTAAAAATTCATCAAAAGATACCAATTCTAATGAGTTCATAGAAAGTGTTTCCTCAACACATAACTTGAAAGAATCAGTGGATACTGCCGTAGGCGTTCCATTTGAGTCCTTGTCTTCTATCGATGTAGTTAGAACAATACAAGATCATCAAAATCAACAACCCAACTATAACACCAAAGTTGATATATAATTAACCAACCTCTTCCACAACTCTCTTCGCTGACCGATTTACCTGAAGTTACAATAGATCCCGTAGTTGAACAACCTAACATTTATACTTATATTGATACATCAATTGACCAAGCACTTCCTCCACCGGCGTCGTCATCGTCTTCTGATATTCCCAGAATAGTAGAAGACTGCATATCTCAAGAACCCATAATTAATACTATGGTACTACAGGATATAACACCACAAAAGAAATCTATGGAAAGTGTTTTGGGAGTGATAGTACCATCTCCTTTTAAGAGAAGTCTGTTTTGGCCCGAAAAGGATAGTAACAAAAAGAAAATGAAACGAGAAAAGATTCCGTCAACAGTGACAAGTAAAGCTTGGAAAGAGTATCACGAGAAGAAAGAGGCCGAGAAAAATAAAAAACAACAAGAAAAGGAAGAAAGAGCGATACAGATACTAGAAAAAAAGAAATTAAAGGAACAGTTAGCCAACGATAAGAAAAATAAAACATTAAAAACAAAGACAGTGAAAAGAAATATGATAAATCAAGAAGAATTGACTTCAGAATCCGATATGGATATTTCGTACGCTGTAAGTGATATAAGTTATGATGAGCCTGATTCTTTAGACTCTGACTTTGAGAATAATATGCCTTTGAGCAAACTCCCATCTTCAAAGGCCACTAAGTTAAAAAAAGGCAAGAAACTTACTATAGGAAGTTTCGTAATAATTAAATATGAAGGGGAGTATTTTCCAGGCAAGGTTGAAAGCTTGAGAAAAAACGAATTCGAAATAAGTACAATGACTTTGACTACAGGAAATACTTTCAAATGGCCCAACGCTCCTGATAAAATGTTCTATGGCCGTACAGAAATAATTGAAGAAATAAAGGAGCCTATATGTCTTAACAAGAGAGGGTTTTATAGAATACCAGAAATGGATAAGTATTTACCCAATATTTATAATCTTTAAATAAAATTCAGATCTCGCTTTGTGATAAATATTAATTATAAGAAAAAAGATAAATGACTTATTTATTACAAAACAGTTTCTATTTAAGTTTGTTACTTTTTTCATTGAATTTACTATTCGTTAAGGTAAAGATTACTTAAGTTTTATTACTACAATGCAGATTCCTAGTTACGAACATGACTGATTATTAACTATTAGTTGTTAAGTAGTTATCTCATTCCAAAGGATTGTTTCTGTTTCTAAATAAGTATTTTATAATTATGAAATACCAAAAGAGTGATTAGAAATATAAAAATATATATAATTAGTTTAGTAAGAGTATTTTTTTAATAAATATGGAACTATTGTTGATTTCCCTAATTTGTACTTATTTAATCTTATCAGAGTGTATAGTTTTATCAAAATAAAACAGTATTCAAGATTAAAGCTTATTTTGGTGAAGATTTTTAAAGTTTGTAGTCAGTGTTATTAGACTTGACATATTTTATAAAAACAATGTATGAGTACCTAAACATAAAAGACAAATAAATTAATACTTACTGAATTGTTCCTTTTGATTACGGTCTAACTAATGTATCAAATCAGTCTACTGTCTCATTGCGGGTAATAGTCGATAACTGGGTGACGATAACTGGTAATTGTCGATAACTGGGTGTCGATTATTGGAGTTCTTGTGTCGAATATCGGGGATTTTATTAATATTTATTATTTTTGGTTTTAATACTAGTCCACATCATATTTAAAAATGAAAATATAGCCTATTCATATCTCAAGGACATATTTTATCGTATAAAACGGCACTTTTATTTTAAAACATAATAAAATACTCGTAATCTAAGAAACAAACACACCACCTTCTAAAACTGACGATCATTGGTGCCATTACGTTACGTTGAACCTATTATCGACACCTAGTCATGGAAAGAATGTTGATTATTGGATAGACTAATAATTTATTGCAGACTTCTAGAGAAACATGAAAATATAGTAGAACAGATGTATAATACATGAAAAACAATACAAATAAAGAAGTTCACTTTATGGACACTCTGTCCGGGTGTACGTGCGTGGATAATATCCAGTTATGGACACCGGAAAATTTTATGATTAGAATACCAACGGCATTAAGGTTATAATATAAGAGTAATGTATTACTATTGATAAATCACTAAATAAAATGATTTTTAACAACGACAGTACATCTAACACAAAATAAAATGTTTAGTGAACTTACTTGCATTGCGATCCTTCTAATAAATTACGATTACCGACACCAAATGACACCGCAAAACTAACAATCGATATGGCCGCAATCAAAATGGCTGCCAGCTGTCAAGAACAGTTGCTATGACATTTAGAATATTGGCACTACTGATCAGTGTTGTTATTTGAAAAAAATATATTTCACATTAGCTTAATTTTGGAGGTAAATTCAAAAAATGTCCATGGCTGGTCCGCGTCCATGATAGGTGCCGTTACCCAATATTTTAATAAAACACATAAGTTATTGTATCACGGTTTTTATTTAGTAAATTTTATATACCAGTCGAAACAAAATAAGGGCCACTGCATCTTAATGTTCTGATATGTTTATACAATTTAAAATATGTATCTAATAAACTTAATTTAAATAAAAAATCGAGTGCTTACAAAAGTTTCAAACTCTTGTTTTGTTTTAACTAGTGTATGTTACCACTACGACGTTTTCTGTGAAATTCTGTGATACAATTTTCTAAACACAATGCACCGTTTGCACATATCTTGTATACTTTGGAATATTTTTAATAGCGCAAACTCTGCACGCTGCCTTTTATTATTTGGTGTGGTCACAGGAAAATGGTTGAGAACATTACTAGGTAAAAAGCGACAGGGATCATTCTGAACGCCACGCGATATCGAAGGCACCGGTTCTCTCTCTCAAGTCGGTCCCTCATGTCTGAGGATCGTGGTCAGCATCGAAGTAACATCTGGAGCGGATGATCTGCTTCCACCGGTTCGGGTCCAGCGCGTTCCTCACGACCGCGTAGAATTTGGAGGACGATGAGTCTTTTACTTGATCGGTCCATCTGGTTGGTGAACGACCACGCGATCGTTTGCCTTCGGTGTTCCCAACGACAATGAGTTTTTCCAGATTATCATCGCCTCTGCGCGCTATGTGGCCGAAGTAGGAGAGAGAATGCGTTGTTGGCATAAGGCCGACAAGCGGGTTTTTATTTTCAGCTGACTCAAGATGGAGACATTGGTGCGTTTAGCTTACCGGTTCATAATCATGTTATTTAATTTTACCAATGATTTTCCGTATAACTGCCAGCTGAAATTCACTGAATGGTTTTTTGGGATTATTAACAATTTTGTACGTGTAAAACGCATTTAACATAGACGTGTCAATTATACGAAGGGCTAGTTTTAAGGACCATCTTCTTGTTTGTTATATGCACAATAAAGTACTCATCATCATAACTGCGGGGTCAACCACTCCCATATTATTGGTATAATCAATCACACATTCAGTTATAATTTTGGCAGACCGCTATAGTAGTATGTCGGTGTAAAATTTAATATTGGAAGAATTAAAAAAAGAGATTCATGCCCGTTTTCACCATTAATACCTTATGTATTCCTTAACTATGTATTACTTATTTTTAGAGATCCCATAAAACAGTACCCTACCTAACTTCATTTTCACCATGCCAAGGAACACATAAATAGGGGCTACTTTGTATGTGATCGTTCAACATTTCCTAGGGCCGTACCGTTACCGATAATCTGCGTCAAAATTTTCGGTGGCGGAATATTTTTGTTATTGGGTAGTTAAAAATTAAGTAACACTATAATTTTATAATAATGGATCGTTATGAATGTTTCCAAACACAAACAAGTCCTAAACGAATATATTTTATTATTAATCTAAGGCTGTACACCTGTACACCATGTTCCTAAAAAAATGAGCACTGACTATGACATTGACTGACAGTGACAGTTTGAGAGCAACTCTTGTCTCTTAGTTTGTGGCTGTATGGGCTCAGCTCCCTTTGCCTGTCCTGACAAGGACAAAACAACCAAAAAAAAATGTCTCTTAGTTTGAAAGTTGTGTTTTCGCGCTTCGTGGTGTGATTTTCTCCCAGTTTTTGATTGCTAACAATCTTATTCTTATTAGTAGCGCTTATTAAGTTATTAGTCTACCATGGCTGAGAAAAGAAAAAGGGGACAAAACTTTTCTCACGAAGAAAAGGACAAATTGGTCAAGATACTCTTGGGCTATAAAGAAACTATTTTGAATAAAAAAACAGATGGGACAACTAATGAAGCAAAACTAAAGGCATGGATTGGATATCAATTACAGATATATTTAATTCTACGGCCGCAGTATTTAGGTAAATATTCATTGGTTTCAATGAATGATATTTTTTTTATATTACAGTTTATAAAAACAATGTGATGTGATTAATGAGATCATTGATTTGTTTACTTTCTAGTAGTATAATATTACCCATTTGTTATTGCAGAAACAAAGAATCACTCATGAGAGTATGGGAGAAGTAAAAATCAGATAGTAAGATTTATTACACAGATATAAAAAAGAGCAACAGTCAAACGGGTGGTGGTCCAATTAATATTAGAAGTGATCCAATATTGGACCAAGTTTGTGCCATTATAGGCAGGGGATGCACGGGTATATTGGGGGTTGCTGATTGTGATGCTGAAGAAGCAATAAGTGATTCCTCATATGAGTTTATGCAAATTAAAAGAACATTACCAGAGCTCATAGTAATTCCTACTGAGGAAGTTGAAAATGTAAGTACATATTGTGACGATACGCATGGGTAACGTCGCATTAAAATAAACAATATATACTGGAAGTATATTCAGACATCAATACAATGGTACTGTTATATCCCCAGATAGTAAGGGTTATTGCTTACAACCTAAGCAATACCCCTTACTCAGCATTTTCATAGTGCAGTAGCGTATTCATTCACAATAGTTAGTCAGTCCACATCTCGACTCCGTGACGGCTGCCAGTCCAAAATTAATAAATTGTTTTTTTTAAAAAGAATCCCGTAATCATCCGTATAACAATGGTGGCAGCGGTGGGATACGAAAATCCCCCAAAATCCGTCTAAAACCCGAATACGTCTCCGAACCTACTCGATCCAGTACATAATAAAAATAAAAAATAAAAAGACAATGCTTCCCGTGAGTGTATCCTGCACGTTATAAAAACAATCGATTCCTGTGAAGTGTATCCAGTTACGAGTGTATCCAGTACATTATAAAAACTACATCGTGTCCTGTGAATAAATCCTGTTGCGAGTGTATCCTGTTCATATAAAAACTTAAATCGTGATCCGTGAGTGTATCCTGAGCAAGTTAAAAACTATGTACTTCGTGTCCTGTGAAGTGTATCCTGTTGTGAGTGTATCCTGTGCGTAATTAAAGTTACATCGTGTCCTGTGCGTAATCCGAGAGAAATTATGAAGATGCTGTACCTGTAAGAACACTTATAATTAATAATTATTCTACTCAGTCGGGACGCAGTGCAGCTGCATTATCTCTCCGCCCACGCGCGCTTGCCGAGTCCGAGCGGAAATTCCAGGCTTATCTATCTTGTTTAGACTTCGTCTCGCTCAAACTACAATATGCCTAAAGACGAGCCAGGCAGCTTAGTGCGAATTGATCTTAATATCTTAATAAAATTTATAAATAAGTTTGATGGAAATCGCGATAAATTAAACGCATTCTTAAATAACTGCCGGAACGCGATTCGCTTAGCGTCGGCTTCTCAACAAGATATACTTTTAAAATATATCCTTAGTCAATTGGAAGGACGCGCCGAAAGCGCTTGTTCCATCAAAGAATTCGAAACCTGGGAACAATTAGAGGACTTCTTAAAAGCACAGTATGGTGATAAAAAGCATTACGCTGCCTTGCTCTCCGACCTACAAGAATGTAGGCAACAGTTTAATGAGACGGTCAACCAGTTCGCCCTGCGAATAGAGTCATGTTTGTCAAAGCTTCTCACAGAGATTAACATATCGATACCCACTAAAAAGAAGGGTGAACTGGCTGGTCGCCTTGCAGCCATGCAAGATCTTGCGCTGCATACTTTTGTCATAGGTCTTAACCCTCAATTGTCTACAGTTGTAAGATGCCGTGATCCGGAAACTTTAAATGACGCGATCAATTTTGCTGTGTCAGAAGAAAAGATTTTAAAAGCATCCTCAAGACGTAATGGTTTAGGTCAAAATTCTAATTTCAGTTATCAAGGGCGTCCTCGTTTACTCCAACCTCATATTAGACCGGCTCCGCAACAAAGGACTCATGGTAATGGTAATCCTAACAATCAAACATCATTCCGACCAACGTTTGTAAATTCTTTAGTGTGTCGATATTGCAAGCTTCCAGGACACACCATTGAACAATGCTCAAGACGCGAGTACAATAATAGGCGTTTTTTCAATAACAATAATCGTCCTAGCACATCTTTCCAAAATAATCGGCCTGTTCATGCGATCAATTCGGAGGTCGAAAATTCTACCGAAGATCATTTAAACGAGAGTGCTTTCCCGTCCGATGTCGTACGGGAAAATTAAATTCTCAAATCGATGTCAAATCATATTTAAATAAAAAGGTCATACAACAGGGTAACCAGCCCCAAAACGGAGACCGCATTCCAATGTCTTATGCGGAGGTCATACAGCAGGGTAACCAGCCCCAAAACGGAGACCGCATTCCAATGTCTTATGCAAAGGTCATACAGCAGGGTAACCAGCCCCAAAACGGAGACCGCATTCCAATGTCTTATGCAAAGGTCATACAGCAGGGTAACCAGCCCCAAAACGGAGACCGCATTCCAATGTCTTATGCAAAGGTCATACAGCAGGGTAACCAGCCCCAAAACGGAGACCGCATTCCAATGTCTTATGCAAAGGTCATACAGCAGGGTAACCAGCCCCAAAACGGAGACCGCATTCCAATGTCCTATTCAAAGGTCGTACTTCAGGGTAAACAGCCCCAACCTCAAAATTTTAAATCTATTGTGTCTTCTAAATCCTGTCTAAAGTCTTCTGACAAATTTAATGCAACTTCAGTATCTAATATCATAAATTCCGCTATTCCAGCCGTCACTAAACCGCATGCATCCAGCACTGCACCTGAAACAGAAAACAAAAATATTAAAATTTATAATGTCACATCAAATATATCAAGAAAATACTTACCTTTCGTTGAAATACAATCATCAGTATCAACTAAACCTTTAAAAATGCTTGTTGATACTGGAGCATCCATAAGCCTTATAAAACAATCTTCAATTGATAGAATGCCTGAAATAAAAAGAAATATTATTACGTTTACAGGAATTAATTCCGCTAATAAACCAGAAAAATCTTTAGGACATATTCCAATAGAGTTTAACTCCTTAAAATTTGAATTTCATCTTATAAATAATATAGATTTTCCTTATGATGGTATCATTGGTAGTGACATCTTGTCTGAGAGTAATTCTCAATTAGATTTTCAGAAAGACATCCTTATAATTAATCAAAAAAAAGTAAACCTTAAATTCAATCAACCAGTCTACGTGATTTCTCCTCGGACAGAGACTGTCATCGAATGCTCTGTACTAAATCCTGAATTAAGAGAAGGTCTTATTGTAGATCAGAATCCTTCTGATTCAATACTTATAGCTAATTCAATTGTCAAGGTCAAACCTAACTCCAGAATAAATATATCAGTTGTAAATATTTCAGAATCGCCGGTTACGTTAAATTCAGATCTGAAATTAAGATTATCACCTCTAAAAAACGATTACAACAAAATTTTTTATACTTCTGATCTTAAAAACAATCTTGACAGTGTGTTACATAGGACTGATGAAGTCTTAAACCTTTTAAGAACTTCTCATCTTAATGATGAAGAGAAAAATGCCCTTTACGATTTGTGTTCATCATATTCCGACATCTTTCACCTTCCAAATGATAAATTATCTCATACTGACGCTTTGGAACACATGATACCAACCACTAGTTCAGCTCCCATTAATACTAAATCGTATAGGTTCCCTGAAGTTCATAAAAAAGAAGTCGAAACCCAAGTTAATAAAATGCTTGATGAAGGAATAATACGACCCTCATCATCTCCATGGTCTTCTCCAATTTGGATTGTGCCGAAAAAGACGGACGCCTCTGGGCAACGCAAATGGCGTATTGTAATTGATTACCGTCGTTTAAATGACATTACTATTGGTGACTCTTACCCTATTCCTAATATAACAGAAATTCTTGATCAATTGGGTAAATGTAAATACTTCACTACACTCGATCTAGCCTCAGGATTTCACCAAATAAAAGTCTCTGAGCAAGATGCGCCAAAAACCGCGTTCTCAATTCCTCAAGGGCACTTTGAATTCACTAGAATGCCGTTTGGGCTCAAAAATGCCCCGTCCACATTTCAAAGATTAATGAATATAGCCCTATCAGGCCTTCAAGGCATACAATGCTTCGTATACCTGGACGATATCGTCTGCTACTCACAAAGCTTAGAAGATCACATAAAAAACCTATCCAATATATTTTCCAGACTCAGAGATTTCAAACTTAAACTGCAACCAGATAAGTGCGAATTTCTTCGTAAAGAAGTGGCTTATCTTGGCCACATTATTACAAATGAAGGCGTTAAACCTAACCCCGAGAAACTCAAAGCTGTCGAGCAATTTCCTGTTCCTAAAAGTCCTAAAGACATTAAATCATTCCTTGGATTAGTATCTTACTATCGCCGTTTCATACCAAATATCTCCAAAATTGCCAAGCCTCTTACAAACCTTCTTAAGAAAGATATCCCGTTTTTATGGCAAACTAATCAACAGCTTGCCTTTGAAACTTTAAAAAATAAACTCGTGACAGCTCCTATCTTAGCTTACCCGGATTTTACACAGCCTTTTAATCTTACCTGTGACGCTTCTAATACTGCAATATCTGCCATTCTATCGCAGGGACCTCCAGGCAATGACAGGCCTATCGCTTATGCTTCTCGCACATTATCTAAAGCTGAAAACAATTATAGTGTTACTGAGAAAGAGTGCCTCGCAATTATATTTGGCACAAAAACTTTTAGACCATATCTTTACGGAAATCGTTTCAAAATAATAACAGATCATAAGCCGTTACAATGGCTTTTCAATTGTAAAGATCCAGGTTCTCGATTAGTCCGCTGGAGGTTGAAGTTAGAAGAGTTTGAATATGAAATTGTTTACAAAAAAGGTAAAACCAACTCAAATGCAGACGCACTTTCTAGATACCCCGTCAATCCTGTTCAGGGTCAATCCGATCCAGAAAACCCGTCATCCTCTAATCAAGAACCTACCGACACCCAAAATCAAGATTCTGAACAAACTTCTTTAAACAAATCAGCTGATAATGACTCTTCACCTCCTTTCAGTCCTTTGACACTAGAAGATTTAAGTATTTCACTTCCCGCTAATTCCGATTATGATAGTAGTAACTTACCCAATATAGATCTCCTTGAGAGAGATGATCCAATCTCCTATAGTCCTGAAAACAAGAATAACTCACCTGACCAAGGTTCTCTTCCTTCTACTCTTGATAGCCCTACAACACAAGAGAACTTACCTGCACAAGCTCCTCCTTCTTCGCCTCTTGAACTGCTTGAAAACTTACCTTCTACTTCCCAAAATTCAGCTCCAGCTGTAAGCGTCGAATATAAAGAATTCCTGAAAGCAACTTCTAATAAAAATGAAAATTTTAACACCCCTATAAAAGAGCATAATGAAAGTTTACTAAAATCTCATTGCAAAACTATTCTTGTTCCAACTTCAATTGACCTTGATGACTCAAATCCTTATATCCAAGATATTCTTTCCATTGCTGGTGATTCCCCAGCCATTCTTGACTCTGAAAGAGAATTACATTCATTTATTAAGATAGAATCGAAAGATAGAATCTACTATCTCTTATTTACAAAAGTCTACTATTTTGAAGACTGTACTTATCCAGATATATTTAAAACACTTAAAGCTGTACGTGATGATATAATTCTCAGCGGAAATATAAATGAAATAGCGATATCCGACTTCAAAAGCCTTTTCGAGCAACATTCTTTTGCTAAATTATATTGTATGCTTATGTTCTTATTTAACAACTCTAATATAACAATAAACATCCATCATAATACTATTATTTACCCAGTTCCAACTGAAATCTCTAGAATCTTAAAAGAAAACCATGATATTCCTATTGCAGGACATCTTGGCTCAAATAGGATGTTTAGCAGAATTAAAGAACGTTATTATTGGAAGAACATGAAAGCAGATATTGAGAATTATGTAAAGCAGTGTAAGCTATGTCAATCAAATAAAGCATTGCGTAAAATAAATCAATCTCCAATGCAAATCACAACCACATCTACGCGACCCTTTGAAAGAGTCAGCTTAGACATAGTTGGTCCTTTGCCCGAAGCTGGTCTTCAAAAACTTAAGTACATACTTACCCTTCAGGATGACTTGACCAAATTTTCTCTTGCTTACCCTATCTCAAACGCCACAGCAGAAGAAACCTGTGAGTGTTTAGTCCATTTTATTTCACTGTTCGGAATTCCTAAATCCATCTTAACAGATCAAGGTACAAATTTTACAGCCGAGCTTTTCAAGCTTACATGTCAATTTTTAAAAATTAAACAAATTTGGTCTTCACCTTACCACCCGCAAACCCAAGGTGCTTTAGAAAGAAGTCACTCTACTCTAAAAGAGTATTTGAAATCCTATGTCAATGAAAATCAAACAAACTGGCACAAATTTGTCTATACAGCTATACTTACCTACAACAGTACAATTCACACCACTACCAAATTTACTCCTTATGAACTTATATTTGGTCACAAACCATATATCCCTGACTCTATTTTCGATTCGCGTCCAGACGTGACTTATCCTGAATATATCAAAATGCTTCATCATCGACTTAAGATATCACGTGAAAAAGCCGTAGAAAATATTAATGCTTCAAAGGAAAGATCGAAAACTTACTATGACAGACATACAAGATCTGTCCAGTATAAAGTAGGCGATTATGTTTATCTTAAAAATCATGTCAGGTTGCGTAAAGCACTTTCCCCAATCTGGAAAGGTCCGTATAAAATCGTTAAGATTCATGGCTTCAATACTTTGTCTCTTTTAATTAACCGTAGACATGTCAAACATCATTTTGACGAAGTCAAACCAGCTTATGACAGCTGATCTTATAGTTTTAAAAAAAATATATATTATAGATTAAGTGCCTTAAATTGTAAGTTTTAAACTGAGTTATATTTTATTATATTTTCAAAAATTTATATCTTTACAGAATTGCCGCAATCTTTTTCAATCTCGTCCTGGCAGAAAAAGAAAATCAATATATTGAGACCATCGATAAAAGTCCTGGTATTCTCTTCGATCCTGTTGGCACACTAAAGATTATTAATGATCAATTTCATATTGTCATTCCTTATGAGATTCTTCCGTTTAAGAATCACTTAGAAAATATACGTGATGTTATGGTCACCATTCGAGTTCAATGTCGCGAAACCGACGAGATTGACAACTTCATATGTCAGAATATGATACAACCGCTAGAAGCTCTACTCAATGACGTCTCACGAGACTTTAATTCAATTTCACATATTATCTCCAATAAAATATCAAAAAGATCTGCTTGGTTCTCCGTGGTAGGAACCGTATTTAAACATATATTCGGAACATTAGATGAAGATGATGCACAAATGTATGACAACGCAATTAAAGCTCTGTATAATAATGATAAAATTTTAGCAGAATCTATTACTAAAAGCATCATGGTTTCACAATCTGCTATCGCTAATATAAATAAATCTTTACACGAAATAAATGATAATCAAGCAAAATTGAACGACGTCATTGAACAATTAACTAGTTCCTATAGAAATGTAACAGTAGTAATAGATGAACTTAGTTTTAAGGCTAAACTTCTCCAAGTTCTTTATGTACTACAATCTAGTATACTTACTTTATCTTTTAAGATCGAAGATCTTTTAAATTCTATTTTGTTTGTTAAGAGTAATACTCTACATCCTTCCATTCTGACACCGAATCAGATGTATAATGATATTGTTAGTAATCTTAAGATAATTCCTAAGTATAAAGATTTCCCTGTCAATCTAGATATTAGCAACATTCATACTTTGATCAATATAGCTGATTCAACATGCTATTATTTAAGCAATAAGCTGATGTTCATTGTGAAAATACCTCTAGTTAGTTTGTTAGAATATAATTTATATAAGAACATACCTTTACCAACTCCTCGCGCTGACAAGGAACTTACCTCTTTCGCGTTGATCCTTCCTTCTGAACAGCTACTTGCTTTAAGTAAGGATAAATCGTCATATACTTACCTTAAGTCCTTGAGTAAATGTAAAAAGATACTTACCGAAACTTACCTTTGCGACGTCCCTGACGTTTATGCTGTAATGAGTAATCCATCTTGTGAAATAGAATTAATTACAAAAGCAATAAATTATCTTCCCGAAAATTGTCCTGTGAAGTTCCTTTTCGGTGATATTGACATTTGGCATAAACTTAATAAAAATAAATGGATTTTTGTACAATCACATTCCACTAAGCTTACTATTGAATGTTATAACGAAACTTTAGAAATAATAATATCCGGTACAGGTGTTCTTAATATTAAGCCAGATTGTATCGCGTTTCATAAGAATCTTAAACTAGTTTCTAAGACGGAGCCCAAAATATATGTTCCAAAGATATCTTCTGATTTTAACATTATAATTGACAAATGTTGTAATTTCCAGTCCAATAAAACCAAATTAGCCAATATTTCACTTCATAAAATCAAATCTATTTCTCTCGACGATTTAAAAAATTTTAAAACAACCTCCGATCAAATAATCAAAGAATTACACAGCATAAACCCCCCCAAATTATACAGTTTTAAAGATCATATTTCCTTTCCTATAATTAGCATTTTATCTCTTATATTAACCTTATTGATAATATTTACATTGTTTTGCAAAAAGTTTAAATTTTCTTCCAAATTATTTAATCGTAAAAATCCAAATAATCCTACTGAAAACGTCGTAGAGTTGCAACAGATTGGGCCTCGTCTTAGAATCGACTAATTAAAATTGTATCTCCTATTATGGATATATCTTCTATCTATCTTCTTATATTATATCTTATATTATAATGGGTGTCAAAAAAGGTCTAACGAAAACTGAAACCCTATATTCTCCCAATTATTGTGAACATTTTTCTCCACTACACCATGCCTGGGAAATGTACGGTTTCCGAGATATTGACAGCTAAACATTAATTTAAAAAGTCTAGGTTTTTAATAAAATGACTTCTTTTTCACATCACTAAACTTTTCTTCAAAGAAACATGACATCGTTTTTTATTAGTTTTTCCATAAAATAATTTTAAAGTTTACAAACTCCAATGTATCGCAAACACGGCCAACGCACACAAGCGCGCCCGTTCGTGTGGCGCTCACTCATACACGTACGCGCGACCAGCTGATATGCTATTGACCTTAGACCGGAGGGCCACAATCGATCGCCTTAACTCGATCGTGTGCTTCCTAGACAATCGCTAATACCATTGTTAGCTCATCGCTAATCCCCTTGCTAATACCATTGTAAGTTATTTTGTAAAGTAAACATGTTAATTGTAACCTAATGATTAGACTTAATTACACACGATGTTACATTGTTATTATTAAGTAAGATAGCCCGTTTATAAAACATAAACGTTTCGAGTTTAATTTTAGTTCGAGTTCACGGACCTTAAGAAATTAATAAAAACAAGGATATGCTACTAATTTCAATGTAAGTTTTAGTCTCGTACAAAATTTAAATTAAAAATAAAGACCCAGTATTCCCGTATGCACGGAATGGCGGCGCGAGCGCCCGCCGGCCGGTAGGTAAAGAGTTGTAGGTAAAGCAGGGTTTACACGGGTCGATTTTCGCCGTGCGGCTAGTCGCTTCACAAATCGTCTCACCAAGCCGCATCGCTAGCCCATTTACACTGGTGAATAAAATCGCACGCTACTCTGTCATTCCCTTCGAAAATGTTGAGAAGAATGCGGCAGGCGATCGCCTACAACTGATCGATTACCTACATGGTCGATTTTAGTCACCAGCCGCGTACGGCCGGTCGCCGCGCGGCTAAAGTCGGATGCTACCCAACTTTGGGGCTTGCAACTTTAGTCACTTGGGACTTAGCCGAATTGACAATTAGACGGTCGATATTCGCCGCGCGACAAAAATCGTGCGGTTTTAGGCACCCATGTAAACCCCGCTTTATAAAGAGCGGCGCGCGCCGAAAGGCCGGCCGGTAGGTAAAAAGAACGGAACGGCGCGCGCCGAAAGGGCAGCCGCTCGCGCCGCCGCGCCGCTTGTCGTTCATTCAAATAGGGATCCGCAGTATTATTAAAACCGAAATCAAGGAACTCTTGCAGATTTCAATCATTATTTATTTTGATAGTTTATTCCGAAGCTTTGTGTTACGCAATCTTAGAAGTTGATGATGAGTTTTAGGAATCAAAGTAGGTTTGCTTCAAAAAAATTACAACTTTTTTTATTAATTAAGAAGAAAAGCAACATTAATTTTGATTAAACAGAACAATTTAAAACAACTTCAATAGAATGTTAAAATTAGGAAAAATTATTCAATTTAATTATTAAATTTGCTTGTTATTTTTTTTTACTCTTTTCATTTATTTTTCTCAAAGTACAATGTAATCACTCAGATTATCATCTTATTCCTAAAAAATGCTTTACATAACTACCTCAAAAGTGCTGATTTTGTCAATGATAGATTTTACATGTTTGGTCAAAATTGAATACGGAACCGCGTAATGTCTCATGTCGCATGCGCCGCCTGACAGGCTCGCGCACTGCGCATGCGCTTTGTCGGCGAAAGAATAGTGAAAAAATAACGTCTTTTTCGTTTAGTTCGGTTTCGTAGGTCATCGAATGAGGTTGTGTTGTGATTTACGCTTATCCGTGATCGTGATTCGAACTGTTCGATTGTGATAGTGTGTACAGTGTAATTGTGAATAAAGTTAAGATAGCAGTGATGAGTTCATATCGCTACAGTGCCCGCGAATACGTGAACATGGTCTACTGTTACGGTATGGCCCGTGGAAATGCTTCAGAAGCATTGCGTATTTACGGGGCTGAGTACCCCACCGCCCATCAGCCGGTTGACCCTCGTATTTTCACTCGGGCTGTACAGTGTCTGCTGGACAATCAACCGATTGTGCCAGGCCAAGTAGTAGGGCGCGGAGCGATACCACCTGCTGCAGAAGAGGCCGTTTTGGAGATGGTGCGGCAAAATCCACGATTGGGCGTCCGAACCGCAGCCAGAGTATTGCGGAGTAAGCGGGGTCATCACTCGATTTCTTCTTGTGGGGTTTTGTCAAGGACAGGTTTTTTGATAGTCCTTGCCAGAACAGTGCCGAAATGCGGCAAAAAAATATTGACGTGTTTGACGATCTTAAACGGCGTTCAGTGCGTGAGGGAATCCTGGACCGGGTGCACCAGAGTACAGTGTACCGAGTCCGTCTATGCCTGCAGCTGGAAGGTCGCCAGATCGAGCTACACCTCATCAGCTTGGAGAGGCCTGCTTTTGAGTACAGTGACGAGGAGTAGGTAAGTACTTAGCTGTTAATTTATTTGTTTTAAGTAAATCTTTTTGACTCGTTTCGATATCTGTTTTTGTTGGCAATTTTGTAGGTAAATCGTAATGGCGGCCCGACTCCTCGAACTTGAATACACACACACACACACACATGCATGCGCATTGTGGCGCGCGTACATTGCTGGCAATTAAATTGAGATTTTTTTTCATGCCTAAAAATGAAAACGATTTCCCAGGTTTGGTTTTCCTTGTAAACAACTTAGATTTAAGTCTACTGTGCATAGTCCAAGGGATAGTGATACCTTTTTTTACACCTTGTATAATATTCTATACAGATCAATATTGTATTTTAATAAATCACGGAAGTCGTCACGCTGTCCCTTAAAATTTAAATTATCTAATAAACTTCAGTATCCTGAAGTTTATTCTCAAAGGGGGAGGTGTTATATCCCCAGATAGTAAGGGTTATTGCTTACAACCTAAGCAATACCCCTTACTCAGCATTTTCATAGTGCAGTAGCGTATTCATTCACAATAGTTAGTCAGTCCACATCTCGACTCCGTGACGGCTGCCAGTCCAAAATTAATAAATTGTTTTTTTTAAAAAGAATCCCGTAATCATCCGTATAACAGTACGAACTAATCGAGATAGCTAATGCTATAAAATAGTACTTAATTTAGAGTAGTTTACTACTAATTATCATCATCAACCATAAACTGGGTTCTTTAATAAATTATAAATTGTGTTTATTGTAATGATCTTAAATCCAATAATTAAGTTCAATAATTTCACACTGAAGAGGTACTCTGAGGTAAAGGTTTATTAATCAAACTTTCTTAACGTTAGAATCAACGGGGAGGGGCAGTAGTCCAACTGTTCAGTCCAACTAGTTGGACCACGGGCCTCCACTAGGGGCAGTGGTCCAACTTTAAAAATAGTTGGACTACAGCACCTTTTGAAAGTTCCGTAGTCCAACTCGTAAAATATCTTGCCAACCCTAATAATCTCAAAAATGTTTATGGTTTTATATATTTTTAATTAATGATCTCCTGAACCTCGTTGCAGTAAATAGGTATAATTTGATTTTTACCTGTGTCAATTTGTATCAGCAAAAAAAAACAAAATGAATAATTTATATAATTTTTATTTTTAACAATATTGTAATGAAATGAAATAATTTATGAAATGAAATAATTTATTCAGCAATTTGATTCACTTCGTAAATTCTTTTGCACGTCAAAACTTTTTTCGCCCTACCAGCGCCTCGACGTGAATGGCCTGCTGAGAAGAGACGCCGCAAGAAACTCAACAGTTATGCCTTTTTTTAAATCAATTTCAATATTACAATAATGTCAAATATAATAAATAAAAATTAAGTGTGGCTGAGCAGATATAAAACCATAAACATTTTTGTGATTATTAGGGTTGGCAAGATATTTTACGAGTTGGACTACGGAACTTTCAAAAGGTGCTGTAGTCCAACTATTTTTAAAGTTGGACCACTGCCCCTTGTGGAGGCCCGTGGTCCAACTAGTTGGACTGAACAGTTGGACCACTGCCCCTCCCCGAGAATCAAAACACTGAATCTGTCACTTGAAGTAAGAGTAGACACTATCACGTTAGTCATTATCACATTGCTGAATCCTTTATTATATATAGAGAATGCTGGATGCAATTGGAGCAGGAGACTTCTTCGTTGTTCATGAAGATGAAAGCTTGAGTTTGGAGCAGGATCTCATTATTTACTTTAGTTTATTATCTTTCACAAGTTGAGGTGAAATGTTCCTTCTACTTATCATTGGTATTTATTCGTCCAAACTGGTAGATGTCTGCAAAAGGAATAACGACAAATTAGTGATGAAATCAAGGAAATGATGTATTGGAAATATCGGAGTTTCAAACATAACATTTACGCAAAAGGTAGCTTACCTTAGATTATCCTCTTTGGTTAAGTGATTTACAAAGTGAGAAATCCAGATAAATATGTTTTATTACCTAAATTTACTATTAAAAGTAACTAACTATTAGGTAAACAAACGAATGACAGACACTCTTTGAGAGATGTCACATCGTGGGAAAATGAGACTGGTCCGATTTGAAGTATGCAGATAATGCATAATTTGACAGATTACTTTTATGATTTTCATAAACTACTTAAAGTATAGAAAATACATGAAAATATGTATTATATCTGAAATAGAACAAATATTATTTTAAACTGAATATTTATGTCTCAAAAACATCAAAAAATTAAGAAGGCAAAATTCTATTTATTATATTCAAGTAACATAGACTAGAGTTCGGACTGTTGATCCGGGGGCGTGGCCGGTGGTGAGACTGGGCGTGGACAAGGTGATAGCTATCTCTGTCAGAAGTATAAAGGCGTCCCTCTTGTGTCAAATGTCGTGGAATCAGCTAGAATATCGTAGGATGTCGTAGAATCAGCTAGGATGTCGTAGAATCTGCTAGGATGTCGTAGAATCTGCTAGGATGTCGTGGAATCAGCTAGAATATCGTAGGATGTCGTAGAATCTGCTAGGATGTCGTAGAATTTGCTAGGATGTCGTAGGATCAGCTAGAATATCGTGAAGGTAGAAACCATATATAAGGGGGACGGATCTCAATCGGGACAGGCAGTTTCAATCGGAGTTCGGGAGCAGTGATGCTCGCTCATAGTCAAGTTCAGTGAGAGTTCGGGAGCAGTCATGCTTGTTGGAAGTGAGAATACCGCGCGTCGGGAGTGTTCGAGAGCAGTCTTGCTGATGTAGAGTCTAGAATCAGAGCTCTTGCCGAAAGTTGATCTAGAATCAGTGTTCTCTTGTGAAGCTTGTAGAAGCTAAGTTAGAGTCAGTGTTGTGGCTAAAGGTGTTTGGAGAATAGCTGAACCTTCGATAAGTAAGCCGGTTCGCTGTGCTGAGGAACGAGAAAGGCGTTAAAGCTAAGTGGTTATCAAGCTAGAAAGCCTAGTTTGTTTTATACCTAAAAGTTTAGATGCTGGTTGAGTGTTCTAACCAATGTTTAATTTCTAGAAAACATACTTGTATTGGTTTGGTTGATTTGAACCAATTTTAAGTGAATTTACTTTAATTAGTTATTCCTAGAGGGAATAGGTTTGTTGGTCTGTTGGTTGGCTTGTGTAATGCGAAGTTGCACGAGTCTCTTCTGTCTGCCTGACGGAGCAGGAGGATTCTTTGGCCATACTAACTTATTCAGCATACCAGTTTATATTGTAATATAAACTTTGTCTTATTCTAGATCAGAATAAGTTATCTATAGAATGTGGTTCAGTTGACGAATCTTTACAATTATACATATTATATTATTTATGTTTGCAATAACTCTATTACCAGCTACCATTTATTATGTTGTTTCCCTTTAAACTCATCTAAGTTAGAGTGATCAACTTCTTGAGCACAAGATTGTACTCTATTGATTTGAGTGTGAGCTGGACACACATAGAGTCACGGGTTGCATCCTCTTACTGTATATATGACATTTGCATTGTGTCATGCGGTGGGAAGCCGACCAAGTCAATGGACGAGGCCACAGGGAGAGTTCGGAGCGCCGGAGGCTCGCCCCCCTCCTTTCAGGAGGGCCGCAATTCATTATGTCCTCTTTTATAAAGTAAACAAATAAAATATATAAATATCTATTCAACTTTTCACTATGTGTCAAGGTCTAGGTTCTTCAGTTTATCAGTTAGGTACCTATCATTAACTAGATTAAGTTTGATGTGTGAAAGGCTGTATGTTAATATAATCATTATTCTAATACTTACTCCAATATACCATAACTATATTCCAATTCCTAAAAGAAACTGAGTTACTATAGGAACAACAAAGGGTAACTAGACGATCATGTGCCAAAGTAGGATTACATCACGAGCCAATTATTACTATTATTATTTTATACATAACAACTTAGGTATTCTAGTTAGGGCTAGATAGATTAGGTCTTCAGTTAGGTCTCAAATAGCAGTAGGTTAGTAGGGTAGAGTAGTTAAAGAGGGGGATATTTGGGGGGAGCTACAATATATTGGTATTATATCAGTAAGTATAGCTATAATTATAAGTTTGACAAGCTGTTACTGTATCTATATATTATGTTAAGCTAGTAAACTGTGTTATAAAGTATTAATTAATGTGACTTTTTCAGGTATCTAAAAGTATCTCAATCAATGAAACTAGTCAACCAAAAAATACAGATGATAGAAATAAAACACCTCTGTAGTCCAAAAGAACATTACCAGAGCTCAAACTAATTCCTACTGAGGAAGTTGAAAATGTAAATATATTGGTATTATATCAGTCAGTATAGGTATAATTATAAGTTTGACAATCTGTTACTGTATCTATATATTATGTTAAGCTAGTAAACTGTGTTATAAAGTATTAATTAATGTGACTTTTTCAGGTATCTAAAAGTATCTCAATCGATGAAACTAGTCAACCAAAAAATACAGATGATAGAAATAAAACACCTATGTGGTCCAGACGGAGAGCACAGTTAAATAAAAAAAATGAAAGGTCTGAAGCTGTGGCTTCCCTCTGCAGTAGCTATAAAGATGTGAACAAAAAACGCCATACGATTAAATGACACTCATCTGTGTCTTCAGCCATGCGGAAAAAAAAACAGTGTTTTGACATTTTTTTACGTATTCAAAGCTCGAATACTTTTAGTTTACATGTGAAATCTAACGTGAACGGTCAGGCACGTTGTTTTAAGCGATAAAAAGTGGCGAAACAAGTGTATTTGTGGAAATGGAAGGTAAGTGACTTATTTAATACAGATGTGCTCAACCTTTTCAACTTATTTTGCATTTCCTAGTAATTTGATTGATTATGAGGTATTAAATTGGGTCTAAAAAATTTTGCATAACAAATTTCAATTGTTTATAATTAAACTACGCAAATAAAAACTGCTAAGTTAGATTAAATAGTAATAATAATGATAGTAGTACTAATATATAATTATTTTATATGATTATTTGGTACTAGCCGATGCCCGCGGTTCCACCCGCGTAGAATTTGTTTCCCGTTGTCCCACAGGAACCTATAATCGGAATAAAAGGTAGCCTATGTGCTATTCCAGACCAAGACTTATCACCTGTGCTAAATTTCATTGAAATCCATTCAGTAGTTTTTGTGTGAAAAAACAAAAACATCCAAACATTCTCACGGATACACAACAAATGTGAAAATTATTATTGTCAGAAAAAAAATATATTTGGCAAGATACTGATAATGTTTATTTATTGTTTAAGAATTACAGCGAAAAAGAAAGTACATCCCGATACAGAAAATGAAACTCAATGCGACGATGACGAAAAGATAGTACAGAATTCACAACGCTGGGAAGACTCAGAAAACTGGGAACAGGAATTTATACCAAACCAAAAAACATGTAAGGATACTTCAACGTACACAAAAAAAGAAATGGTGGACAGTGCAACATGCACAGAAAGAGATGATGGCCCCACTATATTGGACGTCCATGGATGTAAATATTTTGGCCAGTTGGTTTCAAATGAATTATTGCGCTTTAAACCATATGAAAGAAATATAAAGATGCAGAAAATATTAGATATAATAAAAAAGTAATTTTAATATCAAATAAAGACCGGAAAAAAGTTAAATAAAACCAAATTTTAATTCAATTACAATTTTAATTTTAACCAAATTTTGACTTAGATGATAATATTTATTAAAAATCATTACATCAGATCCGATTAACTAACATAGAATTTCAATATTCGTGAAATTCTCTGAAACAATCATTAAGGCACAGGCCTGGAAATCCAGGGCAATCGGGACAGCCAGTGTCAAAACGAAACGCCTACATATTTTTTATTATCTACATTTTTATTTTTTAAGAGTGAATACAGTCCACAAACGTTTTTAAACTGAGCTGTCAAAATTGTGTTTTGTCATTTTTAGTGTCAAATAAATATTAGAGCCGAACGCACGTCTTTTTACTCAAAAAGTTATCCCAGTACTCATACTCGACCTTATTGCGCAGACAATTGGTCCTAAAACGACCCGGATTGACGGCAAAACAACTGTGGTAATTTGTGAGCCGGCCGGCCGGCGGGAAAAGTGCGTGCTTTGCAAAATTGCACGAAGAAGAGCCCGCGCGTCCGCCATTGTTGTTGAGTTACAAGTGAAATAATTAACGATTACGCATATTATCCGAGATTACGAGTGTACTGGGAGCATTGGTGATACGACTTTATCGAGTTTTAGAACATTGAGTGAGATTTCAAAACAAAGTGCACACGTCGTTATTTATCCTGACAAACATTGAGTTAACCGTGAAACTGAGCAAGTTGGGATTGAATCGACCTAAAAATGAGCAAGGACGTACAAGCATTAGGCGTGCTATTTGCGTTACAGGAAGAGTGTTTTCACAATTTAAAAAAAAACGGAAACAAACTTTAAGAGACATCCAAAGATAGAATTAAACGTACATATTTAGAAACGAGATTGGAAACTTTGGAGGGTTTGTACTGCAACTTTAAAGAGAACCACAAGTCTATTGTTTCCGAGACTATATCGGATCACAATTACACATATTTCAAGGAAGATCATTATGAACGGTTTGAGGAAAATTACATCAATTATAAAACGTTATTATTGGACGCGTTACCATCTTCATCTACGACGCCGCCAATGGCGGGAAACGCCATTTTTCAACAAAGTGGACAAAGTGATATGAGATTACCGCGGATTAATTTGCCTACATTTAGTGGAAAATATGAAGAGTGGCAGACGTTTTATGATATGTACACATCATTGATACACGAAAATAAAGTTATTACGCAGGTGCATAAACTTCATTACCTCAAGAGCAATTTATCAGGAGAAGCACAAAATCTTATAAGTAATTTTACAACTACAGACGCCAACTATGAGGATGCGTGGCAACAGCTAGTTCGACGCTACGATAATAAGCGATACAATTGCAATGCCGTGTTTCATTTGAAACACGAAATAATACTTTTTTTGCAACAAAGTGGCAAAGAATACCCCCAACTACAACAAAATGACTGGTGGACACTTGCGGCTTTCTTGACCGACATCACTATGAAATTCAATAGTCTTAATTTAGACATGCAAGGATCTAACAAAATAATTGGGCAAATGACAAATAAAGTTTTTGCATTTGAAGACAAACTGCGATTATATATAAACGAACTCGAAGCAGGAGATTTTTCAAATTTTCCAACTGTTGCTGCTCTGCAAGCCGAAGTTTCTATTCCCGACAGTACTATTCATCAAGACTTGATATCCTATTTGAAAGAATATTTGAGAGAAATACAAAATAGATTTGACGATGTGCGAGAGATTAAGAACTGCTTTCTACTTGTGGAAAATCCTTGGCACGTTCAAAACGAAGATATGAAATTATTTTGCAAGTTTGGATTTTCTAAAACACAGTTGATGAATAAAATACACTTCTCATCAAAAAAATCGAAACACTTTCGATTTATTGTTTTTGTCCTTATTTTTTACAAAAGAGAATTAGTTCCATGAAAAAAAAACATTATTGTGTAGCTGGCAGTTTGGTCATTACAGTAAGAAGAAAAAAATCAAAATTCGAAATTCGAATTTCATTTGTTTATCCTATAAATGAAATTAATCACTGTTTTGAGACAAATGTGTATTTAGGGTTGGAGTACGTTTCTCGTTTAAAACCTAAAAATTAGCGCTTGTCTTTAAACTTTTTGTTACTTATTTCATTTACTGTGACTTTGGGACGTCTGAAAAAACTTTTTTTCTAAAACATATGGAAACTTCGCCCGCGGAAGCCGCCCAAGTGGTGGCATTGCTGGATTCTGGACTTAGTCAGCGTGTTGTGGCTGCAAGATTGCATCTAAGCTTATCATCTGTTCATAGAGTCTACAAACGCTATCGGGAGACTGGTTCGTTCACGCGCCGTTCAGGATCTGGCAGGAATCGGGTCACTTCTGAGCGAGATGATCGATTTATTGTCACAACTTCTTTACGAAATCGACGCCTTAACGCTTTTCAACTGCAGCAGCAGCTTCGCGTTGTACGAAGAGTAGCTGTAAGTGACTCTACAATAAGAAGAAGGTTGAAGGAACGCGGATTGGCACCGCATAAGCCAGCGAATGGGCCGAAATTAAGTGCAGACCATCGAAGAGCGCGCCTTAACTTTGCACGCGAGCACCTAACTTGGTCCTACCTTCAGTGGAGCAAAGTACTGTTTTCTGATGAGTGTAAAATTATGCTGTATGGTAACGACGGAAGGAACAAGGTCTACAGAAGAGATGGAGAACGCTTTGCACAATGCTGCATTGAAGAAAAGGTCAGCTATGGTGGCGGTTCGTGGACGGTTTGGGGAGGAATCAGCGCCGACGGTAAGACAGAACTTGCCTTTGTGTCTGGGCCACGGCTGCCTGCACTAAACTCTCATCGGTACATCGAACAGTGTCTTGAACCTCATGTGGTGCCCTATGCACATTTTATTGGCAACGACTTCATATTCATGCACGACAATGCTAGAGCTCACACCGCGGGCGTCGTACGAGATTATCTTACCGAAGTCGGTATCTCCATTATGGTATGGCCAGCAAGAAGCCCGGACATGAATCCCATTGAACATCTATGGGATGAATTAAAGAGACGAATTCGAGCAAGAGATCCAGCCCCAGAAACACTTAGCGAGCTGCAAAATGCAATCCAAGAGGAATGGGACAATATACCACAACATGTGATCGTGACTCTCATCCGATCGATGAAGAATCGTATGGAAGCAGTAATAAGAGCTCGCGGAGGGAATACAAGTTATTAAATAAACGTTTCCTCATTTTTTTTCCTTTACGCGTGTTGTTTTACCCATTTCCTTCATATTCCAAACAGGGTTAAAATTACTCACTATAAAAAATACGAAACCTATGAAGAATTAATTTGAATTTAGAACATTAACATTAGGATTTCAAAACCTCATACTACTCACTATTAAATTACATTTTACATTTATTCCTAAATATACACATTTTTCTGATAATCCTTATCAAATCATAAACTGCGAGGTGTTTCGATTTTTTTGATGAGAAGTGTAATTGAACTAAAGCACGACACGCAGCTAAAAGCTAGTTTTATTGAGCACCGTGAAAAGCAGGAGTACAATGAATTTTGGAAAAATACCCCTAGCAAGTATAAATCTGTGCAAGACTGCGCACAATTCGTTTTAACCATATTTTCTTCAACATATCTCTGTGAAGCTTCATTTTCCAAAATGAGCTTCTTAAAAAATAAATACCGTAATCGTCTTTCCACTCATTTAGAAGACACAATGAGGATCGCATGTAGTCCAAAAGATGCCAATATAGAAGAAATAATTAAAAAAGTTCAACACCATAATTCCTAATTATAATACACAGGTATTTATGATTACGATTTATCATTCCTTATGTTTTTGTTCCTATTGTTTTGTTTCTATGTTTACTTATAAATTACCTTTTTCTAATAAATATAGTAATGAATAAAATATATATGAGTCTACTTTTTTGATATCAACTCCCACACGAACGTCGTCGCGTCGCGGGTACAGCTAGCGCGAAGTGAATCATGAAATGAGCTGAATACATATTGTTGCCGACGCAAACCTCTTTTTCATTATATTTTTGATTTTGATGTTTTTCTTTTCTATGACGTTTTGATATTAATTTTGTTTTATAAGATTATACGTCATGAATATATGTGGTTGCGAATTACTCGGAAGAGCAGGCGTTTTTATTTCTTTGCTGCCGCCCCGATCCTGACCCGGCGGCAACAAGTGGTGTCAGAAGTGGGATATGGTCGTCGGCATCACCACCGTAAGTAATTACGTGGAGAACTGTGAGTACCCAATTGATTACATTTTCTCACTACCGGCGATGACATCCCAGGCGATGTCCAACTCCTCTAGCCGAGCCGCGCGGATACTAGCCCTCGAGGCAGCGCACGCTAGGCGCGTGTACGAAATCAGACGCGACCTTGCCGCAGCCGAGGAAGCCACCGCGCTTCTTGAGCTGCAGGCGAATATCGCGGCCCTGGCGTGCGGCTCCCACCAAAGCCGCTCCGCTATTGGAGGATTGGACGCTCCCTCGCCCACGCTCGACCCTCCCTCGCCCATGCTCGGTCCTGCTTTTAAGCCCGGACCCACTCGGGCTGCTGTGTGTCCCCTTGCCGAGCGCTTGTCGCGGCCTGATCCCGTGTCGCACTGTGCTCCGATATCGGAGCGCGACACACTGGGCGCCGCACTGATGAGCCAAGGTCTCGCACTCTTAGGGCCACACACGCCGCGGACACCAACCGAGCGCGAGGGATATTTTATACGCAACCCGACAAATGACGCTCTGTCGCCCACGCGCGACTCTTACTCGCCCATGCTCGGTCCTGCTTTTAAGCCCGGACCCACTCGGGCTGCTGTGTGTTCCCGTGCCGAGCTCTCGTCGCGGCCTGATCCCGTGTCGCACTGTGCTCCGGTATCGGAGCGCGACACATCGGGCGCCGCCAGGACGAGCCAAGCTCATACCGAGCGCTCATCGCGGCCACCCGTGTCACTTGTCGCTCCGATGTCGGAGCGCGACACACCGGGCGCCGCACTGATGAGCCAAGCTCCCGCACACATACGGCCACACACCCCGCGGGTTCTACCCGAGCGCGAGGATCATCTTATGACGAGTAACTTAACTCGATCGTTTCTGCCCACAGACATTTTCACGCGCGGCGCTTTGAAGACTGCGCCCTCTAGGCCAGAGGTTGCTACCAGCGGTCGCCTTGTTCCTGTTGGCCCCTCGGAGTCGGCCGCGCCCCCTATTGGGCGCCCCCTGGCCGGCATATCTGAGGTGGCCGCGGCCGCCGCTCACCTGCCTGGGCCATGCAGTCCCGCCCGCTGCCAGCGGCCTATCGCCGCCACCACGACGAGCGCGCGCTCCGCGCCCTCGGTGACGGCCTCCCGTTGGCAACATTATGTCAGAACGGCTATAACCTGGCGCCGGCGCCCTCCGCGAGCTCGACTACGAGGCACCCGCACCGCCGCCCTCCAGCGCGCGCGTCCACCACGAGCGCGACTTCGTGCACACATCGTCATCCGCGCGCTGGACGGCGGGCTGTCGCCGACGATTCTCGCCGCGCCGCCCGTTCATTGGCTCACGATCATGCATTTATCACTAGTTACTTTTAGTTCCATCTCCCCATTCGATCGAGGCCTGAGCTCATTATTTCATTGTTCGTCGCGGCCACCCGTGTCGCCCGTTGCTCCGATATCGGAGTGCGACACCTCGGGCGCCGCCAGGACGAACCAAGCTCTTACCGGGCGCTCATCGCGGTCAGCCGTGTCACTCATCGCTCCGATATCGGAGCGCGACACCTCGGGCGCCGCCTAATGAGCCAAGCCATTTCATTCATGATGCGCCTTCACGACCTTCTTTGTGTGTCAGATTCTGTCGTATAGGACCTATGAGGTCTTGACAGATCCTTAAATGGCACACCTCATATCGCTCACCTTTGTCATCGCTCCCTTTGTAAATTTGTCACCATGCTCACCAATGTAGCGGACTAGAGGTTCATGCTGGTCGCCCTTTTGCTTGCGTTCCCCTCAGAGCCGGCTGCGACTCCGATTGGGCGCACTATCGCCGGTCACTCTGAGCTGGCCGCGTCCATTGCCTCCCTGGCCCTCAGTGGTCGCCCTCTTGTTGGCCTCTCAGAGCCGGCTGCGCCCCCCTTCGGCGCACTATCGCCGGCACTTCTCAGCTACGCCTTCTGCGACAGCGCGCGCGTACATCTCTTCGGCGCGCGTACGCGTACCTCTCAATGAGCGATAACGAGCGATAATCCTCTAGCCGAAGGTCTTACTCCTACTTCCTTTATCGGCCCTCCCATCGTGGACTCGCCGACACCGTGGAAGCACTTGAAGATGCCGAGCGTCTGCGACGCCTCCGCTCCCAACTCAACTCACATGCCCGACTCGTCGCGGAGAGCTTTGCCCAGCCGAAGTCTACCCGAACTTAAGCCAAGACGGCCTCCTCCGCCTCTCGCTGCGCGTTCCGGCTGTGTCAATCTCGACGTCGTCTCCAGCGCTCTGCCCATCCTCGAGGCGGCTAGCCGTCACGCCACTCACTGTCTCCACTGTTGTGCAGCTCACCACCACCAGCGCGACGCCGCTACATCCCCTGATGGCAGCCGGCAGTTCGACGGGTCGTGAGCGGCCACCCGACGTGCCCGACAGAGAGTCTGCGGACGTGCATGCGCCCATTGGAGGCCTGCCGGCGGAGAGAGTGGCCTGGACGCCACCTAGCAGAGGCCTACGAGGCCTACCGGAGGAAGAGACCGGCTTTGACTGTCTCCATTTCATACCCGGCGATGATTTTACGGACGGAGTTTGGGAGCGGCTGCTCGCTTTTATTGAGACGGCTCACCTACGGCTGCACGTCTTCACCGGCGGAAGCGGAGGGCCTCGCGAACTCGCGACCGCTGAATCATGTCAACTAAAGAACTCTAGTGGCGATAATGCCGTATCATTTTACGAGTTCATCTCTTGGGGACATGATTCGGCGGGTTTGCTAGGAAGTAGACCTCGGCTCGCGGACCATTTTTGATAATTTTGTGTGTTTTATTTATATGGTTCCGCGTTGGCAATATAGCTCCCCCGTGAGACTAGCGTCGCCTTCCTCACTTTTTTCGTGTCTTCGACACCGGGGGCGGCCATGTTGCCGACGCAAACCTCTTTTTCATTATATTTTTGATTTTGATGTTTTTCTTTTCTATGACGTTTTGATATTAATTTTGTTTTATAAGATTATACGTCATGAATATATGTGGTTGCGAATTACTCGGAAGAGCAGGCGTTTTTATTTCTTTGCTGCCGCCCCGATCCTGACCCGGCGGCAACACATATGATTGTGTAATACTCGTAGTTATTCCTGGGATAAAAATTATTCTATATCCTTCCCCGGAACTCAAACTATCCCCATACCAAATTTCATGTAAATAGGTCCAGTGGTTTAAGCGTAGAGAGGTAACATACAGACAGACAGAGACACTTTCGTATTTATAATAGTGTGCAAAGGCTCTTGAAGCTCCTTTACATACCCTGCGGCCCAGCCCTGGTACCCACATTGTCATTTGTGGCCCTTGGCTAGTAAAGTGTGACGACCGCTGCTTTAGAGAGTGTTTATTTACCAGAAAGTGAAGTAAGCAGTAGCGATTCTGATTCTGGTGATGAGGAACAAGTTAAAATGTTTACTGACATATTGGTTGAATTTCTTTTTCATTGTGAAATCCACAAAATAGAGTTAAGAAATCATTTTGAAAATAATTTAATTAATGTTCTAGTTTATAGTTGGTGTAGATCAGTCAATCGAATTTTATCAGGCAAAATCACATATCAATGTGATGATGAGATAAAAACAGCAGCAGAATTATATAGTAATAATAATAATAAGCTTTATATTGAGCGTAGGGTTGTGAGGATCCCATCGCCCATTGGTGGAAGTTGGAGCTCTTCCTTGAGGAATTACAACTTCCATCAATGCAATCAGTCTCCGCAGGGCAGCTTGTGGCGAGCTGTTGGTGTGTGGCGACACCACGGACCCGAGACCTCCCGGGGGAACTTTACCATCTTCTCCCCCACCTCTGGCTTGCCTTAATTGGCCGTCCAGAGTGGAGCGCAAGAGCTATGTATTTGTTTTTTGGTGCAAGCCAAAAAGCACAAAGGACCTGCCCAGCATGTCCCTCCAAAAGCAGTCCGTCAAGACCAGGTCGAGAACTGGGCGCAATGGTCTGATAAAAAAATTAGGTGCAAGTTGCCGACATGCACAGGATTTACTCACAATGTGTGTGAGTAGCTTTATGCCATACAAAAACTAAGAATTGCTTCAGAAACTTCCACCTCTCCTAACAAGTGCTGCTAACCTTTCATTTAACATTATATTGATCACTTCATTCAGCAAGGCAACACTCCCAACACACACACACACACAACACTGCGATTCTGGAACCGAGTGGGGTGCTAAGATCGGACGGTAGGAGGCCTGACGGAATGACGCTTGTGCCTTGGAGTTTGGGGAGAACCCTTGTGTGGGACGGGACTTGTGTGGATACTTTGGCCCCTTGCCACACTGGTACTACTTCAGAGCATCCGGGTGCGGCGGCAACCGCGGCAGAACAAAATAAGATACGCAAGTACCTGGGATTGGGTGAGACATATTTTTTTGTCCCTTTTGCTATAGAGACGATGGGCCCTTGGGGCCCTAATGCTAAATTATTTTTAAAAGACGTGACTGCTCGCCTGTTTGAGGTAACTGGCGACCGGAGGTCTGGCAGTTATTTCGCTCAGCGTATCAGCTTGGCTGTACAAAGAGGGAATGCTGCCAGTATTTTGGGTACCTTGCCTCGAACAGGTGAGCTAGCTGAAATTTTTTATTTATAGGAGTATAATTGTGATGATTTTGTACTTGTAAAAAAAACAACACTCCCTATTTTTTTTTTATTCATTATTAATAATAAATATTAAAAATCCCTAAATACGTGTATTTTATTTTTGTCTTTTTGTCTCAAATCCAAAAAAATCTAAAAAGTCCGAGTTAATGAGTAATAGAGGTTTGGGTTAAGGGAATCTACAAAAACCCAGCTCGAAAATATTATAAAAATGAGAGAAGACATGATGAAAGAGATTAAAGATTTGAACGTAACGAAGGAAAATCTATCTATGGAATACAAAAATCTAAGTGAAACCGTTGGAAACATATGTAGTTTCTGAATACAAAACTATGCAGAATAAAATAGATACCATCGAAATGATTTACACGAGTTAAAAAGTAACCCAAGCGAGACAGAAACACAACACGAAACTATCCATGAAATAAAAGATAGACAGATAAAACGTGAGAAAAATATCATTATGGTGGGCTTGGCTGAAGACAAAGATAAAGACCCCGCCTGCGATTGGAAAAAGACCACGAAGAGGCACATCTTTTGCAATCATTATTAATATTTGTTCGTCTTTTTTACTTTTTTGCTGGGTGGTAACGGTCTCACAGTAAAACTATCAAATTTAGACTGCGGAACTGATAATTTACATTTGTTAGTTTCTAGTTGTTCAAGTACCTGATCCTGGGGGACACTTCTGTCTTCCTCCGCTTCTTAATACCGGTACTTGTCGTTCAACTAGCATAATAGATATGGTAGGGTGCTTCCGCTTCAAATGTCGGCTAAAATTTTCTAACTTCCGGCTGTGTATGAAATTATTTATGCATAATAATTACATTTTCCCTTCTTTGATTCAGCACTATGCACAAAATAATAAATAATAACACACACACATAACGTTTTACACTTAACTTTCATTAAATATTTACAAATAATACAATATAATCCACCTTTGCATTCTTATTTTGGTCTCGAGAGCACTGCACGCGCGAACAAATGTTTGTTTACTAACGAAATAATCAAAACTCTTGTTTACTTTTAACGAAAACGAAAATTGCAATACAAGCTAATATAATTACATATAGGGTGTAACAAAATATACTGCAAATATTTTAAGGGCGAATTCTTTAGTGGCAATGTAATCAATATCAGATATTAAAAAGTCAAAATTAATGCCTACCAAATTTGCATTTTCTGCATTGGCCAATTTGCTCTTTTTGTCCTGTAAGCTTCGCCCCCTCTCCGCCACTTTGCTTTTGGGGCAGGACAAGTGTAGTAATTGTATTACACTGATAAAACACGACCAGCTGTCTTGCATATGACAAATTTTGTACTTTTCCCAATTATTCACTCAATTTATTTTGTTGATTTTCTCGGAAACTAGCGTATTAACGAAAAAAATTAACTAGAAAAAATTATTACATTTCCACTAAACGATTCGCCTTTAAAATATTTGCAGTTTATTTTGTTACACCTTATATGTACTCAAAGCACCAGACATAAATCACATTGTCCTTAAGCAAAGGAGAATGCCCATACCCCGTACCCTATTGCGTCAAAAGTATATTCACACCGAAAATAAAGTTTTATTTGTTTATTCCATTTATTGGAATTTTACAGTTTCTTTAAACCGCGTTTAAAGATAAAAATAAATTGTAATTAAATGACCTACCTACTTCAGGTACTTCAGACAGCAACGAAAAGTTGTCCACTCTGTTCAAATTACCTAGATCAACTTTAGAAAGGACCAATGATGACCAATTTGTACCTCGATATTTAGGTTTTACTCATATGAATGAACAAGACGGCACGCAATAAAATTATCCCTGAGGGTTTATTTGGAAATCCACAATTATCCCCGGAAACAAAACCTGCTATAATTATGTGTGATGAACTTACATTTTTGTACAAAATAGTAGTAACTATAAGATTCAAAAACACAGCTATAGCTTACAAAAGCTTTAAGCCTTGTTAAACCTCTTATGCTTGTCTGCTGTGATGGTCATATACTAGATTGCATGGGTCCATTCAAAGCGACTGCAAATGAAGATTTAATTAGTGAAGAAGGAAATCTTACTTCATTTTTTCGCGATGGAGATATTTTCATCTTGGACAGGGGATTCAGAGATGGTATTACTGATTTGGCGGCTCATGGGTTTAGAACACATATGCCAGAAACAGTTAATGAAAATGAGTTACAACTTACAACACTTCAGGCGAACAATTCTAGGTTTGTGACCATGTGCCGATGGGTAGTGGAAGTAGTAAATGGAAGAATCTAAAGAGAGATTTTAGGATGTTTAGGCATGTTTATTTTAAAATAGCTTGTGCTCTATTAAATAAATACCACAAGCTCATCAAAGACCCAGCAGAAGCAGCACTGTATGTCACTATTGCAAAGGCCAGACATTCACTACCAAATTATTTGTCAGATTTCGTCATTAGTGAAAACATGAACCAAAAGAGTGCGTTATTTACCGGTGGATAAAAAAAATAATTAGAATTGATACTAGAACAATTTAATAATAACGAACATAGAAAGGAACGTATCTATAGCTTTCCAACGCGTAAATCTAAAAGGAAAGAATATATAGTACCGAAATCAAAAAACTATTATGGAAAAAGAACTAGGGGATGTCTTATTCCAACACTGCTAAATGAATTACCACCTGAGTTAATTGATAACGTCAGCTGTAAGGGACATCTAAAGTGTATACTAAAAAAACATTATCTCTCTCATTGTGTCCATGATGCTGTGGCTCTTTGAATGTTACTGCAATATGATAGTTACGTAGTATAAGGGCAACTACATTTTAAAAACTCTATAAATATATATAATATACATAAATAAAAAATAAACAAATCTAAAAAGATTATAACAAAATGTCTCTTGTACGCGTTTCCACAAAGAAGAAGATCACTCCCCGCAAACCAGCACCTGGGATTGAAGTTCAATACCCATATACTTGGTTTGATCTTAATAAAGACCTAAAACCCACACTAACTTTAACTATTGTATGCAAAGATATTGCCACTGCGGCTGGATTGATGGCTAATGGAATTAGACAAAATACAATTGACATAGATGTCACTAAAACATTTCTTTACTTCTTTGCAAACGAGGTAAAAGAAACTCTAGAAGACAACTGGAGGTCTTATAATGTCACAATAGGTGACAAAGACTCTGTAATAACCCCTTTATAATTAGTAAAGGAAAACATAACCAATAACATAAGAGAGGGAAACATGTCTCCGGTTAGCCCATCCGACTATCCATGGATTGCCGGCGTCACCCTGGGCATTTATCGTCTGTGTCGTGCTCAACTTCCCCAGTATCGAGCAAGCCTGGCGGGCAAGATAACTATACAATTAAAGGCACTCTGCGCGAAAGCAGAAGAGATGTCAGACATGACTGACCAGTACATGGGTTGGCTTGGAGACAAAGGTTACACATCCCTGATAGCCATATATGACATGTTTTTCAATAGATTTCCCAATAACAAATACTCAAACTTACGCATTGGAACCACAGGATCGAGATTCAGAGATTGTGCTGGAATACTGTCCTTTGGATATCTTGTGGACTTGCTAGGCATGCCCAAACTAACTGATGTGATGGACTGGGTGTTCATTGAACAAATCGGCGTCGACATTGATCGGATGATGGATACCAAAGATGAGCTGAATGAGCCCTTTTCCTATTTCCCATATCATGTTGATTTGGGCCTTGTTCTGAAGTCAGCTTACTCTGCCTCAGCAAACCCGCACTTCTTTGAATGGGTTCATCTATTAGACAATACATTAAGGGGAAAACTCATAGATATGGTGTCAAATTATATATTTTGGCAGATTTGAGTGGAATAATTTTAAAAATACATTTATACGCTGGTTCTCGCGATACAGTAGTAGGTGGTAGAAACCACGTGAAAAAGTAGTCATGTTGCTTATGGAAAAATACCTGCAAAAAGGCCACTCATTATACATAGATAATTTTTATACAAGCGTGGGCTTGGCTGAAGAATTGATTGAAAAAAATACTTATGTAACCGGTACTCTCAGAGCAAATCGCGTTGGAAACCCGTCGGAAGTTATTAAAAGTAAATTAAAATCGGGAGATTCATGCATAATGCACAAAAACAATATAATTGTTACAAAATGGCAAGATAAAAGAGAAGTGTTTTTTTTAAGCTCAGAACATAAAAGTGACTACAAAGCCTCTACTAGTCGCCGCAGTCGCACCGTAAAATATAAACCAGCTGTCCAAATAGAAATATGCGGGCAGTCGATAAGCACGACCAACTTCTGAGTTATTATTGCTGCGAGCATAAAACTATTCGCTGGTATAAAAAAGTTATTATTCACATAATTCAGATATGTCTGATAAACGCATACTTATTGTATAATAAACAAAACCAAGTTAAAGTAGCATTACATGATTTTAGAAAATCAATACTTGAAGTTTTACTGCCGCAGCCAGATTTATTAGAACTAGCACGACCTATAACACAGGGTAAAATCCATCTACCAAAGATGTTTCCGCTGAAAGGTAGAAGGACTTCACGAAAAATGTGTAAAATTTGTTACGAAAAAGAGAACAGGGGCCCTAGCCAAGATGCCACTTTGTCGAATTCGCCAAACGTTTTCGTCGCGACTAATATTGCCCTCCCGCACACGTACTATTGATATGAGCGGGATGGAGATATAAGTCGCTACGAAAGCGTCTGGCGAATTCGTTAAAGTGGCATCTTGGCTAGCCTACCAGGATCGACGTGTCATATGGCTGTCCTGATTGCCCGGGATTCCCGGGCTTATGTTTAGACCCATGTTTTCGCCAATTTCATAAATATTAAGATTGATGGACCCCAGGCTCTAATGATGATGATTAAATCCTACTACTATTATAAAGGCGAAAGTTTGTATGTGTGGATGTATGGATGTATGGATGTGTGGATGTATGGATGTTTGTTACTCTTTCACGTAAAAACTACTGAATGGATTTGAATAAAACTTTACCACAATATAGCTTATACATCAGAATAACACATAGGATATTGGAAATCGAAATCCACGCGGACGGAGTCGCGGGCGGCCGCTAGTTAATTATGATTGATTGAAAATATTTTAAAATTGAATAATTAAGTAGGTACAAATTAAAACTGCCTAATCACAATACCACATGCGTGTGTGGTGCAACGAATTGTACTTACATTCCTAAATGATTAAAAATAATACTCAAATTATTTATTAAAAATCGTGTAATTTATTGCAAATAACATTTTAAGCAGGTTTTAACGAAAACAACAATGTAATCATTTGATATCAACAAGGTGCCTATTCCATACCTTGTTGCTATCAAATGAAGGGAAGTCACGATAATTATCTTATAAAACATTGGTTTACTAATATTGAAACTTTGTATTTCTGGTTAATTATAATTATATGCTTATGGCATTGTTAAACTGTAAACTTTGATACTTTTCATCAGCTACCAAATGATATTATTTGATTTTATTTGAAAAAAGGTAAATATTTAAATAGGCATCAGCATAATGCGACTGATTTCTGCGTTATAAATCGCTTAAATGTAAGTTTTAGATTTAAGCTTTAAAATTGTTGATTTTCTAAGAAATAAATATCCTCAAAATACTATTTAAAGAACCTTTCATTTTTACATCTGCGTATTTATTCCTTCCAATTCCTTTATGCCCTACAAACTTTTCTGGAAAAACAATTCGTTTACTTTTACATAAGTATTGAAATTATATTTAATCACACATTTTTAATCAATTCAATCACAATATTTTGACATTTTTGACAGGTATTCCAATTGTTTTTCTCTGACTCCGTTAATTCTACGTCATTGCCGTGGCATTTTTTTGTAGAGTCCAAAAAAATCATGATACGTATAAAAACACGTGTACGCATACACGGCTGAACTAATTTTAATTTTTGCACCAGTGCCTAACCAACATTATACTTACTAACATAGGTCATAAGTTTTCATTGTTACTAACAAAAATTGGACATTGTAATTGTCTGTCTTGAAAATAAATTATTATTATTATTTGTAGGTACTCTTTCGAGATCACGGGTCCAAAGGGACCCGGTCCTTTGAAGCATGCGTGGGGCCAAAGCCAACAGCGCAGAGGCTTTTTTGTACCATTTGATCTAAATGAAATGTGTACATCTGCCAGGTTCTATCTCTGACTAAATACAGATCTAGTCAAAGACAGCACCTGGCAAATGTAAGAACTATTGCAGAATTAAAAGGAAAACAAAATCCAGGTCTATTGAGTGTTGGTTATTGTTTGATGGTTTGATTATCTGGGCTATGGGTTGAGACAACGGACGTCTGCCATGCAAAATGTCTCAATGTTTTACTCCTGGCAGACGGTGACTCGCCTCCCACTAGATGGGCCCCCCAAAACAGCTACCACTCTAAGCGGCCTCTAGGGTCGCGGGCAGCAAGGGAGCAACACCGGCGTGGTTGGCTAAGGGTGCCGAGAGGTGTGCACCGGTTTCTGGATCGCGATATGTCGGTCAGCCGTTCCCCGCTATTATGCAGATTGAGCACTTCCACCCATCAAGCATATAGCTCTTGCGCTCCACTCTGGACGGCCAATTAAGGCAAGCCAGAGGTGGGGGAGAAGATGGTAAAGTTCCCCCGGGAGGTCTCGGGTCCGTGGTGTCGCCACACACCAACAGCTCGCCACAAGCTGCCCTGCGGAGACTGATTGCATTGATGGAAGTTGTAATTCCTCAAGGAGGAGCTCCAACTTCCACCAACGGGCGATGGGGTCGTCACATCCCTACGCTCTTATTATTATTATAATTCCTCCCCTATAATTTGTGAAAACAAATCTGGCCTTTTATCAACACCATCAATAGAATTAATAATTACATCACAGTCAGAACATTCTTTTAAAATTGTTTCCCTTTTCTTGATGTTTTCTTCTACCTTTTTTCTTCAGCTAACTTATTTTTCTTTTCTATTTTATCTATATTATCTTGAACCTTCGATGCCATCTTGGAATTTTTGAACTTTGGCCACCCTTCTGAGTCAAAAAGGTTAGGCGATACGCTCCTTTTACCTAAAATTTTAATTTGATTATTACGTAAGATGCACGGACTTCCCCTGTAGGTAGCATACTCAAAACAGACAAGTAGGCGAACTCGACCCAGAACACTAGCACCCACACACTTAGCGTAAAAAAAAACAGATTTGCCGCCTGTAGGCTATTTTGCCGGTAATGATAATGATAATGATAATGATAATGATAATGATATTTTATTTGTAAAGACACATGTACATAAAAATAGGTGGTATACAAAATTACAAAGACCAACATGTCGTACCAAATAATGGTGTACAAATATAAAATAATTATTGAAAACCTTTAGTAAATAAAACGATAAAAAAAAAACATGTTACATAATTAAAATACTCAAATATAAAATGTCATTCGAAATAAAAAGCCTAGTCACAAAAAAAAAAAAAATTCAATGTCGATCTTAAAAATAAAACAAAATTATTATAGAATAGATAAAAATTGTAAGTAATGTCTTTAAAATAATAAATTAATCTGATTCTATTATATTGTCATTTAAGAATTGGTAAACAGAATAATAACATTTTTCTATTAAAAATAACTTCAATTTTTTTCTAAATAATTTCAATGTCAAATCTTTTATGCCATTAGGAATTTTATTATATATAACTGGGCCCAAGCCAAGAATACTTTTCTTTAATAGTGCTGTGTGAAAGCCTCCTGTTCTTAATAAATTTTGGTATTGAGATCGTAAATGTCTTGTTCTGCCGGTCATACTGGTGTTTGCAATTCGATACTTACATACCTACATTAGTTCACAATCATGTTTTTTTACTATACACTGAGTCATGAATAAGTAAGTACGATATTGTTAGAATACTTTCAGTCAAACTTTCAATTTACGTCAATTGAGGACGTTTGAGTTTCTAGGAATATATAAAAAAATCAGATTATGAGCATTAAATTAGTAGGTATGGGTCAAAATTTGCCGCCCTAGGCTAAAGCCTACTAAGGCTATATGGTAAATCCGCCATTGTGGATTGCGAAGTATTGGGCCAGAAAACTTCAAGATTTTCATTTCACTAAAAACGCATACTAAGGTCTGAAAACTATTACGAAGATGCACAGACGACTTGATAAAGTTTGCAGGAATAAACTGGATGCAATTTGCGTATGTAATTATGGTTTTTAGATTTAATAAACTAAACATAGGCACTCCTTTCACACCCTTTATACAAAAAATACACAAAAGGTTTACAACAAATGATCCAAACAAATCACTTACCAGCCATTCCAGCGAAATCACGTAGATAAGTCACTTTGTAACACTCTAAACGAATTAACAAAACCCTTACGTTTGACATCTGACGCCGACTGAATGTAAAGACGCACAAACACGCCAAAATCTTAACAAAAAGCAAAATATGTTCAATCATGGCTGAAGACGCCCCAAGGCGTCACTTTAATGCGTGGCGGCTGACGCACAGAGGCGTCACAGAAAATTTGTTAGCCGCCATGGACAAAAGTCCCTAAAAGTGGGATACGCAATGAATCGGTTATGTTCGTTCGATTATTTATGTTTTTAGATGTATGTAAGTAATTTGAAATTGTTTCAGTGTATGCACATCTATAAAATGCCTCGAAAGTCAAATGTAAAGAAACCTGGGGTGCGAAGCTATGGCACGTTATCAAATTATTCGTCAGAGAAGCTCGAAGAAGCATTACACATGATTAAATCTGGGGCTTTAACACAAAGGCAAGCAGCCAAACGTTATAAAATTCCAAGGTCTACTCTTAATAACAAATTGAGATTGAAGCATAATAAAGGTGTTGGACGACGGCGTGGGCCCCATATGCGATAAGTGTTTTCTCTGTGCTTTCGATACTTTCGCAGCGCACTTGCTACGTCCACGTCGTCCGCCCTGGACCCTGAGCTGACCACCGTAACGGAGTGGCAGCCAGGTGACAGAACGCAAGTGCGTCAAGTGGGGCCTCCGAAACAGAATGCGATTACGATAGTCCAGCGCCTACATTGAGGACAGCAAGACCTCGAAAATTAAATAACACACATGTTCTCGCCCCTGTCGATTTAAATGTGCAGATTGACAATATAAATAAAATTATAAGTAACGAGAGATCGCGTCATGAATTATATACCGAAAATGATGCGTACGTTGAAGAAATTGTTCACACTAATAAAAACATACCGCAACTGGTTTCCCGCACAAATTCCGATTCTAATGCATCCATTTTATCAATTTCATCTGAACCAGTCCTAAATGTTTGTTCTGAAACCCCAGTTATAATTAACGTATCAGCTAATCCTAGTCCTAGTACGGTCTCTGCAGCTTCAGCATCTAATCAACAGTCCGGTTACGTATTTGTGGAAAACGCTAAGCTCAATGAATTACTGGAAAATCAAAACCAAATAAAGACCCAACTCGCAATACTTGAAGCATCTGTAGATTTTCTAATGCAAAACGCTGGTCAAAATGTACAAATAATGGGAATATCGGCACAGAAGAGAACAAATAATATAATTAGGCCTTTAAAAAGTTATGAAGAACTGAAAGAACTTGAAGGAAAATTAAGTAGTGAGGACTATTTTGAAGAAATAATTAATTCTATGACTTTTATATGTGGCTCATCAAACAAATCAAAAGGTATAGATTCATGTTACAAATTAATAGATTACTTTTTCGAAAGAGAACTGATATTAAACTGTTCTTGGACCGGAACTTCTCGACATAATGGTGAAGAAGGTGAAAGGAATGAAAAGATCGCACTGAAATATTTTTATAAAACAACAAAACGTTTCCTAACTCTTGTGAGAAAATCAGATGACCAGTTCTCGGAAACTGATTGTGATAATTTTTTTAAAACCGTAATAAAAAATGCCAAACAATCTTCATCGGATAGTGAACATGAGAATCAAGTGACTTCTGGTGATGTGAATGATACTATTGTTACTAATTTAAGACATTGGGCTCTTAAATACCAAGTGACACATGTTGCCATTACTGCATTTAGTGGAGTGCCGTAAGGTTTATACCTCGGAATCCGGGGCCAGTCAATGAATCTGAATAAAAATTTCGAAAATATGTTTTTAATAGTATATAGAAAAATGTTAAAAAAAAATTTTTACGCGCTCTCAATTTTTTTTTTTATAAACAATTATTAATTTTTTGGAGTTTTTGTTAGCTCTAAGGCAAATTATTTGCATATATCCACGTTCAAGACGTACAGGGGCCTTGGTTAAACGAAGATATTTATTAAAATATAACTAGCGGCCGCCCGCGACTTCGTCCGCGTGGATATCGGTTTTCATTATACGAATGTTTTTTCCCGCTAACTCCCGTTCCCGTGGGAATTTTGCAATATCCTTTTGCAACTAAGCATCAAGTTTACTAAGGGATATGCATGCAAAATTTCAAGCGTCTAACTTAAGTAGTTTAGATTTTTCATACAAACTTCCACCCCCCCATTTCAGGGAAGTGGGGGGTTAGTATGGGTCAAAAAGTAGCCTATGTTACTCTCCATCCCTTCAACTATCTCCACTTAAAAAATCACGTCAATTCGTCGCTCTGTTTTGCCGTATTTTTTTAAGATAATCTAATAATTAACATTGATGTTACTCTGCACATATAATTTATTACAGATAAAATTAATTCTTTCACGGCAAAACGGAGCGACGAATTGACGTGATTTTTTAAGTGGAGATAGTTGAAGGGATGAAGAGTAACATAGGCTACTTTTTGACCCATTCCAACCCCCCACTTCCCTGAAATGGGGGGGTGGAAGTTTGTATGAAAAATCTAAACTACTTAAGTTAGACGCTTGAAATTTTGCATGCATGTCCCTTAGTAAACTTAATGCTTAGTTGCAAAAGGATTTTGCAAAATTCCCACGGGAACGGGAGTTAGCGGGAAAAAACATTCGTATAATGAAAACCGATATCCACGCGGACGAAGTCGCGGGCGGCCGCTAGTTATATTTTAATAAATATCTTCGTTTAACCAAGGCCCCTGTACGTCTTGAACGTGGATATATGCAAATAATTTGCCTTAGAGCTAACAAAAACTCCAAAAAATTAATAATTGTTTATAAAAAAAAAATTGAGAGCGCGTAAAATTTTTTTTTTAACATTTTTCTATATACTATTAAAAACATATTTTCAAAGTTTTTATTCAGATTCATTGACTGGCCCTGGATTCCGAGGTTTGACCATTTTTATGCCTTACGGCACTCCACTAATTATTGAAAATTTTAAAAGATCACAAGTGTTTTGACTTGCCAGCAGACGCAAGAACCTTATTAAAAACTCCAACAAATATCATTACTCGAATAGTCCAACCTGGGCAATACTCACATATAGGCTTAGAGATGAATTTGAAGAAAATATTTGAATATGTTAGTGAAAGTGTTACTGAAATTCTTTTACTAATTAATATTGATGGAGTACCTTTGTTCAAAAGTAGTGCAACTGAGTTCTGGCCTATTTTAGGGTTAGTTTACAATATTCCTTCGGTCAAGTCAGTAGTTTTCCCTATTGGTGTTTATTGTGGTACTAAGAAGCCTAACAGCTGCACATCATTCATGGAAGAATTTGTGACTGAGGTGGTCAACTTGACTGAGTCAGGTTTGAATGTTAGGGGTAAAAACATTAAAGTTGCTATAAAAGGTTTTGTTTGTGATGCTCCTGCGAAATCGTTTTTATTAGGAGTCAAGGGACATACAGGTTATTATTCTTGCACAAAATGTAAACAATCTGGTACTTATTTACAAAACCGTATGACATTTCCTGAATGTGATGCGCCACTTAGAACCCATGAAGAGTTTCTTCAAATGATTGATGAAGATTTTCACAAATTCAGAACTCCCTTAACTGATATTCCAGGAATAAATTTTATCAAATCATTCCCATTAGATTATATGCACCTTGTTTGCCTTGGAGTTGTGCGTAGTCTCATTTATTTATGGATGTTTGGACCAGTACCAGTAAAACTACCTGGACAAGTTTTAAATAACATTAGCAATGATCTTGTTGCTCTTGCTGAATATATGCCATCAGAGTTTAATAGGAAACCACGCTCTTTGGAGGATGTAAGAAGGTGGAACGCAACTGAATTTCGACAATTTCTCCTGTATACAGGGCCAATAGTACTGTTAAAATTAAAATCCGACTATGTAGAATATTATAACAATTCTCTTAGTCTTACTGTTTCTATCAGTATATTATTAAATCCTAAATATTGTATAGAATATTATAACCATTATGCCAAGAATCTTTTAAAACATTTTGTGAAAACCTTTATAGCTTTATATGGCCCACAGTTTGCAACTTATAATTTACATGGTCTCACACATCTTAATGATGATGTTTTTGAATTTGGTGCACTTGATTCCTGTTCTGCTTTTCCCTTCGAAAACTTTTTACAGATTTTCAAAAGAAATATCAGAAAAGGGGACAAACCCCTACAGCAAATAATGAAAAGGTTTGGGGAAATATCAAATACTAACTTGTGGGTAAAAAATATATCACCATATGATTCTACTCTTCCACATTACTCGAAACCTCACGTATCTGATTTAGTATGGACTGGCTGTGATAAATCTCAACAATTCAAATCAGTAAAATTTCGTTCATTTGAAATAAGTACAGAACATCCAAACTGTTATTGTGTTTTAAAAGATGGTAGTGTAGTAACAGTGTGCAATATTGTATTTTCCAATAACATACAAGGTATGGTCATACTATGTCAAGAGTTTGCCACAAAAGAAAACTTCTTTACTGCTCCACTAATAGAAAGCTCACAAATAGGAATTTATATTGTTAAAAACAAATTACAGCTATGTGAAAAACCAGTGTCTGACATTGATGGAAAAGTCATAGTTTTTCCTTACAAAAATAATCATGTTGCTATGAGAATGCTACACTCATAGCGCTTCAAAATTGTAAAAATAAATATAAAATACCCCATAAAAATCCTATCCACCTTATCATGTACTTTTATCCTACCTCGTTTAATTCCTTAAATTGTTAGTTATGTCTTAGTAAAGGGTAAAGGTAACATATATTTCCTCCTACATAAATATCTGCCTGTACATTGATATCTATAATATATAAAGCTCGTTATTATATAATTTTAATTAATATATTATGGTATTTGGTTTCAGACTTTGCATAATGGAATCCAAAAATTTTGTTTTGGTTATTTTTTTGGATGAAGATGATGCTCCTGGCATAGTAACATCAAATTGGTTAATAGATACCAACACTTGTTATTACCCCAATGTACGCACTGACGAAACCAAAAACAAACTTTTAAAGAAGATGGCTGCACCTGAAGCAACTTGGTCACAATATCGAATAAAAATACTAAAAAGTTATGGTAAAATAATTTTCTTTAGAAGACCGACCCCCTTGGTGTAATGGTCAAGACGTTGCCTATTACACAAGAGGTTGCGGGTTCGATTCCCGCACTGGACAAACATTTGTATGCATGAACATGTCTGTTTGTCCTGGTCTGGGTGTTATTTGTATCTAATTAAGTATATTTGAAATACCACTGTTGATTCCGATGTCTGTAACACGAGTGTTTAAGCTAATTAACACGGAGTCAGATCAATGTATGTGATGTTGTGAAACATATATTTAATTATTTATATATTTATGTTAAATATATTTTTAATGATATACTTGAAAGAGGTAACTGTATGACCTAGTACAAGTATGTTATCTTATTGTATGGACAAACTAATGTTATTATTTGGCGATTGAAAAGAGCAACAATCGAGTTTCTTGCCGCTTCTTCTCGGTAGATGACTGCATTAAGAAGTCGGTGGTCGAGTCATTCTATTGTACTAATTGACGATTTATAAGTGCCTTGCAGAGGCCAACATGAATAAAGTATATTTTGAGTTTGAGTTTGAGATTTGTATATTTAAGTTATGAATAACTGAACTAGATTAAACTATTGTAAGACTTTTTTTTTTAATTACAGAAACTTACGGCGAAGCACGATTGCATTTAAAAAAAGCGGAAGAAACCTCAAATTTGGACTCAGACGAAGAAATAAGAAAAAATGAATCATCTAATGATTGTCCATCTTTTGAGACAACGAAAGCACGGCATACTAAATTTACAAAACAGTATAACTATCCTTGGTGTCTCGCTTGTCAGTCCCTTTGTGCGTGCATCGCTGTGCGTGTGTATTAGTGGTTGCGCGTGCGCCAAGCAGGGTTGGGGTGGGAAGTTGAGGTAAAGTGTTGGCGGAAACCTGATAAGTGAGTCAGAGTTTCTATCAAATGCCAAGTAGCTTTCTGCGGTGTCAGTGGCAGGACACGATCAAAGCGGAGCCTCAGCCAGTCCGCGCCATCCACGTCCCCGCCGTCCACCCTGGGCCCTACTACAGCCGCGCGACTGCCAACTCGAGCTGTAGTAGCAGAGGATGCAGGGCAGAGGGCGAACGTTCTGCGCCCCAAAACAGAACCAAATCACTAGGGAGGATACCCGCATAAAACCGAGCCAGCCTACAGGCTCCAAGGTGGCAGCCCCGCCGTAGGCTAGGGCACAGAGGGTTAATCACCCACTTGCCTGAATACAAACGATTAAAGCAACGAATACAGAGAAAAACCGGACCGATCATTTACCGACGACTTTTGGCATGAAAACACGGACACGAATTGCATTTTGGAATGTACGAACGCTCAGCGATGACAGCCGACTAGCCCAAGCAGAAGTAGTAATGCTAAGTTATAACCTACAGATACTCGGACTGAGTGAAGTCAGAAGAAATGGTTTCGGGGAACTGAGAATGCCTAGTGGCTTGACTTTGCTGTATTCCGGTAAAGAACATGAGGAAGATGTACGTGAACGCGGCGTTGGACTCCTTATTTCAAATACCGCAAGGAAAAGCCTCTTAGACTGGAAACCGATCTCAGACCGGATCATGTACGCCCGATTTAACTCAAGAGCCCGAAAAATCTCTATCGTCCAGTGCTACGCCCCAACTAATGCATCATCGGAGGATACCAAAGACGACTTTTACGACGCCCTCAATGCCACTCTTCGAGGAATCAAAAAGCAAGACATCGTCATCGTCATGGGGGACCTCAATGCAAAGGTTGGCTGTGACAATACAAACCGCGCGCGGCATATGGGCACACAGGGACTTGGAGTGTGTAATGAGAATGGGGAACGATTCATTGAGTTTTGCCAGAATCACGACTTGACCATCGGAGGTACTTTATTTATTCATGGTGATCACCATAAATATACGTGGAATTCACCCGATGGCGTCACAAGGAACCAAATTGACCACCTTGCCATTAGCTCCAAATGGCGTTCATCGCTGCTCGACGTCCGCAACCGTAGAGGAGCCGATATTGATAGCGACCACCACCTGGTAGTTGCTGAAGTTCGGCTTAAGGTTGCAGTGGCGCGCGCAGCTGGACCTGGTAAGATTGGAAGAAGATTCGAGGTGGGCAAATTGAGTAACCCGGAGACCCGAAAGTCGTTTCAATTGGAATTGCGCAACCGTTTTGCTATGCTCGACACTGCAGACTCATTAGACGAAGAGTGGAATCGCATAAAAGTGGCCTATACAGAGACCAGCTCTATCGTCTTGGGGCACAAATCGACTCACTCCCAAGAGGACTGGATGTCTCAGCGCACTTGGAGCTTGATCAAGGACAGGAGGAATCTTCACCTTAAGCTTCTTGAGGCCCGCGATGAAGTTGTTCGAGCCGACCTTAACAAGCAGTACCGTCATATACGCAAGGACATCTATCGCAGTACCCGCAAGGACAAGCGGCAGTGGGCTGATGGTATTGCTGATCGTGCTCAACAAGCTGCAAATACCGGCAACCTCAAGGAACTGTACGCAGCAACAAAATCCTTGGCAGGTGGCAGTAAACCTCGGAAGAAGAAGCCACTTAAAGACAAAGACGGTCAGACCATAGTGACACCTGAGGGGCAGCTGGCACGTTGGCGTCAACACTTTGAAGAAGTCTTCCGCTTACAAGCAGCATCGACTCCTGAGGTGCTACCTGTTAACTCCCCACCATCGCGGCTACTCGACATAAATACAGAACCACCATCGGCCTCGGAAGTGGCTAAAGCAGTCCTTTCTCTTAAGACTCGTAAAGCACCAGGACTCGACTTGATCACCGCGGAAATGCTACAAGCCGACTTATCCTCCGCAGTTGATGTTCTGACGCCTCTTATGCAGAGAATTTGGAACTTGGAAGAGCTACCGGATGATTGGAACAAAGGCCTTGTTATAACCGTCCCAAAGAAAGGGGATCTTAGTATGTGTGACAACTGGAGAGGTATTACGTTGCTCTCGATTCCTGCTAAGGTTTTCTGCAAAATCATCTTGGATAGGCTGACAAGGGCTGTAGATCCTCTCCTCCGCAGAGAGCAGGCTGGTTTCCGGTCGAACCGCTCGTGCACGGACCAGATCAATACTCTTCGTATCATACTGGAACAGGCATCAGAATGGCAGAGAGAGATTTATCTTACATTTGTTGACTTCGAAAAAGCCTTTGATACGTTGAAGTGGTCAAGTATCTGGTCTCGTCTACTGGACATCGGGGTGCCACCGAAGATTGTCCGTTTGTTGGAGAGCATATACAGGAAGTATTCGTGTAGGGTAACTCATGAAGGCCTCATTTCGGACGACATAAATGTGACCGCAGGTGTCCGTCAGGGCTGCCTTCTGTCACCGCTTCTATTCCTGGTCGTTCTAGACGGAATTATGCTACGCATCGCTGACAAACGACGCCGCGGCATAGAGTGGGGATTATCCGCCGTCTTAGAAGACTTGGACTATGCTGATGATCTTTGCCTTCTGAGTCATACCCACGCCGATATGCAGGGAAAGTTAGATGATCTCCAACACGAAGCTGCAAAATCAGGCCTCAAAATTAACATCCGGAAGACCAAAGAGATGCGATCTGGCGTGAGAAATAATACACCGTTGCTAATTGGCACAGAGGCAGTGGAACGCGTCCACAAGTTCACTTACCTCGGGAGCGTCGTGTCGGAGACTGGGGGTTGTGAGGAGGACATCATCTCACGGATAGCTAAAGCCCGAGCTACTTTCGCGCAGCTGAGACCAGTTTGGCAGTCACGGAAACTGACCCGAAGGATCAAGCTTAAAATATTCGGGTCCAACGTCAAATCTGTACTGCTTTACGGGTGCGAGACGTGGAAGGTTACAAAAGACATCTCACGACAAATCCAAGTCTTCGTGAACCGGTGTCTGCGTCGCATTCTTGGTATCTACTGGCCCGAGACCATCTCCAATGTAGAGCTATTGGAGAAATGCCGCGAACGTCCGATCGACCGTCAGATCAAACGCCGCAAATGGGGATGGATTGGCCACACGCTCCGAAGGGATACCGATCATATCCCCAAGCAAGCCCTGGACTGGAATCCCCAGGGAAAACGAAAGCGTGGCCGTCCTCGTCAATCTTGGCGTCGTACAATAATGGCAGAGGCGGCGAGCATCGGTTTGACTTGGAGCGAGATCAAGCGTGAAGCTCAAGACCGATCGAGATGGAAGACCTCTGTGGACGCCCTCTGCCCCAGCTAGGGGACATAGGATTTTAAGTCAAGTAAGTCAAGTCGTGCGCCAAGCAATAAAATATGTCCGGTAATTGGAATAACGATGATGTTTACAAACTGATTGAAATGTTTCAAGCAAGAGAAGTACTATGGAACACGATGTCAGATAGCTACAAAGACCGAAATAAAAAACACGATTCTTGGATGGAAATTGCCACTGAATTTAATATGGATAAAAAAGTAATTGAAAAAAAGATTCGATCACTCGTAGGTCAATTTAACCGAGAATGTAAATCTAATAAATCTGGTGCAGAAGCTAATGAGTCAAGTAAATGGTTTGCATTTAAAAAACTCATGTTCCTTAAAGGCAAAAATATTCCAAGTTTAACTGTCGATGGAGGCTTGCAGGTGAGTTTTATTTTAACGTATTTTAATAATATTTAGATGCCCAGTCCAAAAACCCTTCATTTGAAAAATATTCTGCGAATTCTTTTCTTATTTCTTTCCCATCATCTGTCAGGGATTCACATGCTTCAAGTGGTGTTAATTGCTGCTGTTCTAATCTCCATTGTCCATCGATACGTGTACCAGTTACTATGTCATCTCCATCATAGTATTGAGATGGAGCGTAAATCATGCTCGATTCAGTTTTTCTTATAAAATTATGCAGTAGCACGCATGTCATAATAAAAATTGGTAGTATTTTTCTGGATCTAATAATATTGTAGTTCGTAAAACTCTAAATCTGGCTGACAAAATCCCAAATGCGTTCTCTACTGTTCTCCTCGCACGACTCAGTCTATAACTGAAGATTCTTTCCTTAGAATTGCTGTCCTGTGGTCCTGGAAAAGGTTTTAATAAGTGTTTTTCTAAAGGGAACGCATCATCTGTTACGAACACATAAGGAACAGGTTTGTTTCTGCCTGGTAGTGAGCTGTCACTGGGTAGGGATGCCCAAAAAAGTGTATTGTATCGATATATCGCATCGTAATGTATCGAACTTCGTTGTTTCGATACGCGATATTATCGCTTTCCTTTGTATCGATATATCGTATCGTAACCGTATCGTATGTCTTTCAATCGATGTGTGATATAATGAGCATATATCGTACCAAGGGTTATCTTTTTAGTAGGTTTACTATATTACTATTTTTTTAAAGTAAAGTATCATTATATGTATAAAGAAAAGATTTATTAAAGAAGTCTTTACAAATATATGACATAATTTACACTCTTCACCGCTATCTGACTTTATAAAAAAGTTTCACACAGTTGACTTTACTGGCGGTGCCATAGGAAAGATTATGAAGTAAAAGTTTTGTTGCTCGAACTCGGACAAAATGGAAACGGAGAACGTTTATGTTCTCCGTTAACATTTATTAATCATAATTATATTTGACGGTACTACAAAGTCTAAATATTTATTTAAATCGACCTCCAAGTCTAAACAAAAGTCGGCTGTTCTTGTTCCATAAACAATTTTGTCGACGTTGTCTCTTATTACTAATACTAACAATATATACAATGACACTGTCTATTATGGTCTAGCGATGGTGTAATAGGAACTTTTAAAATTGTACAAATGAAACACCGACATAGTTTAATACGGTACGTTAATGCGATATTTTTATAAGACTGCGATATATCGAAGCGTATCGTATGGTCAAAATATCGCAACAAATATCGATATATCGTATAGTGCTGTATCGATATTCCGATATATCGTATCGTAACGGGCATCCCTATCACTGGGTATTTTCAAACTATTGTCGTTAATTTTATTTCGAAATTTTGTGTTTGCGAAAACTCCGCCATCACTTATGCGTCCTTGGCAGCCAATATTCACGTACAGAAAGTTGTATTCTGCGTCCACTATCGCTAAAAGTACAACGCTGTAAAATCCTTTATAGTTGTAATATTCACTGCCGCTCTCAATTGGCTTTTGTATGGCTACATGCTTTCCATCGATACTTCCTAAGCAATTTGGGAAATTCCATTTTTCTTCAAATGAATTTGCCACGTGTAGCCACTCTTGAGGTGTTGTTGGTATCTAGAACAAAAATAGAAGATTAAGAAATAGGCGCGAAAAATAAATTTATAACTCGTTATTCTAACAAATTTTATTGGATATTTTTATTAATTATGAAATATTAATAGATTAAAAATAAAAAATATGATTTCAGTTAAGGGTTGTTAAGTAATAGAAAAAGAAAATCGCAGTTATAGATTTTTTTACAATTTTAGCTAATTTGACGCGCCTATAACTTGAAATTATCGTTTAATTCTATTCTTACAAGGTAACGAAGAAAACAGAATTGCTTCAGAAAACACTCTCAGTTTGAACGAAACAGGAAATACTGTCACTGTAAATGAAACTTCGGGCACGCCTTTCGCCACCCCAAAACCATTTCGGAAAAGAAGACGGCCTGAAGTAGAACAAGATCCAACACAACAAGAAGCTGTAAATATTTTACAAAGAATGTACGAATCTAGAAAAAGCAGGGATGAAAATGACGCATTTGGAGAGTATGTCTCGATGAAACTGAAACAATTAAAAAACAGTCATGCTAAGAATACTGCTCAACATCACATTAACAATATTTTGTACAATGCGACAATGGGACAATATGATTTTCCAACAACCTTTACAGACCCAACCGCTAGTAGTTCCTGGGGATACAACTCTGAACCAAATCTATCCACTTTTTCGGAAAATAATGCTGACTGTAGCTCGAGAGGATACTACACCGCACCGAGTCCCTCGGCTTCATTTGAAACCAGTTCTTCGGATAAGTCCAGGACACATACTCGTACCAGCGCAAGAACACAGAGTCCGTCTAATTTATCGGAATCAAGCCAAGATTCGACCCAATCATTAAACGATTTGTTGGAATCAATCAACAATTAAAAAATAAATGTTTGGTTTGTTAATTATTAAAAAAAATATTAGTAAGGTAAGGTAGGTACCTACCTAAAGTATGATTAGATTAGATCATATTAAAAGTAAATAAAAAAATAATTAAAAATGTTGTTTGACTTACCTGTATGTATTCCTTTAAAACCTCATTGAGAGCCTCGCACACTTCTGGTACGATAATAGATATCACTTGGTCTGACAACTTGAACACATTTCCAAGACTTTTATAACTGCTACCAGTTGCAAAAAATCTTAACGTTACCGCAAGTCTTTCCGTCACACTTACAGATTTTCGTTTGCCTATTTTTGCCCCAATAAAATTTTGTAGATATTCAAATTCGGAACTGTTCATTCTTATTAAAATCTTTTAAGCAACCGTCAATACCCAAATCTTTGAGATAGTCTGTGGCACTATATTTTCCTCTAGCTTTTAGCGTTTGGCGCATCCAATAAGAGCGCTTTTTCTTCTTTTTTGAACAAAAAATAAAAGCTATTCCAATGAGCAAATCTTCTTCCATTTTCGTGTAGACGTCCTCGGCCCTCAGAAGGCGAAACCAAACTGCGAGCCAATACTAGATGTTATAAAATGTTTAAACATTTTCCATCAATGTAGGAGCACTTATAACATGTAACCGTTTCTAACAAAGTGCAACAATTGTTAACATTTGTTAGTAAATGTTTTGGTGTTATAAAATGTTTACAAACATTTTATAACGGCAATGTGGGAGCACCTTTATTACATATTCATGATCATATTCAACAGGAATTATAGTGACCTGATTATCTTTTTAAAATCACAACTATGTAGTAACACAAAAATAACTTTTGTTTCCTTTAGCACTGTACATTTGCATTAAAAAAAAATCCCAACGTGATTACTATTCACTGTTTTTACACATTCAAGCTTTGGCAGCTAAAACACTTTCAGACAAACTCTATGATGTCTTAAAATTGTTCATTAAAATTGTTAATTATGTTAAGAAGAGTGCATTAAACACACGGCTTTGTTACGGCTCTCTGTGAAGATTTGGGCAAAGAACACAAGACATTGTTATTTTATACAGAGGTGCGTTGGCTCTCGAAAGGAAATATGTTGGCCAGATTATTTGAGTTGCGAGATGAAGTCATTACGTTTTTAGAAATGCAAAAAATAAGTGAATTGTTTGTGCATTTTAAAAAGCCATGGGTCACACAGGACAGGCATTTAAATACCGCCAATAAGTGTATTAATCATCTAGATAATGAGCTTTAAAATGTTGGAGTAGACACAACAACTGTTATCATTGGGGGCGTTTGGCCGAAAAAAGCGTTTGCAAGCGTTTGTAAACAAAATGGCGATTGTTAGCGCAAACTGTACAGTTTTCGGCCAGGACATGTTTGCTAACTGTCAGTTTACTGTGTTACCGCTAAACAATCGCCATTTTGCGCTAACAATCGCCATTTTGTTTACAAACGCTTGCAAACGCTTTTTTCGGCCAAACGCCCCCAATGTTTTGAGTGCGGCAATATATATGACAGGACCTGAACGTTTAAATTCAACAAAAAATTCAACAAAAAATTCAACAAGGGATTGTACAATTGAAAACGTTTCTGCCTGTGGTATTGATGAAAACCTATCAAACATAGTGTCACCGACACAACTTACCTCCACTGACATAACTGGCCGCACAGAATATCTAGGGGCTACGGCCACATTGTATGTACATTTAAAAGATGATTAAGTGATTTACGTACTCAACAATAGTGAAGACAGACGGCGGCGAGGATAACAAGATTGTGAGGCGGAACCTGACACCGTCTTCTCCAAAATATTGCAAACCCATACGTTTTAGATTCTTAAAAGAAAACACAGATGTTACCCAGGAAGAAATTAAATGTATTGAAGAATCTGTAAACAAATAAGTCGCTACCAAGGTTTTTTTGAATGGAGACAAGTTCGTATTTGCAATTGTATTCAAAATGACAATGATTGACGGGAAGGTGTTCAACGCGACTACTGTAACAAAATCAACAATAAGGTGCTATATATGTAAAAATGCAACAAGCAAAGATTTTAATAATCTAGAAAAGAAATTTGAAAACAGTTCTGCTATAGAATTTGGATTATCAGTCAAACAATTGATTGATTAAACGATCAGTGTCGATTGAGATTGAGGCATTTTGATTTTACGTCATAAGTCAATGTCAGTCCTGTCATTTGATGTCATTCGCTTTTCGTTTATAAGTGAATGATATTTTGGTTTTTCTGGATTTTGTTTTTACGACTTGTGCTCGAATGCCTAACTCCGACTTCGATTCCTTTCTGGTTGACCGTTTGCTGGAATACTCGACACTGTACCTGCTACTCATATTAACCTTTGGCGCTAACACCAGATAACTTGGACTTGCCTTCTTGACGATCGTTAGCGTGTTTGAATTGACAACATAAGTCTTTGCAGTAATTGTGGAATAGCCACGGATCGCTGCAATGCGATTGGGAGCCAAATATTGAGCAATGAAGCTATGCTGTTCATTATAAGAGAATGGGTTGCAAGAAATGTCAGCGTCTAATTCCTCATGGTTGTTAAGAGGAATGATAAAATCAAGGCATATTAGTCATAAAACTTATTTTGTATATATAGTAGTTGACAGCTCTTTACGTGGGAGAGAAGCAATATTACGGTATTATTGCAATTGCATTGTTGGAATGCGGACAGTTGGTTGCTGTGCCCATACCATCATGATGAGTATAATAAGAACACATACCTCCTCCTGTACAATTCCTGGATACAATATCAATATTTTATGATCAGGTTAACCTGGAAGAATAATAAGTAAATAATTAAATACCATGAATACTTTTTATTTAAACCAAATCTTCCAAGATAATCAAATGTTGATTCTAGCAACTTGGCCGGCAGTTTGACTGCTCATTATACAAATCTTTAAACACGCAACTTCCACAGAACCTGCGCGAGGGGCCAAGATGCTTGAATCTCTCTTTTAAAAACATTTGCACGAATTCGTGGTAAGCGCACGCGCTCATGTGTAAGCGAATATCGAGACGGCACGTGAGCCTGCGCCGCTTCAGCACACACGCTTATCTTGGTCTAAGATCCCGCCATACAAGGACCTCCTTCATCGAGCTGGTTATTGGATGAAACCCGTTTTATACATAATTTAACATGTCAATTGTTATATTGCATATGGGTTGCCTAGTAAATTTCAGTCCAGGATATGATTAATTTGAATAAAAAAAAAATTACAACACTATTCTTCCAGTTTAGTAATTAATTACTCCAAAATGATACACAGAATATCCAAGTCTATCGTTATCCTTGTCATTTGCACTATCAAATAGCACGCGCACTTTCTTTTTCATAGCGGCAATATTTCACTTTTCAAAATGCGACAAGCCTAATTCTGGTCTGATTTTTCGGAGGAAACCCTGTACCGCCGTGTTCATAATGAAATAATCTTTGTTTTCATTTAACTTTGATTCAATAACTTTTTAATTTTTTGTATTTTTTTTTTATTTTCTTTATCCTGGACTGAAATTTACTAGGCAACCCATATGCAATTTAATTATTGGCATGTAAAATTGTGTATAAAAAATGTTTTATCCTGTCCTTGTATGGCGGGGTCTTAGACTATCTAATAAACACCAGTGCAGCCTGCACTCTTGCATAGTCAGCGTGCTGCAGTCGCGCACCCAACTTGCGCATACGTAGCTAACAACCTACTGCCAAGATGGGTGCAGTGCACAACTGCAGCAGTTAGTAACCTTTAGTTTAGCCAAATGCACACGTATTTTAAATCCATCAAATCAATAAAATTCATACAACAAATACCATTATTCATTCAAATACATACGGCAACAATTGACAAATAACCTCCAATATATTCATGAATGATTTTAACATATTTCGCCATACCTTTTATTAATAATAGTTTTATGTTGACTGGTAAAACTTTTTATTTTCCTAATAAATATAAGAAAATTGTGGCTACTTTTTTAGCATATCATATTAATAATTGTAAATATAATAATAGCGAGTTGGTGAGGTGGGCAACCACCGAGCAGAAAGCCGGTGTACACCTCTCGACACCCTGAGCCGACCACGACAATGTTGCCCTCGTGTTACCCGCGACAGACATGGCCGCTTGGAGCGGTAGCAATTTTACGGGGGCCCATCCAGTGGAAGCCAAGTCACCGTCTGTTGGAAGTACAAATATTTTTGAGACAATTTGCATGGCAGACGACCGGTGTCTCACCCCATAGCCCAGTCAACCGGACCATCAATTTCTACCTCCATAGAACTGGCTTTCTCTTGAACCTTTTATTATGCAATAGTTCTTACTCTTGCCAGGTGCTGTCTTTGACTAGATCTGTATTTATTCAGAAATAGAACCTGGCAGATGTACTCATCTCATATTAGATTAAATGGTACCAAAAAGCCTCTGCGCTGTTGGCTTCGGCCCCACGCATGCTTCAAAGGACCGGATCCCTGTGGACCCGAGAATTTCTATTGTACCTACATAATAATAATAAGAATCTTAAGCCATTAACTGTAATATGCTATAATATTCAGGGTCTCACTGGGAAGGGCCTAGTTATTGTTGAGTTATACTGCAGGTTCTGAATAAAACTATTGAATTACGGTTAAAGCTCGTGTTTTTATTTTTCAAGATATTACATGGTTAATAGTCGTGGCAACGGGGAGATCGTTACAAAAAACACTAGTAACAGGAAAACAGTGTATTTTTGGCTTAAGCCGTGGCAAGATGAAAGCGACGTCGTTTTACGACTTACAAGTCGTAAAGGTAGTGGACGTCCACGAAAAACTTCCTCGGAGGGCAGACAGATCGTCAACAGGGTGCTCAGTAATGGATTTGTGCGAACTGCGGAAATATCATCTTCATATCACTTAGATACGTTGATATTAAATTCGTTGTTGTGTTTTAATGTTTAAATCTTTATTTTTATAATCGAATCGGTATGACGATGACGGGTAGGGATAGACGTACTTGTAGTCCAGAACGTTACTGTGAGGCTAGGTCGCCTAGACGCCGCGAATGATCGCGTGGTCACGTTAGGTCTCGAAGGCGCCGCGATAGCTTGCAACCTCGTGATGGATCTCATGACGTAGCGTTGGATAAAATTATTGTAAAACTTAACGAGTTGGAGGGTAGATTGTCTTCGTCAATCGCCTTCCACCCCAACGTCACGCACTACCCTTGATCGTCATACACCGCCTCCGCCGCCACCTGCTAAGGAGTGCACGGTCTCTCCTGTGGTTACCGAGAGATCGTCTGGCGACACCGGTGCCGCCGAGGTAAAAGCAGCGGACAGAATTGTTGGAGCCCTATCTGCGCTGTTACAAACAAACAAGGTCCAGTAATTTTTATATTTCATCTTTTGATCCTAGTGTGCATGATTTTGATTCGTGGAGCGCAGAGTAGACCGCGCGCGTTTTTTAAATAAATGGGACGACGGTGAATGCCTTGGGCGTATTGGCGGTTGTTTACGGGGCGATGCTAAATCTTGGCTGCATGTGTGGGTCACTAGTGAGCGAACATGGACCAATTTCAAAAGCGAATTTCGCTCATTATGCCCACCCAGCGTGAATATAGCATCTATTTTGTTTTGTTTGAGGTTATGTGCTCTAATTCAAATAAGTATGCAACGTACGCGGAATATGCACGTAAGTCATTAATGCGTTTCAAAATCAAAACTCTTACTAAATCAACATAACAATATGTATTACTTTGAAATCAAGATTAATAATTCATTGTAAAAAAATGTGTACAAATGTTGGAAAAAGCCATCGAAAATTGGACGTTCAGATTGGACTACATCCAAGCCAGCCGTGGCAGACATATACCAGAAATCATATTGAAAATGTAATGCGACAAGATTACCTTTCGAAAAAAAAAAACATGTCAATCGAATAATCCATCGTTGTTTTATTACAATTTAAAATTATATACCCTATGTAAACCCTAAAAAACACCCTTTATGTTTTCAGATAGTGTAGGCATAGGTTATGGGGCACTCTTAAGTAAAGAGGTTAATCGTATTTTTTTTAATAATTGCATGCCAGGCAAGTGCTGCGCTAGTACAAATCTTCAAGTCATGTCAAATAAAGAGCTATGAAAGAAATACCACTTTAATGATAATGATAGGAGATGCATTACATGTAACAAAAAATTGCATCTTACATGCTTTTACAACTCTGTCCAAATTGAATGTAGACAAAATGACTTTTTCTGCTTTGCCTTTTTCAAGGTATTATGACCAAGAACAAAATAACAGTATTCATGTTTTGAATACTTCTATTTATTTATAATATAATTAGTCGTCATAGTGACAAGTTTGTGTTTTGACTTAAATTTTATAATTAAAATATTTTTATGTTGACTGGCAAAACTTTTTATTTGCCTGATAAATATAACGAAATTGTGGCTACTTTGTTAGCACATAATATAAGACTTCGGAATTTGTTCCAAATATTTTTTAAGAAAACAAGTCAATAGAGGAGACCTTAGCACAGTCATATATAACTGGATACATGTTGGCCAAGACAAACTTTGGGTCGTTGAGCCATAAAGTTAGTTTTTTACTATGGCCGCCTAAAAGGCCAGGCCTCAATACGATTAAGAATTTGTTGGGGCTGAAGGTTCAAGAGTGGGACAGCAACTAAGCTAGAACCAAAGAAACCTTGGCCAAACACGTCCACGAGATATGGGATAGTTTTAAAGGCAGCGATGTATGTAAGAACATGGTTGCGTCCATGCGGGAAAGGTTGCAAGATGTTATAAACGCCGAAGGTGGCTTCACAATGTTTTAATATAATTAGTTACGGATATGTTTTATTTAACAAAGATGTGAAGCGACTGAAAATATTTCCATTACATGGTGATTAAAAATTAATAACAGATATTTGAATAATTTGTCTTACAAATAACAGCCGTGGTTACCGACGGATCGTCGACCGAGCGAACGCAGCGGACAAAATTGTTGTAGCCCTATCAGCGCTGTTACAAACAAACAAGGTCCAGTAATTTTTATATTTCATCTTTTGACCTTAGAGTGCATGATCGGATAATGCCTTGGGGTCTAGCCACAGCTACAGCGGCGAGCGGCGCGGCGAGGCCGGCGACGGCCGCCCTAGTCGTGGGTATGGCCGCCGCGCGTTCGCACCGCGCATCTCGCCGCCGTAGCTGTGGCATGCTTCATACAATTTCCTTTATTTGATTTTTTCGCTCGCCACTTTCCCTGGCGCAAGACGCATCGCAAGTCGCACCGCTGTGGGCTGTGGCCAGGGTGTTAGGCGTATTGGCGGTTGTTTACGGGGCGATGCTAAATCTTGACTGCATGAGTGGGTCACTAGTGAGCGAACATGGACCAATTTCAAATCCGAATTTCGCTAATTTTGCCCACCCAGCGTGAATATAGCATCTATTTTGTTTGAGGTTATGTGCTCTAATTTAAATAAGTATGCAACATACGCGGAATATGAAAAGAGCAACTATCGAGTTTCTTGCCGCTTCTTCTCGGTAGATGACTGCATTCCGAAGTCGGTGGTAGATTCAATGTTTTGTTTTATATTATTGTAGAATCCTCGTTATTTGGATATTTTACGGCTCACCAACACTACAACACGCGTACGAATTACAGTCCCGCCCGCTCCGTTCTCTCGCCGGACGGAATGTCATTCTGACACGTGACGTAAGCGCCTGAGACAACCAACACTATACAGCCAATACACTACATCCCTTTCTTGATTTAATTTAGTTTTATTAAAACGAATGTACTTACTTCATATAATCATGAGACAGTTTTATCCATGTGGAAAGTTTACTACTAGTTACATTATTTTAATTGCTTATTAATCAAATCAAATCTTAATTTACGCATTAAGAGGTCAACCAAAATTTTACACCATTGTGGTGCCTGAAGTGGGATTAAGTTGCAAGATTCCTTTCTTCGTCGTCGATTTAATTTCAATCTTACCACACGCTCCATTCGCCCTGAATGAGTGCCCTATATTCCTTCTACGGACTTGACCAGTTTCATCGTTTCGGACTTGGATAACTCCACTTCATTATTTCCACTGTATGCGTTTCAGGATTGTAGTCCTAGCATAATTTATTCTGTCTATGCATTTTACTTTTTCTGTTCTTAATATAAACTTTATCACCTAGTACCTACTAGATCACTTTCTTCTGCCTTTCTTTTCCTATCTCCATAATCCTTTCCTCTTTCTTACCTTTCTTGATCCCTGTCCTTGACCGCAGAGTCTTTTGATATCCTTTCCATTGTATCACTCACTACAGGAATTTTATCTCTAAATCTTAAATTATTCTTCCGGTGACAGAATGTGGTGTGCTATTGTACATAGTTAGATAGTCTAGTCTAGTAAACTTTCCTTCCAATCTTTATTTTCAGCTATGCTTATTTTTTTAACCGCTTTAATATATCGCGATTTTGTCTTTCGACCTCTCCCTTTTGTTGTGGCCAGTATGGGATTGTATTGAAAAAAAGGTGATGTTTCTTTCTGTTAAAAATGTTGAATTCTTCGCTGATCATATCCGCCATATGTCTTCCATTATCCGCTGTTATTAAAGTTGAATTTCCTAAACGACTAAATAGTTCTTTGAGATTTGCCACAATTTCGGTAGGGGTGATTTTCCTACAAATCTTAACTTCTTTATATCTGCTGTAAGTCTACTACAGCAACCAGATGGTCACCGCTAGGGAGGGGCCCATCAAATCAATCGCAATGTCAATCCAAGAACCGTCAGGCATTTCTCGTCGTTTCATAGGATTTGAGGCATGTAGTGCAGATACAAGAGTGCATCCTTTACACGCTTTTACAATGTTTTCGGCATCCTTTTTACATTTAAGCCACCAAACTTTTGTTCGAAGTTTTGCCTTCATCGATACAATGCGGAGATTTATAATGAGTCTGCGATATTGGTCTTACCCGATTGTTAAACTACTTTGTAGCTATACGACTGTACTATAACCCATATCTCTATCCTAGCACATGTTTTGAACTTGATTCAAATATAACCTCCGACGGTTTGTGGTCTGTTATAAGTTTGAATCTTCTGCCATAGAGGAAAATGTGAAAATGCTCTACTGTCCATACACGGGCTAATGCCTCTATCTCAGTCTGGCAGTAGCGGCGTTTACCATCAGTCCGAGTCTTGTGACCATATTCAATAATCCTGGGGTTGTCTTCAGATTCAGTTTGGACTAGCACTCCACCCAGGCCCACCGGGCTAGCGTCTGCTATGACCATCGTACGATCGTTTACATCGTAGTAACCTAAGGTAGGTATATTTGTCATGATATCCTTCATTCAATGAATTGAAACATCGCTGATTTTCTGGTCGCCAATGATCTGTAATATTTTTTCGATCTCCATTTTTATTTCGAAGAAGTGCTTTCAGAGTTTCGTTATTGTCGCATAATTGGAGATCCATTTGCTGACGAAATTAATCAGGCCTAAGAAGCTTCGTAAATATCCGGCAGTTTTTGGCCCTCTAAATTCTTTTATCGTAGAAACGTACTTTTCCAACGGTCTCACGCCTTCTGCTGACAACTCATGTCCCAAAAACCTCACTTTACTCATCCCGACAGAACATTTGTCTTCTCTTACTAATACATTATTCTCTTTCAGAACTGACATCACTTTCTTTACTCGAGCATCATGCTCCTGCCTGTGTTTCCCGTAAATCAAGATGTCATAATTTACCACTCCTTCACAACCTACAAGCATGTGCTCTAATGTTTTATGAAAGATTTCCTACCTAAATAGGCCTTTATTATTGGTTATGAGGGTGGTTATATGTTTTGAAGCCATTTTATGAAATGCGTCTTTTATATCCAATTTTGTGAAAACTTGCATTTTTCATCTTTCGGTATTAATTTGTCCATTGTCGGCAATGGGTGGTTTTCTCGTACAGCTTCATAAGATCGACGCATGTCTTCACAAAGACGTATTTCTATTTATCCCCACAAACTTTGAGACATGGTAATCAATTGAATGGTTCAGATAAATAGGTGTTATCTACTTTGCACATCAATTTAATGATTGGATTATTTATCCCCACAAACTTTGAGACATGGTAATCAATTGAAGGGTTCAGATTGAGCTTAACAATCTGCTTATCACTTTAATAAGCCTTCAACACCGGCACCACAGGGTATACCCATTTGGAAGAGCTTACGGCTGGTTCTATAATATCCCTTTGTTTAAGATATTCAATTTTCCCCTCGATTTTAGCTTCTAAAGGTAGCGGGGTCCTTCTAAAAATGTACAAACAGGAGTAGGTAAAGATTAATAACACATAATAATCAAACAACATCTAAAGATGTTGCAATATTATGTTTAATAAATAATTTAAGGTATCAACAATATTTATTTGGACTTATACCTCACCATTATCATTTATAAATATATATTAGATACTTTATAACAATGAAATCAATACCTGTAAGGCTTTAGTGGTGTGGTATTGCCACAGGCCGTGAATGTTACAGTAGGATTTAGTTGTTGATTAAACATTAAACCAACTAACTTTGTTCTTCTTCATTGTTTACCAAGTTGATTCCTGTTTGAGCAACCTGCATGAATGTCGCTTGTAGATTTTGCTCTGTTTTGGAGCAGAGTATGAATCTAGTTTAGATATTGCAACTTCAAACACGTCGACGCCAATACTTGACTCAATATTAGCACCAGAAATGTTCTAAAACACTTCTTGCGAATCTAAACTAGCGAAATGTAGAAGAGAAGCCCTTTTCTTGATGTCTTTATCAATGTTATGTTAGACGCTTCCAAGAATATGAGCAATGCTCTTTTCCAGCGTTCCCATCGTATACCCACTGAAGTGGATTCCCCGTAACAATCAAACTTTTCCAATGACAGGAGTGACATCTTTGGGCAACCTGGAGTGATAAATTTAATGATTCAGATATGTTATCCGCTATTTACTCATCAATTTAATGGTCGGATTATCTGCTATTTAATTTAATGATTCAGATTGATGCCTCCAATCTGCTTATCAATTCAATGATTCAGATTGATACCTCCAATCTGCTTAACAATTCAATGATTCAGATTGATTCCTCTAATCTGCTTATCAATTTAATGATTCAGATTGATCCCTCCAATCTGCTTATCAATTCAATGATTCAGATTGATTCCTCCAATCTGCTTATCAATTTAATGATTCAGATTGATTCCTCCAATCTGCTTATCAATTTAATGATTCAGATTGATCCCTCCAATCTGCTTATCAATTTAATGATCAGATTTTCATCTGCTCTTATATTTATTTTCATTTAATCAACATGTATATAAGTGTGTACTTTTAAAATGGAGTATGTACACTGGGTCCTACAATGTAGTTGTACTGTAAATTTTGTTTTTCCAGTTTTTGGTTGGATGGCCTGGGTCTCAGTAGTCATGCTCACTATAATGTTCATATGTATTTAATATTTTAATTCTGTACCTGAAAGAGGTAACTTTATGGCCTAGTACTAGTAAAAGTACAAGTATGTAAACTTGACAAAATTAAATATTGTAACAAAACTTGGCGATTGAAAAGAGCAACTATCGAGTTTCTTGCCGCTTCTTCTCGGTAGATGACTGCATTCCGAAGTCGGTGGTAGATTCAATGTGTTGTTTTATAATATTGACGATTCATAAGTGCTTTTCTGAGGCCTATTTGAATTAAGTATATTTTGAGTTTGAGTTTGAGTTTGAGTGCGGTATGGGAATCGAACCTGCACCTTCATGCACAAGCGGCCGTTTCGTTTCCAACGACGTCATTGGATTATAATTGTTAATAATGCAACAAAACTAAAATACAAATAAATATTTTTAATTTAAACGTAATCGTTTATTTTCTAATACGAAATAGGTATTTCATGCCCAGCATCTAGCATAATCCAATTAAATAACGTGATTACTGTCGCCAGGTATTTCAAATATACACACATAACCTTTTGTAGTAAACGGCCCAAAGAAGGAAAATAGAAAAGTTAATTTCTTAAACATCTCTTCTTCTTCTTCATTCGAGTGCTAGAGCCCGTTTTACTACATGGTCTTCAGGGCGTCTCATGACATGACCGAACCATCGCAGGCGGCTTTCAGTAAGTTTTCTGCAATAGGCGCAACCTTAAAACTTACTCTAATGTGCTCGTTTCGCACTTTATCAAGTCGAGTTACACCTGCAGCCCATCTAAGCATCTTCATCTTACTGACGTGCATTTTCTGTTCATGGGCTTCCTTTATAGCCCAATAAATTATTATTTTGATAATCCAGTATAAAATAATTCTAACTTCACAATTGATACATGTAACTAAACAACGTTTGTCAAAACAGCCTTTGCACAAAGTATGTACTTTGCCTTACTACATTGGCTTCATTTTTAAATAGCAAAATACTGTTAAAATTTAATGTTAAAATTATTGTTTAACATTTATCAAGTCAGTAACTATACTCATAATTTTGATGTTTTATTATTTACCATCAAACCTTTAAAGAATCGGTGTTAATAAACAACATAATTAACTGTACCGCTCAGAAGTCCGAGCCGCACTCGAAAAACCGAAACAAATTCCCCTCGACCCGGGGCGGGAATCGAACCCAGACCACGACCCGGTATCTATACTATTAGGTCAACACAGTGAGGCGAATGTTCCAATCGTTTCCTTTTGTACGCCTCAATGCCAAGTTATTGACCTACGTTAAAGTTTGTAGGTACAAGGGACTACCCGAACGGTGGAATGTTATTGTTAGAATTTGCGCTCGAACTGCATCAATTTCTTTGTGCGGTACATATAAATTACGCGTTTCAAATGTTTCTTTTCGTTTCTTCTTGAAATACATGACCATTTAACGTTCAACATTTAATTTATACACAATCTTACTAGTATACTGAGAGATACATGAAAAATCGTGGTTTTAGAGATCACTGATTTTTCCTTTATTTTTTTCCTTTTTTTTTTTTAATAAGTAGTATAATGTACCTTTCTCCTCGTCGCCACATGTAGAATCCTCGTTATTTGGATATTTTACGGCTCACCAACACTACAACACGCGTACGAATTACAGTCCCGCCCGCTCCGTTCTCTCGCCGGACGGAATGTCATTCTGACACGTGACGTAAGCGCCTGAGACAACCAACACTATACAGCCAATAAACTACAATTATTATTGACGATTCATAAGTGCTTTTATGAGGCCTATTTGAATAAAGTATATTTTGATTTGATTTGATTGATTTGATTTGCACGTAAGTCATTAATGCGTTTCAAAATCAAAACCCTTACTAAATCAACATAACAATATGTATTATTTTGAAATCAAGATTAATAATTTATTGTAAAAAAATATGGTCCAAGTATACTGGTCAATCGGGGAGGTGTACCGCCTCGATGCAACTTTCAATTTAGGCTTATGTCCACTTGGGAGGTTAGATGAGTACTGGCTCACGGGGTTACTTAGTATGAAGGGATTCCGAGCACCAATGTCGAAGGATAGGTACCTTAATTTAGTCCGGTTCCTACATTTTATGGACAATTTTGCGATTCCGAGCACTGGTCATGACCGTAAAATCCCAAAAATAATGCCTGTTATGGAGTCCTTAACGAGAAGTTCAAAACCCTGTATAGGCCTCGCAGAGAACTTGCTATTGGAAAGGAAGACTCAGCTGGGTCCAATGTATCCGGACCAAAGCAGCACGGTTCGGGATCAAATGCTTTGAACTCTTCGAGTCCTTAACTGGGTATGTTTTGGACTTCTCCATTTATACAGGGAAAGGTACAACGGGAGTCAGGCCAGTGCACGGATTCACAAACGCAACCGCCAAAATTATCTTGAAATTGATGGGAAGGTATTTAAATAAGGGACACACATTATTTATGGATAATTATTATAATTCGGTGGAATTATGTAGATTTTTGAAGTCGAAGGTAACTGATGTTGTGGGCAACCTCAACCGTCGCAGGCAAAATACTCCGCCGGAAATCAAAAACATTGACGACCGTAGGATAGCACGAGGTGCTGTTGTAGCTCGGCACTGTGGTGTCTTCAATGTCTTAGCTTGGAAAGACGTAAAGCTAATTACCACGGTGTCGACCTACCATGAAGATAGAATGGTGCCCGGCCGCCGAGCAGGCTCAGACTGCCTAAAGCCTGAAGTCATTCATACGTACAATTCGTACATGAGGGGAGTCGATTTGAAGGACCAAAAGTTATCCTCTTACCTACTTCATAGGAAACGAGGTAACAAATGGCACCTCTAAGTATTAAAGAGGCTTCTGAACATGAGCGTTCTGAATGCCTACATTATTCATTGTTGCAACATTGGCCCAGGCAAGAAATTGACTCATCGGGAATTCCGATATGCACTGGTTGCAGAATTGTGCGAACGATTTGGCACGGGAGTACAACCGCGCAACCGGCAACCTGCATCTTGTGCTCGTTTGGACCGGTCTTTGGACCATTACCCGGACCAGTCAGAGGTGATCTACTTATATTGGTGATATATGATATATTAAAGGATACTGTTGAAAAACCGTATAACATCTCCAATATGAGGTTGATTATAAAAAATAACAATATGGAAACCCAGAGGAATCTTAGTGTGTGTGACCTGCAGGCAGTGGAACAGCATGTTGCTGAACTCTTGAGAGGAGTAGAACATATGGTGCGTGTTAGCATAATATTACTGCTTTAGTAATACAATGTACAATCTCAACATGACAACCTTCGACGAGGACGAACAAGACGACGGCACCTTTGAAGTAATAGACCCGGATGGCATGTTCCCGCCTACTCCGCCTCCTGCGCCGCTTCATCCTCCTATGTTTTTTCCTACCCTCGTACATCACCAGTTCGGCAAATTGCTCTAGTGTTCAGATGCGACGATATCAATTATAATTTTTGTTCATTGTGTGACGAAAGACTATTTTGCCCAAACTGTTCCTTGGTTGATGTGCATGTTGTATGAAAATAATATTATGAGGCATGCACCCAAAATTTCATCAATTGTACGTGCCTAAAAAGTTGCACACGGAAACACCGGTCCCAGGAGAAAGTTTAAAAAGAAAAAGGAAGCTCAGCAAAGTGTATTTTAATCCCCTTCAAGGACATTACATTGGTTGGTAAGCTTGCATATGCTACTGGAGTGAGCTGTGAAATTAAAGACATAGCTGATATTGTAAAACATTTGTTGGAACATCCTGAAATAGCAGCTAAATTAAAAAGATTTTTTTGAAAGGCAAGGCAACTAAATGTAACTAAATGTTCAACGGATAAAGCCTCAGGCATTTTGGTGTCTCTCAAATTTATCGAAGTGGCAATATTGAACATTACGCATCTGCACGAGAAGAAGGAGTAGAGTTACATTCTAGCTATGACGCTGTTTTTGAAGCTAAAAATGCTAATCCTATCCTCCGAGGACAAATGCAAGCCTATAAGATATTTTAGATGCCACTATTTCTCGCATATGAAAATTTTTAGACGCCAAGCATTTGAACGGGAAAGAGCTGCTGCTAATTTCGAAGTTGGGGTTTCGATGGTCAATGGTAATTCTGATAAAATCTGTTGTCGAAGCGAATGAAAATGAGGAACAAGACTATGCTACGCCTGATGAAGCATGGATTTCCGGAAACCCTACCGACTTAACGGAATTCCGTAAGATCCCCGAACTGAAAAAAGATGTTGGCGAAGAGCCCATTCTTTATTTCGACGAATTATGCTTTTCCGACTGGAGTTATTTAAAGACTGCACAAATGAATATGGAGAACGAGAACAACCGTCGGCAGCGGCCTCAAAAAGCAGAAAAAAGTCTTTGAAGCCTGTAAACTGTCAGGAAATTATATTATTCTTCGGTCTTGTATTTCATAGGGGATTTATTAAGATAAATCGTTTAAATGATTACTGGAAGAACGATTCCTATTTTAATCAACAAATATTTGGAAGGGCAATGTCACAGAATCGTTTTTTATTAATTTTGAGAATTATATGTGTGTATGTAGGACAAGTAACGTGTAGTTATGATAAAGTTAATATATTTTTAATCGATGACTTTGATGTAAAAATCGTCGTTTTTGTATGAAATTATGTTTTAGAAACGTCACATCTATTTAGAAGTGACTAGTTTTAAGGATATTTAGCCATATGTAACCAAAGATTGATTTAAGTATTGTAGTTTTATATAGATTTATTTAGAATTGTCACGAGTATTTAGAGGTGAGTAGATTTAAGGATATTTAGCCGCATTCAACCAAGACTCTCTTAAGATATTGTAGTTTTACAATTTTATTTAGATGTGTCACATGTATTTAGAGGTGACTAGATTTAAGAATATTTAGCCATATATGACCAAAGATTATTTAGGATATTGTAGTTTTGTAAATGCATTTATTCAGTTTTATGACCACCATTGAAACCATTGAAAATGATCAATAATGATATTTAAGTCTCGACCAAAAATCAAGAGTTTTGAAAGATTTGAAGCTGTTGCAAGTCGACGAAAATACTTTTAAATTTCTACCAGGTGACAAACTTTCTTCCACAGACTCGCACGTGTATAGAAGAAATATACTAACAGCAGGTCAATTGTACACTATATGCCAATTGAAGGAAAGTACGAAAAAACCTTGTTGTGATTATATTATTAATCGTGACAACAATACATGTACAAGAGTAATGAGCCTTGGTATTATTAATGAAAGCATTGCTGTAAAAAATATTCTGATGAAAATGTCCTTGATGTCCACCCATGTGGTTTATTCATAAGTAAATCAATTATTTTGACAATTATTGTGAAGTTTCAGATTCACAAAATAAATAATATACATATATCCATGGATAGCTAAGAAGTTCGTCTCATGATATTTGACAGCCCGGAGAGACGGGATGACTCTGGAAAGACAGGTGGCAGTTGGGAAGACAACTGACTACTGGAAAGACAGTCGAGGGTCATGGCCTAGCAAGCCGAACCCGGGAACTTACTCGCTAAAAGTCCAAACAAGAAAAATACCCCTGGGACAGTCCGAGAGGGGGGGCGGAAGAACTGTCCACCGGAGGATTTAGTTGACAACCATGGCGAGAATACGGACTTGAATTGCCCTGTGTGCGGGAAAATCTACAAGAGACGACCCTAGTATTGAGCAGGGCAGTAATAGACCTGACATGTATATTGATACTTTGGATGTTAATCCAAATAATTTAAATTAACTTCTAAGACAATGGAGGACGTCTCTTGCAAGCATATTGCAGTGACCAAGGAGAAGTCTTGTAATTTTTTTAATTTAGTCCACCAAAATATTCAAGGCTTCTCTGGGAACGAACTAGAAATAGGCTTATTTTTAGACTGTATGAATATACAAGTCTTGTGTCTTACCGAACATTGGTTAAGACAAAATGAATGTTTAATTAGTATAGACAACTTTACTGTGATAAGCTCGTTCATGAGAAAGTCTGCTATTCGTGGAGGGTCACTTTTGTTAATAAATAATAATCTAAGATGTAAAGAACTTAAAGATATAACAGCACTTTCAATTGAGCGAACTATTGAAGTAACATGTGCAGAGCTGGAGCATTATATAATAGTATGTGTATATAGGCCGCCCTCGGCAGATTATAGTTTATTCGAATCCTCAATGGAGGAAATTCTTAAGAAAAGTTGTAAGACTAATAAAAAAGTAATTGTTTGTGGAGATTTTAATGTGAATATTCTGTATATTATACAGATAAAGGGAGTTAAGGAGGGTGAAGAGAGAGACTTGCAGCTTCGACTCACAGAGGGACTTAACATAGTCATAACTAGAGTAGAGGGAAGATTTCAAGGAGGAATAATACAGTTGTTCTTCCATCTGTAGATGACGACTGCCAACAATCTGTTCAGGATCCTGAACCGTCTGCAGCTGAGTGAATTTCAGATTATCAACACAAGGGAGAGTTTCATGACAGTTAAGAGACCCTGAGCCATAGGTCACCAATTCAAGATAAATAAGCTATTTATTTACAAGGCTTTTCTTTAGCTCCTATAGACCAAGACCATGCTATATTTAATCGGTGCACTAATTCATCCCCAATACCATCTTCTTCAAGTCTAATTACTCCAGAAATGGTGAGACCATTTCCGAACGCACTTTCGAGAAAGATGACGCGAAGAGGCCGCCAGCCTGGCATCACCAAAATACTGACAATGACGCCCGAGAAAGAAAGTTACAGTACATGTTTGCCATAAACTCTAAACGACAACGAATAACATTATTATTAACATTGTCTAAAGTGGTAGACAACTTTGGACATAAAGTTCTCATCAAATTTCATGGGACCAGTATATCGCGCTTAGCACCGACGGTGCTCGGGACATGACCGTGACAAGAATAGGGCTTCAAAAACATTAATCCAGCTATTATTTGGGATCAGTGCTGCATTTATAGGGAAGCTTTAGCCATTACTTATGCTGTGCTAAAACACTTATTGAAAGATACCAATATGTCAAAAACAATTTTTGGCTCTGTTTGGAATAACCAAACATTCAAACATTCAACAAGTCCAGTATGTAATAAACAGACATTTTTATGCCGGAAATGAAAACCGAGGTAAATACATGTCTGAAATTATTTTTATTGAATTTAAATTTATTATGTTTGTATGTTGCTACAAATAAAAAGTAATTATTTTATTTTATTTCAGGTGGAAATCAGAAGGAGCATATATTTGCCGCTCAAAAACAATCAATCCATAATTTCATACAGCAACGACGATGTGTCGAGACACGTTATTGCCGAAAAACCAAGACGGCTGAAAAGAAATACTTACCTTCTGATCTAATTATAAACCGGACGCTCGCTCCGGACCGGACGCTCCTGCGCGCAAACGGCAAACCAGGTACGCTATTTGATGTCGGTCTGCCAAGCTTAGGAACTACTCGAAAGTTCTAATTCGTATGAAAACATGTTATACGGGATGTACCAAGCTTTAATGTTTTGCAGACGGGAATCTCCAACCCGCGATGAGTGCGTGTTGGTTGAGCCGACACCATCGCCAACACCATCACAGGTGTTGTGTCTGTGATGGTTTATGGTTTTCAAAGTGGTGAAGTAACCCTCAATACAGCACGGTGAGGCTGTCTACTGGTACGGAAATGACGGTATCAAATCGCCACCTTGCTCCGGGCGGAGAGAATACGAATGATGAGACGAATCAACCAGGCCGAGATAATACAAATGATGAGACACATCAACATTCCGCAGTGGAGGAGAATCAAATCATTCTACCTGCGTCCCCTAAAAGCCTTGCTTCGACACCCCGCGCCGCAGACGAACCGCGCCGCTCAGAGCGCAGCAGGAGACCGCCAGTCTACCTCTCGGAATATGAACTTAATAAATAAAGGAGGGAAGAATGTGACGGTTTATGGTTTTAAAAGTATAAAGTATTCGACTATTTGTCATCCTATTGTCATGTCAGAATGTCACTATAATTTTATGCGAAAAGTCTTTGATTCGGGCCAATCTTTTACTACAGTGTAACTACACATTATACTGTTTATTAGTCGTCTATAGTTTATGTAAACCCTTACTATCTTGTTTGTTATAGAACTTCATCGTGGGGGCCCGTACGTAGAGGTGGTGGATGTTGCTGGACCCTAGCTCGTTTGCCGCCACTGCCATCAAAAAAAAAAACTGCCAAGCAAGAGAAAATAACAAAATTCTTCAAACCACTGCCTAAGCCTGAGGATAATGAATAATCAAAATTGATTTTCTTACATATCTGTGTTTTTTATTTTGGTACCTAGGAACGTATCCCCTATAAACCCATATAAATTGCCATTCTGTATTCACGGTTTCTGTATTCGCGGCATATTTATGGACCGTATACCCCGCGAATAAAGAGATTTTACTGTACCTGGAAAAGGGAACCACCATTACGGGCACTTACTATGCAGACCAAATAAGATTACGGGAAGCCATCAAAGAGAAAAGACGAGGCAAACTCCGAGCTGGAGTGTCGTTTCACCAAGACAACGCGCCGGCTCACAAAGCCGCCGTTGCGATGGCTGCCATTCGAAAACCGAGATTTGAATAGCTCGAACCCTTCTCGCCAGATCTAGCCCCTAGTGACTTCAACCTCTTTCCCCGACTCGAGGAACACCTCCGGGGTAAAAAAATTGAGGACAATAGCGAGGTGATGACTGCAGCAGAGGCTTTTTGGAGGGTCAAGACAAAGATTTTTTCTTGAAAGGAATTATCGGTCTAGAGAAAAGCTGGAAGCTAAATGCATTGACTTGCTAGGAGACTACAAAAAAATTATGAAGCAACTAAGTGTCAAAAAGATGGTGTACTGGTCACATCTATTCTAGGTAGATATAAAGTACCAGAGACAAAAGCGATCAAAAGAGGGAAGACTTAAGACAAGGATGTGGTGAAAGAACTAGAACAATCACTGGGGTCAAAAATAAATAAATGTGGTTTCTACCTAATTTCACCATTTGTTGGATCATCACCAGATGGAATATATGTTGGATCATCACCAGATGGAATATACAAAGGCGAAGGAGAAAGTTTCATCATAGAAATAAAGTGTCCGTACAGCGAGCAAACCTTAAAAAAATATGATGATGTAAGTAACAATATATGTATCAAATTTAAAGATCAGACACAGCTACAAATGCGAGCAACAAATACGTAGAAAGGTTTGTTCAGCATTGCAGATCCCAACTTTGAAGAAAATTAAAATATATACCAGTACTGGCAATATTATGATAAACTTTTTGTAGACAAACTAGTTTTAGAAGCTGAAGAGTTTCTTCAAATGATGCAAAGTTGACAAACGTGTGGTTTGTTTATTATAACAGTAGGTACGTACGTAAGAATTAAAAAAAACTGTTTTATTCCTTAGAGATAGAACCACATAAGCAGTGAAAATTTCTTCATAACAGACATAAAAAACCGGCCAAGTGCGAGTCGGACTCGCGCACCGAGGGTTCCGTACAAACCTGCAAGGTTTACAAAGTTCGTTCATTAGGACAATCGAGTCATCTATGGTATTTTTATTGCAAAATGAAATTCATAACATTACAATGGGGAAAGATGGAGGAGCATAAAAGAGATGTCCCAGAAATGTATGAAGCCTCGGCCTGGACCATGTACGCTATACCTAAATATAGGCGAATAAGTGAACTACAGTTTTAATCACTCTGTCTTATGGAAAACCTTAGTTTTTTGGCTGAAACAAAAAATTATACCACAATATTGCAACTCAGTACAATATGGCGGAGGACGCATCATAGAGTAAAGTAATATATATAGGGATGCATCTTTCAAACTTGAATGACGTTTATGTCATTTATACGTCAGTTTATTTTTGTTTTGACAGTATGCAGTTTATTTCACAAAGTATTTATATTTTTAGGTTACAAACGACCTAAAAAGGCTGGGAACCAAAGCTATAAATCGAAGTAAAGAAAAAAATTACAGTTGCCATCTTTACGAAGTAAAGTGAAAAATTGTGAATTTGATTTTATTTTTAAGCCACTAAACTACGGACCAAAAATGTTTTATTGTATTTTTAATGGAAATAGCAATATTTTACCGATTTTTTGGTACCACGTACATGGTGCGGGCCTGGGATGGGACATCTCATTTAAGACAAAGATCTCTTTATCGTATTGCGTTTTTGCGTTGACTTAGATTATTTTTTTCACGGGTTAAAGGCAATTAGATCTAAGTATTTGATATGAATTTCAACTTGATAGCTCTACGCGTTCATGAGGAAAAAAGTAATAAGTTTATATTTATTAAAAAATAAATATATATTTTGTAATGTAACTAAAAATTTAAGGTTTTCGGACTTTTTCCTATATGTGTGCTATAAAACGTTGCTTCATGCCAAATTTCAAGATTCTAGGTCGACTGGAAGTACCCTTTAGGTTTTGATTCCCTTGCGATTACTTGCGAGTTTCAAAATATGCAGCTTAAATTGCTGTTTCTTTTGATTGCGTTGACATAGAAGTTTGATTTTGTTACAGCTTAAAGGTATTATAGACCTGAGTATTGGGTATGAATTTCAATTTAATACCTCTACGCGTTTATGAGGAAATGGGTAGTAAGTTTCAAATTATTAAAAAAATATATATTATGTGATGTAACTAAAAATTTATAGTTTTCGTAATTGTTCCTTTATCTATGCTATAAGACGTTGCTTCGTACCAAATTTCAAGATTCTGAGTTCACGGGAAGCACCCTGTAGGTTTTGATTCCCTTGCAAGTGTCGAAAATTTGCGGCATAAACGGCTGTATCTTTTGATTGCGTTGGCTTAGAAGTTTGAATTTTTCACAGCTTCAAGGGACAGTAGACTTGAGTAATTGATATAAATTTCAGCTTCATACCTCCACGCGTTCCTGAGAAAAAGGGTCTTGACAGACGGACGGACGGACGGACGGACGGACAGACGGACAACAAAGTGATCCTATAAGGGTTCCGTTTTTTCCTTTTGAGGTACGGAACCCTAAAAACATGTTTCGCAATATACTAATTCAGCCTGAGTATAGATCTTTACAAAATATTTTATGGAGAGATTCTCCCAAAGAAAATTGAAAGAGATGGGGCTTGCCTTTTCAGTGCTCTTTCATTCCTGATGTACGGAACTCAGGAAAATGATGTTGCCACACGGCAAGAAGTGGTCTTATTGGGATTCAAAACATTGGGATAATTTTTCTTTAATGTCTCACGTAATAAACGGCGACAATTATTACAGTTCCGCAGAACAATATTTTGCGGTTATGACGAAACGCAACACATATGTATATCAGGAACTTTGAAAACTCTGGGTACGAATTGTTTTTTGTTTTTGATGGTCCATTTGACGAGAAAGGTTTAATGCGTGACTACAGTTAGTTGTTACGTTGCAGCTGAACCTATATCTACTATATATACAGCACGTTACGAAAAAGTCACAAAAACAAAGAGAGCGGTACTCTGTCCAAATATAATAAAACATTATAATGCACAAATGGAGGCCGTAGTCTTGACAGTCGATCTTTACAGGACAGATTTCAGGGGCCATTGTTGGTTTTTACCAATAGTATCACAAGCTAATAATACTGGAGCATGCAATGACATATTGATGTTTTGATTTGTTATGTTTGTATTTTCAGTTAGTAGAGGATACAGATTGAAGAGAAATTAGAGTTATTAACAATGGAAATACTCATCAATGATACTCAGATTTATGAGTTAGTATGGAGTTCCATACAGTCAGTATGGAAAAAGGGTACATAGTCTTCCAACCGTAAAACACCTTAAAGCGGCTGGCGAAATAATTTTATTAGGAAGAAGCATGTACTGCAATATGCATGTACTGTTCGAAAGAATTGAAACCTTTTAGTAATACTACAAACTTAAACAGCACAAAGAACGAAAACGGCTTTTGATGATGACGGCTCGGTATTTCCCAGTTGAAGGTCGGGTTCGTAAAGCACACCTCTGGGCAATACCCCTACCATTACACGCCAGTACACGCAATAAAAGAAGTAGATCCATTGAGACGACTCGACTTTTGCAGAATTATGTTCAATGCTGATAATAAAGATCCAGGGTTTAAAAAAAACGGTGATGAATCCAAATTTGACAGAGATGGCATCACCAATTATCACAATGCCCATTATTGTGATCCCAAAAATCTAGGAAACACTCACAAAAAATAATGGATCTCAAAGGCGTTTTAGCGTCAATGTTTGGATGGGCAAAATAGCCAATAATTTGAGCGGGCCATACTTCCTGTCCGATAATTTGAATGGTGAAACTTATGAAAACTTTTTGAGGGAGGAGTTAGCTACCCTTGTTGATGGAAGACTTACCCCTAGATTTGACACGTCCATGTTCTATCAACATGATGGCTGCCCAGCACACTTACCGAAGAAGTGTTGGATGAAAATTACCCTAACCGATGGATTGGAAGAGGCGGACCAATAGCATGGCCGGCAAGAAGCCCCGATTTAACTCCAATAGATTTTTATGTGTGGGGCCACTTGAAAAGCCCTGTTTATGACCAAATGACGCCGATAGAAAATGTAAACGTTCTAAAACAAAAAAAAATTGATGCGGCTGATGAAATGTAAACTTCTGTAGTTAAAAGTAATTTTAGGAAAAGATTGAGAATTTATTTTAGAAATAGGGGCAGCCATGTTCAACATGAATTATATATTTTAACACGTGAACGGTGTTTAATTTCTAAATTAAGCCATTTATATCTCAGACAAAAAAAAACCCTTTGCTACCTTAACTTTATTTGGTCAAGGTCTTGGCTTGACTTGTCTATTAAATAGCCTTTTCAAAAAGGTTAAGAAACATGAGGGGTGCGGAGAAAGTATAGAAGAAACAAGGGTTTGAAGTACATAAATACAAAAAATCAAGAAATTGGTGACAAAAACGAGCCCAGCGAGGTACGTGTGAGAAAAAAAAACCTATATTGTTAAACAAAGTTGACTCAGTTTGTACTTTTATTACTTCGTTATATTTTTTGCAAATGCCAGTTTGCCTGTACATGTTTGACATAGGAATGACGTAAAAAATATGAGGGGTATAGAATCAAAGTCAGCTATATCCACACTCTGATCTGTTTTAAACTATGAATGTCATTTTATTTTCTGACCAATTTTATACATGTTAAGAATAACTTTTCTTATCAAAAGTAGCTAAATCCTATAGAAAATCAGTGTCAAAAAGCTGCATTAGAATCAAAGATAGCTATATCTCTATTGCTGAGAAACAAATACAGCTAAATCGCGGCTGGCCAATCAGAGCTATCTATTTACGTTTTTTCAATATGGCGTCTTACATATAAAAACGTGCGTCTGCGTCTGTCGATTTTATTGAAATTCAGTGTTTTTTTGGACAATTTCATTACAAAAAAATTGTTTAAAGTAAAGCTAAAAGTGTAATGGAAGTGCCAGTAACAGAAGCTATACACGGGAGAGGAAGAAAACGCAAGAGAGAGCCAGAGAAATGGAAAGCAAACAGGGCGAAAATTGAAAGGTAAGTACAGACTAGTGATGTGCGCACTGTAATACAAATTCGATAAAATTGTTGATATTGTTCAAGCATTTTAATTTATTTTCAATTTTGTCCTAGGTACTCGTCGCAGTCGTTGCCTGGTAAAATTACCTGCAATCACAATAGCAAAAGTTTTGGATGCAAAAACCTTCGCGTTAAAGATCAACTCGATTTCCACCGAGCTTTTTATGCTACACCGATAAAAAAAAATCAGGACGCTCTCATATTAAAATGTTGTTCGGTAAATAAAACTAACAGGAAGCGACCGACCAAAAATGTGAGAAAAGGCAGAGACTTTGCTATAAAGTATACAATATATACAAAAAATAAAAAAATCATACCAGTTTGCCAAAAAGTATTTTTAAATACTCTTGGAATCACAAAATATCGCGTCCAGTATGTAATGAGAAATTTCTTTGCGAATGGTATACTTCCGAACGAAAAACGGGGCGGTGACCATAAATACAAGAAATATTCAACACAAAGACAAGCCGTGTATTTTTTCCTTTATAAAGTCCCTTAAATGTGTTGGAGCTCATTACTGCCGAGGGACAACGACTCAACGAAAATACCTACCCAGTGAACTTAACATAAAAAAGTTGTACAAAATGTTTATCGAAAAGAACCCCAACAGCCCAGTCAAACAATCTTGGAACTATTATTATGAATTTAAAAATCCATAATAATAGTTCCAAGTCAGACGGGTAAGCAAGATCTTCCGTGTCCAGTATACCGCAGCAAACCGTTACCACATCCTTCAGGGTGGATGACATCACCAACTTTTTTAAAATATATTCACCATTTTGCCAAACACGCAAAACGCCTTCATCGCCAGTTCTTTTGCTGCTGGACAATCATGAAAGCCATATTTCAGTACCACTTCTCGATTTTTGCAAACAATCAGGCATTGTTTTAGATTGGATGGCAAGCTATCCGGCCAAAACATTAACAATTTATGTAATACCAAAATTAGCAGCAAAAGACATTCCACTAGCATTCAAGTTCCAATATTCAAAGTGGATTTGAAAAATCTGGCATATGGCCATTGAATTCAAATATTTTCTCCGATGAAGATTTCGCTTGTTCTTCTATAACTGATCGCTGCTTGTCGGAAGAGGGTAATGTTTCTTCAGAACAATCTATTTCAGACCAACCTGTCACTGAACAGCCTTCAACAGGGGAAAATCAGAGTCTAGAGGATCGTACAAGTTCAAATGTGGAAGTCATTGGGCCATCTCAACTGGAATCTCCCTCTAGAAGTAAGATTAGTGGCACTGTCAATGTAACACCTGGTGTAGTAAGACCGTATCCGAAGGCCGGCTCCAGGAAATTGCAGGGTATGAAACGGAAGAAGGAAAAACTAGAATATTAACGGACACACCCGAGAAAAGACTTATAGAAATGGAAGAAGAATAAAGACAAAGAAAAATAAGATCAAAGAGCTCAACAAAAATAGAAAATGCTTCAAAACTTCAGGACAGAAAACAATTCCGAAACTTACTTCCAAACCAGAGAAAAACAGGATATGTAGCAGCGATGATGAAAAAGAAAATGTTTCGGTTTCTGACGAAACCGTTGTTGAATCGGAAGAAGATTTTGATGAAGACTATGTGATCGTTCTGGATAGAAATTTCCAGATCAATAACTGTGTATTAGTGAAATTTGACACCAAAAAAACTGTCTACCATTATGTTGGAATAATCGAAGTTGTTAACCAGACGATGACAACTGTAAAATTTATGAGAGTGAGTAAGTTAAGAAATACTTTTATATTTCCTGACATCGAGGACGTAGCCAGCGTCCTCCTGGAGGATATAAAGACAAAATTGCCTACACCAACGACATGGATGAAACGTGGCAGCTTAAAATATAAATTTGACAAGCCTCTCTGGACCAAATATAAGATATGTTTAATTAAGTCTAACATCGTGCAGTACTGATTAATAAAGTCACATAGTAAATTTTTCTAAAATCTAGATAAGAAAAAAATTTTGTTTTACAAAGTTTTACTGATCAGATTTTTACAGAATCAGTGAATAATGTCAATGACAATGTAAAATTCAAACCATACAACTACAAGTAGACTTATTGTCTGAATCAGTAAAAGTGCAGAAAAGTCTTTAGTACAATTGAAAGACGATCACATCTGCCAAATTATGGACTTTGCCCGACCTCGAACAGTTTCCCTTAAGCAAATAATACGTAGCTCAATGGAACAAAATCAATCAAGAAATCCTAAATTTAAGAGAATGTTTTGTACGACAACATATGGAACGACGATGTGGAACTATACAAAATATTTCAGAATGAGTTATGTTTCCATGTGGGTATACTATTGAGAGGGACAAAAATCGTGATTCCGTCAGCACTCCGTAAAAGTTACAGAGTTCTGATCGCGCCCTTAGCCTTTTCGTAAATTATGACATCGACAAATTAGTATCCGATTGGATCTCCCGTTTCGTTGCTAGGGGGGAGAATCAAGGAGAGCGGTATCTCCCATAAATACTGCGAATGTAAAATTTACTATTAATCGAGTAATTCTTTAGCGGGGGAACAAATTTTTGAAGACATGCTGAAATACATTTGTGCTTAAAACAGTACATTATATCGATGAAGGTAAAACTTCGAACAAAAGTTTGGTGGCTTAAATGTGACACGGATCCTGGAAACATTGTAAAAGCGTGTAAAGGATGCACTCTTGTATCTACACCACAGGCCCCGAATCCGATGAAACGACGCTAGTTGCCTGACGGTTCTTGGGTTGCCATTGCGATTGATTTGATGGGCCTCCTCCCAAGCGGTGACCATCTGCTTGTTGTATAGTCGACTATAGCAGGAGTATTTATTGAGATAAAGTGACCTATCATTTTAACATGGTAGCAGAGCGTAGTTCAAATAATTCCAGAGGTCCGTTTGAAGAATAAAACAGTGAATACATAAAAAAGTGCAATGAAAAATTAAATACTCTGAACCGGCGAAGCGAAACGAGAAACATAACAAAAAGGTAACGAAGCAGAAGATGGACTAACCCAAAAAAACGGCCAAACAGGCAAGAGTGGAGGATATTATGGTGAACATTTTTGACGGGGTGAACTATTCTGCTTGGAAATTAAGATTGTTGACATTATTAGAATACAAGGAATGCAACGAGGCCATATTTAAAAATGAAAATGTAGATGCGAATTGGAATAAAAAAGATTTAAAAGCAAGGGCAATAATATTAAGGACTATATCGGACCAACAACTTGAATATATCAGCGAGTGCCAAACAGCTTACGAAATTATTAAAAAGTTTGACAAAATATATTCTAACAAGTTCACGGCACATTAAAAATGATTTGCCGAGGCAAAATTGAAGAAATTAAAATAAACAACTACAGTACAGTGGAAAAATTCTTTGTCAAATTTGAAAAAAGGTAAACGAGTTTAATTTGACCGGAGGCAAATTAGAGGAACCAGAAAAATTGAGATACATGCTGCGAGCGCTTCCACCAAGCTATAGTTTTATTGGAGATTTCCTAGATGTTATTCCGGAAGAGCAAAGGACCGTTGAGTATCTCCGTAGCAAAATAAAAGAAAAAGATATGACGAGTAGTAGCTCTATCAAAAACAATGTTAGTACATATGCTACAAAAACAATGGCTCAGTGCTTTGCCTGTGGGAAGCCTGGCCATCTAAAAAAGGATTGCTGGTATGGTAACCAGCAGAATAATCAAGGACAGCGAGGCAGATTCTTCGGCGGTCATCGAGGAAGAGGTCAAAATAATTTCAAAGGTCAAAATAATATTAGAGGAGGTTCTTCGAACTACTGAGGTCATCGAGGCAGAGGGCAAGGTGACTCCAGTGGTGAATCTACAAATAATTTTCCATCGGAGTCATGGACAGCTCAAGTATGTAGTTCAGAAATAGATCAGGTATGTGGATTTATTGAAAAGGAGGAATGTAACAAGGATTAAGTTATTAATTGGCTTTTAGATAGTGGATGTACTGACCATATAACAAATAATAATGACACATATTTTTGTGATATACATAATAAATAAATTCATAAATTCATTGGACTAACACACCAATTGGCTAACCCCAAACCAAGCTTGAAGCTTGTACTATGTCCATAGCTAGGGAACGGATAGACCTTAAATACATTTATAAACATCCATGACTTGAGTACAAATGCCGATGTTCATCACACAAACAAACATACTCTTCAGCTTTATTATATAAGTATGGATAGTACAAATGTAACTATATTACAATGATAATATAATGTATGTATCTACGTAAAGGTATATAATATAAATAATATATATTCCATGAGCGGCGGCGTTCAACTTACCGTTCGTTCATTGAGGTTGCATTCAAAGAGGCAATTTGATGAACAACCGAAGCAAATTCTAAAAAAACAATAAAGCAGTAATAATAACGTATATTAGTTGTCCTCATCAATAATGTAAAAATATATGTACGTACACATAATATATTAAAACTTAACATCAACAATTAAAAATTGAATGAAAACAGTACAATACATTCTATAAGATTTTAGACTTTCGCGTTGCATTATAACATTAAAATTATTTAACGGGACTAAACGCGATATTTATTTTGTAGTATATCATATCAGTCCGCTTGCGACCACGGCTGTTGTAACGCAGCCGAAACGTCAAGCAGTAAGTAGTATACATATACTACAAAATAAATATCGCGTTTAGTCCCGTTAAATAATTTTAATAGTACAATACATTCATTTGTTTGTGCTTATTTTCCTTGAAAAATATGATTTTATAGAAATTCACTTCCTATCTATTCCAACAAATGACAAAATTAAAAAACTATAGTCCATTTCAGCTAAAATGACCCCTGTGACAGGTTCTAACACGAAATTAAACTTTATCATTCAAGACAATAAGTTTTGCGAGGTGTTTTTATGATTTTCAGTAGGGTCTAAAAATAAACTAGCGACCGCCCGCGACTCCGCTGCGACGGACGCGTTTTCTTAAGCTTAAAGCCTTAACTGGTGGAATATCCCATGCAAAAAGTATTAGTTCCGGATATTAGCACTTTCAGACAAACAAACTCTTATGCTCACATATAGCTTATAATAAAAATAACTATAAAATTTTATAAATAATAACTTAACAGTGTAGATTTCCTTAGAAGGCAAACTGTCACAGGGACCATCTTAGCTGAACTACAACATCAAACAATTATGCTAACACTCGTATACCAATTTACTTTATAACAATAAAAATAAAAAGCAGCAAACATTTCTCTGCGATTTCATCACAGTTTAAACATTTTAAACCTTTTAAATAAAAAAGAGATGTAGGTACTAAAACGTACCAGTAATTATCATATAATTATAAGATAATTGTTATTCTACAGGAAATTAACTTCAAATATTTATTATTATGGCGTTTTGCCATATAATTATGACATAAAAACACATCTTTGGCCTCTCGATATACGATATCATCATCACATTAATCCTAGCGCTTATAGTTACCTACATATCCTTATAGCCCGAAGTTTACTTAGTCGCATTGATGGATAAACCCTTAATAAAGTCACATAAGAAGCAAAAAATTCTAGCTGACATACGAATAGGGGTAGATTGCTTATACACAGGGGCGTAGCTACCGCCGTATTTGCCGTATCAATTATACGGGGCCCCCGAGGCACGGGGGCCCCCGAGGCACGGGGGCCCCCAACTCTCGAAAACAAAAATTAATAAAAACTTCCCAAATTATAATTTGATGGAATTTTTTTCTATATATATTTACCTATATATATTTACCTTTCCTAAGGGCCCCAAACAAATTTTTATACGGGGCCCCGCTAAGGCACGCTACGCTTCTGCTTATAAATACGAATGGGCATCAAGTAGTCTTAATCCGTCACTGTACTACAGCGCCCTCTACGACTAACTTAGTCGTCGGTGAATTCTCGCGGGCGCTGGTAGAGTTATAACCGGCACTGCAGGGGGGTATTCTAAATCGATCGTGTTCCTGTTTCTACCTTCACAAACTTCACTGAATGAATGACGAATCACTGTGTGAGTGAGTAGGTTCGCTACCCCGGCACTGCAGGGGGGTATTCTAAAGCGATCGTTCTCCTGTGTCTACCATCATAAACTTCACTGAATGAATGACGAATCACTGTGTAAGTAGGTTCGCTACCCCGGCACTGCAGGGGGGTATTCTAAAGTGATCGCTTTCCTGTCTCTACCTTTGTGAACTTCACTGAATGAATGACGAATCACATGAACTTCACTGAATGAATGACGAATCACAAAGTAGGTTCGCTGCCCCGGCACTGCAGGGGGTTATTCTAAAGCGATCGCTTTACTGTCTCTACCTTAATGAACTACACTGAATGAATGACGAATCACTGATTGAGTGAGTAGGTTGGCTACCCCGCCACTGCAGGGGGGTATTCTACAGCGATCGCTTTACTGTCTCTACCTTCATAAACTTCACTGAATGAATGACAAATCACTGTGTGAGTGAGTAGGTTCGCTACCCCGGCACTGGAGGGGGGTATTCTGAAGCGATCGTTTTCCTGTCTCTAACTTCATAAACTTCACTGAATGAATGACAAATCACTGATTGAGTGAGTAGGTTCGCTACCCCGGCACTGCAGGGGGGTATTCAAAAGCGATCGTTTTCCTGTCTCTACCTTGATGTACTTCACTGAATGAATGACGAATCACAGAGTGAGTCGGTTCGCTACCACGGCACTCCGTCCCGATGCGAGCAAAAGGGGAAACTGGAGGGGTTTAGTGGGTAGTGGGCGCTTATTTTGTGCGCCCGAGCCCCACACACGGTCGCGGGCTTAGCTAGCCCGCGGCGACATGGTGCGTCAATGCATTCCCCTCCATAAAAAAAACGATCGTTCTTCTGTCTCTACCTTAATGAACTTCACTGAATGGACCAACGAATCACTGAGTGAGTCGGTTCGCTACCGGCCTCCTTTCTCGACGTAGCTCTTGACATCGTCGTAGACTCCGAAGAAGACGAAACCACCAAACATGAACGCCAGGAGCCTCGGCGTCGCGCCTGCGCAAACACAGTACTTATTAATAAAATTACTAACTAAAGATTGTTATAAGAACAAATTGGTTAATGTTTTTTTAGTGTACTTTATAGAAGTCCTCGCCTCAATGGTCTAGTGGTTTAAGTACCGGGCCGTGATCTCAAGGTCCTGGGTTCGATTCCCGGGTCGAGAAAAGTGTAGAAACACCACGCAAGTCTAAGTATAGGAATGCCTCGATGATCTAGTGGTTTAAATACGGGACCGTGTGTCGAGGTCCTGGGTTCGATTCCCAATTGGAATCCCTGGGATTGGGCGAATCTGTGTCGCTTTTATCGGCATTTGACGCGCGCAGCCGGGCGCCAGCATGATGCGCGTCTTGGCCACGTCCAGCGGCGTGGTCGCTGCAACAGGTGGCAGCACTGTGCTACCCGACATCTCTCACTGACCTGCGAAGAGTCCCCGCAGGCCGGACTCGAGGTAGATGCCGGCGAGCACGGGCCGCAGCCGGGTCCGGCGCGCGCAGCCGGGCGCCAGCATGATGCGCGTCTTGGCCACGTCCAGCGGCGTGGTCGCGCCCGCCGCCGCGCCGCCCGCCACGCTGCCGCACATAGCGCTCTGCGCGACAACATCACATATGAGCAATCGAGCGATAAGTCAGGAAATAATAAAAATAATAAATAATAATACCCCTTCGGCCGCTTTCGACCGTGGCGGCCGATCTTACGATCAGCCAGGTACGCAAAATATATTACAGTGCACAAGTGAGTGCGGGAGCACAGGTGCACTCCGTATCAATGGCGCAGAGGTCAGCGCGCTCGGCCCGCAATTGCCATGATAAGCAACATTGGCAGAAAAATGGCCGGAAGCAATATTCATTAATATTTTATATGAGCGAACCAAAATTGCACGCGCGCTGCTCACCACAATGCACAAGACCACAGTGAAGTCATACTTCGTAACTGTAGTGCTATTATTCTGCTGAGGAGTTATGTCACCCGAGCTTAGTTGGAGAGGGTATGGGGACTTAAAGGCAGGCAACGCATCTATGCCCGGTCTGTTGTAGATGTCTACGGGCAGCGGTGATCAGTAAGTATCAGGTGAGCCTCTTGTTCCTTTGCCTTAGGAGTGATTAATGGACAAACATCCAAACATTAAAAAAAACACAAACACGAATTTACCCTTTCAAAAATAATTATATTTCATGTGTAATAGTCACGTAACCTAAGAAAACATTAGACATCAAGACTGACCTGAAAACTAGTAATCTCTCCATCGTTGTGCTGCCTGACGAGGTTCTTCAGCATCTCCCAGATCGGCAGCTCGATGAAACTGAATGGCAGATCTCGAGCCACGGTTGACAAGAACCCTCTGTACACCCCTTTCCGAAGACCCTCAGTCTTGTAAGCCTGTTGAATATTGTTTTTATTAATTAATCTATGTCTAAGTTGTTCGATTCAACAAATCATAGTCTTGCACCATAAATCATCTGACATAACATAGAGGTCCGATTAAAGTTGTTTAGTAATCAACTTATGAAGAACAACACTTTATTTCACTAAATCATGTTTACGTTATCAAGCTGGGTTTTGGCTTAATCACCACACTTGCCAAATGCAGATTGGTGATCTCAAACAAAGGCTGTGTTCAGAAAAATTAACACATATTTCCCCCGATCCGGGAATCGAACCGAGGACCCGCACAATAAATACAAAAAGGGTTAAAATCATAACTTACCTCAAGCAATATTTGTATGCTGCTCCTCTTCTTGTTGCCAACATAAGTTTGTTTCCTCTGTTTTGCTATTTCCGTAGGAACTCTTATAAGGCACGCCAGCTGCAAACAAATCAAATAATAATTTAGTGTTTTTTAAGTATCACAGATGAAATACTCAAAAATAAAATAACCTTAAATTACATCAAAATTTATAATCATTCAAATCAAAACTCTAAGTCATAAATGAAACATGTCCTTAGTTCCCTATTTGATTAATTTAATTTATTTTTAAATCAAGCAGTTTGTTTAGAGTAAAATGTAATCACGAATACCTTGTTTGCCTCACAACATAAAAAACCCAACTGATGGAATGTGAATACTGCCAAACACTAACAAAAAACAAGGGCCTACATGCGTTTTCTGCTATAAGATTGGGGTTCTCAGTTCTGCTATAAGATTGGGGTTCTCAGTTCGTTCCACTGAGCACTGTGACTTACTGTAAATATTTATTCTATACATTCTTTTTTTTAACACACCAATTGTGTAGCCCCAAACTTAGCTCGAAGCTTGTACTAGGGATGCTCGGGAACAGATAGACATACTTAAATAAATACACTTATAAACATCCATGAATGGAGTACAAAAGGCGATGTTCTTTGTTTTTGCAGCCAGTGTTGCTAACCACTCGACCAATGGGCCTGTCATTTGAATTGAAAGTGGCACAGTCCTCAATCTACATTTGTTATAACACAATCTACTCACCACTTCTCCAACGCTAGCCGCGAACATGTGAACGAATGGAGCAAACTGCGGATCTACTTTGGGTTGCAGCAAATTCTTAGTGGCCTCATAAGACATGAAGAACAGTGCAGTAGTCGGCATCGACGTTGTTGCAACCGTTAACAAGCCTGGAAAATAATACTACAATGAAAACAGTACTTTTACTTTTTTGTTGGAAATAAGATTTCTAATTTCATTTAAGAGTGTTGGCTTTTTGTGCAGGATTTATAGTTTATTTTATTATACTGATAAAGATTCTTAGTTACAAGCAATTTTTTTAATCTCACCTCTGTACATTCCATTGAACCCGCCAGCTTTTCTGAAGCCCTGCTCACTCTGCAACCTCGTCTTCATTGTGTCAAGAGGGTACATGGTGACATCCACCGATATACCCGCGACCGCTCCGGCCTGGAAAATTAAAAGCCATTGAAGACAAAATTTACTAGACACTATTTTTAAGGGCACCCATGTAATATATGTGTGAAACTTTTTCCGTTATTTTAATATTGACAAAACATAACCTAAATCGTACATTAAAAAAACTACTTACCAATAATGGCGCAATAATAGGATGCTTGGATCCATGCGATCCTCCTGGTGACTCCATGACTATTTTCTTCAAATTTTCTTCGTTATGTTAAAAGTGGAGACACTACAGAAACAATCGGCTATCTGTTGTTATGATTGATCAGCCGTGCTAGCAGGCACGTGTAAGTAAGGCGGTCTATGCCGAGTAACTAGGTCAGTTACATAACAAATAATTACATTTTCAAGTGCATGAGATAAAAAACAAGTGTTTTATCTAAAAATAAACAGAACTATGCCTATTTTTGTCAGATTCCCGGCACACGCACCCGCCATTTTAACAGTTTTATTTTTCTTTTCTTTTTTCTGTCAACATTGCACAAGCAGGGTTGCCAAAGCTAATTAATCCAAATCCCTAAAAATCCTGATGGAATTCCCCAAATTTGGGGATAAAAATCCGTTGATTCCCCACAAATTCCCCTCAAAAGATTTTTATAAATGAAACTATAATTTTAAATAACATTTATTGTTTAACATTTATATTTTTTTCCATATATTAGTCGAAAGCATTTTGTTCGAAGGGTTAAACTTGACACTGCCACCCAGTTTTTTAATCCCTTCCCTTGTAGCCATTAATGATACTACAGTGTCTGTATTCAATCTATTTCGGTTTTCAGTTTTTAAATTTTTAAGAACACTAAATTTTCGATGGACTGATGCATTTGAAAAAGGCAATATCAGCAATAATGAAATAACAATTTTCATGTTAGAGAACAGGTATTCTCCCGCAGCGTTTTTCATGCAAAACACTTTACCCCAGTAATAATCAGCATCAATGTTATCTCCATGAACTTCAAGCCCATGTTGACGAAAATCCAGCATAGCGTGAGCTCGCCACTCATCGTCCAATTTTTGTGCTATCACAAAACTGGAAATCGCTTCAATACAGGCACCAGTGATTTAATTTTAAACTGTTGAGCTTCTAATGGATTCAAAACAGATATAATAGAAAATAACCATATTGAGACCATATTAGTGATTAAAAAAAATGTTGTTATCGATAATAAAAGAAATAAAAATTGATGAGAATGTGATATCAAAATCCCCGCATTTTCCCCACATAATGCCAATCCCCAATAAATCCCCAACCAACTTGAGATTCCCCGCAGTTTGGGGAATTCCCCACAGATTGGCAACCCTGTGCACAAGGACAAAATTTCTTTTTTATCCCTGAGAACAGGCAAAGAGTGCTGAGTCCATACAGCCGTCGTCTGTCCCTAGAACAAAATCGATAGAGATAACGAATGGCAAATCATAAAGATAACGCTAACTTTTCCAAATATAATGTAATTTTACTTTTTTCTGTGTTTGACTAATGACTCTACTACTTTATGTAATGGTTATTCCTATAATAACATTTGTAGGTAATGTTATTAAGGTATTTACACTTTTAGGGTTACACAACCTCTTTGAGAAGATACATACACGGGGTCCATGATGCAGAACTGGCCAAAATGGACCAAAAAAATATATTTATTGCCATTAAATGAAATTATGAAAAATAAAGGTTGCTAAGCAACAATCGATTAGCGTCCCATCGCGTAGTTTAAAAATATCTTACACGTTTTTTAAAATTATTTTAAAATGCCGAAGATTTACAAAACGGCTCATGAGGGGGTGCCTTACCATCATGTGCAGAAAAGCAGTAGAGCAGAACCAGGATGTTATCAATTACACAGGTGCTCATGATATAGTATTTTTATACGTTTTTAAGTAGGTAAAGACTCTCAAAAAATATCTATGAGTTATTAATGATGATGATGATTACTTATTTCGTTCAGGCCTTCAGACTGCCGCCTCAAATTCCCGATGACGGACCGCCCGATTCACAAATGCGAGGTGCCAAAGCACGAGTTTACCATGGTCCCCCAACTGGGGGGCTGGCGGGAGCTGCTAGTGCCCAAGGCGGAGCCCAACTTCTACCCAGCCGTGATGCATCGTGAGGAGTTTCAGAGGCTGCAGAAGCAAGCCAGAGTAAGAATCAGCCTATGTTCACTGCGGGGAAAACCCGTCATCATTTGAATGAAATCTGGTATTTTCGTAAGGAAGATGTTTGGCTTAATCACCACGCCAAACCCGGGTTGTGTTCGGAATAGACGATCGTAATCGAACCCAGGACCTCGAGATCAGGGCCTTAACCATCCATCGAGGCGTTCAAAAGGCCCTAGTAAGACGAGTTTTTTTTTATTAGAATTTTTACAGTTATTTGTGGCGTTACCATACTTCGTTTATTTTTTGTGGAATTACCCTATTTGACGATCATCTTGTGAGGGTAGGTACGCTCGACTCGGCTTTAAGTGGTAAATAATATTGGTAAAACTTTTAAAGGACTGATATCTGTTAGCTCCTCATTTTCATTTCCTCACCCATGGTGGTTGTCCGTTAACATAATCATCAAAGTTAGATTTATCGGTTCCACAGATAGTATCGCAAGAAGAGCAGCTGCAGGCCATGCACGCGCAGGAAGCTGCCATACAGAAGGCGGCGAAGGAGTCGGAGCTGCGCAAGAGACGGCTGAAGGAGAAGCTCCAGCCGCAGCCCGGGGCGGAGGCGGCGACCGGCACCGCGGACCCGGAGCTCGAGGGACCGGACCAGACCGCGCACACGCTCAGCCGCGCCGAAAGTGAGTGACGCCTGGGCTTGTGTAGTGACGACCTCAGATTAATGAATAACTTAGATGCTCCCTATGTAAAATTTGAGTGACTCCAACTCTCCACCAAAACGTTAAAAATTACCTAACTTTTCACCTTAGTCAGTTTCTCTCAACAGAAGACTCCGGCCACGCGAAAATGACGTCATCGCACTTGACAGTTTAGGCGGTGAGATTACGTGTATCAGCTGTCCTGCTCTATCACATGTGATTCATAATAAGGAGAAAAAGGATGGCATAACTGTCAAACGCCTATTGATATTCATTAATCTGAGGTGTCAGCTGGCCTGCAGCTGCGGCCCGGCACCGCGGACCCGGAGCTGGAGGGACCGGGCCAGACCGCGCACACGCTCAGCCGCGCAGAGAGTGAGTGACTTGGGCTTGTGTGGTGCAACGACTGGAGCCGAGAAAGTTTCTTGTGTTTTGATATTCAAGCAAACATAGTACGAATTAAAGCTTAGTTTGGAGCTAGGCAATAGGTGTTTTTCCAAAAAACGCATGACCATCAGATGCGACTTGGTTAATAGTATACATACCTACTATAAAATCGTTAAAAACCAACGGTAATTTTAAAACACGGTATAATCTCATAAAGTCGTTTTTTGTGTTTGTAGAGGCAAAAAGTTTTTGTTGAATGTGTTTCATCGCCATTCAGCCCGATCCTCGGAGGAGATGGAGAGCCCTAGGACAGGCTTATGTCCAGCAATGGACTGCGATAGGCTGATGATAAATATCTCTGGACATTATTCACACAGCGCCATCTAGCCCCAAACTATAAGCATTAGCTTGTGTTTTAAGGTACCAGACAACGGATAAACATTACTTATATACCTACCTACTTTTTTTTTTGTAAAAACTAACTAACTTTAATACACGGTATTATCACACAAAGTCGCTTTTTGTGTTTGTACCGGCAAAAAGTTTTTGTTACATATACATATTATACAGTAGGTATAATATGTATTTATTTCAACAAAAACATGTTTCTATGTATAATTTATACATAGAAACAGCCAGACCGATACAAACAGACATGTTCATGCACACAAATGTTTGTATCGTGTGGGGATCGATCCCGCGACCTTTTTCGACCATTACACCAAACGGCTCAAATGATGATGATGTTGATGATGATGTTTAATCTGATGTGGTCACCGGCAGTGCTCCGCGCGGACAACATGCAGGGCCCGCGGCTGTGCAACCGCATCATCCTCGCGTCCAAGTGCCACGCGATACGCGACGCGCAGATCGCCGAGAAGGACCTCATCAAGAAGGAGCTGGATGAGGAGGAGAGGAGGTAATGATGCACTTGACTAAACTTTTTTCATCGTCATCATTTGATTTAAAAACGTTAGATATGACTATACCACCAGAAAACTATGGTATAAACCCTTTTATTGACGACGCTACCTATGTGAAGCGACATGATTTGCACATGAGACGCACCCTAACAATTTAAATCTATTCCTGAACATATTTTCCTTTGTTTCTCATCGAGTCACAAAAAACTTATGAATTATTCCACTTTGCCCTACCAAGGTGCCCCACTGGTGGGAGTGGAAATTTGCAGTGGAAGTGGGTTTACTCGTATTGAATAAATAATACGAGTGAACCCACCTATACCCTTAAGTGCTGAACCTTGTGGTGCATAGTACACCTACTTATAAAGCAGTGAAATATGCCGCACTCAATTGATTCAGTGGGCATATTTATTCAACTACAAATTTTGGAGCAGTGGAATCTGCCTCACCTGTGCGCCTAAACCCACGACCCTTTCCAAATTAGACATCTACACACAGAAAGATCAACCAAAGAATCAAAAGTTCACCACATGTTACATTTACCAGATCACATCCCAAGAATGGGGGTCTGGGGGCGCCTAGGTGGGGCAAAGTGGAATTATTGTTTTCTTTGTTTGTTGCTTTCCTCGCAGTCTCATTCAGATATCTTCTATCTAATGGCTAGTTGATTGATCAATTATCTCGCAGGCTGGACCAGATAATGGAGGACAACCGTCAGTCGGCGGTGCACCGCGCCGAGACGGAGGAGGAGCGCCGCCACCACCTGCGCCTGCAGAACCTGGCCGCGCTCAAGGAGCAGATCAAGGCGCACGAGACCGCCAAGGTAGTCTTTTATATTAGAGAACCTCATCATCAGCCTATTGCAGTCCACTGCTGGACAAAGGCCTCTCCTAGGGCTCTACACTTGCGCAACCATCATGCGCAGATCATCACTCCACCTGGCCTGAGGGCCTATACTAGAGAACCTACTTCTTATCATATATTTACAATTCACAAAAGCTTCAGCTATACACTACTTATCTTCCTGTTTAATCCACAATCCGGGGAAGGCCTACGTCTAGCAGTAGTCTGCTACAGACAGATGACAACTTTTCATGAAAGAATCACGAGGGTACAGGTGCCGGAAAACATTTTAAACATAGGGTATCCGATCTCGCGATTAAGTCGCTAGCGGCTCTCCCACTTAATACAGAGCAATGGGTGTGGGTAGGGTCCTCGCCCTAACAGCTCGCGTGTCATTAGTCCTTAAGCATGGGCGACCCAGGTTCTGAGCCATAGAAAACAAAAGCCAAGAATATAATAATACTACCTAACTACTGTATGGACGACAACATTATTCAGGGTGGGGGGGCAGCTCCCCTCCCCCTGCCCTGCCTTGAGTTCGCCCATTTGCTTAACTTCTCATGTTTACCGGAATACCTTGGGTATATTTTTCCAGATAATGGAAGCGGAGCGCATCGAGGAGGAGAGTATCCGGGTGAACCAGGCCAACATCGCGATGCAGATCGACGAGGCGCAGAAGCTGAAGGAGAAGCACCAGCGCTGCGCCAAGCTCAAGGAGATCCTCGACCAGGGTGAGTCACGGAAACTGGAACTTAAAAACCTGGCCTACTCAGCTTCAGGGTTATTATGCGCCTAGGGCTTGCACAATTCGAATATTCGAATAATTCGAATATTCGACTCATTTTACTATTCGAATATTAATTAACGCGTTATTCGAATATTTTATATACTATTGAGATTAACCAGGAAATGCAATCTCGGTAGTCTCAAATCTCAAAAATAGGTAGGTGTGTTTTTCGTTATTCAATCTCGACGATGTATTATCTCGCTATTAGCGATGTTGATCGAGATCTCGACAATTTTGATCGAGATTTTAGACCTATATTAAAAGACCCTAAGCAGATTAAATTTTGGCGGCTTTATCTTCTTAAGTTTTTCTAAAATAAATTTGATTGATCTCGTAAATAATAATGACTCAGTTTAAATTTACTTACATACAACCCTTTCTTGTACAAAGACCATGCCGATTTTAGTAGGGGAGGTGGAGTCTTTATATTATCGGGTGTCCACCAACCAAGCATAGGAATATGCTTGAGGGCATCACAAACGATACTTTGTTTGGCAGTGTAGCTGTAAACTCAGTCCAAACTGAGTAAGACAGGTTTAGATTTTTACACTTTCGGCCTACGCTTCATAAATTTTTCTAGGGGAAATTGGATCCTTTTTTCTCTCGCGTCCATCAACCAAACATGGAAATATTATTCTTAAGAGCACTGCGAACAATATATGCAAAAGCAGTATGGATGTAAACTTAGTCCGTACTGAGTAAGACGACTTAGAACTTTTGCACACTAACTGGACCTTTGCTACTTACATTAATCTAAGGAAGTCGGCGTCTTTATTTTTGCGCGTCCATTGACTAAACATGGAAAATATATTCTTGAGACTATTACAAACCGTATTTGCATGTACAGTATAGTTGAAAACTCAGTCTGAACTGAGTAAGACAGCCTAGAACTTAATAAAAGAGTATGAAGCGAATGTTCAGTCAGAGTGCAAAAGTTCGATCCTGTGTTACTCAGTTCGGACTGAGTTTACAGCAATAATGCCTTTTACAGATATCGTTTGAATGTTTGTAAGAATATGTATTTCCATGTTTGGTTGATGGCCGATGGAAAAATTAAGGACACCACCTTCCATGCAAATGTTGAAGTCAAGGTGCCATAGTGTAAAAGTTCGAGCCTGTCTCTCTTAGTTCGGACTGAGTTTTCAGATATACTGTCTTTGCAAAAATCGTTTGTGATAGTCTCAAGAATATATTTTTCCATGTTTGGTCGATGGACGCGAAAAAATGAAGACCCCACCTTCCTTAGAAAAATGTAAGTAGCAAAGGCCCAGTTAGTGTGTAAAAGTTCTTACCTGTCTTACTTAGTAAGGACTGCGTCTACATTTATTCTGCTTTTGCAAATATCTTTCACAGGGATCTTAAGAATATATATTTCCTTATTTGGTTGATGGCCGCAGGAAAAGAAAGGACACAATCTCCTATTAAAAAATATTGAAGCGAGGGTACATTGTGTTCAAGTTTCTGGTCTGTCTCACTCAGTTCGGGCTGAGTTTGCAGATATACTTCCAAATCAAATAGCATTTTTAATATGACCTCAAAAATATATACTTCCATGTTTGGTCAATGGACGAAAGAAAAAAAACATGCACTTTCATATAAAAATGTATTAAAGTGTAAAAGTTTCAACCTGCCTCACTCAGTTCGGACTGAGTTTACAGCTATACAGCCATAGCCAATATCGTTTGTGATGGCCTCAAGAATAAAAATTTCCATGTTTGGCTGGTGCACGCTCGAAAAAAAATTTCGAATAATATTCGAATATTCGAATAATAGTCGAAAAATATTCGAATATTCGAATACCTGATTTCGTCGAATATTTGCAAGCCCTAAATTCGCGCCTCTTCTCTGTATGCCGGAAAAGAACCTTAAGCTTCTTCGGACATGATTGTTATGCGGTCTTCAAACACTCTCTGGAAAAGCAAATGATTGTAGAGAAAATAAACTTGCAGACGTGCTCGACGTAGGGTACCTATCAGATGGTGTGACACTTTAACAGTGTGCAGTTCACACATCGTATGATCGCACATATTAGACTCCACATTGTGGTCTCGATCCTCATCAGTGAGGGAACAAATCCATTACCGAATGTGGATTGATCAAATTTCTGCCAGCTCGCGTAACATAACAAACATAGGGTTCAATTTATGCTATCATGGTTTTTACGTGCTGCCATTTTCGTCTGCTGGGACTCTTGACGGAAAGAAGGTATTTTCACTCCCTCCCAACCTCCGCAAAACCATGGAAAACCGTATACTGGTATCTGAGTAAGCTTATGACCAGCAAAGGGCTGCGACATGTTTCTAAAGCCACGTATACTCGCATCTGTGAAAGGTTTATGTCCAGCAATGGGTTGGGTTGCGACTTGCGACATACTTTTGCTGATTATGATGATGATGGTCTACCTGCAGGCAATGCGGAGCTGCTGTACTACAAGCAGCTGCAGAACGAGGAGGAACGCATCATGGACCTGCGCATCGCCAACTTCCTGAAGAAGAAGCAGGAGCGCGAGTCCAAGGCCAAGGCGGAGGCGGAGGCGGTGAAGGCGGCCAAGCAGAAGGGCATCGACCACATCGCCAAGGCGCAGAAGGTCGGTAGAGTCAAGTCGTTAGTGGTAGAGCCGGCTCATTCACAGCACGAATGGGCCGGCTCGTACGGGGAAGTACCACCCTCTCACATAACATCAGCTTGAAATAATAGTAAGTATGTACTATTGTGTTTCGTCTGGTTTGTGAGTGTGCCGGTGGCCCATACCCTTTAAAAGGCCGGCAACACATCAACGATACCTCTGGTGTCGCGGATGTCCATGGGCGGCGGTGATTGCTTACCATCAGGCGACCCGCTAGCTCGTTTGCCGCCTCTGCCAAAAAAAAACAAACTACAGAGAAGAAGCACTTCATGCTGGTTGAATTATCTTTCTACCGGTTAGTAAGGTCTCCAGAGCGCATTCCGGGAGGGTATGGGGTTTTTTAAGTCAGGCAACGTATCAGCGACTCCGTGGGGTTCTTGATGTCGTCGTTTGTATTTTGATGTTGTGATTTGTTCACAGTCTGGCGTTACTACTAACTAGGTTACATGCGACTCTCGGTCATCTACATAGTTAGGGGAAGACATCCCGTTCTTGAAGCTTAGAAAATGCCGCTGATTAAATTATGTATCGATCGACAACTTTAAGTATACCCGTCGACGGATATCGTTATTTAATAATACCCTCCGGCCGTATTCGGCCATGGCGGCCGATCTTACGATCAGCCAGGTACGCAGGATATATTATAGTGCACAAGTGAGTGCGCAAGCACAGGTGCACTCCCTATTCCTTCACTCTCATAATTCGGTGGGACAGCAATCTGACACGACCGTAGAGAGATCAGGCGCAGGACCAACGGTTTAACGTGCCTTCCGAAGCACGGAGGAGCTCGAGATGAAATTTTTCGGTCACCCATCCGATGACTGGCATCTGCGAACGCTGCTTAACCTTAGCAACCGCAGGCCGAGTGCGCTAACCACTGCGGCATCGAGCTCCTCGATCGTTATTTAATCTTTATTCGTATCGTAAAAATAGTTTTTTTAACATCATGTCGTGTAATGTTTGTGCGCAGGCGGAGCAGGAGCTGAAGGAGGAGCTGGAGCGGATCCGCAACCTGAAGATCCAGGAGGACGTGGAGCGCGAGTACCGGCGCCGCGAGCGCGACGCGGCCGTGCGCCGCAACCAGGAGATGCGGCAGCTGCACGAGGCGCGCGTGCAGCAGGTAAGGGCTACTGGCGCCCGTTTGGCCATTGGTTATGGCGAACGTGTGCATTGCACATATTGGATTGGTAGCGGGTGCCCTGGATACGTTCGCCGGAACCAGGAGATGCGCCAGCTGCACGAGGCGCGCGTGCAGCAGTGAGGGCTCCCGGGATATTCCACCCCCCCCCCCCCCACGTGAGGGGAGACGTGCAAGGATGGCGCCAGTCGAGATGAGCCCCGGAGAAGAAAAGGACTGTAGGAAAAATTAGTTTCAAAGGTTGACTGGTAGAGAATGCCATGAGGCATTCAGTCCGCCTGACGAAAGCGCTGCAAATATGCGGCTCTTGAACGGCTCGCGAGCTGCTTTTAGATTCACTCGCTGCTCCTAAGTCAGCTGCGCACAAATACTTTTTTTTACAATTAACTGTGTTAGAATTTTTTCGCGACGGCATTTTATTCTTCAACGTTTAATTATTATTTATTCACTTTATAATTTAACTAGCGGCCCGTCACGCGGTTTCACCCGCGTCCCGGGGGAACTACTTCCCGTACCGGGATAGAATATAGCCTATGTTACTCTGGGTGAATGTAGCTTTCCAACAGTGAAAGAATTTTTCAAATCTGCCTAGTAGTTTCGGAGCCTATTCAATTCATACAAACAAACAAAAAATCAAACCTTTCCTCTTTATAATATCGTCAGTTAACGTCGCCCAGCGCCATCTATCGCTACAGTTATACACTGTCTCGCAGATCCACGACATCCACCGGCTGATCGCGCGCGAGATCGCCAAGGACGAGCAGAGCTTCAACAACGCGGCGAGGCAGAACGAGGAGTTTATCGCCAAGCAGAAGGCGGTGAGAAATCTTCAAAACTATTGACTTTCTGTTTGGGTCTACAGTTGAATGATATAAGAATACTATGGGGAATGGGCATAACTACTTAAGTACTTATAGTCCAGGAATTTTAGATTTTATCTGCGGAATAATTCCTAGTGAGCTGAATTTTTGTATACACCTTTATTATGATATTGTAATGATGATGTGAAAAATCGACATTGATATCGTGCCGACTAAAAACGTTATAGGGGTCCAAACGTCACGAAAATCAGTTTTTCGCAAATATCTCGCGATCTATTGCTCAGAGGTCAATAATGGTTTCATAAAAGTTGTTCGTCGTAAAATTGTCTACAAAAAAGGTCTCTTGCGTTTTTCTGTAGAATTACCCGTTTTTGAAATAGAGACTAGAACGCACTCACATATGGTATTGTATACCGTACGGCGCATACCAAGGCATAAACCCTATTGTTTGTTTTTTTTCCCCTTTTTGTTTGTGTGTTTTTGTTAGTATGATGTTCTACATATAGAAATATAAAGGACTTGTAATACTAGTACAGTCAGAAAAATAGGAATATCAACTATAAAAAACTAAGTGGCAATTTTTTTTGTCACTTTATAACTCAAGAACGGGCTCACCGATCGAAACCAAATTTTCAGGGTTTGTATAGACTATTTAGTACATGTTTCATGTGAAGTTTGAACAAAATCGGTCGCTTCACTTTAAACGTAGCGAAGCACGTACCGGGCCGCTAGTAATGATATATTATATATCTATGGATAGGTCTTTAAAAATTATATTAAGGTTTCTAATATCACTTTTTTCTCAAGTGAATACTGTGCGTGACAGACTCTTCCAAAGTGGAAAAAAGTGTGTCCCCCCCCCTCTAACTTCTAAAATAAGACGATGATAAATCTGAAATAATTATATAATGTACATTACCATAAAAACTACCAACGAAAATTGGTTCGAACGAAATCTATTCAGTAGTTTTTTTAATACGTTAAAAAAAGAATTTGTACGGAACCCTCAGTGCGGGAGTCCGACTCGCACTTGGCCAATTTTTTGTAGACAATTTTACGCCGAACAACTTTTATGAAACCATTATTGACCTCTGAGCAATAGATCGCGAGATATTTGCGAAAAACTGATTTTCGTGACGTTTGGACCCCTATAACTTTTTTAGCCGGCACGATATCAATGTCGATTTTTCACATCATCATAACAATATCATAATAAAGGTGTATACAAAAATTCAGCTCACTAGGAATTATTCCGCAGATCGTGGATCAAAATTGCTAAAATTACTGGACTATTACTACTCTGGCTCAGCGACCCGAACGAAGTAGGTCTTGGCTTGATAAAAAGTACGTTCTTCAAGGAGAAGTTAGAATAGTTTCTAACTGTAACTATAACCGTTTTTTTTTCAAATCGAATCAAAATTTTGAACTAGCTCAATGAATTTAGGAGCCTTTTTAATACAAACAAAACAAGAACGCATTTTTTGTACATATAAAAACCATTTTATCATGAATTCACAGCTGGATGACAAGAGGAAAGCGCGCATCGAGAAACACCGACAAGAGATCATGAAGCAGATCAACGACAAGGAAAGGGCTAGGTATGTTATATTTCCTTTGTTATGTAATTGTGGCATTGTTATCAGAAAAAGCAGTGATATTGTAACTTGAAGGCGGCCTATACGGAGTAGGTAGTTTACTTCTCAAATAAAATCACACTGTAGGGCGAATCTCCAAAATATTTTTTGGTCATTTATCCCTAAGAACATGTTTGGATTCGAAAATACCTGCTTGCATCGCAAAATATATTTATAGTGGTTATAGGCAGGTTACTACTACTTACCTACTTACTATTAGACATTACAACATATTGAAAACGATTATTAATATTTCATGAAATAATCATACGTATAATAGCTGCTTTTAAGCTGCTGTTGTGAATTGATTAAATGTGATCGACAATATTTTTGGAGATCCACGAATGGGCATGAACCCCTAGTGGGTTGCGTCCAGCACTAGACTGATACATGATTTTGTTGATGATGATGATGACCGTACCGACCACCACCAGGGCGGAGCTCCGCGAGAAGATCCACAACGAGGGCGTAGCCCTGCGCATGGAGCAGGAGCAGCAGGACAAGTACGAGCGGCGCGTGATCAAGGAGAAGGTGGCCGCCATGCGCCAGCAGCGCGTCGCTGAGAAGTACGTCAAGGAGGTCGAGCAGACGCTGGGCAAGCACGGCTACTAGGGTACTGGGGGTACTAGGGGTACTGGGGTACTAGGGGTACTTGGGGACCCAGGGGTACTTGGGGTACTTGGGGAACTAGTGGTACTTGGGGAACTAGAGGTACTTGGGGAACTAGAGGTACTTGGGGAACTAGGAGTACTAGAGGAATTAGGTGTATAAGGGGTACTGGGGCCTTGGTACCACAGTAGAAAGGTACTAGGAGTTGCGTAACGTGGAATAGGTTTATGATCTTTGGCAGTTGCGTAGGGGTACTAGTCGATTCACCGGGGTCGTTGACTCCGCCTATAGTGCCAACCACCCCCTTAAGCGTTACACTGTAGCAGATGCTACAGTATTGCACCAACCACTACGTTAAACGGCCGGGGTCGTTGGCACTATTATTCCCGGCCGCCCCGTTACCGCTCCAAGCCTACAGAGTCGTTGGCATTTAACCAATACAAGGCACCTTTTGTACCATACGAGCGGCGCGTGATCAAGGAGAAGGTGGCCGCCATGCGCCAGCAGCGCGTCGCCGAGAAGTACGTCAAGGAGGTCGAGCAGACGCTGGGCAAGCACGGCTACTAGGGTACTAGGGTTACTAGAGGAATTAGGTTTACTAGGGGTACTGAGACGTTGGTACCACAGTAGAAGGGTACTAGGAGTAGATTAATGAAGAGTAGGTTTATGAAATTAAGTAGGGTAGCGGGTGTGAGCCATTAGGCAATTTTACAACACTATTTATTACACAAAAACGCTGTTAGATATATCAAATGAGATGGATTTATATCGCCTTAAAATAGGCCTTTCTAACCCGTGCAACATGTTTACACCAAAGTGATTCACCTGGGTATTCTACCGAATTTCTGGACGCTAAGTGTTCAAGGTTAAGTTGTTGTGTACCCCTGGATAACACAGGTGTTCTATGGCTACAGGTGAACCTATTTGGTTTTCCATGGGTTAGAAAGGAAAGGTAGTAAATTCGGTTCAGTTGGTGATGTCATGGAGTGCGATTTCTTTACAGGTAGAAATAGTTTTGTTGTTAGGAAATTATCTGTCAACATTTCTATAATGAGCAAAGTAGGTCCTTACGACAATTTGTTGTAAAAAAAATGGGGTTATTCCATTTATCCCCAAAAGCAATTCTCTAAAAGTCCATAGCAAGATCAATTAATTTAGTAACTGCCAGAAGTGAATTATAAGAACTGAAATACTATTTCGTGACTTACGAAAATAAATATAAGTTTTTAACTTCTAGATTATTTGTACTGAATTTTTGATATTATTATAAACAACGTGTTTGTATCAATTATGGATATAATAATAAATTGCTGGTATTGTCTTTTGACGTGTTTCGTTTACTTTTGACATTCCCTACGACTTTCTCTCCCTGATAAATAAAAAAAAACAAGTTAAGTGTTGAAACACACCGGGCTGAAAATACGCCACCAAATTCGGTGGCAATACATTTTCTATACAGAAAAACGAGACGTAATTTCGGCATGGTGTGTCATCCATTTAAAATACTTTTGCAGGCGTAATCCCACCGAACTTCAGTCGCGTATTCTCGTCCTGGTGTGTTACTAAACTTAAGCTTGTGATTTTTCAATACGAAAAGAAATTGAGAACAAAGGAAATATAAAAAGCCGAATTATGTCAAATATTTAATACTAATGAAGATTAGAAATAACATCAAGGCACACATTATAATACAAATTCAGCCATAACATTAATAATTGTGGGACAACACAGCACAATCACACAGTTCCTTTACTGTCACTCAGTCTTAAGTTAAAAATATTGTCTAACTAAATACATACACTATTTTACGATATACCAGTGCTTATTAAACTTTTGAGGTATAAATGTAGTGATGCATTGCAAAGTTTAAGAAACACATTCAATAGTCTAACGATAAAGGTAATATTCACTAGAGTACTGATAGGCTAGTCCCGATTTAACAACTGCAGTTCCACCTAGGTCCTTTAGTTTAAGTTTTTCATTACAGAAACCTGCAATAGTTGTGTTTCTTATTAGTGTTGATTTTAAGTGGGCCAAGTAACATTTTCCCTCACATCATCCCTCCTTACTCATGGTTTTCTCCTGAAGCTTGACCACTTTACCCATGTTGTCTTTGTATTTTTAGTCTTTGAGCATTTTAAGCTGAAGCAGCTGGGGAGTATTTCTTGTATTGTACTAGGTTAAACTTCTGGTTTGATCCTGCTTATTTGACAGTCACTTTTTTACACAGACACAGACATTAAGTTTTTCTAATACAGCTCAGATTCTTGATCGTCATCAATCTGGTAGGCATGTTTTATGGAAGCCTTTGCTTCAAGTGGACATTAAGTTACAGTAACTCTAGCGCTCCCTCATACACCTAACACAACTACACTTCACTTGGCACAATCACTGTCACTTCATAGCCTTCTCCCCGAGCTTGACCACCTTGTCCAGGTTGTCCTTGAGCGTCTTGAGCTGGTGCAGCACGTTGGCGTCCATGAGCGAGAAGGGGATGTATGCCTGCGACTGCCGCATCTAGTAATAGTGTTAGTTATACTAGGTGCAATCTGGATTGCATTCTTGGCTTGGTTTAACAATGTGTGTGTAACATTTATCGAATGCAGCTCAGATTTTGATCATAATCAATTCGAAATGTGCAATATGGAGGAGGCCTTTGCTTGAAGTGGGGCATATTGAGGCCTTTGATGAAGTCAGAAATAACGAGGCCTTTGTTTCAAGTACATACGGAGGACATTTCTTCAATTGGGACATATGGAGGGAAGCCTTTGCTTCAAGCACTGCACTTAAATTCACTTGGCACAATCACTATCACTTCATAGCCTTCTCCCCGAGCTTGACCACCTTGTCCAGGTTGTCCTTGAGTGTCTTGAGCTGGTACAGCACGTTGGCGTCCATGAGGGAGAAGGGGATGTACGCCTGCGACTGGCGCAGCTGCTGCTTGCGTTAGCTATACTAGGTGCAATCTGGATTGCATTCTTGGCTTGGCATTTACAACGTGTGTGTAACATTTCTCGAATGCAGCTCAGATTTTGATCATCATCAATTCAACATGTGTGATATGGAGGAGGCCTTTGATGAAGTCGGACATACCGAGGCCTTTGTTTCAAGTATATAGGGAGGACATTTCTTCAATTGGGACATATGGAGGGAAGCCTTTGCTTGAAGCACTGCACTTAAATACACTTGGCACAATCACTATCACTTCATAGCCTTCTCGCCCAGCTTGACCACCTTGTCCAGGTTGTCCTTGAGCGTCTTGAGCTGGTGCAGCACGTTGGCATCCATCAGCGAGAAGGGGATGTAGGCCTGCGACTGGCGCAGCTGCTTCGGCTGCAGCGACAGCATCGTGCCGTCCTGCAGAAGGATGTTGCAGTTCGCCTTCTCATCCGGCTGCATACTGGAACAAATGATTAATAACAATAATTTGGACCCACGCATGCTTCAAAGAACCCGTGATCTCTGACACTAGAGCAACGGGCAATTCGTCGATTAAGATTAAGTTTAGGTTTCTAGGAAAAAATTCTGCACTTAGCCTCCATGGTAAACAACATGCTTCATACCTAGCCGAACGTGACTACGCCTGCGAAATACATACTTGACAATGGAAAGAGATTTTCTGAAAGAAGAATTCTATAAGTTTTTTCTGCATATCTACTTTTCAGCTGATAAATATTCGTTTCGTAAACCTAAGAAAGATTGTAGTGATAACTTAGCAAATCTATATCTTAATTTCAATTCTGAAATTCCGTCTTACTATAAATGTCCGTTAAAGGTTAAAACTTAATTTAGACGTTCAAAAGTTACAGTACAAATGTACAATGATCCTTACTCTATTACATATTATAAATAGAATATCTTGTACTCACGTGTAGACGGAAGGCACCATGACCGGCGAGCCGGACATGGACACGACCATCTCCCCCTGGCGCGGCTGCCGCAGCACCGTGAGCGGCGTGTGTGGCGCCACCTGCAAGCAGGAACATCATCATAACATAAATCATACTATTTCTTTTTCTCTAAATTTGATTTCAACCACCTTTGGTGGTTACGCCAGCTTCATAGGAGCATTCAATGAGGATCCCAACTAATATTATAAATGCGAAAGTAACTCTGTCTGTCTGTCTGTCTGTTACGCTTTCCCGCTTAAACCTCGCAACCGATTTTGATGAAATTTGGTACAGACAATCTTTAGACCCTGAGACAGAACATAGGCTACTTTTTATTTCGAAAAAAAGAAATCCACGCGGACGGAGTAGCGGGCGGCCGCTAGTGTTTTTATATTGAGAGCCCCAGAAAGCGGTACAACGCCATTGCTCTACTGGAATTAGGTTCAGACAGCCACCAGTAGCGACCAATGGCTTAACGTGCCTTCCAAAGCACGAAGGAAGAAGTGCCGGAAGAAAGCAAAGAGTTTTACTTTTTTTTAAATAAACACTTGATAGATAATGATAATGGACGCCCTCAGGCCAGGTGGAGTGACGATCTGAGCAAGATGGCTGGCAAGAGCTAGATACGAGTCGCCGATGATCGGGCTGAGTGGAGAGCCCTAGGAGAGGCCTATGTCCAGCACTGGACTGCAATAGGCTGTTGATCATGATGATACTGATAATGATGATGATGATGAGGATGGTGATGATGATGATGGTAGGCGACGTACCTTGGGCGTGATGGCGGGGTAGATGTTGGTCGCGTTCTTGTTGTAGGCGGGCGTCTTGTAGACGGAGCGCGAGCGGCGGCGCTGGACGGTCCGCGTGGCGGTGGGGATCTTGCGCGCCGACGCGTCCGCCGAGCGCGAGCGGCGAGATGTTGTCCGGGCGGCGCTAGGGGGCGCTAGAGAGCGGGACAAACATAAGTATGTGTAGTTTTCTTTGCACTTATTTTTTAAGCATTTATGCTACAAGCTTGTAGGGAAATCACCCATTCCTTAAAATACAGAACTACTTCTTGTACTTAGACGATAGGGCTAAGTTGGGAGCCTCTGGGCAAGCAGCAGTCTAGCAGTTGAATGCTGAATATAGTCTGATGATAATGATGAATATTTTAATTATCAGACTTTAAACTTTCGCGTTGCATTACTCACAAATAATATTAGAACGAGACTAAACGCGATATTATTATAATTAACTAATCTCGTACTTACAACCGTTCAAGTAGACGACGCCGCGCCATGCGCCAGTACGCTTGTGACCATGGCTGCAGCATTGCAGCCGAAACGTCAAGCAGTAAGTACGATAGTACTTAAATATAATAATATCGCGTTTAGTCCCATTTTAATATTATTTGTGATTTTAATTATCATCATTGACTATAATCCAAACGGTCTAAGTGTCCCTTGTAAGAGTTACGGAGGTCAGACGGCAGTCGCTCCATTGTAATAACCAAGCCGGTCAATTCAGAATCATAGTCGCAGCGCACCCAAGGCAATGACCAAGGATGCAACCGGGATAGGCGCTAGGATGATGATGATTTTAATTATAATTATCAGCTCCTGCAATTAAATCTTTATCGCATATCAGATATGAGTGCATGCAGGTAATATGATGTAATTACAAGATAAAAACTAGCCTAATGTTATACGATTATGCTGAACACACAACAATTAATAGAGAAAATGAACACCATATTAAAAAACCTCATTAAATGAAAATAATTGTACAATGGCAATGATAAAGCAAAAGTGTCTACCTTTGAAAGCTCCTCGTGTTACAAAGAAAGCAACTATGTTTCATAGAGGTATATTTTTTGCTTCAATCGGCACACAGACCTACTCAACACAATGTGCTTTTACAGTGTAAGGGTGCATCTACATCTGTCGTATGCGCCGGAGTAGCTCGCGAATGGTTAACGAGCTGCGCGCGAGCATGTTAGGTTCATTCTACATACAACCATCGCATGTGGCACACCAAACGGTTGCAGCAATTGGCTGTTTGACTGCATTTAAAATAAATAATGAAACTCTTACATTAAAGAATGAGCACAAATAATTATTCCACAATTACTTTTAACACATTATTAAGTTAATCGGAACGAGAAATGCATCGATTTGAAAATACTAACTTGTGACGTCATAGCTTATTATTTCATACAGTTTCCCTACAAGCTCACGTTTTTGACGTTTTATAAATAAATAAATAAATAAATAAATAAATATTACACAACATCACATACATAAAGGAGAGTGAAACACCGTATTACGCGTTATTCGGCAGATGTCGACGCACCTTTAGCTTTTATAAGTTCAGAGTTTTATGTACTTACGCTCAGTACAGCAATCGGAAATCCAAAGTAAAAAAATTGATAACTCTCTATACTTACAACCGGTAGAGCCTCGAGAAGTCTATACTATTATAAAAAACTTAAAAAATAAAAATAGTTGTGGAATCGATGAAATCCCACCTAAGTTAATAAAAAAATGTATTAACGAATTAACTACCCCATACACAATTTTATTGAACCAATCTTTTAATGAGGGCGTGTTTCCAAATGCCCTGAAAATATCCAAAGTTAAGCCAATATACAAGAACGGAGAAAGAACAGACCCAAACAACTATCGCCCAATTTCATTACTCCCTACGTCGGCTAAAATATTTGAAACTGCCATGGCCAAAAGAATTTACCCATTTTTAGAAAAATACAAAATATTAAACGATAATCAGTATGGTTTCCGGAAAAACCGATCGACCACTTTAGCAGTTTACAGGTTCATACAAAGAATTGTTGACACAATAAATACAAAACAGTACGCTGTAGGCCTCCTTCTTGATATGAGCAAAGCTTATGATAGGGTAAGATACGATATCCTATTAGAAAAATTATTTGAATCGGGAATAAGAGGAAATTCATTAGATTGGTTTAAATCTTATCTTGAAAACCGCACGCAATTCATTGAAATAGAAAATACAAACTTTGAAACAGGAATAATCCAAACTACGAGATCAGATCAAGTCCCCATTAAAGGATCAATACCACAAGGAAGCGTCCTTGGATGCATTCTATTCTTAATCTACATTAATAGTATCACTACAACTCTAATCGATAATTGCATCCTATTTGCCGACGATATCTCAATTATGTTACCTTGTTCAAATACAAATGATCTAGAAAACAAACTTAACCCAGTTTTAGACAAAATTATTAAATACCTTGAGTGTCATAATTTAACCCTTAATTTAAAGAAAACTAAACTTATTCAGTTCAAACCATACCAAAAAGGATCACTACAAATTAACTACAAATATAAAAATGTACCATTAGAACACGTTAACTCAGCCACCTTATTAGGCATTGAAATTGATACGCACCTAAACTGGAAACCGCATATACAAAAACTTTCCAGAAAACTATCGTCTTTCATTTAAGCCCTCTTAAATTTAAAAAAAGTAACAAACTTTGAAACTGCTCTTTCAGCTTATTATGCGTATGCTCATTCGAGACTGACGTACGGTATAGTCATGTGGGGTAACTGTACTGATATTCAGGATATATTTGTATTACAAAAGAAATGCGTGCGAATACTAAACAACATTAATCAATTAGAATCCTGTAGACCTTACTTCAAAAAGAACTGTATATTGACCCTAACATGTATATATATTTACGAATCTTGCAAATTTGTCAAAAAATATTCTTATTTATACTCTCCAATAAAAATCACAAGCATTAAGAGAAATAACCGAGGTGTAAATACCCTTACAATACCATTTTCAAAATTGAAATTATTCACATCCGGTCCTCATTCTATGTTAATTAAAATTTATGATCATTTACCAAACAAAATAAAAGAATCAGAAACAATACCATATTTTTTAAAACAACTACGTCATTTTCTGATTGATAAAAGTTATTACGACATTAAAGAATATTTTGATGATAAAATGGTATGAAAAATGTTTCAATGCCTTAATGTGACAATTGTAATTTTTTAAATGTGAAATATTTAATTCTGGATTTTAATTTTCAAATTAACTGTGTTGTGATATTTGTTTTGTAGCAACCATTTTAATACTTTTGTTATTATTTACTTAGAGCCCTCCGATATTGCTATGCCCTTACAGGGCGCTACACTGTAATTGTATTTACCATCTTAAGTACCTACTTGTAAATTAACTATGTGTACAACAATGTAGCATGCAATAAAGTATCTGAATCTGAATCTGAATCTACTTACCTAACTTAGACTGCTTCTTCATGCCTCGCTCCCCGGAGCCCTGAGACGAGTTCTCCGTGAGGTACCCTGCCCAGGAAGCGCCCGGTTAGTGGAAACGTGCCGTGAGGGTTAAGGAAGAACATGGCACAGGCGATGGCAGAATGAACAATAAATATGCATAGTATCGACTTATGTAAGACCTCGTAACTCTACTTAAATTTCTCAATGTTCATCTATAGTAATATAATAAAGATAAAATAAAGTTTGATGAACGCGCTAATCTCAGAAGTACTGTACATATTTAAATATTATTTTTCAGTTGGATAGTTAATTTCTCGAGAAAGGCTTTAGGCTATAGTAAAGTATAATATAACGATTTGTGCGATATAACGATGATATAACGCAGACGGACTCGCGGGCGGCATCTTAAAACCATAATTAGGCTATATTATTTTTAAGTAAGATATAGACAAACTAGCGAGAGGCTTATCAAAATTTATCAAATGGCAAGTGAACACCGCTGCCCATTGACATCGACAAACCACCAAGGATCACGCGTTGCGTTTCCTGCCTTTAAAATAACAATTTATAAAAATAAGTAGAGTTACAAGGTGTGAAACATAAGTAATGAATATGTACAAATGAAACAAGAGTGATGACATAGTTATAACCAATGAAAACTACAGTGGCTTTTATTACTACATATTTGTTAAGATCTATTTCAGCAAACACAGTGTTTTTTTTATTGAATATAATTAGTAAATACTGTCAGTTAAATATTTAGTACTATTTTATGACTATTTTGATGCAATTTTTTTTTAATTATTCCTTAAAAATAACCAATTATATTAGAGAGAAACTCATTGCTCAGCTAAACAAAATAATGTAATGAATATCAACAGACCCCAGTAGATGATGAATGAATTTACAAAATATGGCATGATTAATAATATTCTACCCATCAACATAACAAATATAAATGGAAAAATTGCTTCCGGGTGAGACTCCACCAAAGCAAAAATGTGTCGTACAGCCAATAGGATTTTGCCATTCACACATGAACATCTCAGCATTGACATCCTATTGGCTACTCAGGTTCTACCAGAACAACAGCGTTGCCGCGGTGGTCTACTAGGCCGCCGCGTAGTAACTCATGCTGAGGTACGGACCTGATTGGCATAACACACAACACACACACACACACACCTGTTTTTTTCTATCTTTTTTGTTCTTGATGTTATTTTTGTTCTTGCTATATTTTATTATTCTATTTTTTTTTTACTTTTCCTGTACCTATTATGAACTTTGTGTGTTGAGGTTTTTTGCCAATAAATGTATTTTCTTTCTTTCTTTCTTTACTTACAGCACATCTCCGCTTCGCTTCACACATCTCTGCTTTGGTGGAGTCTCAGCCTTACTCAATATTCTTTTTGATAATCTGTGTTTAGTTAGTTCATTTATTTCAATGAGTAGTAGGCAAGTGAAACTATGGAAACATGTAAATATTTTACCATCATCATGGGATGCAGCTCGGCTAGAGTGGCGCGTTTGCCGTGCCGTGGGGGCTTCTTTAAGATGGAGCTCTGTTTTCTGGAAATTAAGTAATCATAGTCATCATCAGCCTATTACAGGCTATTGGTGGACACAGGCCTGCCCCAGATGGGGGGATGAATGTATGTGATGTTGTGAGAAATATATAATTTACTAGTCTTCCGACTGCGGTTTCACCCGTGCGTAATTTCTTTTTTCGAATATTCCCACCTTCCCCCCACATTTCTGGGATCAAAAGTACCCTATGTTCATCGGAGATAGTGTAGCTAGCCAACAGTGAAAGAATTATTTAAATTAGTCTAGTAGTTTGAGTTTATTCATTTATACATACAAAAATACACATCTTTCCTCTCTATATTACAAGTTTGGATGTAGGAAAAAGTGGATAGTCTTACCAGCTGTCCCACAGTTTTCTGCAAATATACATTGCTGATTGAACCCAGCAATATTTTAAATGCGAGCTCCACATTACGGATTTCCATGTGCGTTCTTGAATCTATCTTATTCTTCTGATCAGCCACTGAAATCATTCAATTCAATCATTGACCCATTGTATTATTTTTCTTGGACTCCCACACTGCAGTTTAGTCAAAACTACAATTTACAGGAAATAATATTAATTTTTAATGTGGATGTAGCTTTAATCAAACTGCAAATTAAAAGTAGTTTTATTTTTGTTGCATTTTTTACTACAAAACAGTTAAAAACAAAACCACTTATTTAAGAGAAGGCATTTTGCTAACTTTCATTTTAATTTTCAATTAAAGAATAGAATAAACATTTATTTGGTACAACACAAATAAAATAAAAATAAAAGAGACATACAAATTCAACCATTTGTGCATGCTGCAGCAAAAAATCCATATTATTTGGATAATGTAAGGTCTGGATTTTAGTTTCTGGTTGAAGGTGCCTTCCTCATTATTGTGTAATGTGTATACAGCTTCAAAACACAAAACAAATGACTACCGCATGCTGTTGCTAGGGTTCGATCTCACCCTCTTCAGCATAGATTTAAAATCTATGCTCATTAGTATATATGTTTGATTGGTATAAAACTGAGCAATTTTTTATGCAAAGGCATCGGGACTTGCCAAATCCTGGATCATGGTCAAAGCGGACCCCGCATAGAAACGGGATAAACGCTAGGAAGAAGAAGAAGCATCGGGACTTTAAATCTATGATTAAGACAATAAACTATGCACAATCATGATTCTTAATATTGGACAAGTAAAACAATGAATGGGTCTAAAGAACTATTAAAGATGATAAGATGTACACAATAAACTGCAGCAAAGATAATATAATTACCCATTTTATTCAATTTCTTCAAGGCATCATCGTCATCGGCAGACTTTTCTTGTTTCTTTGCAGGCCGTTTTGTTCTAGGCATATTGAAGTTATTTACAACGTAGAACTACCACCACAAAATTTTAATACAACAAGTTTACACGTTTGTATTGATATCTATTTAGTTAAAATTAAAAATAAAAAATAACGAAAACAAAACAATACACCATTCACCGTCAACCGACCATTTTTTGAAATTGACTGGCCGACTGAAAGTTCGGATACGCAACAAACACGCACTCGACTAGGAATATAGTAATAAAATTTAAGATTTTTTTTGCAAATGAATAAATGCACGAATTATTTACAGATTTATAGGATAAAAATAATTTTAAAATGTGGAAGATTGATGACAAAAATAAAAAAACCTAAAAATCTAAAATTAATCCGTGAATCTAAACTGGTACAATATATTTTCTATCTGGCAACATTGTTCAATCAAGCGGATCAAGCGGAAATTAGACACATTTGCTATGTTGACGAAATTTTTGATAAATAAATGATGCTCATTACTCGAAAAAATAACTAGAATTGAATAAATGCTATGTGCAATAACATTTCATAAGTGAAAACTTTGTTAGGAGTATAAATTTCTATTTTGATGGAAGAATTCGTCTAATGTAGTGCATTGTTATGATGAACGAAGAATGGCGGACGTTGTCATATTGCGATATTTGTTCACATTTTTACTGATAAATACTTGCTTTGGTAAGTTATTTCTTTATTTTAACGTAGAAAACCTACATTTTAGCATGAAAAATATTTTGCCCTAAATCGGTATCTGCGGTGTTATAACTCTCTTGGAATTTCAAGTGGCTTTCGCCTTGTGTTGTATTCATCCTGGATTATTTTTATGTATTGTTTTTTATGACTTGATAAGTTTTCATTGATGAATGTTGAAAGTACATTTTCGTTATTTTCGACTATACAGCGATTGTTGTCTTTATAATAATTAACGATAATATAAAATGTTGTGATTTTGTTTCACTAAGTATTTAGTTTACCTACTTGTAAATAAAAGTTTCAGTGATACACAAATACACATTACACCAATCTCATGCATTTCACATATTTATTTCTTCTTCTTATTGGTGTAGGCGCCGTTCACATATTTATTTATTTTATATTATATTCTGGATTCTGGATACTGTACTTTTTTGTTAGATTAAACAGGATACCAACTTAAAACGTATTATCGAACTTGTCAATTTAATTCAAACTACTTACAACATAAGTAATAGATAAATCTTATTGTTAAATGTCTGTTACCTAAGTATTAACTTATAGTAAAAGTAAATAAGTACCAAGAAACTCTTAAATTTATTAATTGTTGTTTGTTTTTCCAGGGTTTCCAAGTGTTGACGTGTTGAGTGACAATGATGCAGGGACAGATTCACAGGCCTCCAATGTGCAGCACATTGATGATACCTTACCAGTCGATCATAAAATGATGGTACACCACCATAGGTGAGTCATTTGCTACTGGATGGTGCTACAGGACTTGTTGTTAGCTATAGACTAACAAGTTTTTGCCATCAATAAAAAATAAACAATGCAATCATAAAAAAAACGACATTAGGTAGATATTACAAAGAATGTACAGTAGCCGAAATATACCAAACGGTGAATTTCTGATTTTTTCTCAAACAAACATAATAATTATGACATTTTGTAAAGCATAAAATTGTGATTTATGTAATTTCTTGCAAGCACACATTAAATTTGATTTACTTATATTTCAATGCTGCAGAAGGAAGAAGTTCCAGAAACGGTAATTAGTTGTTATTCTTATTTATATGACTTTTCTCTTGAATTGAAAATAAGCTTGGTTGTTATATGCCAAGTTGAACTAAATGCACTAAACTGTATAACGGATTTGTTTAACTGGCAGAGTCTTTAAGGAGAATAGGAAAGCAAAGGAAATTAATACATGGACGACAACTAGGACGCAATCAGTTCATAATAAATTAATATGTCTTGATTGAGCCAGTCACACTCTGCCCAGTATTGAGATTACTGAACATTGCTACTTTCCAGGTTCAACTGACTGACAGGCTTGTTGGTACCCTGTCAAAACACAAAACCAAGCATCGCGGGTTCGAATCCCACAAAGGGAATTCATGGACATCGACTAGTCAGTTCATAATAAATTAATAATTAATATGTTTTTGATTAAGTCAGTCGCGCTCAGATTTGTTTAGTTTGAGTTTGACGCAAATTGCTGCTTCCCAGGTTCAAATGCCACCAGTGCGACGCGGCGGAGTGCGCGGAGGGCGTCGAGCACGTCTGCCACGACGCGCTGTACTGCTACAAGGCGTCGGTGCGCGCGTCCGACGGAGCCCTGCAGCAGTCCCGGGGCTGCACCACCAGCAGCGACCACTACCAGTTCACGTGCAGGACTACACGCCCGCAGCAAGGGTATGTGGGGACGAGCATTGCTGCTAGGTACATGCCACCAGTGCGACGCGGCGGAGTGCGCGGAGGGCGTCGAGCACGTGTGCCACGACGCGCTGTACTGCTACAAGGCGTCGGTGCGCGCGTCCGACGGAGCCCTGCAGCAGTCCCGGGGCTGCACCACCAGCAGCGACCACTACCAGTTCACGTGCAGGACTACACGGCCGCAGCAAGGGTATGTTGGTCATGAACCGCACTAGATGTCCATGATCTTGGTTGGTCATGAATTGTTATTTTATAGTCGCTGGGGAAAGAATGGGGTTGTAAAGCCAATCACCTCAGGGATTGTGAGGTTGTTGATGCGGTGGCAATCACTAACCATCAGTACAACATCTCGTGGAGTTGGAGGTGGATAGTGTGAGGGGCTGATCTTCCATGTATGGCAAAAAAATGAAATGAAACATTGTCTAAGAGGTTTATTTTAATGAAGTATGTGTTTTCCAAAGATGGGTTTTTAGCTTAGTCACCATGCTTGCCAAATGTGGGTTTGTGATCCAAAGCCGTGTTCAGAAAAATCGACACAAATTTTGACCATCAAGACCCATTTTTGTAATAAAGACTTGATATGAAAAGATGGAGGGCTTTGTCCTGCAGTTGCACATGATAGGTTGATACTTTATGTGTTTTCTGTTTTCCAGCAAGCGCCACGCGGGCACGCTGAACATCACCTGCTGCCAGGGCGACCTGTGCAACGCGGGCGGGTTCCCCGGACTGGAGCCGCGCGTGACCCCGCGCGCCGCCTGGGCGCCCGGCGCCGCCGCCGCCGCCGCGCTGCTCGCCCTCGCCGCCGCCGCCGCGCTCGCCGTGCTGCTGCTGCGCCGCGACCACAGGTGCGCACACACACGCACAGCACATGTGCTGCCGGGCGACCTGTGCACAGGCACGCGCCGCGCTGCTCGCCCTCGCCGCCGCCGCCGCGCTCGCCGTGCTGCTGCTGCGCCGCGACCACAGGTGCGCACACACACGCACAGCACATGTGCTGCCGGGCGACCTGTGCACAGGCACGCGCCGCGCTGCTCGCCCTCGCCGCCGCCGCCGCGCTCGCCGTGCTGCTGCTGCGCCGCGACCACAGGTGCGCACACACACGCACAGCACATGTGCTGCCGGGCGACCTGTGCACAGGCACGCGCCGCGCTGCTCGCCCTCGCCGCCGCCGCCGCGCTCGCCGTGCTGCTGCTGCGCCGCGACCACAGGTGCGCACACACACGCACAGCACATGTGCTGCCGGGCGACCTGTGCACAGGCACGCGCCGCGCTGCTCGCCCTCGCCGCCGCCGCCGCGCTCGCCGTGCTGCTGCTGCGCCGCGACCACAGGTGCGCACACACACGCACAGCACATGTGCTGCCGGGCGACCTGTGCACAGGCACGCGCCGCGCTGCTCGCCCTCGCCGCCGCCGCCGCGCTCGCCGTGCTGCTGCTGCGCCGCGACCACAGGTGCGCACACACACGCACAGCACATGTGCTGCCGGGCGACCTGTGCACAGGCACGCGCCGCGCTGCTCGCCCTCGCCGCCGCCGCCGCGCTCGCCGTGCTGCTGCTGCGCCGCGACCACAGGTGCGCACACACACGCACAGCACATGTGCTGCCGGGCGACCTGTGCACAGGCACGCGCCGCGCTGCTCGCCCTCGCCGCCGCCGCCGCGCTCGCCGTGCTGCTGCTGCGCCGCGACCACAGGTGCGCACACACACGCACAGCACATGTGCTGCCGGGCGACCTGTGCACAGGCACGCGCCGCGCTGCTCGCCCTCGCCGCCGCCGCCGCGCTCGCCGTGCTGCTGCTGCGCCGCGACCACAGGTGCGCACACACACGCACAGCACATGTGCTGCCGGGCGACCTGTGCACAGGCACGCGCCGCGCTGCTCGCCCTCGCCGCCGCCGCCGCGCTCGCCGTGCTGCTGCTGCGCCGCGACCACAGGTGCGCACACACACGCACAGCACATGTGCTGCCGGGCGACCTGTGCACAGGCACGCGCCGCGCTGCTCGCCCTCGCCGCCGCCGCCGCGCTCGCCGTGCTGCTGCTGCGCCGCGACCACAGGTGCGCACACACACGCACAGCACATGTGCTGCCGGGCGACCTGTGCACAGGCACGCGCCGCGCTGCTCGCCCTCGCCGCCGCCGCCGCGCTCGCCGTGCTGCTGCTGCGCCGCGACCACAGGTGCGCACACACACGCACAGCACATGTGCTGCCGGGCGACCTGTGCACAGGCACGCGCCGCGCTGCTCGCCCTCGCCGCCGCCGCCGCGCTCGCCGTGCTGCTGCTGCGCCGCGACCACAGGTGCGCACACACACGCACAGCACATGTGCTGCCGGGCGACCTGTGCACAGGCACGCGCCGCGCTGCTCGCCCTCGCCGCCGCCGCCGCGCTCGCCGTGCTGCTGCTGCGCCGCGACCACAGGTGCGCACACACACGCACAGCACATGTGCAACACGGGCTGGAGCCGCAGCACATGTGCCGTCGAGGCGGCGGTGCACAAAGACACACGCACACACACGCGCAAACACGTCCACACGCACGCACACACAGGCACTCACGCACACCTGGTCGACGTAGAATTACTAGGCATTAGACTCACCCACTCAAACAATACATAATCCCAGTCTCGTCTCAAATACCCTATCATTGGCTTTGACACACCATGGTACTACCCTAGTCAAAAAGAAATCCATAAATTAATTATTGCGATTAACATTTCGTTTTTCCTAAAGGTTGACTGGCAGAGAACGCTTTTAGCGTTATGTCCGCCTTTTGTACCTGAAAAGACTCCGAGCGCACTTTCGGGTTTGAATTATATATAAAACAAACAAATCAGGTGGACCAAGCATGTATATTGGTTGTCACAAATGCCTCTTATCTATATGAGAAAAAATCTCGTCATCGCGGTACAGACGATATTTAACACCGCTACATCTTAACGCCATCTTTTGACACAATACATTAACTGAAGTAAATGACGTAAACATATCGCCCACCAAGGACAAAGTGCAATTTGTCCTTCATCAAGGTACAATATAAAAATCCTACGGAAGCAATAATTATTTGCGAAACTGTTGAACACCAGAAAATATTAACAATAACAACAGATCGCCCACCGTGAAACAATATAACAAATTAATAAAGAAACAAAACATGACATTTTCTTAAATATACAAACCCATAAAATTAAACAATATATTATAACTACAAATCAACTTAAATTACATAGGTCCGAAACGACTTTAATTTTCACTCTAGCCTTGGAGGTAAGTCCATGACCACCTTTACCCAAAATATTTCTCCGACTAGGAATCCTTTCCAACTTTAACCTATGTTCAACAGCCTCAGCCCCAGAAGATGCCTGGGATCTTTGACACATTAATCCGCGATTCCTTTGTAAATTCTTCGTTTTTGATTCTCTGAGTGCTGTCGGTAGGAATACTTTATTGCAACTAGTTGCTCTCTTAGTTGCCGCACAGGAAACAACTTGATCCTCCCCAGATTGGGGTTCCTGAGCGTCAGGATGCAACAAAACGTGATGCCTACATCTACAAACCCGACATAAATAATTTGACCTACACTTTTTTGCAGTGTGATTGCTACCTAAGCATATAAAACAGAAGTTGTTCGTATCCACAAACTTACGACGGGCGTAAACCGTCTCCTTCTTAAAATATTTACAAAACGATAATGAGTGTGCTCCCGAACAAAACAAACATTTATGATTGGATGGATGAAGTGAACTATTAACTTTATACATTTTAGTCGCGTTGGATCCAGATTCCAACAATTCTAAAGCGCGATATCTTTTTGTTAGAAATTCTATAAAATTGGCATATGTTGGGAATTCATTTGCCGAACTTCCACTTACCCCGAATTCCCACTGGCGCTTGGTTTCCGGGTCCAACTTAAGGCTCAATATGTGAATCACCATCACATCCCAACTATTTACATCCATCCCAATATTACGTAGAGTCGCCAGACAATTGTTTGTGGTGTCAATTAATTTTTTTAAATCATTAGCTGACTCATGTAAAATATTCTTTTGGTTTAACAATGTCTTTAAACTTACATGACAAATATATTTCTTATTGTCAAATCTTTCCTCAAGCAATTCCCAAGCCCTATGATAATTTTCGTTCGCAACAGGAATGTGCCTCAAATATTGTTCTGCCTCGCCTTTCAAATAACTTTTTAAGTAATACATCTTTTGCACCTTTGACAAAACCTGGTTTGAATGTATCAAATCAATGTATAAGTCTCTGAATGAGGGCCATTCAGAGTAATTCCCTGAAAATGTTGGTATTACAATTTTTGGCAATTTAAACTCTGATGATGACTTTACATTTACAACATTATCTCTAGATTGTTCTACATATTCTAAATGTCGTTTTAATTCTGACTTATAATCTAAATACAATTCCTCTATTTGATCATAAATATCGTCCTTAATGTATTCAGTACCCGAGAGTGTTTTCCTATCCACTGTACGCTTCAACTCCTCATGCCCTGCTAGAAATTTCTGAAACATCTGATTGACTAACTCTAATCGCCCTTCTACAAACTCTTTTGTTATGCGATCTTTAGGGCTCTTTTTATAGTTAGCCCGAGCTTTGATCATCCGCTCAAACAACTCTGTCTGGAAATCCAACAAATTTTCCATTTTAAAATTAACAAGTTTCCAAAAAAATATATTTACAACAAAATTATTCTAAGTGTCTGAACCTTCAAATTCGCTCAAAAATCGGGCATAGGTTTCCCGTTCCAACCGTTTTTCCAAAATTATTCTAAGTTCCAAACTAATCTAACTAAATTATTCTAAGTCCTAATATTATCCTAAGTCCTAAAATTAACACACAAATATTTCAAGTTAAAATGTCCACTATAATAAAGTCTAATTTCCTCCGCTCCTCACTGGCTATTCACAATATAAACAAATGTACTCACAGTTTTCTGTCTCACTCACACTTGTTCCTTGGCGAACTCCTCACCAGCTGCTGGTCGCCACCACCAGACAGCTCCGCTGCTCCCGGCTCCTCAACCGATGCTCGGTCTGACAGCTGCTCCCGTCCGCTCCGCTGTCCAACTGGTCTCCCTGGACCAGCTGCTCCTACGTCCTGGTTGCGACAGCAAACCACTGTCCAGGACGTCACCTCCTCCAAAAAGTGCACTCAGCCTGCACTATGACTAGTGCCCAAAGGAACTGCACTTCACTCCACAGATCCGGCTCGAAGGACCATGAAAAGACTCCGAGCGCACTTTCGGGTTTGAATTATATATAAAACAAACAAATCAGGTGGACCAAGCATGTATATTGGTTGTCACAAATGCCTCTTATCTATATGAGAAAAAATCTCGTCATCGCGGTACAGACGATATTTAACACCGCTACATCTTAACGCCATCTTTTGACACAATACATTAACTGAAGTAAATGACGTAAACAGTACCTGATTTTTGTGTGGTCAATAAAGTTTTATCTATACAAATATTATACAGAGGAAAGGTTTGATTTTTTGTTTGTTTGTTTGCTTGTTTGTATGAATTGAATAGGCTCCAAAACTACTTGGCAGATTTGAAAAATTCTTTCACTGTTGGAAAGCTACATTCACCCAGAGTAACATAGGCTATATTTTATCCCGGTACGGGAAGTAGTTCCCCCGGACGCGGGTGAAACCGCGTGACGGGCCGCTAGTAAATAAATAAATAAATAAATGGATAAATAAACAAAAATCTTGTTGACCATCTGGCCTCTTGTAAAGCTCTATCTAAATGATACCATTATCATTTCCAGATTGCGCGTGACGCGGGCAGCGCTGCACAAGCTAGGAGCTGACTCAAGCTACTTCCCCTCGAGTGTCTACAGCCCTCAGGTCACCAGCGCGTACTATGAAGGTAACAATCACATCCATAAAAGTTTTTTATTCAAACACTGGCTATATTGAGCTCTTAGTCTATTGAGTACATAAGACTAGTCCCAAAGCGACGAAATTTTAATGAATGCCAATTTAAAAATAATGAAAAAGCTAGTGATTTTATTTCTCCGTTAGTGCAGCTGAAAAATTTAATACACATTGCGTTTGGAAATCTGTAAAATAAACGATTTTTTAAATTAATTTTAGAATTACATATATTTTTGTTTGCTAATGAAATAAAACGTACAAGAAGAGTGCAATTGGAAATCTTTAACATCTCTCTATTTTTTTGAACTTTTTTTTAATATTTTTTTTCCAACTCTTTTTTCTTTTTTTTTATTGTTTTCCAAGTCTTTCTTTTATGTTTTTTTTTTTATTTTTTTTGTTTGCTAATAAAATGTACGTACACGCAGAGTGTGTTCCAGGCGTGGACGGGTCCGTGAACGGGGTCCGCGCGACGGCGGCCGGCGACTCGACCCTGCGCGAGTACCTGGAGTGCTCGGTGACCAGCGGCTCGGGCTCCGGCCTGCCGCTCATGGTGCAGCGCACGCTGGCCAAGCAGGTCTCGCTCATCGAGTGCGTGGGCAAGGTACGCGACCCTGGACCTTAGGCTGCAGGGAGCTCCGGGTTTGAAGGGAGCTGGCGCTAGTGTGCTACATGCACAAGGTGCTAAAGGGCAGGATTCACAGCGCGGAGTTGTTGAGGCGGCTCGAGCTGAACGCGTCAGACCGCGCTGCCGGCCGCCGCGCACGCATCTCAACAATGCGATGACCGACCATATTGATATTTTTTCATGCTCACCGAGTGAGTTCACAAAGGTGGCTCTTTATGTTATTAGTTACTAGCAGTCGTTCGCGCGGATTTTGGTTTATCCCGTGGTAGCATTTAATCGGGATATAAAGTAGCCTATGTTAGCCCATACTCAACATGTACACCAAAGTTCATCAAAATCAGTTCAGTACTTTCAGAATAAAAGATGTAAAAATATATAATATTAATTAACAGATTGAGTCTCAGTCTACCAGTCCCAAAAGGCGGCACCTGTTCCCAAGAATGACGTATGTGTCAGCCTCATTGGCTTGTTACGACATCCTCAGAAAGGAGTGGGGTAGTACGATGTTTGGCTGGCAATATACGCTAATTACGAGTACCGTCAGTCGACATTGCTTACCATCAGGCAGCCCGCTAGCTCGTTTGCCGCCTCTGCCATTAAAAAAAAGAACACAGAGCTTAGTAAAGCACGTATAAGCGGTGTAATAAACGATCGTTCTAACATATTGTATCGTGTCTCCCCCAGGGTCGATACGGCGAAGTGTGGCGCGGCTCGTGGTACGCCGACTCTGTTGCGGTGAAGATATTTTTCTCGCGCGACGAGGCGTCGTGGCGGCGCGAGACCGAGGTGTACAGCACCGTGCTGCTGCGGCACGACAACATCCTGGCGTACATCGGCAGCGACATGACCAGCCGCGGCAGCTGCACGCAGGTGATAAATAACAAATAATAAATTCATTGGACTAACACACCAATTGCCTTGCCCCAAACTAAGCTCGAAGCTTGTACTATGGATGCTAGGAAACGGATAGACATACTTAAATACTTTTATAAACATCGATGACTCGAGTACAAATGCCGATGTTCATCACACAAACATTTGCCCCTAGCATTCGAACCCGCGACCTTTGGTTTTGTAGCCAGGGTCTCTAGCCACTCGACCAACAGGCCCGTCTATCGTCAGGTGAGTGATGGGTGTCCGTCGGGACCTTAGTCTGGGCTGGGCGCGGCGGTAGCAGGCGCGCTCCGCTGTGATGCATAAGATAAAGTAATTCATGTAGTAATCTAAGAGAGGTAGGGCTTAGTGGAACTTTCACTCGAATGTGCCGCTCGTCTGGGAAAGTACCTCCCCGTTCAGAAGACCACAGTAAAGTAGCACTTCGTAGCTGTTGTGCTATGTTTGTGCTTCCCTGTGTGCTGCGGCACAGAAAAGCAGAAAGGGATACTATTAACTCTTAATCAGTCATAACATGGTTACTTTTTTTCATTGCCCCTTTTCTTGTTTTTAAAAAAAATTGCTTGAAAACCGACACAAATGCTCGTTATGGATTTTATTGTAGAATAGAATAGAATAGAATAGAATAGAATAAACGTTTATTTGGTACAAAACACAGATAAAAAAAAATACAATGAAAAGACATACAAACACAGAATTGTAGGACTTTTTTCATAATCGTTACCTCAACTGACATTACTATGCCTTTTTTGTCTGCAGCTGTGGCTGATAACGCACTTCCACCCGCTGGGGTCTCTGTACGAGCACCTCGGGCGCAGCACGCTGACGCGCCACCAGATGATGCAGATCTGCCTGTCCACCGTCAACGGCTTGCTGCATCTGCACACCGAGATACACGGCACGCAGGTGAGCCGTCATCATCATTGTACAGTGCCGGTTTTAAATCTACTAGCACCCTGGGAGCGAGAAACAAAATCGGCGACAGTACCGAACCTTGAGGCACTCCGGAACTTATCGGGAGGGAGCGAGAAGCGTGTCCGTCTCAGAAAACACGAATCCTGCGACACTCCAGGAATCCTGAAATCCAGTCGCATAAGCGAATTGGAAGACCATATGCCAGCAGCTTGGATAGAAGCGAGCGATGCCAAACACGATCGAAAGCTTTGGCAATATCTAAGCTTACTGCCATAGTAGATTCACCATGCTTCTCCTTAGCCTTTTGCGTACGCGATACGTCTAATATTTTTTGTCTTATTTATCATGGTTTCTGTAACTACCTTCGTGCGGTCTCCTTCATTAAGTTTTTACTCGACCAATTTTTTTTCTGTCTCCATATTCAGGGTAAACCCGCCATCGCCCACCGTGACATCAAGTCCAAGAACATCCTGGTGAAAGTGAACGGGTCGTGCTGCATCGCGGACCTGGGGCTGTGCGTGACGCGCGCGCACGTGGCGGCGCCCGCCCCGCACGCGCGCCAGGGCACCAAGCGCTACATGAGCCCCGAGCTGCTGGACCAGAGGTGAGGAGTCACATCCTGGTGACGGGGCGTGCTGCATCGCGGACCTGGGGCTGTGCGTGACGCGCGCGCACGTGGCGGCGCCCGCCCCGCACGCGCGCCAGGGCACCAAGCGCTACATGAGCCCCGAGCTGCTGGACCAGAGGTGAGGAGTCACATCCTGGTGACGGGGCGTGCTGCATCGCGGACCTGGGGCTGTGCGTGACGCGCGCGCACGTGGCGGCGCCCGCCCCGCACGCGCGCCAGGGCACCAAGCGCTACATGAGCCCCGAGCTGCTGGACCAGAGGTGAGGAGTCACATCCTGGTGACGGGGCGTGCTGCATCGCGGACCTGGGGCTGTGCGTGACGCGCGCGCACGTGGCGGCGCCCGCCCCGCACGCGCGCCAGGGCACCAAGCGCTACATGAGCCCCGAGCTGCTGGACCAGAGGTGAGGAGTCACATCCTGGTGACGGGGCGTGCTGCATCGCGGACCTGGGGCTGTGCGTGACGCGCGCGCACGTGGCGGCGCCCGCCCCGCACGCGCGCCAGGGCACCAAGCGCTACATGAGCCCCGAGCTGCTGGACCAGAGGTGAGGAGTCACATCCTGGTGACGGGGCGTGCTGCATCGCGGACCTGGGGCTGTGCGTGACGCGCGCGCACGTGGCGGCGCCCGCCCCGCACGCGCGCCAGGGCACCAAGCGCTACATGAGCCCCGAGCTGCTGGACCAGAGGTGAGGAGTCACATCCTGGTGACGGGGCGTGCTGCATCGCGGACCTGGGGCTGTGCGTGACGCGCGCGCACGTGGCGGCGCCCGCCCCGCACGCGCGCCAGGGCACCAAGCGCTACATGAGCCCCGAGCTGCTGGACCAGAGGTGAGGAGTCACATCCTGGTGACGGGGCGTGCTGCATCGCGGACCTGGGGCTGTGCGTGACGCGCGCGCACGTGGCGGCGCCCGCCCCGCACGCGCGCCAGGGCACCAAGCGCTACATGAGCCCCGAGCTGCTGGACCAGAGGTGAGGAGTCACATCCTGGTGACGGGGCGTGCTGCATCGCGGACCTGGGGCTGTGCGTGACGCGCGCGCACGTGGCGGCGCCCGCCCCGCACGCGCGCCAGGGCACCAAGCGCTACATGAGCCCCGAGCTGCTGGACCAGAGGTGAGGAGTCACATCCTGGTGACGGGGCGTGCTGCATCGCGGACCTGGGGCTGTGCGTGACGCGCGCGCACGTGGCGGCGCCCGCCCCGCACGCGCGCCAGGGCACCAAGCGCTACATGAGCCCCGAGCTGCTGGACCAGAGGTGAGGAGTCACATCCTGGTGACGGGGCGTGCTGCATCGCGGACCTGGGGCTGTGCGTGACGCGCGCGCACGTGGCGGCGCCCGCCCCGCACGCGCGCCAGGGCACCAAGCGCTACATGAGCCCCGAGCTGCTGGACCAGAGGTGAGGAGTCACATCCTGGTGACGGGGCGTGCTGCATCGCGGACCTGGGGCTGTGCGTGACGCGCGCGCACGTGGCGGCGCCCGCCCCGCACGCGCGCCAGGGCACCAAGCGCTACATGAGCCCCGAGCTGCTGGACCAGAGGTGAGGAGTCACATCCTGGTGACGGGGCGTGCTGCATCGCGGACCTGGGGCTGTGCGTGACGCGCGCGCACGTGGCGGCGCCCGCCCCGCACGCGCGCCAGGGCACCAAGCGCTACATGAGCCCCGAGCTGCTGGACCAGAGGTGAGGAGTCACATCCTGGTGACGGGGCGTGCTGCATCGCGGACCTGGGGCTGTGCGTGACGCGCGCGCACGTGGCGGCGCCCGCCCCGCACGCGCGCCAGGGCACCAAGCGCTACATGAGCCCCGAGCTGCTGGACCAGAGGTGAGGAGTCACATCCTGGTGACGGGGCGTGCTGCATCGCGGACCTGGGGCTGTGCGTGACGCGCGCGCACGTGGCGGCGCCCGCCCCGCACGCGCGCCAGGGCACCAAGCGCTACATGAGCCCCGAGCTGCTGGACCAGAGGTGAGGAGTCACATCCTGGTGACGGGGCGTGCTGCATCGCGGACCTGGGGCTGTGCGTGACGCGCGCGCACGTGGCGGCGCCCGCCCCGCACGCGCGCCAGGGCACCAAGCGCTACATGAGCCCCGAGCTGCTGGACCAGAGGTGAGGAGTCACATCCTGGTGACGGGGCGTGCTGCATCGCGGACCTGGGGCTGTGCGTGACGCGCGCGCACGTGGCGGCGCCCGCCCCGCACGCGCGCCAGGGCACCAAGCGCTACATGAGCCCCGAGCTGCTGGACCAGAGGTGAGGAGTCACATCCTGGTGACGGGGCGTGCTGCATCGCGGACCTGGGGCTGTGCGTGACGCGCGCGCACGTGGCGGCGCCCGCCCCGCACGCGCGCCAGGGCACCAAGCGCTACATGAGCCCCGAGCTGCTGGACCAGAGGTGAGGAGTCACATCCTGGTGACGGGGCGTGCTGCATCGCGGACCTGGGGCTGTGCGTGACGCGCGCGCACGTGGCGGCGCCCGCCCCGCACGCGCGCCAGGGCACCAAGCGCTACATGAGCCCCGAGCTGCTGGACCAGAGGTGAGGAGTCACATCCTGGTGACGGGGCGTGCTGCATCGCGGACCTGGGGCTGTGCGTGACGCGCGCGCACGTGGCGGCGCCCGCCCCGCACGCGCGCCAGGGCACCAAGCGCTACATGAGCCCCGAGCTGCTGGACCAGAGGTGAGGAGTCACATCCTGGTGACGGGGCGTGCTGCATCGCGGACCTGGGGCTGTGCGTGACGCGCGCGCACGTGGCGGCGCCCGCCCCGCACGCGCGCCAGGGCACCAAGCGCTACATGAGCCCCGAGCTGCTGGACCAGAGGTGAGGAGTCACATCCTGGTGACGGGGCGTGCTGCATCGCGGACCTGGGGCTGTGCGTGACGCGCGCGCACGTGGCGGCGCCCGCCCCGCACGCGCGCCAGGGCACCAAGCGCTACATGAGCCCCGAGCTGCTGGACCAGAGGTGAGGAGTCACATCCTGGTGACGGGGCGTGCTGCATCGCGGACCTGGGGCTGTGCGTGACGCGCGCGCACGTGGCGGCGCCCGCCCCGCACGCGCGCCAGGGCACCAAGCGCTACATGAGCCCCGAGCTGCTGGACCAGAGGTGAGGAGTCACATCCTGGTGACGGGGCGTGCTGCATCGCGGACCTGGGGCTGTGCGTGACGCGCGCGCACGTGGCGGCGCCCGCCCCGCACGCGCGCCAGGGCACCAAGCGCTACATGAGCCCCGAGCTGCTGGACCAGAGGTGAGGAGTCACATCCTGGTGACGGGGCGTGCTGCATCGCGGACCTGGGGCTGTGCGTGACGCGCGCGCACGTGGCGGCGCCCGCCCCGCACGCGCGCCAGGGCACCAAGCGCTACATGAGCCCCGAGCTGCTGGACCAGAGGTGAGGAGTCACATCCTGGTGACGGGGCGTGCTGCATCGCGGACCTGGGGCTGTGCGTGACGCGCGCGCACGTGGCGGCGCCCGCCCCGCACGCGCGCCAGGGCACCAAGCGCTACATGAGCCCCGAGCTGCTGGACCAGAGGTGAGGAGTCACATCCTGGTGACGGGGCGTGCTGCATCGCGGACCTGGGGCTGTGCGTGACGCGCGCGCACGTGGCGGCGCCCGCCCCGCACGCGCGCCAGGGCACCAAGCGCTACATGAGCCCCGAGCTGCTGGACCAGAGGTGAGGAGTCACATCCTGGTGACGGGGCGTGCTGCATCGCGGACCTGGGGCTGTGCGTGACGCGCGCGCACGTGGCGGCGCCCGCCCCGCACGCGCGCCAGGGCACCAAGCGCTACATGAGCCCCGAGCTGCTGGACCAGAGGTGAGGAGTCACATCCTGGTGACGGGGCGTGCTGCATCGCGGACCTGGGGCTGTGCGTGACGCGCGCGCACGTGGCGGTCAAGTTAAACTGGTATTGCCCACTATAGAATTCATACGGGCCAGAAAAGGGTATTGCCCATGACAAAATTGTAGAAATCAGCTTATAATAACATATCTATTGACCACACTAGAATACATAAGAATTAGTCTTTGCCCATGTCAGAATTTTATTGCCCACGTCATAATTTTAGTGCCCCCTGAAAAAAGTTGAGAATTATCGATTGCCTACGCCAGAATAGATAAGAATTAGTCATTGCCGAATGCCCATGTCAGAATGTTATTGCCCAAACGAGAATAGCATAGAGTGACTTATTGCCTACGTCAGAATTTTATTTACCACTATATAGAACAGCGAAATTTTGAAATTGAAAAGTCGAGAAATGTCAGAATTCTTAAAAATACTTCATCACCTCTATTTTTTTGTTAACATTATGACTAATCTTTAAAGAACGACCATAGTTATACATATCTTCAACTCGTGACTTACTTGTCATTCTGTTCTTGGGCTGTGTTTCTTTGTTTCTGAACTTGTTGGACTGGTCGAATGCAGTCTTGGTAACTCTGAACAGTTTCGTAAATTGCATAATTGCATGTTTTACCATTTACCACTTATCACTACATAGTATAAAACAAAGTCGCTTTCTATGTCCCTTTGTATGCTGAAGTTTTGAAACTACGTAACAGATTTTGACGCGGGTTTTTTAATAGATAGAGTGATTCAAGAGGAAAGTTTATAATATGGTAGAGAAATACTAATAAACTAAGTTGCACCTGTGCGAAGTCGAGGCGGGTCGCTAGTATGTAAAAATTCATTATATAGTTGTATTCTTTAGTAAATTAACTCACACAACTTGTATTATATCGCCAGCATGAACCCTATGTGCTTCGAGTCGTACCTCAAGTGCGACATGTACGCGCTGGGGCTGGTGCTGTGGGAGGTGGCGCGGCGCGTGCGACCCGCGGCGGAGGCCCGGCCTCCCTACCACGACCTCGTGCCTTCCGACCCGAGCTTCGAGGAGATGCGTAAGCTCGTCTGCGTCGACCAGGCGCGACCGGTGCCGCCGGACTCGACGCACCCGGTATGTTGGATTGTAAACGTGATGTGTTGGATTATAGATTCGATATGTTGGATTTTACACACTCGATGTGTTGGATTATACACTCGATACGTTGGATTACACACTCGATATGTTGGATTTTACACTCGATTTTTTTGGATTATATACTCGATGCATTGGATTATAAACGAGCTGTGTTGGATTATACATTCGATTTGTTGTATTATACACTCGTTGTGTTGGATTATACACTCGATGTGTTGGATTATACATTGTCATTTCCATTTGTTACGAGTACGACATCACTGAATATACTACTCATGCTATTTCGACATTTAAGATATAAAAAACAATATTTTCTTTTAATGTTAAAATTAGAAACAAAGAAAAATTCGTTCGATTCCCGCCTGAGCCACGAGATCCGATAAATTTTTCTTTGTTTCTAATTTTAACATAATAGTTAAAAGGTATCATTATACCTTGCATTTAAAAAATGCAAAAAAAAAATAAACAATATGTTTTCTTTTTATTATTATAATGATAATAAATCCCTCATTTTCCGGTCCACAGACGATGATAGGCATGGTGAACCTGATGAAGGAGTGTTGGCATCAGAACCCGGCGGTTCGACTCCCGGCGCTGCGCGTGAAGAAGACGCTGCTCAAGCTGGCCGCCGCCGACCCCGCCATACACCTGCCTGAGGATGACGAGGTCGCCGTGTGATGTGAGCGGTAAGGTGCATTTTGCTATAGCAACAAGACTCATAATCTAAGCACCCGAAGAAAGTCGTATAACAACATAAATAGACCGTATGATGAGGGCGGTAAAGTCCATTTTGCTGAAGCCACACGATCCCTTGTCTAACTGCGACTTAAGATCTTCTTTATATGCAGATGTTTATAAGATGAGCAAAGTAAGGAGCATTTTGCCTTAGCAACGCGACTTAGAGCACCATCTATAGGAAGGAAGGAAGAAGGGGAAAAATGTACCTTGTTGTTCACGCTATAAGGATCACTTTAGCATCGAGCATAGGAGAACATGTCAGTAAGCACGGAAGTTTCTTTAAAGGCTAACTGTTGTTATTTCAATGAGAGGCAGCAATGTATGATAACTCGGGTCTTGAACCTCAAATTGACTCTAAAATGAGCTATAAAAGAGAGGTATGTATATGACTTTAGGATTATGAAATGGATTAGATACTTAATGTTGATGTGCCGAAATAGTATTTTAATGTAGATGTACGGTATTTAAGCACTATGTATTTATGTAGGTTTATATTGTGGATTCCTTTGACATAATATGATGTGGTTGGTACTCAAGGTTTAATACGCCGACGAATATAACTACTAAAACTAAGGCCCATCTGGTTTATTGGTATTAATTTCAAAACACAAGTATTAATTTCAATACACAGAAGAACGCCAATTGTCCTAGTAACCGAATGTTCAAATATCCGAATCTAGCGGCCGCCCGCGACTCTGTTCGCGTGGATTGCGGTTTTCGCACACAGTGATAAACTATAGATTAAACACAGAAATAATTTTGAGAATTTGAACCTGTATTTCCTGAAATAAGATCGTTCGAACAAACAAACTCTTTAGCTTTATTATGTTACTAAAATTCGGATAATCGGCGTTCAGTTTGTCGAGCTTAATTTTTGTCATACTCCGTTGTATTTAAAATCTTTAGCTACAGTCGGCCAATAAAGTGGTTTTCATGGGATGTTTTGTAAAACTGTTTCTGGATTTTGACCTTATGGTATGCCTGTCAGGAATCCACTCTCTTTAAGAAGATTTTTCAGTAGTCAGGCCAATATTAAATGTCAATGTTATATTGAAAAACCAGGACATGACTTGGACCGTCACACCTTAGAACTAAAAAAATCAAAATCATCTGAATCAAATTAAAATACGTAATTTGAATCTGATTGTTGAAAAATCGATGTAAAAGATTTTAAGTTAAGTAATTTAAGGATAACTCAGTCGCATATTTTCCAATTTTTGCGTTGCCATATTTTTATATTTTGTATTATATTATGACGATATAAATAAGTTTGAATATAACATAATTATGAGTTACACGAATAGATTTCAATAAAACAGAAGATAACTACTTGTAATGAGGGTTTTCGCAAAAGAAAAATCCGCTAGATATCAGTAGGTAGGCGTAGAGTCTAACTGTGTGATTGGTGAATTTGACATGACATTGACAGATATGTCATAATTTACCAATGACATAGCAGTGTATTGCCATCTAGCGGATTTTTCAATCGCTAAGACCATCATTTAACTCTTTTGATGATCTAAATATTGTATTATTACAGCCAGGGCCTACCTATTACATGCCCTTGTGTGCCCCCCCCCCAATTGTGCGCCGAGGGAAAGAAAAGGGCTAAATACAGCTTAGGCATGTATTTTAGTTCACCTTTTCATGCGATAATACTTATGCTATTTGATATTTTTGACAATTGATTAATAACTTTAAATATTTGACAAGAGAAATTATGAAGTAAGTTGACATAAACGCCTACTTATGTTATTGAATCGAAATGTAGATTAATATTTAAAGAAATGTCTGTATAATATTGTTTTAGGTATCTTTTGACTCGTGCCTTTTATATGCAATGTATATTTTTTGTTGAAAGTTGCATAAATTAACTTTTAATGTTAAGCTTTGTACAAAAGTGCTTTGTAGAAAGTCGATATAGCTTGGTACGGAAGGGTGGAATCTCCATAAATTGTTCATAATGTGATCAACATTTCATCATTATTCTAAACAGCAGTCAAAAGCAAAAATTATGATTATTTTGATATATTAATTATTTTTAAAAGGGTTTTTAACATGCTCCTATAGAATCCACCAGTTTTGTAAGGGACGAATGATGAAAAAAGAATCGATATTCGCCCGGCAGATGAATTAAAAGTTAAAATAAAAACCTTATATCAATTAAACTTTTAATATTTTTTTTAATACTGAATAACTTCATCTACACAATAAAATAATATTTTAATTTATTTTCAATTTTATATTTTCTTTATTACTCTACAATTCTACATGATTTCAATGTTGTTAAAATAATGTATTTACAGCATACACTACCGTACCAAGCTTGTTTTTAATGTTAATTAAGATGTCGGTGTAATTATATCTTATGACGAATCCAAATAGTCTAGTAATACTCAACAGTAAACATTATCTTATGATTATAGAAATCTATGAGTATTCTAGGCTATTTCAATCACTAAAATGAATTTTAAACTATGAGGCCTTAATATCCCGACTTATGAGACGAATCTCTGTAATATGTAACACTTGTTGAAGCCACACTGTAGTTATAAGGTGTACAATGTTATTAGTAATGATTATTGATTAGAATTTATATGTTTTACGCTTTAAATTGGCATTTTCTCGGCCTACCATGATAATTGCTTTATCGTTTCGAACTACTTGTAAAATACAGTAATAGAATAGGTAATTTGAGCGTTAATTTCAAGCCACAAAAGATTATGTTTTCTTTTAAGTAGTAGTATATTCATTCACCACAGTTTTGGAGTATTTTTGAACTGGCAACACTATGAAAAATATGATCTACAATTTTTTTTATCGTAACATAACCCAATGTAATATTAATTCTGTAATCATTATTTAATTTTATGTATATTTTTGTTAGATTAGCCATAAAATCAACACGTTTGCTCGATAATATAGCAAAATACGTTCCATCATGTAGTATATGAAAATAGCATATTATGCTTTAACTGTGATGTTTCTTTTTTCGCTATTCTCATTAATTAATTTAAATGATATAATTTTTATATGCATGATAGCTTTATTCCTTAAACAACAGATTTTAAATGCTTAATTGTTTTAACATATTCCCATGCTAAAACCTTAGTATTTTTAACAAAATCATTATACTTAACTTTGTGATGGAACAACATTTTCTATATTATTGAGCCAGTGTAATTTATGTAATTTTATAAATATATGCGATAGTCCGCTGTAGCCATACTGTTTGCATTTAAAACGTTTGCTTCCTCTGTGGAATGTTAAAAGACAATTTATTTTGTAAAGGTTGTTAGCAACCAACTATACAAATTATAATGCCATAACATTTATATGAAAAAATACAATCAATCAAACATTTATTAATGTGCTCCTGCCCAAATTTCGGGTTCGAGGCCAACATCCAAGAATTGCGCTTTAGACTATTTAGTCGACATTTTTGTTATAATCTGAAAGGCATATTCAATCGACACATATTTGGTCTGATCAGATTAGTGATGATAACATTTCTAATATTAAAAATAGTCTGTCTTGGCCCTGCCCTGGTTTTTTTAAACTTCTGTTTAAATGTATCTAATTATAATCAATTAAGAATATTACTCATATTTTAATGTAAACATCATTAGTCATTTATTTGGACATTGGTGTAAACGATTGAGTATGCCCTGAATATATTAATGTCCAATAATAATGATTGATTACAAAGACCTAGCTGTCGTTATGTTATACTTACCGTAGGAGATGTGTTCACCTAGTGTAAATATTAACTGTAAGTGTAAAGTATTAGGTTAAGGCGGTAGCCGACAAGAGAATAAATAAATATTTGTCTATTACTTCTTGAGTTTTTAATTCTTAAGACCTTAAATAATTTATATCAATTCCTAGCACTAACACACAAAATTCCTTGTTCCAAAGTAAGCACGAAGGTTGAATTATGGATACGGGTAGACATAACATCAATGACTAGTATGAGCAAATACAGGCGTATTTGCTTATAATACCCTATATAGCGGGATTCGAAATCGTGACCCTTGGTTTTTGGTCAGGGTCTCCCTAATAACTGAACCGACGGGCTAGTCTAAAATTTTAAATTCGAATTAAAAGGTAAGTTTTTTTTTTGTTGATATCCTGGTAATATGTATGTATGACTCGTGAATCAGAAAGGATATAGGGAACAATGAAGAAAGCACCGATTTTGTTTAAAACATTTAATTATAAATTATTAATATATAAAAGCATACAAGACATTACAATAACTTAAGCTAAGAAATGCACAGATTGGTACGTCCACATGAATTTCTGACTCTTAGCTATTAATTAAAATTCATTTTAAAACAGACTTCGAATAATACTATTCAATTGTAATATAAAATATACCGGTTTGCACTCTTATTACGGTCACTTTGAATGACGGTTAACAGTGCAGGGCGGCCGCAATATATTGGTCGGACTGGGTATTCCCAAAGTACACCAATAACGCCTTCCCAATGGCGGACGTTGCCACTATCCATAAAAATATTGTCACTAACTTACAAAACACACCAATTATTGCCTAGCTTCAAAAGCTTACAGCTTGTGCTATGGGTTCAAGGATCTTAAAACACAAGGCCAATGGGTCGAGTAACAGTTGGCTGTAAATTCATCATTACTAAACGAGAATCATCACGTATGTCCAACAGTGGGAATGATGTTAGTGGTGGATCTTTGGGATTAACTTTTCGGCGCGGCCGCCGTATACAGCCTCTGTTTTGATATATTATACGAGATGAGTAAGTCCAAATGACGCATTTTCATTCGCAGTATAAGTTGCCTCTGGAGTTTTTGGGGTCCAAATGAAAATAGAAATGTCGTCACAATACTCATAATTTATTGAAAATAATTAAGAGTATTACTATTCAAGTATTTGTTATTTCCGGAAAGAGCACAGGATTTAGGTCCAATGGACTGTTTCTTTCTACCAATCATCCCAGCGGAAAGACCACAGTGGGGATTGTTAATTTATTTTTCCAGATGCCCCACTCAAGGACTAACTTGTCACAAAGCATTGTAATGGGGGCCGTCAAATCTATCAGTTGCGAGTTATACCTTTGTTTTAGTGTAAAATGCGTCATCTGGACTAACTCATGGTCTCAGGAACAACGCCAGGCGCCGCGCCAGCATGCGGTATCACGGCTGCCGCGGCGTGGGCTCCGCTCCGTCTAGTCGTGCTGCTCGTCCTGCGCCAGCTCCTCCAGGTCCTCCTGGTCGAACTCCGTGTCGTCCTCCGCCGTCGCCTCCTGGTACTGCTGGTACTCGGACACCAGGTCGTTCACGTTACTCTCCGCCTCGTTGAACTCCATCTCGTCCATGCCCTCGCCGGTGTACCAATGCAAGAAAGCCTTGCGCCTGAACATAGCCGTGAACTGCTCCGATATTCTCTTGAACAACTCCTGAATCGCTGTCGTGTTTCCGATGAACGTCGACGACATCTTCAAACCTTTCGGGGGAATGTCGCACACCGCCGTCTTCACGTTGTTCGGGATCCATTCCACGAAGAAGCTGCTGTTCTTGTTCTGAATCGACAGCATCTGCTCGTCGACCTCCTTCATGGACATGCGGCCTCGGAAGATGGCGGCCACCGTGAGGTAGCGGCCGTGGCGCGGGTCGCACGCCGCCATCATGTTCTTGGCGTCGAACATCTGTTGCGTGAGCTCGGGCACGGTGAGGGCGCGGTACTGCTGGCTGCCGCGGGATGTGAGGGGAGCGAAGCCGGGCATGAAGAAGTGCAGACGCGGGAACGGCACCATGTTGACGGCCAGCTTGCGGAGATCCGCATTTAGCTGACCGGGGAACCGCAGACACGTGGTCACGCCGGACATGGTCAGCGAGACTAGGTGGTTGAGGTCGCCATATGTTGGGTTGGGGACTTTGAGGGTTCTGTAGCAGATGTCGTATAGCGCCTCGTTGTCGATGCAGTAGGTCTCGTCTGTGTTTTCGACTAGCTGGTGGATTGAGAGGACGGCGTTGTAGGGTTCGACGACGGTGTCAGATACTTTGGGCGAGGGGACGACGGAGTAGGTGTTCATGATGCGGTCGGGGTACTCCTCGCGGATCTTGGAGATGAGGAGGGTGCCCATGCCGGAGCCGGTGCCGCCGCCGAGCGAGTGCGTGAGCTGGAAGCCCTGGAGGCAGTCGCAGTTCTCGCACTCCTTGCGGACGACGTCGAGGACGGCGTCTACGAGCTCGGCGCCCTCGGTGTAGTGTCCCTTGGCCCAGTTGTTGCCGGCGCCGGACTGGCCGAACACGAAGTTGTCGGGACGGAAGAGCTGGCCGTACGCGCCGGAGCGCACGGCGTCCATGGTGCCGGGCTCGAGGTCGAGGAGGATGGCGCGGGGCACGTACTTGCCGCCGTTCTCCGCCGTCGCAACTGGAAAAGGCAGACAAACCACATTTATGACAATGCATATTGCGCAAGAGCTGGATGCGAGTGTCCGAGGATTGGGCTAAGTGGAGAGAGGAGAGGGCTATGTCCAGGAGTGGACTGCGATAGGCTGATATATATTGGAAACATCTTGTTAGCGTACCCTGGACTCCGAGGCCACGTTCATGCATCTTGGGAATATCTTGGAAGCGTACACTGGGCATGACCGAGGATAGAACTGGGAGATGCGCTAGAATGATGATGATGTATCTTGATATATTGGGAAAGTTTGTTTTATTCTGAATGCATTTCGATTCTCATTCTGGAGGCCGAGACACACTTCGGGTCGCTGAGCCATGGGAGTAAGTAAGTAAGCATTTCGATAAATTATCTTGGAAACCTTCTGACCCGATTCCTACTAAGATTTGTGGTGGGACAATTGCCAATTAATGTTTAATACCTATCTATAGGTTTTTCAAGCTATATTCGTTTATGGTTGAAAAAAAATGCTGAATTGCTGTAGATAATTTGCTGTGAGACCTTGATATCGGAATTCAATATTCATTGACTGAATCGATGCAGTGAACACATGGATTATTATTAAAGCATTTTTATTGGATATGGGTAGGCGTCTAGAATTTTTAATAGACGATAAGTGTATCTTTGAAGCGTACATACATGAATAAAGAATAGATTGTGATAAGCATGTGATTTACCAGGTGTCCAATGTCACCCTTAGACATAAGTTCTAGAATCACAATAAATGGATATTAATAATTTTATATGGATCTTATATTTCATAGGACAGTAGCGGCCATACAGGTGAAGCTACACTTACTATACTAAGAAATCGCTCTCCACTCTGAGATCGATCTTGAGCGCGAACTTGATATGTCATTTTCATACTTATAAAACAGCATCTCAAGTTCGCGCTCAAGATCGATCTCAGAGTTGATAGTGATTTATAAATCCAAGCCTTAATAAAAGACTTCACAGACCTCATAGAGCTAAGAGGTCATGGTACTAACCTCGATATCTGTTTTTTTTAATTGAGCCTTGACTTAACAATTTTTTTTATTACAAGAAAAAGACGTGTTTTAGTATGTTCATCACAGTTTGGGGGTGAATAACGTTATGAGCCCATAACAAATCCTGACATTTACCTATATACTTTTATTTTCAGTCACCATCTAATACAGACAATAGAAAGTCTCCCCATGCATTACGTCTGTTGAACCATGCAGTTACAATGTGGTTGAACATTCGTCTGTAACAGACACCGTTGTGCGCTAAGGAGTTTCATTGTAACCCGACCCTGCAACCTGATCGATCTTACTTTCTTCTCGTTCCAACAAAGCGTATCTGTCTTACTGTATCTGTTGAGAATATAAATTCTTTAGCGTGAAATAAAAGCACACCGTTTTTCTCAATTCTGTTATATTCTGACATGCATAAAAACCATAGCAACTTACATAGACAATATCTCAAAAAGTATGTAACACTCCCGGCAAAAGGGACCGGAGGTCTACAGTTCCTCCTCTTTTCTTACCGGTTTTCAGTCTAACTCTTTCGTGAGGTGTTTTGTACGACCTTTGGGCTCCACTATCTTTAAGCGCACGCGAGCGAACGGACTTCCTTCCATCGTATGACAGAATCTGCACCACCAAGGTCTGGAGAAATGTGGTTGACTGCATCTGGCAGTGCAAGTTGTTGGCCTGTTCCGTCGCTTCTGGTTTGCCCTTGCTCGCCGATCCTTCACCGTCGTTGTCGAGGTTGGGGCACATCATTGTGGAGTGTCGTTTTTTACAAGGTAGACACTTGGGTGAACTTCTACCTCTTTTCGCTTCTTTCTTGGCCTTGACGTCCTCCCTCTTCTGCGCATTCGTCATTTTAGCTGCCTTGAGACATTCCACGCTGCAGTGTGAGTCCTTTTCGCACCAAATACACGTCACGGCGGTAGGCTTAATATTCTCCGAGCTCGTTCCGGCGACAAAACAACAAGTCGGCGATTTTGGATCGGTAGAGCTGGTACTTGCATAAGCAAGTTGTATCCTTTCTTCCGACTCTACTTCTAATCTTAGAAAGTCGACTAGGTTTGACAGCTCGTTCTTGTTCTTGTCAGTAGCTCTGTACCTGTTCCAAGCGCGAAGTACGTCACCTGGGAGCGCCGACTCAACCATAGGGAACAAGATTGAAGCATATTTGTCTTTCGTCACGCCCAGTGTGTCGAGAGCTTGGAGATGTGTTTGCAGGCTGTCGTACAACGTCGACAAATCTTGCGCACTGGACGGTACTTGTCTTTTCTCCTGCATCAAGGCTATCAGACCTCTCACATAGGTTTCTATCAATACATCATCCCGTGCATACCTAGATTTGAGGGCTTCTAGTGCCTTTTTATAATTTTCGCTACAAGGCGGATAGCTTTCTACAAGTTGCCTAGGTTTTGAATTAAGTTCCATCGATTGGAGTAGATATTGGTACTTATCTGAGTCATTTATGTCATTATCTTCGTCGATCTTTGAAAACTGACCCCAGAACAGCAGCCATCTCTTGATTTCTCCGTTGAACTTCGTTATTTCTAACTTAGGCACTTTTACCTTGCGCTGATTTGAAGAAGATTTTGCTGATTTCAGCGAACTACTTGAATCTTCTACGAATTTAGTATCCTTGTTGAAGTTTCTATACCGTGCCTTCAAAACGTGCCATCGACTTTTGTACAGTGCAGCCTTCTCCTGGTCAGCCTCGAACGATTTCTCGTCGAAGTCCTTTAGACTACACCACAAGTCGCGGATGGACACCTCACATGCAAACAGCTCCTCGGCGCAGTCGGAGAGCCGGGAATAGTAGCCCTCCACGGAGGCGACCTCTTCCTGATCGCTCTGGCGGCACTCTTTCAGTGAATTTTCCAGAACGTCAGCGGCCTTCGTGAAGTCTTTACGCAATTGCGTTCTCTTCCTCTTGGACTCTTCCATATTATTATTCTACGCCGCGGTTTTATTTTCTGTTTCCGATTATATTAACGATTTTTCACGGTCGCCACTTATGTTGAGAATATAAATTCTTTAGCGTGAAATAAAAGCACACCGTTTTTCACAATTCTGTTATATTCTGACATGCATAAAAACCATAGCAACTTACATAGACAATATCTCAAAAAGTATGTAACAGTATCAATGGGCCTGTGTTTTAATAATGGTACCTATGTGGTACCAACTGATTTGGCTGCCTATTGCATCGAGTTTTTAATAAGTAAAATGCATTGAGATATTACTAAAAAAGGAGATCTAACCAATTATAGCGCCACCGATGCCTTTTCTACTGCTTTCCGAAGTCGGTGGTAGAACAACCATGTTACTACATATTTCGTAATTTTCTTATTGACGATATTTAAGAGCATCTTACTATCAATACTTTTTGTGTTTTGCTTTAGTAACAATTTATACTAAGCAATTTGTTGACAATAAATAAAGATTTTTAGTCGTAGGACGTGTTCTCAAGATTTTACAATGAAACCCCTTTTATAACCCTTATTTCCGGATTAGCCTTCATGTCAATTACACAACAATTATGATACAATTAGTAAGGACGATGACTGTTATTCAAACTTGGAACATAACAATAATTAATGCACAGATCTGAGGTCAGTGACCGCTTAAACGCCCAACCCAATTGCTCCGAGCCACGAGGATTACATACAGTACTTAAAACACGATTTTATTAACAGACCTCAGACTTATAGTGCACAAGTTATTTCTCTCTCGATCCATTTTGTACTGAGTTTTACGTTAAGTGATTTCGAATTACTTTTTTGGTATCTGGGTTAGGCGAAAGCGTTTTCAGACTTGTAAAGATCATGTTAAAATGAGAAAATAAAAGTTTCTGTAATTGGTTTCGCCTTACACAAGCATGTTCTTTTACTATGACTGTAAGCCAGACCTCTTTTTCGTGATACTTGGCCAGATCCCCGCGATGGGTACCCCAAACCAGGATCTACGGGGCTCACGATCACCAAACCAAAGAGTTTATTCAATTAAAGAGATTAAAGGCCCATGTGCCCAGTGCCTCTCTCAGGTGAAAGACGTCCCTGTTGCTAGCGTTCTGTTTAAAGTGAAATGGTTATAGACATCATCATTAGCCTATTACAGACCACTGCGGGATGTAGGCCTGGTGGGGTGATATGCCCATAGTTACCACGTTAGGCAGCTGCTTAATAACACTTAGTCGCTTCTAACGATACCTACGGGAGAAATGGGAACACTACTGACATAGATTTAAAATCTTTGCCGACTTTACATGCATTGACTTTTCACCAATCAAACTACTAAATCTTCCTGTTGACCTATTTGGAACTTATCAAGTCTTCAAATGTTACTATTTGTGCGAATAACTGGCGAATCTCCTAAAACGTGAACAATTCGACCGCTCATGCGTTTTTGCGCGGTAATGGCGCGTACAGTTATGTGCGCGTGCGCCGGAGCGTGCGGTCGCACCCGACACCCGAGTGATGGTCAAGGCGAACATATCCGTGTCTTATTGCATAGTATAGTGTGAAATGCAGCTTACAAGTTTCCTGTATCATGGTAAAGGATGTTGACAGCACAATTGATCGATGGTAGAATAACCCTTTACTGCATTTGAGCCTATATTATATGTATATCGCCCCTACGTATCAGTCTATTAATGTCCCACTGGAGGGCATAGGCCTCCATCATTTGAAATCATGTTTTCGTTACAGAGACGGGTTTTTGCTTAATCACCACGCCTGCCAAATGCGAGTTGGCGATCACAAACTCGGGCTGTGTTCAGAAAAATCAGCACAACTTTTGCCCGACCCGGGAATCAAACCCAGGACCATCGGGGCGTTTTTTATGTATTATTTTTTATGTGCAGTAGATGAATGCACTCACCAGAGGCCTCATTGTAGTAGACGGAGATGCGCTCGAGCTGAAGGTCGCTGGTGCCGCGGTACACGCCGGCCGGGTCGATGCCGTGCTCCTCGGATATGATCTCCCAGAACTGAGGACAAGGGGAAACCATTCATTAATTATTACTATTTTTACACTACATCAGATACATTGATTTGAATCCGTGTTAAGTAGCTTAAGCACTTGTGATACAGACATCAGCATCAACAGTGGTATTACAAATAAGGGCGTGCAGACAGCACACTGGCGCCGCCAATCACAGGGCTTATGTCTGAGCTGGTCGAGGTATGGCAAGGGCATGTGTCTGGCATATGTTCGGGAGTCCGGATCTTAATAACTTAAAATCTTTATAATTAAATAAAATCGCTATAATTGCTAATGCTATTTAATACAATATAACTGGCGGCGCTAGTGTGCTGTCTGCACGCCCTTAATAGATATATACATATACACACCCAGACAAAGATAAACAGGCATGTTCATGCAGCTCTCAGTCTTATAGGCAACTTCTTGATCATTACCCCAGCAGGTCGTTTGGGACGGTCGTTCAACCACCCACTAAACCCCTAAATAATTATTGATGACTGATTCGAATCCCGCAAGTGACAAATTGTGCAAAGAACATCGGAATTTGTACTCGAGTCATTAATGACCACCTGGCATTCACGGCATTCACGGCATTCGTAAGACGCTCAAACTATCGGGATTCGATTTATGGTCAAGCCAAATGTCTCATAAACCAAGCTCCATATCGGCGGACCTTTTAAACCTTTCAGCTAAAACATTTTAAGTCCACACAAATTACTTTATCTACTAAAAGCGGTGCTGTTTTAAAAAATTAAGCACGAACAACTGATAAGCTGATCAGTACTTCGGAAGAATTTAAATCGTTAGAAATGACCGACACCAGAAAAATGTGGCATTATTTTGATTAAGATGACGAACGATGGTTGCGAAGGGTACTACGCGAGGTGAAGAGACCGTCGCTTCAAATTACTGGGCTTATATCTGAGCTGGTCAAGGTATGGTAAGGGCATTCTGTATCTGGCATATGTTCGGGAGTCCATTAAACTCAAAAATCAATACGGCAATCGTGTCAAAGTACGACAAATTGGTTTGCCCTATAGCGTGTGGACAGACATATGGATTGTAAATTGGTTACGAGTGGCTGTAGTGGCTATGGAGACGAGACTGGGTGTAAATATGTAAATAGTTAAGTCAGGGCAAAGACCTTAACTAAAGAAGCATATTGGTGTAACCATAGCAGGTCATTTTATTCCTTTTAAATGGTTGAGTCAAATGATGGCTGACGCATACGTCCTATACCTTTGGGGACTGGTAAGCCGGGATTTAACCTATCCATATAAAATACTGATTTTTAGGGTCCCGTAGTCTACTAGGAACCCTTATAGTTTCGACATGTCTGTCTGTCTGTCCTACCTCGTTATTTTTTAGCAAAAGGAACTGTACGACTTATAAGTTAGAGTACGCAATGAAAGTAATTTATTTATTGAGAATTCAATGTACTTAATTATTGGCGATATAAAAGAGCAACTGTCGAATTTCTTGCCGCTTCTTCTAGACAGATAACTGCGTTGCGAAGTCGGTGGTAGAGTCATTCTATATTATGATGTTATTGAAGATTTTTATGAACCTAACTATGGCCTACGTAAATAAATTATATTTTTATTAAAAAAAACCGGCCAAGAGCGTGTCGGACACGCCCATGAAAGGGTTCCGTAGCTGAAAGATGGCCCGACCGCTTAAGACACCATTAAGTAAGGGCAACTGCACGTCATAAGTTGGTCGAGTTGTATAAAAATAACTATGTATGATACAGAGTTCGCTATAGTTTTCGTTGAAAGAACTTACTTGGAGGTATACAGGACATTTTTTCCAGAATTATTGTGATAGTATTTCAAAAGTTAAGGGGGGGGGGACGCTCTAATTTCAACTTTGTATTAATATATCTCGAGACTGGGGTGTTTGAGCCACATGGTTTCAAGGCAAGTTTTATTGCATTTAAAATTAGCTTTTTAACGATACCCCACACGATGGGGTAAGTCGATTTTTTTTTCGAATTTACTTTTCGCTGTATGGGTAAAAATAATTATTTTTCGATTATTTTAAAAACCAATTCTTGAATTATCACTATACATCTCTCCACCAATTTTCAAGGCAATCGGTTCAGAAACGGCGGAGAACGAGCCAGGACAGACAGACAGACAGACAGACAGACAGACATGACGAAACTATAAGGGTTCCGTTTTTTGCCATTTGGCTACGGAACCCTAAAAAAATATTACGTTTTTCATTTCTAAGGCTTCCAATCTCTTAAGGCAAACCGCAGGATGTTTAATAGGGAACATGATAAAGATAAAGATGAAGACTTTATATATAACGTAATTCTTTAACGTCACATTTTTTCCCTACCAGCACTTCGACGTGAATGACCCGATGAGATGTATATCTCGAGTCTTGCAGGGATTAAAGGACTCCTCGTGACAGGGCCAATCAAGACCAATCGGCCGCTATTGTGGGCCCATTAAATAAATCAATTGCTCCAATGCATGTTTCGGAGACCTCGTACTTCGATCAGGGCAGTGCAGCTGTGATTTACAATTACAATTGAGAAGTTGAACGCTTTTTAAATTAATTGGGAAGCTCGTTTTAAAAATTAGTATAAATGTTATTTATAAGTTGTATATTTTTTGTCGTCCGGAGTTGTCCATTTTTACAATTTCTACAAATGGGATGTACTTATCAAATCAAAATTAAAATATTATTTATTTAATTGGGCATAAGCAGTTATGAATCGTCATAAAACATTAGAATAAAAATGACCCGACCTCAGATTCGGAAGGCAGTTTCTGCCGAGAAGAATCGGCAAGAAACTCGACTCGTATGTAATACTAGCGGCCGCCCGCGACTCCGTCCGCGTGGATTTCGATTTCCAATATCCTATGTGTTATTCTGATGTATAAGCTATATTGTGGTAAAGTTTCATTCAAATCCATTCAGTAGTTTTTACGTGAAAGAGTAACAAACATCCATACATCCATACATCCACACATCCACACATACAAACTTTCGCCTTTATAATAGTAGTAGGATGGGTAAATAAAATAGTGGCGTCAAGACCATTAATTATACATAAGTAACTACTAACACTTGTTTTATCTGCCATTTTTGGTTATCGTTCATGAATCGTACGTAAACACGTTTTGAATGTTGACTAGATTTCCATCAATAAGGGACTTTGCCCTTTTGGACATTAACGGTCAATTACTTCACATGTTTTAAAGCACTGGTCAGTTTTACCCCTATGTTTGCATGTCGGAGCTCCCCTCTAATTACTAAGTTAACTATAGGTAATAGGTACCTAAACCTAAACCTATAGGTATACCCATTGATTCAAATCATTAGATATGCCTTCACCATACTTCCACCTGCTCTAAAATTGGCACTAAAATATGAAGCGTCGGTCGCTAATTATCGCAGTGAAAGCATGTTGACGGCGCACTAAAAGTACGTCACATCGATGCCACAGTTTTCTACTGTCGGGGCATATTTCGTATACCTACTATTGGCGCCAGCCAACCGGTCGAAGTCCCGGGAAGCCCATACAATGACAGGTAACAGGTAATTCAACACCGTTCTAGGAAAAGGGTGGGTGCCTACAGTTCTAGACTTAGTGGGGAATAATGTTTCGTGTTCGGTGGAAACGCTGTGGTTTTAGAACGCGTGCAACGGTAATGTAATAGGGTAGTTGCTCTGTAAACTGATTGCAATATTTTTGAGTTCTTTATTAAGAAGCGGCAGCCCGCCACGTCGTCCTCGTGGATTTCGAATCCCTTTTTTCGCAATAAAATGTAGTCTATGTTATTTCTCAGGGTCTAAATATTGTATGTGCCAAACATCAAAATTTGTTGAGAGTTTTAAACGGGATAGCGTAACAGACAGGCAGACAGACAGAGTTACTTATAAAATTAGTATGTTTAGAAGGGAGAGGTAAATAATCTCTCGGTAAAAGTTACCAGAGTTTAGTTCACTAGATTTTTAATAAACACCTTATTTGGTCTCCAAGCTGTCGAGGATCAGGGTTCGATTCCCGGGTCGGGGAAAATTTGTCGGTTATTCCGAAAACAGCTTGGGTTTGTGATCACGGATCACCAATACGCATATTTGGCAAGCGTGGTGTTAAGCCAAAACCAATCTTTGTACTATAACATTACTTTCAAATGATGGGGCCTTTGCCTTGCAGTGAGACATTAATAGGCTCATACAACGAGAACTAGTAGATATTCTGATGAACCAGACTAGATATTGGCAACCCTAACATCTAGCTGGCGCGAAATACCGATAAAAATGAAATGTGAGAGCATGACCGATATAGCAACACCGTTAAAGAGACACAAAAAACCGCGAACCGTAAAATCTGCGGTTGTCTTGACTTCAGACAGACGATTTTGCAGATTCTAATGATCAAAAATTTGACTTTTTAAGTAACCATAGCTTACGACTGTGTCTTTGGCCGCAGATAAGATAGGAAAGCATATGGGGACAAAATATTAGTATCCCATCATCATCATCACCACCATCATTTTGTTCCACTACTAGACCGACGTAGATTATTGCGGCCGTGCCAGTGGTCCTGGGTTCGATTGCCGGCCGCCGTGGCCGAAAAACAGCAAGGAGGGTGTTCTTTATTATTAGGCCGCGAAATGGTGAATGATAAAACTCAGGCTAGCTAGTTCTCATGTAGATAACTCAAAGATATTTTTCCAAATAGGTCTTGTAAGAAGTTCCGGAGGTTATTCAATTTCAAGAATCAAATACACAAATCACTTTTCTTCATCTAGTCTGAACTATCAGGAACTTCATATTTTTTTCTTACGTTTACGAGACTGTTACTCATGAAATAATACTACTTTTAAACGGATAGAATCGCGGTATAATTTTAAAAGTACATATTAACAGGAAAACCCTACGTTTCGGCTCCTTCTATCACACTTATGCAGATGTGGAGAAACGGGCCTTAGTCCCAACTTATAATGAAACGAGAAAGTAAAGTATAATATAGGAATTCTCCTCGAAATAGGAGCTACGGGAGAATTGCCGTTTTCGTCGCGTGCGCAACTAAAATAGCGCACACTTTTCTTGTTGCATCCGTCGTCCAATCCAAATGCATAGTATTTCTGTCGTCTCCTGCAGTCCGTAACGCGACACTCAGACTTTATATAGTCTGTTTCCATTTCGTTTTATTTTGTAAACATTCCGAAGATGGGGAGTTTTGAAACAAAGATAGTGTTTGGATCATGTTGGAGTTAAATAAAACTGGACGGACAGCTTAGGATACATTTTCGAATCCGTTTGAACAGTGGTTAAGGGTTAAATTTCTATATTCGTTCACACTGGAGTAGGACTTTTTTTCCAGGGCCCAACATAAATTCTTAAATAAATAAATTCTTTGGACTAACACACCAATTGCCTAGCCCCAAAATAGTAAGCTCGAAGCTTGTACTATGGATGCTAGGAAACGGATAGACATACTTTAATACTTTTATAAACATCCATGACTCGAGAACAAATGCCGATTTTCATCACACAAACATATGCCCCTAGCGGGATTCGAACCCGCGACCCTTGGTTTTGTAGCCAGGGTCTCTCAGCCACTAGACCAACGGGCCCGTCTCACACGTATAAGATACTTGGATTTACTCTCTCGGTGATCAAAAGTTTCTTCAATCTGCCAGTACTTTCAGACAACAACGCTTACTATTAGATAGAGTGCTTGTCTGCCAACTTAAAACGTTTCTTCGGTCATGCTCCAACATTTCGTTTTTCGAAATTACCTGACACATAGACTCCAACCGTCAAAATACTTCTAGTCAAAATACAAATAGGGCTCTAGAGTATTTTTATAGTTGGGTGTCAGCCACTCTACTTAATGGTATAGGATAGGCACTCTGCGTAGCGATGACTCTACCATCTCGTGACTCATATTCGAAACTTTTACGCTTAATGTCAAATTCTACTGTCAAACTACAAAAAGAAATCGGGATTTTAGCGCCCTCTATAGGTTCTGCACGGTGCCTATAAATACCTAGTTGATGTTGTCAGAAAATACTTGAGATTGAAAAGTGTCTAAAGCAAATGAGAATCTTTCTTACAAGAATATTAACACTTTTATCAGGAAACCATCCGTATTTAGAATCTGTCGTAAGCGATAAATGCATGTAAGTGCAGGGATGCACTCATCAAGCGATGACACTTGCAGTTAAGTCACGGGATGGACCCCTCGTAAAATAGATGACTGTTTACGACTCGGTTTATTACGTGCCTAAATGAGTGGGCATGTTTCTAGCTGTCCTGAATAAGGTACGAAAATTGACGGAGAGTGTGATGGCGTAACTTGTTTGCATTTAATCGAAAGTGATGTTTTATTCTTGGATTATTTAAGGACCAAGGAAGTCTGATTAAAGAAAACAAATATGTGTTTTATATAGTGACATTCTTAAACGCTTATATTAGTGAACAAGTCTAAACGCGATATTTAGGCTGTTTCCTTATGGCCCTACTAGTGGGACAAAATAGTAGGACCACGAGGAAACGGCCGATATTTAATGAAGTAGTGTTGGAATTTGTGTTATAATAGTCTATAAAATCTTGTACAGGATTGTACGTAAAAAGTTTTACGATTTTGTTTTAAAATGTTGACCACTTTGTTCCAATATTACTATTCTACGTAAGGGGAACAACCTGTAACGTATTAAAAAATAGAAGATGTTGAGAAAACAATCACCGATTGTAGACGACTGCGTTCCTCTACACGGGTGTTCAATATTTTTAAACATCAAACAAAAACACTACGCGCCGTCCGCGCTGGCATTTTGTAAACATTCCTTTGCCACTTACCGTTAGTTAAGAAAAAAACGGAAGTCGACGCCATTTTAAGAAAGTATGGCTGTCCCGAATTGTAAAGATAATAAAAGACGAGAATAACTAAGTTGCCGTGTCGAAATATGGATCAGGATAAAGTAATTTATGTCATGTCATGTCCCTTGGCAGGAAACTAATAAATATTTTACGCGCATTCGATTGCCGGCCAAGGAAATGACTTCAAGAGCAATGCGGGCCATTGACGATCGATTCGATGTTATTGGCTTAGGATTTGGAGTCAGCTTGAATCAGAAGTCGCGGGTTCAAAGCCTTTGATTGTACGTACAGTGAAGTACAGCTTATAGTAATGCTATTCCGTTTCTAGACGTAGGTAGGTGTCGTACGGAAGGAGGAAACACGAACGCTGGTAACGCAATCCATAAGCATAAGTACATATATTATAGTATTTGGGAAAGGCTGCTACGTCCGGCAGTGGACTTTGACAGACTGATGATGATCATGATAATGATGATGATGGGATGGGTTCCCATCATCATCATTATCGCACCATAGGGATATATTTTTGAATCATTGGCTAGGCCCAACACCTGCCAACTATGTTAATACTTTTTATGCAACTTTAGTATAAAAGAATTTCAAAAAATTCTCATCTCAGTAATGAGCCCATTAAAATTTAATTTGAAACAAGCATCCTTGTTTAATTTCGTCAAGTTTTGAAGCACGTGTGCTTAATGCAAGCAGGTGTTTATGTTAGCATTTAAGCACTCGTGTTTATGTGAGGGCCACACTTAAAAGGAGAGAGGAAAACCACCTGTCTTCACTCAATGTTTAAAAGATAAAGATAAAATAAAGAAAAAGTTGAATTTCATAACAAAAAGAAAAGTAAATTACCTACTTTTATAAATGTTTGATGGACCGTTGTAATTTCAGTTAGTAATAGTAATTCTAAGATATTTAGATAAAAAAACGCTCTGTAGTGCACTCAAGAATAACATTTATGATTTTAGACCACATAATGATGACATGACCAATGTAATAAAAGTCACTTTTATAAAAGGGAGCAATTTTATCACAATATCTTGAATTCATTACAATTAAAAAAAACGATTGGCGGCGAAAGTGTGCGGACTGCACGCTCTTAAATAATGAAATTGCGATTAAAAAAACTCTATCCTCTACAGCTAAATACTGAATTAGAGTAAATGCATTAAAACAAGCATATTTTTTTACTTTTACTTGTTCTCTGCAGCAAACGTTTAAATTTAGAGACCAAGAAAACTGCATCAAAGATGGCGAATAAAAAAGCGAACGCGCGAGGAATCGGATGCGCAGACGCCGGGGTCGTCGACCCCGCGGGTGAAGCGCGGAATTAATTGCCCGGAACCACAGATAATAGATGGGGTTGCGAGATTCACTGTGATATTGCCAATTAAATAATGTTAAGTTGAAAAAATCAGCCTATCAATGTCCCACTGCAGGGCAAAGGCCTCCATTGAAATCATGTTTTCGTTACAAAGATGGGCTTTGGCTTAATCACCACGCCAAATGCGGGATGGTGGTCATAAACCCTGGCTGTGTCCGGAAAAATTGACACAAATTCAACGGCCCGGTACTTAAACCACTAGATCATCGAGGCGTTGAAAAGAAAACGTTACAGGTTATTTATTACATATGGATACGATTTCCATGTCTTAAATGTGTATTGGATTTATTAAATTTATAATAATGTAGGGCCAGACGAGATTTATCTGATGGTACTAATCTGCTCGCCATATGTTCACAATTTAGGGTTATCGCTTTTATAATTGTTTTATTAAGGTTTTCCTTGTTTTTAAGAAACTTAATTTGTATCAAACCGTTTGAGCCTTAAATTCACCTAAAAGTAGAGAGTTAAGAAGCCGACCTGGATGGATTTAAAGAATTCTTAAGCGACTTTAAAGAAGCAGGTTCTAGGTTCTATTCAATTGTTTTTTTATCGCCGAAGATAGCGCTTTTGGTCTCCAAAACTCGAAAGTTCCAATTATATGGCAGAGACAATATTTCCCTATTTTATTCAAAGAAATAGGTAGGTTACCTACATATTTCAATCGTGTCGTGATCGTAATTATCCATTGCTCGATTAGACATTAATGTTTACCTACTTTTCAACATTAATGGCCTATGGTTTTTAACCCTAATCGACTGTCCGAGACACCGGTCGTCGGCTTTTGTCGATGGTGACCTGTCATTACGGACATGGCCGAAAATGGCGGGAACGGCAGCCATTACGTGACAACAGTTGAGAATTAGTGAATTATCCAATTAGGCAGTGTCCTGCGAGTGTCAAGTGAGAAACATGATCATTTTTGTCGGGTTTAAAGGTCATTTAATATCCTCGCTCAGTTTGGGTTTTATAGCAGCTAACGTCCTAAGGAAGTTTAAGAAATATACAACGGATATCCATGTAATTTTTGTTTAGTAATAAAACAATTTAGTACAAGCAATCAAATAGGTACTCTACTCGAAGAAAATTTTATACTACTCTAGTATACCATGGGCATCCACACAATAACAACGCCTCGGTAAAGACATTATTTACAACGTCACATCCTGAGCGGAGATCCTTTAGGTAAGTTTTAGTTTTTCTAAGTTAAAAGTAACAGAAAGGAGAAATCCATTTCTCATACAAACGGGGGCTTGGATGTGCACGGCTACAAATTGGTCACCAATTAGAACACTTCAAAAGATTACATTTGCCCAATTTTAATAGCTGAATACAACGGCCAAATATGTTAAAATCATGCATGAATATTCATAATTATTGACGTATCTATATGGTGTGACATCAAGTGACAGGACTGACATTGACGTATGACGTAAAACCATAATGCACTGATTTATATATAGACAAGATATAGGTCAGTGCCAAAATGGCTCCATTTCAATTGTACTGATCGTGTAATCGATCAATTGTTTGATTTTATTATTATCTTTATTATGAAGACGTAAAAAGTAGATCATTATTAAGATATAACGATTATTACAAATAATAAATGATTTTAGTTTTTCAAAACTTAGCAAAAAGACACTAAAACATGATGCATTTAATTTAATCTCCGCTTATCGATTTTCTCTAATCGATTATTTAATCTGTTATGTTATTAGGTGCGTTTTCGAAGACAGTTAAAAATTAAAAAATATAGTGCTATGTCGTTTATAAAGTGTGTTTGATAATGAAAAATATATAATTATGCAATTAACTTAAGTTGGCCAAAGCCTATTCCGTTGTTATTTATAGAGGTCAATTAACAAAAATTTACAGTTTTTTTGGTATATAATTTATCCATGCACAATCAAGCCCAAAATGGATCGTCTCCTTTAAAATCAAATGTTATTATTGTTTTTCAAACCTGTCAAACTTTTCTATTCTATTCTATTCTATACGAAACTTATGATGAGCTTATTACAGCAGATTTTATATTGACACAGTTTATTTTAATCTCGTCCATGTTTTTCCAGGTGCATATAATATTATCTATGGTTCCAGTTATAATCTGTGGTGTGCATAACCCTGAGTGCAATGTGCACCGCGTTGGGCGTAGGCGCTAAAATACTTGTCCTTGGCGCAAGGGACAAGGTTCTGTGCCCGTCGTGTTATTTCCAGCCCGCATATGCACACACTGCACATGCATTTTTTATAAGCTGTTTGGTTTTATCTTTGCACTTTATTCACGGCTTTAATTTAAGCTTTCCAATTACTGATCTGAGCAAAATATTATGATTAAGAAGTCGTTGTAAAATCTTAAACTATACTTTACACTAAATTCCAATGAATATAAACATTCGGACGCTATGATATATAGTTTTAATTTCACAGCCAGAGTGACTGCGGTAGGTATAATATATTTCTTCACAATATCTAGCCTAATCTAATTCTTCGAACTCTTGATTCGGAGGTGAGTAATAGTATGTTTCAGCACAAATAGTAAAGTGCTTGCTACAGAGAAAACTAATCCACAATGAATCAGGCCGTGGCAAATTAGATGACTCAATCTGATATCAGAATGAGTGGAAGGTTTCCCTTGTATTTATATACGAATAAGAACAACTTGTTATACCTACCTACGTTTTTTAGCTATTTATGAGCGATTATTTTGACGCTATCATTGAATGAAATGAAACACACAACCGTCTTGGCAATTTTTAATTTAGTGATTTGCCATTGCCTTCTCCACTCCTAATGTATAGAATATCTCTATGTAATGAATATTAATTGTGTACAAGTATACATATTAAAAAGAACATAATCTATCTGCGGTATAGTACCCGACTGAGGAGCTCGATGGCGCAGTGGTTAACGCATACTGTCTGTGATGGCTAAGGGTAAGCAACTTCGGATGGGTGGACGAAAAATTTCATCTTGAGCTCCTCCGTGCTTCGGAACGCACGTTGAGCCTGCGGTCCGACTGTCTACCACCACCATAGACAGTCAGAATGCTGACCCACCCAACTATGAGAGTGAGGAATTAGGAAGTGTACCAGCGCTTGCGCACTCACTTGTGCAATATCATCTCCACTTACTGTCGGTCAATTTAAACTTAACATTTGAAATTCAAATAAAAGCAATTAAAATAGACATTATTGAAATTGCAGATCTTTAATGTAAATAAAAGTGTTAGAGTAAAAAAGTAATAATATGTATGTAGAAATTGATTTGTTCCAATTGTTTTTAACTTGCCATACCCTTACAGGGTCCATGTATATTTTAAGTTAAGTTTTAGCTGAATATCATGTATGGTGCAAGAAAATAAATAAACTTTAATTACTGTGGGTAAAACCGTAATTAAAATTAAATTTTCCCTTTGACATTATTAATATTGTTTATGTCTATTTATGAGCATATTGTGATATAATTAAGGCCATTTATTATAACCACACCTATTTGTTTATTTGTCCTGTTTGATACTGCGTTGTAATTAAACCAAATAATCTAATAAGAAGAGTTCAGTGGCCTAGTGGTCAAGAATGTTTACTGAGATCTTTGATTTAAATCCGAGAAAGCTCGCACCGCTGGATTTTCAAAGATTTACGGAATTCATATCATACCAATTCCACGGCGAGGGAAATTTTTGAGGAATCCCATATTATGAGTAAGTGTGTGAAACGAAGAAGGCTGTGGCAAGTCACTCCATTATAATTGCCAAGAGATTCGTTGTGTGTTTCATTTTCATACAATGATCACGACTCCCGGAAATGAGGAATGCGACTCAAGCTTGAGCGTAGCCAGCCTTCGGCTCAGGGGGGGGCAGCAATCAACCTACCCTAGCCCCCAACTTCCAGTATTTTTTTAACTGGTTTCATTTTTATATTATTTACCTTATAGATCAGAGCCAGGGAGTGGCAAGCTTGCCCCAGTGTGGCTACGCCAAGAGACTCAGGCGGTACCGAATTAAAAATATAAGACTCCTGCTTCAAGACTTAGAAGTAAACTATAGTAATTTTAATTCAACGGGACTATTATAGTGTGAAAATGAAAACGTGATAATATAATGCATTGAGTGCAACACCTTTCCTAATTACGCATGCATTCGAGCCAGGGGAACGATGCGTGCACTTTTTAACTCCACCGCACCCAACGGTGAGTGCAGAATGCAAATAATAGATTTCAGTAGGGGAAAAGAGAAAATTCATGCTATACTGAGCAGAGATACAAATAGCACAATATGCTTGTTATGAACACGTATGACTGGATGAAAAATGCTGTGGGGAAAAGTTTAATTTTTGGTCATAAAATACACACAAATATTTGCCCCCAGCCGAATTCGAACCCGCTTCTCTGCGTGGTAAAAGTGGCGCTGTTCTTTGCAGACGTAAACCTTATCACCAACTGAAATATCTACTTTACGTCTGCACCTAAGAACACAGTGTCCTCCTTTCAGGCTGACAGAAGCCATCCTAGTGTTAAGCAAACTCAGAAGCTAACTTCTTGGTAAACCCAAGATACAATCGCAATAGGAAAACCTATGGGAAAATGTTAATGATTAATCGTTTTTCCGTTATCGATCTTGGGCGAAGAATCCGACATATGAAGTCGAAGGACACTAAGCACTAAACGACCTGTCTGAACTCGGAAGTTAAGCCTAAAGCAAGGACAAATAGTGGACTGCATCAGGCTAAAGATGTTGCTTCACAAAACAGAGCTCGAAACCTCCCACCTCTTTCCGCGCGGTTGTTATTATTAGAATGTAAGGATCATAGACAAGACACGGACGATTTTTCTGTACGTTCCTTTGTCTCGAAATGTTATGACCACCGCCGACGTTATGGTAAACACACACTTAAAAATAACCACTACTGGCGTACTCCACATACGAGGAACTTTTGAAGAAACTCGACTATTGCAGGCATAGATATAAATCCCCAATAGATTTGCCCTCGCCATACTTCGAAATTGTCACTAAAATAAGAGCGACAGTCGCTTCTTAGAGAGAGACAGCACGTTGACAGTCACCAGTTTAAATCTATGGTCAACGTGCTGTCTCGCTCTTATTTTAGTGCCAATTTCGAAGTAGGCGAGGGCAAAACTAACGATTTAACTCTATGATCGCGCAGGTCAGTATTTGTGGCGATTGCAAATGTATTTACCTACTCAAGCTAATATTGAATTACTCACATAAAACAGGAAAACTTTGTATGGCTGCACACGTGTATCTCGCCGAGCACAGAATTCAAGACTAACAGAAGGAATGACGGACAGTGTATCAATAAATAAATACGAGGTCGGGTTTGTTTAGATCCGACTGAATTCGTGGGATGAAAGGAAAACTCGGTGCATGCGTTTCAAGACGTATGTTGGTAGGTACATACAAGCGTGATCTTTGCAAATATTTTGATAGATGTAAACATTAAGCTAAAAATAGGTCAAGGAGGAAATAGGTCAAAGGAATTAAGGACTTGCGGCTCTATGACACATTTCTTCCTACCAAAAGTACCCCAAATTCAAGACTTACATCCAATATTCATCATCATCAGTCATTATATTCGCCATTCAACCAAGCTTCCTCCTTAACACGCCCTCTAATAAATCACTTTTTGCTTAACAAATATGATTAGGTATATAAAGACTTGTTGTTACTTGTACTTTTTTGGAACATCTACTTAGGAACAAATAATATAAGGATTAAGACAATAAACAAGGCTTTAATGTCCCATTGTGTCTAGAGTATAGAGCAAGTAAGGTCCTTAAATCACCGAGTCTGTCAGTAATAAGGTCAATTTAAAACTCCTTGTAAGAGCAATTAAGCTTATTAGGCTTTGAAACAAAACTCCTTTCAAGGAACTGCAAAGAAGACGTCAAATTACCAAAAGTGCTGACAGTTTTTTTTTTCTTGTTGGTGTAATATATCCCCGACAAAGGGTGCTAAGCCCATACAGCCATCGTCAGAATTTTTTTTTCTTGCTTAAGATGGTAAAAAGTAAAAAGTCTAGCTGCCCATAGGCACCAGACAGTAATGGCCGAATATCATCAGCTGTTGCGCACAATGGCGGCAAATATGGCGCCATGTATTGTTTTTTTCTGTCGTGTGCGATGCGTCATGTCACGCTATACCTAATGTCCAGCTTGAATTATTTAGACGAGTGGCCGCTACCGCCATTACGATAGGGTCGTTAAACGTGTCAAAGACCTGTGAGTAACTGCTAACTAGCGACTGATTGCTGCTTTGTAACCTCTAATCAAAAAATACGGATTCTTTTCTATGTTGGTATCTATTGAAATCTATTGTGCCTTGAGAATTTTATCCTATTAAATTAATCGTTAGTACTAACTAACGTAACTATACGATAAAATTCAATGGTTATTTTATTGTTCAATACAGAGAATAAAATGTAAGGAAACCTGGACACTTTGTCATTAAATGCTATCCAGCTGATTTACTGAGGAGGAGAAAATAACATTCTAGAAACTCCCATCCGTTAATTCCACTTTACTTCTCAAGGAATAAGAAGAAATCTCCAACAGTTGGAGAGAGAAGAGAGAGTATCCACATCGTAATTAACCTGTAACCTATGCAAGTCACAGGTTTATGAAGGCCTTTCCAGCATTTTCCAGTTAGGCATGGTAATGTAACAATGCTGGACGTAGACCTTTCGAAGATGGGGCTTATGTCCATAGTAACCATCCGCCCATGGGGCAGGCGGGCTAGTGACCGCAGGCGGAATGGTCAAATATTAAACACAGGGTACCTTTAATTTGGAATGATGAAATGTGATGGTAAGCTATGACAGCAGTTTAACATCATATTTATTGGTAGAACGATTAAATATAACAATATTAAACTGTTCTACATCGCGGCCATTTTCCTTTGTATATCGTATTCCGTCCACGCCGCCGCCGGCCACTTCCCTGCGTGAATCACGTTTCGGTTTTCAAATTCGAATTCCGCGCGCTCTCGCATTGTATTTATGCTGATTTGTTTTATTGCGTGCAACGGAAATAATTTGACTTTATTCGGCAACGGATACTTGGCTGGGCTCAAGGACGTTCAGAAATTTTGTAGTCGTTTGATATTCGATCTTGATACCAAGAATAGGTACCTACGAGCTGAGACGTTTTTGAGCTTCCTAGCATTTATTCCAGTTACATTCCTTGTGGACCCCAGGTGAAATAGCCAAGTTGCCACTTTGACTACTTTCGCCATCGCCATCACTTCGACTAATATTGCCATCCCGCACACGAAGTAATTGTATGAGCTGGATGGAGCGACAATAGTCAAAGTGGCAACTTGCCTAGACCACCTGGGTTACTGCGGTTTTGATCCTGATAAAGCCAAAATGTATTTATTAAAGAATTATAAATGACAGCAAAATGATTAATTAGACTGATTTTCTGTTGCAGTGAAACTCCATCAATTAATCAAGAAATTGTTGAAGAAAAAACCACTACGTTTTTTTTAAAACCGTACTTTTCAGAATTGTTATCATAACAATTAAATCGGTATCGTATGTAAACAAAACATGTCTATACAAGTCCCTCTTATCATTGACAAATTTTTGTTCACAGAGTAAAGGTGTCATCATCTCTAATGAGTCATTTGGTTTATAACGAACTTTTAGATAAGGATTCTTAGATCACAGCTATACCTACATTTGTTTTTAGTCAGTAAAATATCAGCCTATTAATGTCCCACTGCACTCAATCATTTATTTCAAATCATGTTTCCGTTACAATGATGGGATTTCACTTAATCACCACGCTTCTCACACAATCACAAAGCCGGGCTGTGTTCAGAAAAATCGAAGTTTTACCTGACTCAGGATTCGAACCCAGGACCTCGAGACCACTGCCCGGTACTCAAACCATCGACCATCAAGGCGGTTTTAGTCGACGATCCGATGAGAAATTCCTCAAGGCAACAAATCGCACTTTGTACTTGAATTATTATAACCAAGAATACCTATTTAATTAATAGTATGACTAGCAATTCCATATCAAAATCGATGCACAGATATTGCAATGACAAGGAAGAAAAAACCGTTATGTCTTCGAACTTCGAACATCTTTAAGATGATACCATAGATCATACTCGTAGATACAGAATTACAGTTAAGATTTTTTAATAAAAAAATAAGTACAAAATCCGACCTCTTTCAAATTACGCTAAGACAATAGTCGTCTTTGTCTTCCACTAAAAAACGCGGTACGCGGAATCCGACATTAGGGGTGTCACTATCTTTCACTGTGTCTTGACAAATAATTATTATGATATTGCATCGACGATTTTTCTTAAATCATTTCAGAATATGATCAAGTAATATTTTACCAGTTTGTTTATTATGATAAAAAGTAAATAACGATCTAATGTAAAAAATGTGTAAGTGCCTTTGTAAAATTGGTTATCGTGTAGGCACAGATTACAGGTGTAGGTAAGTGGTTCAGATTAAACGCACATAATATGTACCAATTTAATTTAATGATTTTAATTATGGTTCTTCTTTTTTATGATTTTGATTATGTTCCTAGCTGGAATCTTACAGCTAGGACCTAACTAGGACTAAGTTCAACAAAACAAGGGCAGGTACAAGTTTCCGCTCTTCCGTTATTATACCTATTACTACTTTTCTGTTATTGACAGTGTTCACATGTGGAGTTGCATATTTTGATTATTTTTCATCTGTGTTAGGGCATTACCCTAAACTCATTAAAACTTGTAAATACTAAAAGCGCACGAGATAGCAACGAATAAAAATACAAGAGGTTATGTACCCTTTAATATTTATTTACAATTTTATGCATACTATTTATTTAGATTGATTTAATAATACTTTTATACAATCTGTGGTATTAAAGTTACCTAACTACGATAACCCTACTCGCGCGCTACTTTTGACCGTCAATCAATTCCGTACGTTCTAAATTCGAAAAATTGAAATTATTGCTTTCAACCGCTCATCCGTCGGCGTTCGGTTACATTCCATATTTGAAAGTGCTTCTGTTGACGGCCGTACAATAATCATTGTTGTTTGGACGTGGACCAACGGCCTAGTTCTTGTTTTGACGATTGGATTACATTTGGACCAAAGGGTTTTTATTACTCGTAGTAAGTGTTATATTATCCCAACTAATCCCAACTAATATTATAAATGCGAAAGTAACTCTGTCTGTCTGTCTGTCTGTTACGCTTTCCCGCTTAAACCTCGCAACCGATTTTGATGAAATTTGGTACAGACAATCTTTAGACCCTGAGACAGAACATAGGCTACTTTTTATTTCGAAAAACTGACTTTAAAAAAAAAACCGACTTCAAAAAAGCCGTGAACACAAAAATAAACAAAAAATTAAAAAATAATTCCTAATATCTATTACCTCATACTGTAATTTTCCTAAACTATGTTAAAGTAATCTTAAACATACTAACTGAAGTCGGTGCTTCTTCTCTTCTGTTTTTAGGCAGGCACCGACTTCAGTTAGTATGTTTAAGATTACTTTAACATAGTTTAGGAAAATTACAGTATGAGGTAACAGATATTAGGAATTATTTTTAATTTTTAGTTTATTTTTGTGTTCACGGCTTTTTTGAAGTCGGTTTAATTTTTTTTTTAAAAGTCAGTTTATTTCATGATTTTTAGTTGTGTAAAAGCTAGTTGTGAACTTAATTATTAATAGGAACTTATTTGTTGTTAAGAGTGAATGAGAGTAAGTATTTGTTGAGCACAAACTTAATGTAAATTTCAGACTTATTCAGTTTTTCATGGATCCCACTGTCAGAATTGGACCAAATTTCTATGGGACCAAATTGGAAGCACCAGCTTTCAAATGAAACCAAAAACATCCAAATCGGTTCACCCAGGCAAAAGTTATGAGGTAACAAACATATAAAAAAAAACGGACGAATTGAGAACCTCCTCCTTTTTTTGAAGTCGGTTAAAAAAAGAAATTCACGCGGACGGAGTCGCGGGCGGCCGCTAGTTTGCCTATAAATCAATAAATCTTTTTGCGTTTTATTTGTCGAGGAGAGCTTATAACTATAACAATAGGCTAAATCCTGTAAAAATATATGTAGGAGTATGTAAGAATATAAATAAAAAAATAATTAAATAACAAAACACTAAGTGTAAGGAAACCGAAATCCACGGGGACGATGTCGCGGGCGGCCGCTAGTAAAATAATAAGCTCCTTTCTGGACTCAAAAGACTGAGTATTGAATGAGTTCGTAAATAAAAAGTACCTACATAATGTTATTCATTGCACTTGACTGCATACAATTGAACAATGTGGCCCTTCTTTGCCATGTGCGGACATGCCCTAACTTGTATCGGCTTGTAATGGCTTGTCAAAACAAAGGCAGCCCTCATTGAGGGTGAGTCAGTTGAACAGGAAAATAAATATGCTTAACATCTCAAAGGCGAAAAGATTCGTTGTCTTATAAATAAATTATTAAATTCCATGGGACTCACACACCAATTGCCTAGCCTCAAAGCCTCAAACTAAGCTCGAAGCTCGTACCTACTATGTATGCTAGGGAACGGATAGGCATACTTACATAAATACTTTTTGATTAACAAATATACTTCAAACCATTGTGTACGTTGTACATATAACACCCAGACCACGACAAACAGACATGTATACATGCTCACAAATGTTTGTCCTGCGCGACAATCGAACCCGCGACCTCTTGGTCTAATATAACTTCTTGACCATTACACTAACAAGCAGGTCATCGCAGTTGTAATTACTTGTCAAAACAAATAAAGGCAACCCTAATTGAGGGTGAGTCAGTTGAACAGGAAAATAAACTCAACAACTCAACAGGAAAATATTGGCTGTCACTTTCATTAAGATGGAGTGGAAAAGGTAAAAAGAGAAAATTCCTCGACCAGAGTTTACTTGGGGAGCAGTGGTTAAACCATTCGGGTCTAGAAATAGGTAGAGGTAGGTAAGTGGGTTCAATTCCCGCTTTGATTTAAGGTAGGGCATTTAGCAGAAGATTTTGAAAAAGCTGCTGTGTCTAAAATGTTTAATGGCTAAAAAGAGGTTCGTTCGTTAAAGAATTATTCATTTTTTAATGGTTCAAACAGGCAAATAATGGGACGATAATTTATCTAAAATGAGCACCGTAAATGACAAAAGGTATAATTGGACGAAAGAAACATTAAAAACAATTAAATAACATAACACATACCAATCAACTTCAAGTACGTTTATTATAATTGGTTCTCATATCGATTACCAATTTATCACAACACTAGCGACCCACCCCGGCTTCGTACGGGTGCAATTAAAATGATCAGTATTTCTCTACAATATGTATGTATTATGCAAGCATTACACACACATAAATATTCCTATTGAATCACTCTATCTGATATAAAAACTGCATGAAAATCTTTCGTTTAATAGAACAAGCGGGTCACCTGATGGTAACATCAAAACCGTACAAGGGTCGCAGATGCGTTGCCTGCCGTTAAACCCGCCTTACCCTTTCCAACTGAGCTCTGGGAACTCACCAGCAGAAACATAGCACAACAGTTACGAAAACAGATTAAAATTTAAGTGAATAGGCAGAAGAAAGTGACTAAGTTTTTTTTTAATACTATGTAGTGATGACAAGCGAAAGTATCCGAATACACGTCAAAAATCAAAAATGGCTGCCGAAGATAGACGCGTGAAATTCACAAACGCTTTTTTTATTTCGAGATACGATCCGCATTACAACTGATGCCTTTTAGAGCTCAAATTACAACCAAAATTGCAGCTTCCGACATTAGAAAGCATATCAAACGGTTTGCTCCAATAAAACACAAAGCGAGCAACCGCTAGGCAGAAAGTCTGCATTTCTAAGTTGAAGCAAAAAACGCGGCGAAACTATGATGAATGACATGTTTTACATAGAATGGCTCGTTGGGCGTGTGGCTAGTCGTGATTATGGAGTCCTAGGTTCAATGCTCGGGTTGAACTTCATTTGATTCTGTTCTATTCTAGCAAATGCGAAAACGAAGACATTTTATTACGAAACCGAAAAATGACGTGGAATTAAGGACATCAAAAAGTGCCCAAATTGGCATTATCATCATCAGCCAATCGCAGTCCACAGCTGGACATAGGCCTCTACTAAGGCTCTTCATTTAGCCTGATCCTCTGCTACTCGCATCCAGTTCCTGCCATCCATCCAACGCTTATCGTCACTGAATCTGGCCTGAGGGCGTCCTACACTAAGTTTTCTGGGACACCTGCTGAAACGCGGTATCCACTCCAGAACTCGTTTATCCCAACATTTGCTCAAGGAAGGCTAATCTCTCATTTACTCGCAGCTTTAGCCAACACGAGAATTAAATAAAAGTGTCTGCTATGTAGCGCCTTTTTAAAAAGTATAGGCCAGTGGTCAATTGGTTGGAATCAGTAGGACGCTTGTTCGAGCTCCATCCACTACACTAGGGAATAATACTTAATTTGAGTTGAACTTCGTCATTTGAAGTCGACTCAATGAAGTTTGTACTTTTTGTATTCTTGTTATGTCTACTGTTGAGAAAATTGAGGAATAAAAGAAGGGTTCTTGAGGTGAGTAATAATATATATATTGACAGAAAAAAGGAAATTTAAGTGTCAGCATGACATATAAAAACAAGTAAAAATATTGAACTTAAAAAGGTACAAAAAAGGTTTTAATAAAAATAATAATAATGAAACAATCCGCAACATCTACTATAGGTACATAAATAGCAACTAGCAGTGGACAATTAATTTGGTGCATTAGTGCATGGATTTTTAAAATAATTATGAATGTAACTTATACCCAAATTAAGTTAATCACAATATAATTTGAACTGATATTTTAAGCCCCAAAATATGCCACCCGTACTAGCGACAAACTACATCTCGGCCAATTATTTTCGCGCGTAGGTACTGTAAATGTTCGTATGATTTACCCAACATACGTACATACAGCTAAAACGACCGTTATGTTAGATAATGGTCCAGCGATACCGCGACGCAGTAATAATAATCTTACATTTGGTTCACAAATGCTCCCGGTTGTCGACGAGAAAAAAAAATGACGTAGCGGCCATCTTTTTATTTTGTCCCGCGCTAAAAAGGAGTGCGGATTTCGGGATTTACAATGAGTGAATAATGATGAGTGCATCGTTTAATTTCACTAAAATACATCTAAGTAAATTAAATATAGAACTGTTTTGTTAAATGGACTTATTCTGGAGTAGGTACGTATTTATTTATTAAAAAAAACAATCCGCGAAAGAACTTATGAACATTGGTACTTTAAAAATAAGTATTGTGTTTATACCTTAGGTACTTTAATGTGAACATTAATTTTGTACCAAATGCACAGTAAACCTTGTGTTGCCTTAAAATTAACTATTATGAAGAATGATAATTTCGACCGCTTACTGCTAGTATGCATTTTTCTACGCACATCTTACGCAAACATGTGTGATCTAGTTAACAAATCGATACGAGAGTCAGCAGTAGGTATCAAACATTAAGGTCATTGTAACAATTGTAACTACAGCCGGCTAAGTAGGTTTTTACCAGACAAATAACACTAGTTTACAAAATTTTACTTTTTATTTATACCCCGAACCAAATGTATGTCAATATGTTAATCTACCTTCCCTAAACCTAAAAGTGTTAGCAGAAATATTTTATCACGTAGGATTTTTTTTCTGCCGTCAATTGTTTTTTTTAACTAGACGACGTGGTGGCGATATTTTATTGTTTATTCGTTTGCTTCAAACGACAGTTACTTTGCTTTGGATTGATTTAAAATGGCTAGCAGAAAGGTCAAACAAAGTTCTGACCGTTTTTGTTATGTTTGTGGAAAGTTTATATTTTTAAAAAAGAGAAGACCTATTGTAGATTCGTTAAAAACTGTATATCTTTATTATTTTGGATTTCCTGTTGCAAATCAAGATAAAATGTGGGTGCCTCACGTGTTTTGCGAAAGCTGTAGAATCATCTTACTCCAGTGGTCATACAATACTGTAAAATTATGAAAGATTCTCAGTTTAAAAACCTTTTATCGGTTAAAGAAAAGCCTGCTTGGAACTCATTTAAAATGCTTGTATAACATTTTTTGGCAAATAAAAAAAGTGAATCTTATGAAGAAATTGTTAACAATTTATTGAAAAACTTTCATGATATGGGAGTAAACATGTCATTAAGATTCACTTTCTACACTCTCATCTGATTTTTTTCCCTGAAAACTTAGCAAGTATGAGTGACGAACAGGGTGACCGTTTCCACCAATATTTAAGGACTTTCGAAGAACGACATCAAGGATTTAGGGATGAAAATATGTTAGGGGATTACTGTTGGACTATCATAAGAGAAACTGATTCAAATAACTATAAAAGGAAAGCAAAAAATAGTCATATTTAATTTATTTTTGTATTAATCCTAAAATTTTTGTGTTTCCCTTCAAATATAAATATTTTATAAACAAGACGTGACAGATTTTTTTTATTATTTTTTCTGGATAGTTCTACCTGAACACAAAATAAAATAACAACTTTCAGCTGAGGTATGAAAACCGTGTAAACTAGTGTAATTAACTAGATTGGTCTGTGTTTATACAGGAAATGACTTAGCTTTTAAGACTTTTAAAGTTTTTTTCAGTTCTAATTTTTTTGTCATATGGCGTACCTATCTTGAAGTTAAGTCACTCCTGATTTGTTTGTCGTAGAAACATAAAAATAAGTAGTTTTCTTAAGCCAGATAATAAATATGCGAAAACAAAAAAGAATGAAATTTACAACGACCCGGAGTCAACCCTCAAACTACCCAACCTATTACTTTTATCTATGACTCAAACTTAGGACAGAACTAAAATGTTTGTCTCCTAACTTTAATACTTTAAGTGTTGTTTTTGTAAGTTTCATGCCTGTTTAGTTATAAATTCCTTTTGCCCATAATTAAAAACCGTTGCAATACGATTAATATCTATGGGTTTAATTCCAGACGAAGAAATATATTACAGACAATGGCTGTATGGGCTCAGCTCCCTTTGCCTGTCCTGACAAGGACAAAACAACCAAAAAAATATATATATCTATGGGTTTATACAAAGTACAGTAGAGTAAAATCATAAACTTTCAAATTAATTATCCAAGACAGAAACGTCAAGAGACAGATAAGTAAGACTGTATTTCGCGACTTAATTAGTTTTTCAACGCGATTTATTGTTAGTGGAAGAAAGAACGGTTTGGTCTTAATTAAGTAGGTATTTGAAAGTAAATACAATCAGATGACGGAATGAAAGTTGCTGTCCAGTGTCATAAATTCGAGTAGATTAGATAGTTAAAATCAAGTTGAACTATCTAGTATCTATATTTATTATACATGTCTATGTAAGTATTTATTTAGACTTGGCAGCTTCTAAATTAATTATCTAGGGTTTTGTGGTGATGTATTAATTTTGGTCCTGCCTCTTTAGACATTCGTTTGGACAACAATAGTCAAAAATATTTAGTAAGTAAAGCGTAATTTAAGCGTAACAACAGTGCCGGCAATGTTAGTAAATTCATCATCATCATCATCATCAACAGCCTATCGCAGTCCGCAGCTGTACAGTGGACATAGGGCTAGTAACTTCATGTACATAAATAATTTAGTTTTCCTGTCATGCACACATTAATAATAACTTAACCATACCATTTATCAGGAAAGTTACAATTTGTAATAAAGTTTAACATAACTTTCAAGTTTTTAATTACAACAAAGTATGAGGCAGGAAGTAGGTTTTCAGTGTCCAAATACTAATCGAGCCCAGTAAATGTCACATACTTTTTAGGAGTTGCGTGTAAAATAAAACAATTATTTCAACATCCGAAAATCTGTTAAACATCGTATAACTACGAACTTCGGTTTCAAATTCAAACCGATCCGAATCTGTCAAACGGAACGTCGCGTCGCGTAGTCGACAACTTTTTAATTAATAAAATAATTAAAAATGGAACTTACTTTTGCGCCGATCTGGTTTCCGCACTGGCCGGCTTGCAGGTGCACTATTTCCCTCATGTTTGTTTATGGTTTGTTTCTTAACTAGTAGATGTGTGGACAGAGTGGAGGCCGCGATCGGACTGGCGGGCCTGGCGGGCTAGCGAGCTGGCGGGAGCGAAGGAATGGCGCGAGCGGCCGACTGGGGTGTGGGGTTGACCGGTTGGAGATTTGCTTGGTTTTGGGGAGATTTTGAAAACTTTGGACCAGTTGTTAAGGTTCTTTAATAGAGGAATTTTGGAATTCCGTTTAAAGATATAAATAGAATAAACCGACGGCACACTTTCAAAATACTTAATTATGTGTGATACCTGTGTTCAAAGGACAGTGTCAAAAAAAAATATGACTGTGTCTACATAAGCAATTATTTTTATTATATTTGGTAGATAAAGCGATAGTAGCGGCTGATTCATTGATCTGTAATTTTTGGATGTCATGCGACATTTGGTTTTATTTACTGAAAAAAATGTTTTTAAAGTTAAATGTGATTCATATATATAGTATTATATTAGATAACTTTAAAACCTTTACTCCACATTTTCACCATACTTCTTTGTTGCATTTGCTTGCTTATATTTTAAAATAACAAAACTCTCAAAAGCGTCTGTCAAGCATACGATTTTTTTTATTATATATTTATTTATTAAACAAATACAGAAATCTCAGTGCAAGACAGTGTTCCGCAAAACTGTTCGAACAGTTTGACTGCAGAATCGTAAGATTAGATTTGCTTAACAAAAGGCCGGTTTTAAAACAGTTGTGCGAGTGCGACTAAATGCCTTGTCTTCTAATCTAAACCAAACCCGGGTAAACAAATCCGCGAGTGCGGCAACACCGCGATGATTCACCGAGCAACGACGACGAAACCATAAATTAATTCCCGCGCTAATTGCACCGCCGATGCGCTCGCGCTGCCTCCACGCGCGGCCATGACAGGACAACGGGACTCTATGGACAGCTTGAAAGAAGTGATAAGATTAATTACTTAAAAGTGTAAAATAGCTTTTCAGTAAGCGTAGTGTACATAACTATAGTCCATTTCAGCTAAGATGATCCCTATGAAAGGTGTTGTTTTCGTACCAATTCAACTTAATTTCAAGGCAATAAGTTACACGCAGTTTTTTAATAATTTTCCGTGGGGTCTTGGGTCTTACTACTTTAGAAAAGTGTAGATTTTCCCTTGAAGGCCAACTGCATGCCACAGAGATTATCATACGTGGAATGAATTAGAGTTACGTTGAAATCAAAAATGAGCATTGCTCTTTTGAGAACGGTGCTCTTGCCAGAGTAATTTCACACAATGACACCGAGAAGCGCTGTGTAGGGCAGATGAAATTGAGTTAAATTGAAAATACTTATGTCCACCAATGGAGTGCTTGCTGATATCCGTGCCAACAGTACCTCGTACATATCAGCTTGCATCTGTAGATAGAAACAACTTCCCTCTGACAGACTGACCTCCCGAGTTAGTTTACTTTGCATATTGGAACTTATTAATGGAAATGTCAACCACCGGATATCATAAACAACAGGTTTAATAATATAAGTACCTATCTTTCGTACTCGGGTAGGTAGATGATAATACCCACCTACCCATTTCCATTTCCCACCAATTTGTCGCAAGACAGAATTTTTTATCAATGTAGGTACTTAGTTTATACCCGTTGCAGTTCTTGCATGATTCCTGTTTTTTCCCATAAGGGCATTTAATCGGGATACAAACCACTACCCATGTCTGCTCATACCCTGTCTGTGTACCAAATCTATCAAAATCCGTTGAGTAGTTTCCGCATGACTACTGGTTTGTATGAACAAACATCCAAACCAACAAACTTTCACATTTATAATATTAGTATGATTGAGGAAAATCTTCTTTTGTTCTAATATCGCGCATGTCCTAAACTTCCCGTACCGCATGGTCACACGAACCCATAGTTTCGCCATGCACCGTCCCGAACCATCTAATTCGCCATGATTGTTTACTAACGCCATTAACTCCAATTAGCCACTACTAATAAGTGGAAACTTTCTTTTCAACCGGCCGGGAATCGATCCCGCGACCCCGATACTGTATTGAACGATTTGCAAGGACAGTGCTATGCAAAACAGTTCTTCTTAACTTGTTGTTTTTATGGATTCAAAGGGTATCTATAAGACATTTACTTTATAACTGCTGAAAGGATTCCACGGTCTAATTATATTCTTTAGTGGAGGTAAAAAGTAAACTGTTCTATTTATATTGAGGTTGTTACATTCAACTTGATTTGAAGTATTCAAAATACATAAAAATAAAAACCCAACTTTTCTTAGGCAGTCTGAATCCCTTTTCCACATTAACAAACGTCAAATTGACAGTAAAAATGGCGCGAATCCGCTTTTGTTGTCGGCCATCATGCTTGCCCAAATCTGCAGCAAATTGCGCGAGTACAGTTAGGTCATTGTCTGGGCTTAGTGTACCTAAAACGATTGGCCCGAATTATGCTTCAATCATTACTGAAACCTAAAACCTAGCAGACAGATGGACAATACCTACCCATGATGGATAAAAAAAATTAAATTATTTCATTTATGTAACGATTTCTTAGGTTTAATTTATCTACCACCTACATACTATAAACTCGATGATAAATTTTATACATGTAGTTAATACGCGTAGAATTTATTACCTTATTATGTTGTCTTTCTATTTAAAATTAATCTGGACTGAAAAGTATCTATAGCTTCTTTTATGTGATCTGTGGCTACTGCAAACGAGTGAATCAATTCAATATTTTAAGTAATTTGCTGAGCCAGCTTATGCAATATCAGCTTAAAATATAAGAGATTGCAAAAAATATTTAAATACATAATTTTTACACATTTTTCTGCAATTCGAATTATTATAGAAGGTATTGACAAGTGTGGTGATTCGCTGGTCATTAACGTTTTATTTGTATTTGGTGGCATATGGAGGCAACCCAGTTCAAAAGCAGATGTTATTGATAGTAGGTAATTAATTAGTATTCTGCGCGTTTAAGCACCCCCCGTCGAGAATTAAGTTTCACGCCTGCCGGTGAATAGAAATCAACGCTTTAATCTCAACACACATTTTAATAAGTTCAAAGTAAGTATTATATTAATTGAATATTCAGTATTTAACGATGAACGTCTTAATAAAGTTTTTTCACAGGTCAAAAAACCCACTTAGGTTACAAATATCAAGTCAAAATCGTAAGCTATTAAGGACATATTAACTTTGACAAAAAAAAAGTTTTAGTTTCCATTAAATTATTAATTGGATTTTCTAATTGAAACTTCATTGGAACATCCTTAGCTGCTTATCATCAACCTCTGCCACACAAAACAATAAAAAAATTAAAAAGACACTAAAAAAATACGTCCATGTAGGTATAATGCATAGGAATCAAAGATGGCGGAATACTGACTGCACGAAAGTAATAATCAAGCAAAACGGAAAATGCAAGTCCTGATGGCGCCAGATTCTATTAAAATTCCTGGGGTCAATGGCCGCTGGCGCGCTGCCAGCAACTAGACTCAGTCACCGCTGCCACGGCCAGCTAGATTTGGCTAAAACGCTAATGGCATCTGAAAGGTTTCCGTATAAAGGTTGATTTTATTGTTTTTTAATTTGCGTTAAAAAATCATTACTGAGCATGAAAAAGTAACTTTTTATTTTCTTTTTTTTCCCGTATAAAGGTTGATTTTATTATTTTTTAATTTGCGTTATTTTTTTTCATTTTTCTTTTAAATCTTCGAGTTACCCAATTTTCTCTAAGACGGAACTAGGGCAGAAAGTGCTTCTGCAGGTGTGTACATACCTACACATTAGGTACGTTTTTATGACCTGGAAATTGGCACCAGTTTCACCAAAAGGGTTTGATCCAAGCATGTGGTGTTGTCAAATAATATTATTTTGCATGTTTTTGATGTGCTAGACCCAGAGCCTAATTTTAAACCAATTAAGTACTGAAAATAGCCTTGATCCTTCGACCGAATACATTAATATTGGGCAGTTATGGAAATGTTGTAGGAAGTCATTCATTTCATAATATTTCGTAATGGAAAGATACCAAATTAAAACAAACAACTGGTAAAGTGGCATGGTTGGAATCTTATTATGTAAAGTAGTCCAACGTCTGACCATAAAATGCCTACGATATTTTGCCTTGATTTGTGAAATAATATAATAAATTTGAGAAAACCCTATGAATTTTTTCCAAGACTAGTAATTTTGCAATCTGTTTGTATGAAAAAATAAATAAGTAGGTAATATCTAGATAAACACATGTAAAGAAAGTCAGAATATTCCCAAAAAGGATTAAATTGGTTATAAAATTGAACAATTTTGCATCTAAAGATATCATGGCTACTTAATACCTAATTCAATTATGTAGGGCACTATTCCGTCCGATTTGGCAGAAAAGATTTAAGTAACAAATTTTCACATCTTATATGGAATCTTATATTTGATTTAGCATCAAAATCAAGCATTTCATGCTGTTTAGTGTTAATCCGGATTTAATTAAACCACCGAATCTTCAATTCCTTATAGCTCTGCCAAAAACCCCATTAAAAAAGTGAAAGATCGCAATTCGGCCATAAACCCATCTACGAGGCCTGCGATCGGCTGTTTACGATGGAGGTCCGTTACCCTAATTCACGCTAAAAATAAATTAATTGTTGGGTAAACGAGTAGTTTTAGGATACATGAATGTGACGTCAGGGAGTGAGTAGGATGTTTCAGATATCTGTGGTTCGTTTAAAGAAATTATCGTGATCGCCACCCAGTCAAATAATTTATCTGGATGTTGGCTTTTCCTAGATGGAGTTTATAACCTCAGCTGCAGAGGGTATGGGGTTAAGGCCGGCAACACATCCACGATACCTCTGGTGTCGCGGATGTCCATGGGCGGCGGTGATTGCTTACCATCAGGCGACCCGCTAGCTCGTTTGCCAACACTGACATAAAAAAAAAATAAAAAAAAAATCTTATTCCTAGTATGCGTTAAAACTTAAAACATAGGGGAGCGCTACTGCTTATCTCTCTGGGATGATTCTTGGTCTTCGTAGTAGTTCACAAAGGAAATGATATATACTGACTAATTTAAAGTACCTACTTATCCAAACCTGCTCAACTTTTACTTACCAAATGGTTACTACGGCTTAAAACCCCACTTAGAGGAGGCCTATGTTCGGCGTTAGACTGCACCAGACTGATGATGATCAGGATAATTTTCGCCGCGTACTTAATTCATACACGTACTTAAGAGTATTAAGTGACACGTAAGTAATTTTAAGTACCTAATTACCTATGTACTAAAGTCTTAAGTTCGGTTCACTAAAAAAATAATCGTCGTTAAAACATTCGAAGCCTACAATTTCTCCAATCCTAGTCAGAGATAAGTTTTGATTAGATGATAGGCATGGTAGGGAAGTGAGGTTACCTCTCAAATAGATAGATTGAGATCCACGGAAGATCTAATCTAAAACTAAAGCAGACTTACATCTAATCCACTTTGAAAACCCGACTAAGATTGGTTTAAAACTGTCGTCCCGTCGTCGGAGACCAAAATACACCCGCCAGGAATTCCTTTCCAGAAACCACATGTAAAATACACATTTAAACTACACCTAGGACTTATTACGGAAGCATAAGGTAGCTTTTCGTCTGTACTGAGATATTGGAGACATTGGTACTTTATTTAACCTTTTTGTCTGACTGGGATGCATGAGACTATTTTAAAGAGTTTTGTAAGAATTTTAAAAGGAGCTATCAATATTGCATGTTAAAATTTCGGTTTTTTTAGTATTTGGTGATAGGCTTCTGAAAAGAGCAACTGTCGAGTTTCTTGCCGATTCTTCTCGCTAGCAACTGCCTTCCGAATCGATGGTAGAGTCATCATTTCGTAATTTTCATTAATAAGTACTTCTATGAAGCTAAGTGATCTAGTAGTCGGAGACCCTGGCTACAAAACCAAAGGTAGTGGTTTCGAAACCCGCGGGCAGTTTGTAGGAATCGGCAATTGAACTCGAGTCGAGTATGATGTTTATAAAAAGAAGATCAGTTTGTCTATCCGTTCCCTAGAATCTAAGTACAAGCTTAACGCTTAGTTCGTGGCTGTGCAATTGGTGTGTTAGTCCAAGGAATTGATTTTATTATTATTATCAAAGGTCTACAAAACGACCTCGAACCACCACTTAGTGAGTGACAAAAAGTAATCATTGCTAGACGGAATGCGCCAATTGAGTTTTTTGCAGCCGTCTGTCTGTCTTGCACTGATAAAAACTCAGGATAAATGCAATTCAATATCGAACAGACCTTGTTTATACCACAGAGCGGATTCTTTTCTGTGGTTTATTCTAATACAAAGCACAATTTTATGGTTGTATGTCTGGAGGTAATTTCGAGTTAATCTTGATTATCATCAGACATCCCACTGCTGGGCGTAGACCTCTCCAAGAGAATAAATAATAAATAAATTATTTGGACTTACACACCAATTGCCTAGCCCCAAACTAAGGTCGAAGCTTGTTCCTTGGATGCTAGGGAACGGGTAGACATTACTTTTAATTTAATAAACATCCACTTCTCGAGTAAAAATTCCGATCACAAAAACATTTGCCCCTAGCGGGATTCGAACTTGCGACCCTTGGCTAGCCAGGATTTCTGACCACTACACCAATGGGCCTGTCGAAAAGAAAAGAGGGGAAGTTATGAAATTAATATTGTATGTTAAGTAGGTATGTTAAACGATAAAAAACACGGGCATACTGCTGCCCATCCCCCGGTATATCGCATAGTCTTTCCCACTGGGCATTATGGGCACGTGCCCAGGGCCCTGCGATTATTTGGGGCTTCCAGTCCAGGGTCTAGAGGCCCCACGATTACCAAACCAGAGGTTTAAAGGCCCATGTGCCCAGGGCATCTAATAGGAGAAAGATGGCCTTGCTTAGTCGCTTCTTACGACACCAACATGAAATTGTATAGTTGTACCTTTAGTTTAATTGTAAAACTGCACACAAATTCATCTAACAGATCGAAGATTGTTCTAACAGTAAACAGCAATAAAACTCTTATAAAGCAGGCGACACCGAACGCACAACATAGTCGTAGATACGTTATACATAATTAAGTTACGTCTACTAATAAAACTACTATCTCAGCCAGCCAGAGACGATTTATATTCGATTCATAACAGGCCTGACTCATTTGCCATCCGATATTTGTTCTGAAGACATCTTTAATCACATCTTAACTTTTATTCGCGAGTTGTGAGTTCTCGAAAAGTCTATTAGGAAGTGAATTCTGTTGATGATTTTTTAAGTGCGTGGAAGGAAGATTTGGATGTCATAAACGAAAGCTTATCTTAAGGTAAGTTTTGAAAGAAGTATTAAATTAGCTACTTATTTATCAGAAAATGGTAGTGTTGGTATAGGTCTAGCAGTTATCAAGGAATGTAGAGATCTAGATTCAATTCCAGTGTGGGTTAAATAATATTTTGAAATGAATTCGGAGATGACTTGAAGTTGGCCGCATCTTTCAATGTGCTGATTATTTAAACAACCTTTATAGTAGCGATGAAAAAATACTAAAATCATTAAAATTTAATTAACCATATCAAATTGATATATTATAAATGGTGTATTTACAGTCTTCATCACACAAACAAATTTCGCAGAGGTCAGTCTTTGAATGGGTGACCGAAATATTTTCATTTAGAGCTCCTCCGTGCTTCAGCTTCAGAAGGCACGTCAAGCCGTTGGTCCTGCGCCTGATCGCTCTACGGTCATGTCAGATTGCTGTCCCACCGAACTATGAGAGTGAGAGAATAGAGAGTGCCCCTGCTTGCGCACTAACTTGTGCACTATATATCCTGCGTATCTGGCTGATCGAAAGTTCGGCTGCCATGGCCGAAAAACGGAGGATATATGTATGTATATTGCCCCACAACAGAGTATATTGGCAAAATGTTAATGCACACTTGAAAAATATAATAGGGTTGTTTGGTTGAATGGAGGTGGTTATATAGGCCTTTACCTGGAAAATTGCACAATTTGTCCCAGACACTTGTAAGACATTGCGTAGGTATTGCACACAGATAGGTATATCAATTCAGGCAGAATTTTAGGTCTTATCATTGACCTTAAGACCGAATGCTTTCTCCCACATGTCTGATAATGCCTTAGTTTATTTACGATTGCTACTATTTATTACATTCCTAGTATCTGGACTTTGATTATATGGCATTCAACAGCGTCAATTATTACAAGTACATCTCTGCTAGATTAAAAAACGGATTCGCTTTCCTCCTACTTAGAATTTTAAATGCATATTTTGGGAACACCTACAATGATTGTTAGTCAAAAGATTTTTTTGGCCATTTGAAATTTCACGTTTAAAATCGCTAAAAAAATTGTTCTCAAACCAAATAAATAGGCAGGCAGGCTAAAACGGACTAGTAAAACGTGTTATTTGAAAGACTTCTGATTGATTGCGCCATCATTTTGGCAATATTTTGCGATGCCAAAGTTAGTGCCTTATATAATTAAATTTTTAAATTATAATTTTTAACAAAATCAAGATTGTGTACCTACTCATCTTATGATAGATGTAATGCATTGCTAATTAGCTGCCCTGTGCTCTCAAACTGGATAAAACAGATTATAATGCGTCGTTACACGGGCGTAGCCAGGGGGAGGGTTTTGGGGGTTCAAACCCCCCCCGAAAAGTTAAGATAAAAAGAGATGTCCCAGAAATGTATGAAGCCTCGGCCTGGTCCATGTACGCTATACCTAAATATAGGCGAATAAGTGTACTACAGTTTTAATCACTCCAATTATTATGGAAAACCTTAGTTTTTTGGCTGAAACAATAAATTATACCACAATATTGCAACTCAGTACAATATGGCGGAGGACGCATCCATAGAGTAAAGTAAATATACCAAGACGCATCTTTGAAACTTGAATGACGTTTATGTCGTTTATCCGTCAGTTTATTTTTGTTTTGACAGTATGAAGTTTATTTCACAAAGTATTTATATTTTTAGGTTACAAACGACCTAAAAAGGCTGGGGCCCAAAGCTGTAAATCCCAGTAAAGAAAAAAATTACAGTTGCCATCTTTACGAAGTAATGTGAACAATTATGAATTTGATTTTATTTTTAAGCCACTAAACTACGGACCAAAAATGTTTTATTGTATTTTAAATGGTAATAGCAATATTTTACGGATTTTTTGGTACCACGTACATGGTGCGGGCCTGGGATGGGACATCTCATTTAACTATATTAATTCGATCTTCGAATTTCGTTATGTGCCTAGTGATTCTTCAAAAAGTCATGAGCTATACATTGTCGCTATCAAAGCAACTGCAAGCAATTAACACAGACCTCATAACAGCATTCAGCCACGTGGATAATGTTATTAATGCTTTGCAACTTTTGAGAGATAAAGTTGACGAAGAGTACCCCAAGAGTACCCCCATCTCCAGTGCCGGTTTTAGCACTACAAGCGCCCTTGGGCGAGATTTCTTCGGCGCCCCCTAACTACAATTCAATTACCAATTAACCATCATTTAAAAAAAACGTTCTATCTAATTTACAATAAATCTTTAGAGATGTCAATTCTGTACATTAAATCTATTTTCAAAATAACTATCAGGGGGTGATAAGTGATCGATACTGATGCCAAAAACGCAATCAGTAAAATTTTTGTCTGTCTGTATGTCTGTATGTTCCTTATACAAACAAAAACTGCTGGACGGATTTTGACGAAACTTGGTACAATAAAATTATTCTTCATACTCCTGGGCATATTATAGGATACTTATCATCACGCTACGATTAATAGGAGCAGCGTAGTGAAGGGAAATGTTGGGAAAGCGGGAGAAATTACCCCATTTTTAGGGTTCCATAGCCAAATGGCAAAAAACGGAACCCTTATAGTTTCGTCATGTCTGTCTGTCTGTCTGTCCTGGCTCGTTCTCCGCCATTTCTGCACCGATTGCCACGAAAATTGGTGGAGAGATGCGTATTGATAATTCAAGAATTGGTTTTTAAAATCAGCGAAAAATAATTATTTTTTAACCCTCTCCCATACAACGAAAAGTAAATTCGAAAAAAAAACTTCGCCTTACCCCATCGTGTGGGGTATCGTTAAAAAGGTATTTCTAAATACAACAAAAATTGTCTTGAAACTATGTGGATCAAACACCCCAGTCTCGAGATATATTAATACAAAGTTAAATTAGAGCGTCCCCCCCCCCCCTCAACTTTTGAAACACTATTTCAAAAATTCTGAAAAAAATGTTCTATAAACCTCCAAGTAAGTACTTTCAACGAAAACTATAGCGAACTCTGTATCATACATAGTTATTTTTATACAGCTCGACCAACTTATGAAGTGCAGTTGCCCTTACTAAATGGTGTGTCAAGCGGTTGGCCCATCTTATGGCTACGGAACCCTTTCACGGGCGTGTCCGACACGCTCTTGGCCGGTTTTTTTTTAAGCTTTCGTCGCGTGTGCAGCCTTAATGGTTAGTCACATAGAAATCATGTATGAAGGAAATATTCTACATAAAATTTCTAAAAAATATACCCTAACAGCATATGTCTTCTTTTATGGCTGACCCACAATAATACGTGCAACACCTGATCCAGATTGGTTTGAACGCGCTGTTCTCAGGAACTACTGGTTCGAATTGACAAAATAATATTTTGTGTTGGATAGTCCACTTACCATTTGTCAAGGTAGGCTTTAAGCTATCTATAGTAACACTGTGTGCGGAAACCGAAACCTAGTCTTTAATAAAATTTAAAACATAAACAGGGGAAGCTACATTCTGATCAGGCAAAAAGGATTACAGGCTTATGAGTTCATCACACAACATATAACCATCGATATATGATTTAGAATCCACAGTTAATTAAAATTGGAGATCACTACAGAGTTTGTCAAGGTCAGGTTTTTCAGGAATCTGTTTTATTATAAGTAGGTATACTAGCGGTCGCCCGCTACTCCGTCCGCGTGGATTTCGGTTTCCGCACACAGTGTTATACTAAAGCTTAAAGCCTTCCTTGACAAATGGTAAGTGGACTATCTCTCACAAAAGTCTCAAAAGTTTTGTCAATTTAACTAGTAGTTCCTGAGATTAGCGCGTTCAAACCAATTTGGATCAGGAGTTATTACATATACACGTGTTATTGTGAGTGGGAGAAACAATAGGCTCGTCGAGGGCAGTTTCATAAACTTGCTCAAGCAAAAATTTTCTTAAATAACCGAGCGGTAATGTCCGCGAATGTATGTTATGTACGTCATCTTACCTAATAAAATACATATCTTGATATTTAATAATTGGTATTTTGTTCTGTTTTACCATCATATTTTTTATGTTGAGTTCTCTTTCAATTCATGCTGCCAGTGAGGCAACTTGAAATCAAAAAAAATATCATTCACGGTTCTTGTCTTTTTTCGCCCAGTAGGCCTTACTCAATGAGCGAGGGAACTATAAGGGGGCGCCTGTAGTAAATTATAGAAAATCAGAAAGAGGCGCCGGACGAAAAAGGGCGCCGCGACCTGCGGCGCGGCGCCCCTTTTCGTCCGGCGCCCCTGGGCGGTCGCCCGGCCTCGCCCTACCCTAACGCCGCCCCTGCCCATCTCTATAAGAAAGCAAAGGTGCTTAGAAGAAAATAGTGGAATTCTGCTTATGTCACGTATCGTCAGGAGGCAGTTAAATCGCTCTAACATTCCTGCGTCGGATATATCCACATATTACAAAATATATTTATTCATCCCTTTTCTCGACCATACAATCAAGTCAAATTTTGCGAAAGGTTGTGAAATTGAAGAGGCATTTTGTATGTATTCAGAAGTGCTGCCTGAAAAGAGTACATCTGTCGTCAAAGCAGAACTTGAAGTGTGGAAAGCAGCTATGACTCTCACCTCCCCTACTCCAAAATCAGCTTTGGAATGCTTAGATAAGTGCGACCAAAAACTCTATCCAAATATTTACACATTGTTGCAAATACTGGCTACGTTACCTGTTTCCACTGCTGCCCCAGAAAGGTCTTTTTCAAGTCTAAGAAGGGTTAAAAACTACTTGCGGAACACAACGGGTGAAAACAGACTGAATGGCTTGGCTCTCATGAACATTCACTATGGGATAGAAATTGATGCGAATGAAGTAGTGGATATATTTAAAAAGAAGAACAGAAGATTAATTCTATAACGTGTACCTAGGTATAACTGAACGTAATTTTTTTATTTAGCCTATATTGTCCCCCTGCTTGAAAGGGTCTTCGACGATTCCTTCCATACCAGAAGTTTTCTCTGAATCTGTTTATTACATATTAAATATTGTTCTTATGAAGAAACGGCTATTTTATGTATTTTTATTCGTTTTATTTTCTTGAACCCCCCCCGATTCTAAAACCTGGCTACGCCCGTGCGTCGTTATATAATATGAAAGGCCACAGGTCGACATAAATAGTGTAGGACTAGGCAAAGATAACATAACATAGGTACTATACGTATGTTGATGTGCCGCATGGTGTATTGTGGTCAAGAAGTTGACTAATAATAATAATACCCTCCGGCCGTATTCGGCCATGGCGGCCGATCTTATGATCAGCCAGGTACGCAGGATATATTATAGTGCTCAAGTGAGTGCGCAAGCACAGGTGCACTCCCTATTCCCTCACTCCCATAATTCGGTGGGACACCAGTCTGACACGACCGTAGAGAGATCAGGCGCAGGCAGGACCAACGGCTTAACGTGCCTTCCGAAGCACGGAGGAGCTTGAGTTGACTATTAGACCATGATCGCGGGGCCAATTTTCGCACAGGATTAAACATTTGTGTGCATGAACATGTCTGTTTGTCCTGGTCTGGGTGTTAATAGAATAATAAATTCCTTGAACTAACACACCAATTGTCTAGCCCCAAACTATGCTCGAAGCTTGGTCTCTGGAAGCTAGGGAACTACGCAACGGATTTTGATGCTGTTTTATTTAATAGGTAGAGTGATTCTTAAGGAAGGTTTATTTGTCTAATGCATAAATAATATAGTACCTAGAGAGTAGAGAGTTAGTTGCACCCGTATATTAGAGGGCTCGTTGCCTGCGCTTGGCTTTTAACTTAATACTTGTAGGTATGAGATATATGTCGATCTTTTCTTTACATTTTTGAACTGTTGCAGAAACTTCACCTTTGATTTCAGATGTCAACACTTGAGAATCTGGCCGTGCAGCTGTTTGACGCCGGCGCGGTTCGGCTGGGGGACATCGAGGCGAAGATCGGCAGGAGAACTCCAGTCTACTTCGACCTGAGGGTCGTGGTCTCCCATCCTAGAATCATGGTAAGCACATCATCATCATCATAAGAAGAGAGGTAAAGCTAAGTGGAACTTCCACTCGAAGGAGGCAATCGTCTGGGGAAGTAACTCCACCTTACAGAAGTGAAGTAACTCCACCTTACAGAAGTGAAGTGAAGTAGCACTTCGTAACTGTTGTGCTATGTTTCTGCTGGTGAGTAAGGTCGCCAGAGCTCAGTTAGGGAGGGTGTGTGGGGTCTTGAAGGCAGGCAACGCATCTGCGATCCTTGTGCGGTTGTTGGTGTCCACGGGCAGCGATGATCACTTCCCACCCATTTACTTACACTTTTTTTTAGCTAGACCTCCAACCTTTTACTTATAGGTCTCGGAACACAGAACATTAACACTTCCCACCCACTGAACCCCTGAATCTATGCTTGAGTCACATTCCAGACAATTGATCTACAATATTTAACTCCTACTTATACAATTTTGATGAACTTTGATTGGTTTTAAATTGAAATAAACAGTGTGCTGCAATACAAGGCCTGGCCCATGTGATTTTTTTAGCCTTCAATTTCAACATTGTTGACATACAAACGCCGATGCTATCTTTACTGGTGATGAGAGGCAGACAAAACTTGCAAAAAACTACGACGGGAACATTACTCCATACTAACTCACTCATCTGAGTATGAGCCACATCATGTTGTGAAAACTTTTCATTTAACTCACAACTTAAAAGTGTAGCAGGTTGCAACATTTTTAAGCTTTTGTCTTGACTTTCCAATTTTGTCTGGTTCTAAATTTAGCATGTCATTTCACTGGCAACCGTTAAAACAAAAAATAAATCTTATTCCAGTCCGCCGTCGCCTCGCACCTCCAACACCTCGCGTCCGGAATTAACCACGACCTCCTCTGCGGAGTGCCGTACGCCGCCCTCCCCTTCGCCGCCGTCATGTCAGTCAACGCCAACACCCCCATGATTATGAAACGGAAAGAAACAAAGTTATACGCCACGAAAAAAATCATCGAAGGAGTCTACCATCCTAATCAAACCTGCTTGGTCGTCGAAGACGTAGTGACATCTGGCGGCAGTTTACTGGAAACTGTTCAAACTCTGCGCTCCGAGCAACTGAACGTTCAAGATGCCGTCGTAGTTCTCGATAGGGAACAAGGTGGCGCTAGTGTGCTAAAAGCAAATGGCGTCGAGGTCCGGTCACTGTTCACTCTCAATAATTTAGTGAAAATATTGAGAAATGCCGGCAGATTGTCAGATGATACTGTGGAGATTATATCTGACCACATAAAAGATTGTCAGTTTGGCATAAAAGACAGTGTCGATTAACATCCTTTTCTTTGTTATTTAGGTTTAAGTTAAAATTATTTAAGTATTTACTTTCACAATTTGCAATATTTTTAGTACCCAAGTCGAAGTACCTCAGGAAGGTACCCATTCTATGTATTAAAGAACGGCAATGGTACCTAGTTTTCATTGATTTAAATAAATATATTGGTAGGTAAGTAAACGACTTAGGATTTAGGAAGGTGGGTAATACCTATTTTACACCATAATAAAATTGTATGTTGCCTATCCAGTGGAGTTACGAGGACCAATACGGTGTTGAATCACCATTAATTAGTATTCCTACTAATAGCCCTAATAGGCCAGATAGTTGGGTGCAACTCCTATGTAGAGCTAGAATGATTTACTTAGGTACCTACCTGAATCCATTAGTTGGTTCCTACAAATAGAAAACTTAAGTTAAGATTGTCAGCATTCCAGTCTCGTTCCTAATGAATACTGAAATTATATAAAATCTATGCTACCTACAATAAATACCGATGACCCGAAGAATACATTTATGTAATAAAATACCAACGCTTCGAATGTTTTGGCACATAGGTACTAAGACCCTTCTTGATTTACGGTAACTATTCAATCTTCTTTTCAGTTATATTTAGAAATGAATATATTCGCATAAATCTTGTGTGGACCTCTTAAAACACCGACCTGAGATCCACCTAGAAAGGTACAGCACATAATATAACTAGGTGCTAACTTGTGTAGGATGTAAAAATATTAAAGGTACCTAGGTAAGTACTGAAGAACCTACCAACTACTAAACTACCATGTAAGATAAACTTTGTGCCGAGATATTTTTCAAATCATCTTTGCACATAGTTTATGTTAAGTAGAACCACCAAATAGCAAATATCTAGTACCCAGTTTTAGGCACAGTGATAAACTTGAATGATCGACTGTTGTAGCGTTGTTGAATCACAGAATTGGATCAGGGACAGAGGAATAGAATAATGTTGTGTTGAAATGTTTTATACCTATGTCAATAAGTTTGGTAGTCAGGCACTTGTATTGTACAATATGTAATAGGTATGTTGGTGGCTGTTCGACTACATCTACTGGTTAATACCTATCTTTACCTATTCATATTAATGACCAGAACTAGAGAGTTTTTAAGTATAAAAGATATTTCTTTATAAAAAGTTGTGTCTGACATGAAATAAAGAACGAACCAATTATTGCCTAACTTGAGTTTCATTTGGGAGAACTAAAGGTACCAACGGACGGGCCCCTTGGTCTAGTGATCAGAGACCCTGGCTACAAAACCGAGGGTCGCGGGTTCGAATCCCGCTAGGGGCAAATGTTTGTGTGATGAACATCGGCATTTGTACTCGAGTCATGGATGTTTATAAACTTATTTAAGTATGTCTATCCGTTCCCTAGCTTCCATAGTACACGCTTCGAGCTTAGTTTGGGGCTAGGCAATTGGTGTTTGTCCAAGGCACTTATTATTATTATTAACCTAATATCTCACTAATTAATTAATTTTCGTAGATATTTACGTTACGACAAAACAACACTTATATGTGGCTATTTAGATGTAAAATTACTCGTACTTACTCCGTTGCACATCGAACTGGGTTACTGCATTGTTTCGGCCCTTTTATTACCCAGTTTACTGCTAATCTGCCCCGTTATGAGGAAGCGGTCGTATCCGGCGCATATTATGCATAGCAAATGCATTATATATTCATAGCTTGCATGGTAGCTTTAATTAGCCACTCTACGATGACTTAATCAACACCTACCTACATTTCTCTTTACATACATCTATGATTAGCATTAAGTTTATGTTCAGAACCGTGAATAGACTAAATAAAAAAAAATTGTGGCCCCAGTCCTCATCTTGTGTTTTGTAGATGGTGAGACCACAGAACCTCATTTGCAGTGCCGGTTTTGACTCGACGAGCGCCCTGGGAGAGATTTCTATGCGGCGCCCTCTACGAATAAGTAAACTTTGAACTAAAAGGATAGGTTGGGGTCGCCTGTGGTGCCCAACCCCAAAACTGCTAATATTTGTCCTGTGGGCCGCTAGCACCGCTGAGGTCGACTTTTCAGGCCCAACAAGAAGATCTAATGCATAAAAGCTTAAGAATCCTTTAGAAATGCCTAGGTATCTTAGTTATTATCTTGGCAATTAATTGTACCTACTTGCCCTTATATGACCAAATGCAAATACCTGGACTAGGTGGACTAGATAGATAATAGTAATTCAATACATAAAATTTTAAATAATTGTAAGTTTTGAAGTTACTTAGAGCCTCTTTATCTTCTATTATTGTAAAATTATAAAAAAAAATTGTTTGCCTTATGTACCTAGTCTAAATTTAAGTGATCCTCTATTATGTTAACTTGATTTAATAAAAAGGAATAAAAAAACTACATATTCGCCAAACATGAATATCTATTATGCAAATTGGTAAGGTACGAGTATATGTGATTTAGTATGGCTATATTGGTAGGTAATTTAAATAAGAGCCTCATCATTGATATCATAAAAATAGGAGGAGATTGAAAATAAAACGAGCACATAAAATCATTGTAGTTTTATTATTCACCAGCTGGAATATAATAATTAAAAACTTTGATCGACTTCGAAAATTGTACGTTATTAGCTTTTTAGTTTACCAAAAAAGCCAATGTAAACTCATCACACTGGTTACAATTAAAAATTAAACTTAGGTATTAAAAAATCAACTTCAGCCTTATCAAAAAAAGATCATTTCCTTTTGTGTCATCGTGTGTTCACAGCACCAGGTGGTCGAGGAAGGGCCCACGTCGTGAGAGGCCTGTTTACTGCGTAAACACGCGAGAGCCGCCCTTCGGTCAAGGAAAACTGGGGAATGTAAACGCAACTTCATGTTACAAACAACGTGTACTCCCTAGTAAACAAAACGCGTCCAGAACTTTAGTTACAGTAGAAATACTAAGCAAAGAAATGCAGTCGTCCCTAGAGACGGGTGACGGGGGAGGGTGGTATGAGTGTGACGGAGTCGAGTGCGATCTAGTTGTCCTCGATCTCCTGCTCCTGCTCCTCGTCGAACTCGGCGTCCTCGTCGGCCGTCGCCTCCTGGTACTGCTGGTACTCGGACACCAGGTCGTTCATGTTGCTCTCGGCCTCGGTGAACTCCATCTCGTCCATGCCCTCGCCGGTGTACCAATGCAAGAAAGCCTTGCGCCTGAACATAGCGGTGAACTGCTCCGAGATGCGCTTGAACAGCTCCTGGATGGCGGTGGAGTTGCCGATGAACGTGGCCGCCATCTTGAGCCCGCGGGGCGGGATGTCGCACACGGCGGTCTTCACGTTGTTCGGGATCCATTCGACGAAGTACGACGAGTTCTTGTTCTGGATGTTGAGCATCTGCTCGTCGACCTCCTTCATGGACATGCGGCCTCGGAAGATGGCGGCCACCGTGAGGTAGCGGCCGTGGCGCGGGTCGCACGCCGCCATCATGTTCTTGGCGTCGAACATCTGTTGCGTGAGCTCGGGCACGGTGAGGGCGCGGTACTGCTGGCTGCCGCGGGATGTGAGGGGAGCGAAGCCGGGCATGAAGAAGTGCAGACGCGGGAAGGGCACCATGTTGACGGCCAGCTTGCGGAGATCCGCATTTAGCTGACCGGGGAACCGCAGACATGTGGTCACGCCGGACATGGTGAGCGACACCAGATGGTTGAGGTCGCCGTACGTGGGTGTTGATAGTTTGAGCGTGCGGAAGCAGATGTCATAGAGAGCCTCGTTGTCGATACAATAGGTTTCGTCTGTGTTTTCTACTAGCTGGTGGACTGAGAGGGTGGCGTTGTAAGGTTCTACTACTGTATCTGACACTTTGGGAGATGGTACAACTGAATATGTGTTCATTATTCTGTCGGGGTACTCTTCTCTGATTTTGGAGATAAGGAGTGTGCCCATTCCGGATCCGGTACCGCCACCGAGTGAGTGTGTGAGTTGGAATCCCTGGAGGCAATCGCATGACTCTGCTTCTTTCCGTACTACGTCTAAGACTGAGTCTACGAGCTCGGCGCCCTCAGTGTAGTGTCCCTTGGCCCAGTTGTTGCCGGCGCCGGACTGTCCGAACACGAAGTTGTCCGGGCGGAAGATCTGTCCGAAAGGCCCCGAGCGGACAGAGTCCATGGTGCCGGGCTCGAGGTCGACTAGGATGGCGCGGGGCACGTACTTGCCGCCGGAGGCCTCATTGTAGTACACGTTGATGCGCTCCAGCTGCAGGTCCGAGTCGCCGTGGTAGGCGCCGGTGGGGTCGATGCCATGCTCGTCGGAGATGATCTCCCAGAACTGTAACAAGCGAAACAAAAAACTATAATCCTTGTACTTAAACTGTCAATCACTCAAAACTCAAATCATTGGAATACAAAATCATTTGAAATAAACATGTTGTCATTTATTGAATAGGTCGCGCTACATATTCATGACATAAAACCTGCAGTACTCCTACCAAGTAAACTGGTTTCAAAGTCGACCATGTTTAGAAATGTCCTTCAGATCTAAGTGGCGCGACGTTCTGCTTATAAATGGCTGCCTACCTACTCAGCGTTCAATCTTAGCATGTCTTTCGTATAAATTATTTTGTTTGGAGAACCGATATTCCCGTTCCTTATAAGCAGGATGACGCATATATTCTCAGGATGCATCGATCGCAGTACAAGTTATGCGTATCTATTCAAGTGTAACGGGCAGCAGCTGTGAGGGCATATTCCCCCTAACCGAGCGGTGGGGAAGGGGAGGGGGAGGACATTGGCGCACCGCCGCCGCACGCCATTCGCCAGGATGAGTCACTGTCGCCGTGGCGACGGGGTTCGCAACAACCATGCCGTATTACCATAATATTTATGAGGTCGGTTTACATAGCGATCGATTCACAGGTGTAGGTACTCCGCAAGACTCGACTGAGGCAATGAATAAACATAATTGCAGCAAAAACTTAACAGTACGACCGTCGCCTACTTTCGAGTCGTGCCCATAACGTAACGGCACCATATAGAGCGAACAAGTTTCTTACTTCGATACTTGTCTGTACAAAATCAACAGACCTGTCGCGATTCACGAACCTCTTGAGGGAATGACGTTTTTAGGACAACATTTAAATAATCCTTTGTAAATTAATAAGATAATCAATTAACACGAACGGCCACAAAAGATTTTTATCTCGCTTTCTATGCAGAGATACAATCGATGAATTTAAATCGCCCGAAGAGTGCTTCATCATGCTCGTCGTCTAATAGAAAATTTAGAAAGCATTTCTTATGCGAGCATTGGAAGAATGTCTCGATCAGATTATTAAAGACTATAAATCTAGATTACGGGAATAATTGTTCAATCTACGGAGTATTGACCTAGCTCGAGTAATGTTAGGTAAATTACTTTTCGATTACAAATAGCTTGTTTTAGAATAGAGCGATTCAGGTCGACGAATGGAATTATTCAAGATTTCTCCTTTTTGGTGTCAAGTGAGGTAATGAAAAAACAAGTTTCCTTTTTTGGGTCAAGAAGGATTTACTTGGTAAAGTATTCAGACTTTAATGAAACGAGACGACTGTGGCTGACCAAAAGAGTTTACAGTGACAAGTTGCCAGAGGACTGCTCCTTATTTGGTAGTCAATCAATCTTGCTGCTTAAGTATTGGCCCACGCGATTTTTTAAAATATTTCATATTAATTTTACACCGCCTGTTATGCCGTTAAGTTTATTAATGCCGCCCTTCTCCCTACATAACCGTTAACTTTAACGCTAAATTATTAGTAAAAGTTAAGTTTATCTGTAGTCTGATTATGAGAAACTTTCATCAATTTTTATTTTTTCTCATTTGGAGGTGGCTCACGAGCAGGCGAGTCACCTGATGGTAAGTAATCATCACCACCCATTGTTCGGTAATGCTTTGAAGAGAGGATACGCTCGTCTCTTTAATGGTCCCCAAGTCAACGTCAGATAATACAGCAGCAAAGTTGATCGGGAAAGTTTCTTAAAAAACATGGTTCTACATATTTGTACTAATATTGTGTAATTGTAACATTTACTTGGTGGACAGAAACGCTACAAAGCGCACTGTCTTCATCGAAATGTGGTGATCTAGCGCCGTGTTGGTAGACCCATCGCGACAACGCGAAGTCCTCGTTCCGACGCAGTTGAGTAAACTAAACATACTTGAATTTCAGAGATGGCAACTGGCCAAGTAACAAATGTTTCGCGTGTGGAACACGCCGTTTGGTTGGATATGGCGAAATAAAACATCCATTAAAAGTGCATTGGTCTCTGTGACTACCTACTGCGCTGACGAGAAAATCTCTGCGGCAAGCTGTGATTTAGCTACACTAAAGATGGTCATAAAAAAGTTTCATAAAACAAGACTTTGAAGTAGTAATCTAATCAGCGGAAAGGTTTTCGAGAAATTTATTTTAAATAAAAATTTACGATTCAAAGTGAAACAACGAAAAACATTGTGTCTATTATATTATGTTTTGTTTGAATGCTTTGAAAGCAAAACAATGTCGAATTGTCAAAACATAGACAATCTGTTGTACCTATTCATAAATGAAAGAACTTTGTGCGCTTTCAAAAGATTTCTCTCTAGACATCTATTTAAAAACTGAATGAAGTGTTGCGTAAAAACCTACAAAATTTCACACGTGATACCATCAGTACGGAATGGCACTGAGTATGAAGTGATTAACGGTACTCATCTACGTAATTAAGTCTATTTGAATAATTGACGCGTGTGAAGTACTTACAATTTTCTTTTTACTATTCGACAAAACCTGTTTTATGGATCACGTTGAAGAAGATTGTATGGTGGATGAAGTAATGTACAAACGAATTATTGGGTTTGAACATCGAGTAAGGAATCTAGGAGAAACTTCCATTTTTATTGATGCCTAAATATGTATCTATTCCTAAATGGACGAAAGCGTGTTACCATTATCTATTCAGACACAGAAATATCACAAAGCTAAGGACCTTCATATTTTATGATGACTTTGCCTTGAATAAAATGTGTATTGTGTCCCTGAAGTCTGAAGGTCCCAAATTACAGTTGTAACGTAGTAACAGACTTAATTGTATAGATTATTATTGTTTTAACTCAATACAATGGTTTTGACCCAGTTAAAACTTCAAAGTTGTGTCCAAGTAATTTATTATTCATGTGACATGAAAACTTGTGGTAAAGTTTTTAAATTATTCAGTTTGAAAACACAAAAAGGTATCCTACATCGTTCTAGCTTTCAAGAAATAGGACTTTCATGTGTCAGGCGATATAAATTAACATAAGTTTCTACAAGACTCTTTCACTATACCTTTAGTTATTTACATGAAGAATTAGCATTTCGTGCGGAAAGGCTAAGTTAGAAAAAGCTGCTGGCCAGTTGTTTTTGTTATCTAGTAAATAAGTAGAGGCACGTCATCCACTAGAAGGAAAGTGCTTTGTCAGTTTATTTGCAAACATCAATTTCCGTGAAATTGAGATACCGTAATATTGATTACGAATACAGTTGATCATAATTAAAAGTTGGCCACAAATACGTCGACGATTAGTCGTAGTAATTAAATTGGATTTATTGAGCAGTTGGCAATATTTCATTACATTTTCGATTGAATTTCATACGTTTTATTTTAAAATTGGCAATGAAAATTATTAAGTACTCGATTTTTCATTACTTTTAACAACTAAATGATGCTCTAAAGATCATCTATACTAATATTATAAAGAGGGAAGGTTTGATTTTTTGTTTGTTTGTATGAATTGAATAGGCTCCGAAACTACTTGGCAGATTTGAAAAATTCTTTCACTGTTGGAAAGCTACATTCACCCAGAGTAACATAGGCTATATTTTTCCCGGTACGGGAAGTAGTTCCCCCGGGACGCGGGTGAAACCGCGTGACGGGCCGCTAGTTTCTAAATACGTTTGTAATAACGAACGCCGATTCCGGAATGCATCCGAGTGAAATCATTGACTAAACTGTCTGTTAGGTATCGGGATGTCTGCCAAGTCTCTGGAAAAACGTCATGATCTAAGGATAAGATGGAATTGTCACCATCCGGGATGGACTGAGTGATTCTACCTGATCACCGGATTGAGTATTTTTAGTGGTTACACCAGTAATTGAACGACTTGCATCCTCAGTAAGAAGTCTGTAAGAAGTCAATTTATAGAATTTGTGCTGACTTTTTTATGCTATTATTGGAAAAAAAATTATAGGATGTTTGAAATATAGCTATTTTAAAACAAGATTACGTAGATTTAAAATAAAAAATCTAAGTCCCTACTATGTCACCATTGTGAAGTTCCTATGTGAATTTCTGAGGTCTATCAGGTGTATTTGATTTATCAGTCCTCGTTATAAATAAGAGATGAAATGTTCTATAAATAATTCAAAACTGAATCGATAAATTTAATCAGGCCCTCACGTAGTATAATATGGTTATTAGGGATTGCAATTGCTGGATCCAGCATCCAGCAATCCAGCTGGATCCAGCGCCTTTTTAAACATGCTGGATCCAGCTAATGTATGCTGGATCCAGCATGCGGATCCGCAAACGTATCAATTTCTACTGTTTAACGTTGGGGGTGTTCGGGGCTCCGCCTACATCTTAGGAGCCCAAGTCAACCTCACCTGCAAGTGGTGCACCCTGCTGAAGGACGGACGAGGCTCTGGCAATGGGTTTTCCTCTAGGGGTTGGGGGGTCAGACGGCAGTCGCCTCCGTAAAAACCAAAACCGCCAAATCCCAATGATTAGATCAGAAAAGAATACGGTTGTGGTTAGGGCGCCGCCGCAAAACGGCGCGCAGGAGCCTCGCCCGACTTCTGTGACAAGTGGGCAAGGGCTACCGTGCACTGGGCGGGCACGGCTGAAGACGCGAGCCCCGAACCGTACTAGGAAACTCCGCTTCGCAACATGGAACATTGGCACGCTTACTGGACGCGTGAGGGAGCTGGCCGACGTACTCATCAGGCGGAGGGTGGACGTGGCGTTCCTGCAGGAGACTCGATGGAAAGGCAGCAGATCCCGGTCCATTGGGAATGGCTACAAGCTGATCTATACCGGTGCGCCTGGGGGGGAGAACGGGGTCGCTGTGGTGCTCTCTGGGGAGTTTCAGGACAGCGTTCTGGAGGTGAATCGTTGCAGTGATCGGCTTATGGTGGTTAAGTTGCTCATTGATGGAGTAACGACCCACTTGATGAGCGCTTATGCGCCGCAGGCTGGCTGCAGCGATGCTGAAAGGATGAGGTTCTGGAACCAACTCGGAGATGTGCTGAGTGGCATCCCGTTGTCACAGGGGATCGTTTTGGGAGGCGATCTGAACGGCCATGTGGGTGACAGGTGTGAGGAGTTTGATCGTGTTCACGGTGGTTTTGGATACGGCGGTCGCAACGCGGGAGGGGAGGACGTCCTCAGAACGTGTGCGGCTGCGGATCTTGCGATCGTGAACACGTTCTTCCAAAAGAAGACCGAACACCTAATCACCTACAGGAGCGGGCGGCATGCTACCCAAATCGATTACCTGCTCACTAGGAGGCACCACATCAGCAAAGTAGCCAACTGCAAGGTCATACCCGGTGAGAGTCTCACTGCACAACACCGACTCCTTGTCATGGATCTCTGCGTAAGACCCAAGGAGAAGCCCCTTGAGCGTTGCCGACGCCAGATCAGGTGGTGGCGGCTGAACGAATCCACGTCTCAGGAGTTTGCCTCGGCTACAAGCGTTACCTGTGCTGATGCTGATGGCAAACCGGTCCAAGACCACTGGGATGGGATTCAGGATGCAATCACCACTGCGGCAAAGGCGGTGCTCGGGATCTCAAAGGGTGGACGCAAATGTGACAAGGAGACTTGGTGGTGGAACGCAGAAGTCCAGAGGGAGATCAAGGAGAAGAAAGCCTCCTTCTTAAAGTGGCAAGCGACCAGATCTCCTGAAGACCGCGACGCATATGGGGCTGCAAAACGCGCTGCTAAACAAGCTGTAGCCAGAGCCAGACGAGAACACTTACAACCGCTCTACGATAAGCTGGACTCGTCTGAGGGGCAGAAGCTTGTGTACAGAGTAGCTCGTTCTAGGGTCAAAGCTGCACTGGATATTTCCAAGTGCCGCTGTGTAAAGGACCCTAGTGGCAACCTATTATGCGAGGACCTCGCGGTGAAGGAGAGATGGCGCTCGTATTTCCACGAGCTGCTCAACGAGCAGCATAAGGAGGTGCAGCCACCGGACCTCCCTCCGAATCAAGGACTAGTGCCACCCATAACGCCTGATGAAGTCCTCAGAGCTCTTCGCCACATGAAGAATCGGAAAGCAGTCGGTGCCGATGGAGTCCCCATTGAAGCCTGGAAGGCGATGGGTTCTCGTGGTGTGGGCATCTTAACCGACCTTTATAACCGCATACTCTTCACCGGGCGGATCCCTTGCCAGTGGAGACGGAGTATCATAACTCCTGTCTTCAAAGGGAAGGGATCAGTGCAGGAGTGCGGAAGCTATCGCGGTATAAAGGTAATGTCCCACACTATGAAGCTATTCGAGCGGATAGTTGACTCTAGGCTACGACAGGAGTGTACTGTCTCGGACTGTCAGTACGGGTTTCGACCTGGTCTTGGTACCATGGACCCTGTTTTTGCCTTAAGGATGATCATGGAGAAATACAGAACGAAGAACACGCCTCTGCATTTCCTGCTCCTGGACATGCAGAAGGCCTTCGACTGTGTTCCTCGCATGATGATCTGGTGGGCACTGAGGTCCAAGAGGGTGCCTGAAACTTATATTGACGTCATCCGAGACATGTACCACGATTCCGATTCAATAGTTAGGACTGCTGTTGGTGACACCAACCCTTTCCCGGTTACCGTCGGAGTGCACCAAGGATCCGTCCTTAGTCCCTTCCTGTTCAGCGTGATATTAGACGAACTGTCAACCAGCATCATAGACGCACATGAGCAACCCCCGTGGCTGCTTATGTATGCTGATGATATCGCGCTGACGGATTCGGACAGGGGACGACTGGTGCGACGAGCGGGTAAGTGGAAGGTGGCACTTGAGAACGGCGGTCTAAAACTAAACGTGGCGAAGACTGAATACATGGCCTGCAACACAGATCCCCCACCCGTACGCATAGACGGTGACTTGGTCGAGCGTACGGACCAGTTTAAATACCTGGGATCTGTACTTCATGCGTCTAGCGACATCGATTGCGACGTCAAAGCCCGCATTTCAGCAGCCTGGGCCAAGTGGCGTGAGGTGACTGGTGTCATTTGTGACCCCAAAATGCCGGTTAAGTTGAAGGGACAGGTCTATAAGACCATCATTAGGCCGGTCCTTTTGTACGGTAGTGAAACGTGGCCTGTACTTGAGCGACACAAGCAGATGCTGCGTGTCACGGAGATGAAGATGCTGCGCTGGATGTGTGGAGTGACGCGGAAAGACCGCATTAAGAACTCACGCATCCGGGGTAGCCTTCGTGTCCGTGATATTGCAGATAAACTGCAGGAGTGTCGCCTACGTTGGTACGGCCATGTTTTACGGAAACCGGCCAGCTACGTGGGAAACAAATGTCTCACCATGCCACCACCGCCGGGTCCCGGAAGACGGGGCAGGCCCAAGAAGTGCTGGCTTGGCGTCGTTGAAGATGACATGCGTGCCAATGGTCTTTCCACCCTGGATGCCCAAGACCGTGCGAAGTGGAGTAGGTGCAGCAGGAAAGCGGACCCTGGACTCCGAGGCAACGGCCGAGGATGCGACCGGGACAAACGCTAGGATGATGATGATGATGAACGTCGCGGCAACGTTGTCACCATGGCACGTGCGTGCCGCATGAAAAGTAACGCTGATAATATCCAACAGTGGACTATTTAGTTAGGTACTTAAAACTGTATGTTGTTCCTATTAAACAAGATTGCTAAAATGCACAATTTTCATTGAAAAAACCTGTGCTATTTGTAAAAAGATAGGCTTTTATAGTTTTTTCCTCCTAGCCGAATTCGGCCACGGCGGCCAATCTTACGACTAGCCAAGCACGCAGGATATATAATATCATATATATCAAACTATTAGCCCTCTCTTGACCTCAGTGCAGTGCTTGCATAGTGCCAAAATATAGGAAGTAAACAAAAGGAAGTTTTATGAACATGAGGTTATTTATGTTTATTTTTAATTTTATGTTAACTATTTTCATCTCAAATGATCAACAAAGTAAGCAAGTAAATATATGATACTAGCAGTTGCCCGCGACTCCGTCCGCGTGTGTTTTGGTTTCCGCACTCAGATTTACTATAGATAGCTTAAAACATTCCTCGACTAATGGTAAGTAGACTATCCAACACAAAATATTTTGTCAATTCGAACCAGTAGTTCCTGAGATGAGCGCGTTCAAACCAGTCTAGATCAGAAGTTACACGTGTTATTGTGAGTCACCCATAAAGAATAGACATAAAGATATAGTGGGGTATTTTCTAGGCAATTTTATTCTCCTATTGATTGAAATAATGAAATAATAATGAAATAATGATTTATTTAGCAATTTGATTCACTTAGTAAATTCTTTTGCACGTCAAAACTTTTTTTACCCTACCAGCGCCTCGACGTGAATGGCCTGCTGAGAAGAGACGCCGCAAGAAACTCAGACAGTTTTGCCTTTTTTAAAAATAAATTTCAATTTTACAATTATGTCAAATATAACTTAAAAATAAATACAAAATAAGTGCGGCTGAGCAGATTAACATATCCATGCATATTTATCATTTAAATAATCATCTATTTTATAATAACCTTTCTTCATCAAGGTTGATTTAATAAACAACTTAAATTTTTGTTTAGGAAATTCAATAACATTTTCTGGTAATTTATTAAATATTTTGACACTTATTCCAATAAAAGACTTCCCAGTCTTATGAAGCCTGAGGCTTGGAACGGCAAGCTTATGTTTATTTCTTGTATTAAAGCTATGAAAGTTATCTTTTCTAGAAAAGTTATGTAGGTTCTTGCGTATATAAATTATGCAGTCAAAGATGTATTGAGACGCTGTAGTTAAAATATTAATCTCCTTGAATATCTCACGGAGTGAATCACGCGGCTTAAGGTCATATATTGCACGGATCGCCCTTTTCTGTAATACAAAAATTGTTTGTACATCAGCAGACGATCCCCACAATAACAGACCGTAAGACATAACACTATGAAAATAGCTGAAATAAACCAATCTCGCCGTTTCAATATCAGTCAGGCGTCGTATTTTTCTTACAGCAAATGCTGCAGAACTAAGTCTCCCAGCCAAAGCAACAATATGGGGGCTCCATTGTAATTTGGAATCTATAGTTATACCTAAAAATACAGTTGATTTGACAACATCAATATGTTCATTATTCATTACAACATTTGTAATAACTTGTGGCACATTTGGCATTGTGAATTTAATACATTTTGTTTTCTTAGGATTTAGTAGTAAGTTATTCGTTGTAAACCAATGATGGACTTGTGAGAGGGCGCTATTTACTTCGTCAAGTTGTGTTTTACGTCTATCTACCTTAAAAACTAAAGAGGTATCATCAGCAAACAACACAGTCTCACATAGACCATTTGTAAAGGCAGGAAGATCATTAATATATATAAGAAAAAGGAGTGGTCCCAATATTGAGCCCTGGGGCACTCCCATTATCAATGGTGCGCCATCGGAGTTAGTTCCATTGATGTTCACCTTTTGAACTCTGCCAGTGAGGTATGATTTTAAAAGCGTTAAAGCGAACTCTGAGACGCCATAATGCCGTAGCTTCATCAGCAAGGTTTCATGACTTACACAGTCAAAAGCTTTTGACAAATCACAAAAGATACCTATCGCATCCTGCTTAGCCTCCCATGCATCAAAAATATGTTTTACAAGTGAAACTCCTGCATCAGTAGTGGATTTGTTTTTAGTAAATCCGTACTGATTTTCACTAAATAAAGAATTTGAATTAAAATGTGACAATAATTGATTAAATATAATTTTTTCAAAAATTTTACTGAGTGCCGGTAGTATCGATATGGGTCTGAAGTTTGACGGATCACTCTTTTCTCCTGATTTAAATAAAGGGGTTATTTTACTATGTTTCATAAGATTTGGAAACTGACCCATTTCAATGCTCTTATTAAATATTAATGCTAAATATGGTGCAATGGCAATAATAATAGTTTTTAAAATATCTGTTGAGATACCCCATAGATCTTCCGTCTTTTTTAACTTTAGTTCTTTGAATGATTTAATTATAACTAGTTCATCAATATGCGTGAAACTAAAAACAACTTTGCACTCTTGTACTTTTGATTTAAGGAGGCATTCAGCAAGATGCGGTGAGGAGTCTAATAAGCTAGTAGTCGTGACTGGAATTTCAGAAAAAAAGTGCTCAAAGGCTTTAGCCACTTCGGCATCTGTTCTAATTAACCTATCATTAATTTTTAAGCATAACTTGCTATCATGAGATCTATTCCTACAAGTTTCCTTATTTATAATATTCCAAGTAGCTTTAATTACATTTTTAGACGTATGTATTTTGTGCTTTAAATACATACGCTTGGCCACCATACACACTTTTTTAAACAATTTTGAATATTTTCTTACATAATCTATTAAATCTGGATTGTTTGAATAAGCCTTTTGAGCATACAATTCAAACAATCTTATCCTACTTATATAAATACCTTTTGTGGCCCAGTCACTAAATTTAGATTTTAAGCTATCTACACAAACAGTTTTCTTTGTGAAGATAGTATTAAACTCATGTGAGATAATGTCAAATAATTGTCTATACATGTTATCAATGTTAGTATCAACAATAGGTGGCGCTAACGGAACTTTAATACAAATATTATGTGTGAATTTTTCGACGCGATTTTTAGTAATCGGTCTGTAACTAAAGCTAGACGAAGTAACTACACTATGGCTCTCAAGCGCTGCAAGTTGACCGCATTGTAGAGTGATGAATGAAAAGTCCTTTAACCTGCCAAGGAGTATGAAGATTAATTGTACCAAGTTTTGTCAAAATCCGTCGAGTAGGTTTTGTTTCTATAAGAAACATACAGACAGACAGACAGACAAAAATGTTACTGGTTGGCTTTTTGACATCAGTATCGATCACTAATCACCCTCTGATAGTTATTTTGAAAATATATGAGATGAGTGAAATTAGTGAAAGATTTCAAAGATAGTAAAAAGAAGGACAATTTAATTAGAAAAAACCTTAAAATTTCGCTTTTTTACTTTCGGTCCACGTTTTGCTGGATCCGCACTGGATCCAGCTGGATTCAGGTCAATCCAGCAAGAATCCAGCTGGATTGAAAACGCTGCTGGATTGCAATCCCTAATGGTTATCAATGTTACCTACAGTAAATATTTAAAATTTTGATGTAACAAAAATACCTATGTTGTATATAAAAAAAATACTTGTTATGAGTCAGACTCGCCAATTACCTTGACAGTGAATAGGTAGGTATTTTTTTTGCTACAGGAGATATTATACCGAATGTGATTTTCACTATTTGGCGAATCGTGTGAACTTCGAACCAACGTTAAAATATACTAAGTTTAGATAAATTCTAACAACCTGAGTAATTTGTAAGATCCTTTTAATTTAAGACTGAATAATCTCAGAGATTTGTATAAAACCAGTTGCTTTTCATTCTGGAGTTTTCCATGCACTTTTTCAATGTCACCTATATTACGTTTTGCTTATCTAATCATGAAGATTATGTTTGTTTGTGTAAGTTATCAAAAATATGTGTTAAAATTTTCTCGTTCCGTGAATAAATGATTCGATTTCATCTGTACAATAATGTAGTCATATTCCAGTAATTTGGATTTATTTTCCTGTTTTAATGATATCGAAAAGTACGCACAAGTTGAAGTCATGATATTGTTCAGGAAAATGGGAACATGTAATAAATATGGCAGTTAATTTGTTTTTCAAAAATAAGCAATTTTTTACCTTCTGACCAACTTACAAACTTATTTACTACCTCTAATAGTTTAATAGTCTGCTAGTCTTGTTAACTATGGTCAGCTAATTATTGTCTTGTAAATTGGCCGAGTTTTTATCCAATTAAGCCGGTTTATCCAACGTCCACTAACATTCATGGATTAATTTCACGATCGAGAGATCGCAAGAGTTACTACAGTATTTGTAGTGGTCTAGTGGTTAGACATTTATAGGTTACAATCCAGAATTCTAAAATACCTAAGTTTATTAATAGTGAACAAAAACGTCTCATTTCAAAATAGGGATATTTTAAAAATTGATATCTCGCAATCAAATAATGCTTAACTTTACTGGGGGTGGCAAAGAAAAGGCCTTTACGTAGTTAAAATGAATAGTATTGAAATTGAAAAAGAAAATTCAGTAAGTTGTTGTGAAAGCTTACTAAGCCCATGTTTATACTTATACCTCACCGTTTCCATTTCAAAGGCCTGCGAGGGTCCTATTTTAGCATACGGAAATAAGAAGCGACCCAGATACTTATGCATTCGTGCCAGAGTCATTTCATGTCAGACACGAACGTCGTAAATTGTCATGGATAGCGAGGGGTGGAAAATTCGGGACTTTATGGTAATGAGCGGCCATCATGAAATAATAAACAGATGACATTACGTAATACATCAGTGGAAGCTTAAATATTTTTCCATTATATTTTTCTGGTTTTCTTAATAAAATAAGCGATTGCAGACTTATCTCACAGCTGTAACTAGATATAAACATCCATGACTCGAATACAAAGGCAGATGTTTATCACACAAACATTTGCCCCTAGCGGGATTCGAACCCGCGACCCCTGGTGTTGAAGCCAGGGTCTCTGACCACTATACCAACGCGCCCGTCAAACTACTTCGTACCAAAGTCACAAGAGTAGACAACCCTATGGACACGGTTAAACTGAACAATTAATTTCCATTCCACCTAGTAGAGTTAAAACAGGAATTATAAATGACATCACCTACCTAGTTACTAAATTCCTCTCAACGTGAAAGAGATGAAAATTAATCCTAGTGGGATTCGATCCCCGGATCTTTAGCTTATGACCTTTATCTGCTTGAAATTAGATGTTACCGTTACGTAATTTAAGAAGGATTCAAACCAAAGATCTCTGGTTAATAACCAGAGATCTTTGGTTTGAATCCTTCTTAACAGCTTAAAGCTGTTTCACATAATCCCTGGAAACATGGCTTAATGGAAGAATATTTACGAGCAGCAACGGGCTCGCATCCCGCGCGTCATAAACCGAGAATGCCATCTATTTCAGCACGCGGAAGCCGGCCGGTCGTCGAACCTTGTTCCTTCCTATTCTATTTAGAAAACTTCATTCTTTAACATTTTAGTCAGTCATTCAAAAAAATATTTCTTTATATTAAGATAGGTTCTGTGAGAGGGGTAGACGCTGTGGCCCAGAAGTAAGAGTCAAAGGTTCGATTCTTTTGTCAAATATGTACTTGCTTGCTCATGTGCCTCCCTAGGTATATCTTATTGTTGAAGACTTTTCCATTCAGACATTCATGAATGAAACTCATTGATCGCCATAATAATGATTATAAACAATCAAAAGCTATTAAGAATTTTTGAAATTCCATTCGATACCTTTTCAATTCTATTATCATCGAAAAAATTTCAATTTCTGTTTTGACTCCTTTTTTTATTGAAATTGACAAAACGCGGACTTGAAGTCGCGGCCTTAACATCTCAAAGGTTTCATATTCACAACTGATCTATTTCGATCGCGGAAGCTAGGTCGACGAACCAACGAGTTCCTTCCTCCATACGCGTAGTTTTTGCCAATGCTTGCATGCATTATGGTATTTTTTGCACCTACAGTTATTATAAGCATGCAGATTAACGCATAATTAAAGATTAGGTAAAAAAACTAAGCGAAAACTTGATAAAATCACGTAGACTAATTTATTAATCCTTTTTGCCCGACTCCGACAGACATTCGTGTTCGTGGCAAAATTAGTTAACTTAATCAGAACTCGTGAAATTTTAATTCAACCGTGTAGGAACATTCAAGTTATAGATTTATTTTACCATTGACGATTTAAGGTTAATTTACTTTTTATACAAAAAACAGACCTAACTAAAAGGTAATATTTTTTTTTTTATAAATTACCTACGTATAATTTTTATAAAACATTTGAATGAAGATAATAACCGACCATTGAATTTGAAAATGGAACAATGCAGAAAGGCAGACTGATAAAAAATCTGACAGTGAAAGCAAAATGACACTTGTTTGACAAGACAATGCAAACTACTTGTAGGTAGGTAACACCTACATTGATCTTATCAGTTTCTATGACAATAAAATAAGTTTGTATGACAATACATCAAATCTTATTATTTAATAACCTGTTAATACAAAAAAAATATCTTTAATAAATGGAACAACTACATACCTACTTTTGATTTTATTTTTTAAACTAATAATTCATAAGAAATACCGTCTTATTCATAAACGGTCATTATTTTTTTTTTCCGTTTATAAGATCCCAACGGACATCTGGCTTCTATACGTTAACGCCGAATCAAATTTCGAACGTTACAAACTCTGCGCGGTGATTGGTCGACCCTTATCATAGGACGCGAGGGCAACCTTGAATAAGACCATACGGCGTCCCCTATTTGTTTTATAACGGTTTTTTATGGCGGGAAAGTACTAAGATAACTTAACGTCAATTCGTATATCGAAAAGAAAATTTTGAAGATTAATTTCATGATTAAAAACGCTATTTACGATAACCGACTAAATTAGGCAGTCACATCCTTTGTTTGACGACCTATTGTTCCTAGCAACCGTTCAACCTACCTACGTATAAAATCTCGAATGTTACACGCGTCAAATCAGAGAGCTATGCGTCACACAATCATAAATGGTCGACTACAGCTCAGGATGACTAGTTGCTGTTCGATAAAACACGTGGAAATATCTGGCTAAGTCACCGCCGTCCACATCTGACCGATCGATACAGGCTAGGTGGTGCCGGTACTAAGAAAAATTAAACTTATAACCACTTTTGGACTAAATAAGAACGAAAAACGTGAGAGAAACGTCGCATAACGGCACAATTTTACAGTAATACTGCAGACTTGACCGCTAAGTGAACGACCACGCCCTGACATAACTACACTAAAACGCACGAAATATAACTTTTTCACCGACTAAACATGTTAATTAACGCTAGAAATGAGATTTGAATTGAGAACGAATACTCAAAAATGGTATTCGCAAGCAATTTTATGAGACCACTCGGGCGTCACAAAATGCCGGCCGCTTCTTTCACGTTTCAAGTGTGGAATTTCACGGTAATACAAACAAAAGAACGTCAACATACCTTAGCGCCAATCTGGTTTCCGCACTGTCCGGCCTGGATGTGCACGATTTCCCTCATTTTTGTAGTGTGAACTTAATAAATTACTTAATCACTAATAATTCTCTGCTCCGCACGCACCACGTACCGTGGTTGGTTGAAGAATAAACGCGTTCCGTTCTGTGCGAGGAACCAAAGCTGCGTATTTTATAGTGATGGGGACGCGCCTCGTTTGGGCTATCGATAGAATTTGTCGCATTGCGTCATTTTATAGTGATTTTTAAACGTTGAAATGTTCAGTAATATAGTCAAACATTTTCTCTTAATCCTAATTTATCTAATTAAAATTAATTTACATTTTATTTTAATACTATCGATCAATTACGTTGTTTTCAAACATGATATGAAAATTAATACTGTCTTTGAATACTTTTTGTCTTTGCGCGTTTAATGCACATCATCGTCTTATAATATTGCTGGTTGTTTCTTTTTTACTTGAAAGACACCGGTGAACACTCAGCAAAAATTTGTGTCTTACGCGGTACGGACCAAATTGCAAATGAAGTGTCAATGTCATGGCGCTGGAACGGGATACGACTATTACCAAAGACAAAAAATAAGTTAACTCAGTGTAAAGTGTATGTATTTATAATCATAGTAAGCCATCAAATTCATCCAAGCACCTCTCCCGGTTGCATCCGCTGCCATTACCTCGGAGCCCAGGGTACACAACGACGACTTGAATCCTGAATTGACCAGACTGGTTATCACAAATCGAGCCAACAAGGGAAACCAGATGAGTAAGATCTGTAACACGGAATCATCATTCTTATCGGCAATCAGGTGATTAAACCCTGCAATGTCCTAACCAAACTGAAAAAGCACACAAAGTGATGTTCCCAGAGGGATTGGAAATTTTGAATGCATGACCTCGAGATTATTGAGAACAGCTATTTAACATTTAAACATATTAATTTTTTTTTGAAAAGGAACTGTTCGCATAGAAAGTAATTTCATTTTAATATTTCCTTAGTGACAGACCTCGATATAACTATCGATACTGTCACAACTCAATATTGTGTGGTGCTTTCCTATTGGTCGACGCCGCCATATTTCAATCAATACTGCCAACACTGCAAAACTGGTCGTATCGATCTCTTTTTTATGTAATTCCATAAAAACAATGCTTGAGCATATATATGTAAAAAAATAATTTATCTTACGCTTTTGAAACATAGTTAAAACGCGTTTTTACCGGTTTATGAGACGAATAATGATAAGAAGGCGAAAATATGACACAGATGTTTTCTGTTCGTCATGTTGGTACTTTGTGCTGATTATTGCGCTGAGCCGGCCGGCGAAAAAATAAAAACAACGTCAATAACGTTACTTATTATAATATCCTTCGATTTAGTTCGATTGTTTTGACTTTAACGAAGGTTATATGATTCTTAGTTTACTAGAAACTGAGTTATATCTTAATGTAACACTTCTTTAAACTAACATAACTAAGGCACCTGCATTTTCCTTACTAGGGCCTACCTAGTACGTACATACAGTTAAAAAAACTAGGCCGTTAAATTCGGTACCTAATTCTACGTAGTATTTGTAGTTTGTAGTTCCCCAGTTCTATTATTAAGGTTGGAACAAAGACGCTTTTGAATTATTTCACACGGGGACCATTACAATGTGGACATTCATTGATTCCAAGTCGAGGACAATGAAGCCTTTACAACATAAGTTTGCTTTGTGTAACAACTAGGTTCCTGTTAGGGTTCATGCAAATTTTATAGAATTAGTTGGCATATTGCAGAACCGTTACAATTTATAAGCTGAAGAAGTTTTGGCTCCCTTTAATGAGTGGGAGTGTGGGATGTTATTATTTTTAATAATGTAGGTAGGTAATGTTTTGAAGAATAATGTTATTTTATCTTAACACATTTCCATTAAGAATGGCAATAACCTGGCTGGTCAATTCAGGATCATAGTAGCAGCGAACAGTAGGATGCAACCGGGAGAGGCGCTAGGAAGATGATGACATTCATTTCCAATAGGAAATTAATATCAAAAATTTTGTTTAAACACTCCAATTTGGAATTATTTTTATACCTAAATGTATCAGATAGGTCCACCTCGAACCTTTGTACTAGGGACTTTTTTCTAGTTTCTAAGGCTGCTGTACACTTTAGGCCGGCCAACTTTTTATGAGCGTACTGTAATAGGATTAAGCTGTAGATTAGGCCATCAGCCAATCCAAAGGATTATCTTTTCCTAACTTAGGCTTAATTAGGATCAAGCCTACATTGAAAACTAACAAGTTTTATGAGAACATCAAAATATGGTGTCCATATCTGGCAGTACAAAAAACTATGACTATGTCCTACCTACCTTGTAAATTTAACTACTTTGTCTTTAAAATAAATGAATAGGACATTTAAATTATATTAGTAGCTACTTTACACTAACTTATGTACCACGTACATTTCGCTAAGTGTATTGGGTAATTTTGCAGAATATTAATGGGTTTTGGGCTCGCCCGCCCACATCCCTAACGGCCTATTTTGAGGGGTGTTGGTCTGATACCTGTATGGAACATTAAGAAGTCTTTAAATGAAAAACATACGTACGTACATATGTTTCAAACGCACAACATTCATGCAATGAAGGATGGAAAATACGGTAATAAATGTATCATTAAAAGTTACCTACTATTTTATTCAACTTATTCAGGAGTTTATATGTATTACATTTTATGTAAATTACTATTTAGTTTTTTGACATTCCAAACAAATGTATTTTTACTTAATTTCTAATAAATATACGTATTAGATAGGTGGTACATTAGGTAGAAAATTATACATAACTTTTAAAAAAAATATTTGTCTTTGCATCACATATGTTGCCAGGTTTATTAAAAACTGTCACCTTTTAAGAAGAAAAAAAAATGTAGCTGTCAATTTTTTTTCTCTCATTTCACAAAACTAAAGCAATGGCTAGACTAACACACCCCTTTTAGCTAGCTAGCATGCCTAGATCTGCAATGCTGCCAAACGGGGCTCCACCCCTGTAGGGTAATGACCCCGTGTAATTGCATAATATTGTTGAGAGCATTGTAGGTAAATCGCGTAAAATGCATGCTGTTTATTCACTTATGCATCTATGCTTTCAGGTTTACTCTAAGGCATCGGTGAGTAAAGTAAAGCTATTAGATTAGAATAGAATAGAAAAACGTTTATTTGGTACAATACAATAAAAATTAAAAATTAAACAAAACAAACATGGCTTAAACACATGAACAAAAACTTCCATATCCAAAATGAGACATAAAAAGTATTAATGTAAGTATTTGCATTCATGTCAAACTTTACGAACGAAAATATTCTGCAAGTTTCGATTATTCATAATGACACAAAGTTAAAGTAATTTATTTAAGAACTGTACCTACACACAAATTTTTACCTGTTCGGGGATCGAACCCCAGCAGACCTCTTGGTCTAGTAGTCAACTTCTTGACCACTATCCTAAGCGGGTCGGCAATTTAAAAATCAACTGGTATTAAAAAAAAGTAAAATAAGGATTGTATTTTGCAATGGCGTTTTTCAAATAGTCTAAAACGGCATTAGATAATTTAAAGAGTAGTTCAGTCTGGCGTCGCATTATCCGGGCGTGCCCCGTCTGGTACCGCAGTCCTGTGACGTCAGAGCCACGTGGTGCACGGGAAAATAATTCAAATCAATCAGCAAAGAATATAAATATGTCTAGGTTCAACTTAAGTAACCATTTGAGTGCGCAATCAAAAATAGCTTTGTTTAAAAACACATCATTACATTAAACTTTGGAAGCAACTGCTGCTGGTGAGTAAGGTTGCCAGAACTCAGTTGGGGAGGGTATGGGGTCTTAAAGACAGGCAACGCGTATGCGACTCTTATGCGGTTGTTGTTATCCATGGGAATCGTTGATTACTTATCATCAGGACCCCCTTTTTCGTTTTCCTCCCTACAACTTAAAAAATAAAGTAGATAAAAGTCTGTAAGAGAGACAACGCCTATAGAAGTACCTAAAATACCTCAATGACTGAAACAAGGTGATCACGATGATGATGAATGACTTATTTAGACATATTAATGTGGGAGCGCCCGTACACTTCTCTGTTTCAAAGAGCAGGGGCGCCTACACACGTTACACGGTAGGTACATTAGGTTTCCTTACTTCCTGGTGTAGTATCTAGTAATACCCTTCTGGCAGTATGTATTTCCACCATGGCGGTCGATCCTACGATCAGCCAGTTACGCATGCTATATTATAGTGCACAAGTGAGTGCGCAAGCACAGGTGCACTCCCCATTCCCTCACTCTCATTGCTCGTTGGCACTGGAATCTGACACGACCGTAGAGAGATCAGACACTGATTTTTTGACGGGCGCCTTGGTCAAATGGTCTGAGACCCTTTGATACAAAACCGAGAGTCGCGGTTTCGAATCCCACAAGGGGCAAATGCTTGTGTAATGAATGAAGGCATTTGTACTCGAGAAGTCTATCCATTCCCTAGCATCCATAGTACAAGGTCTAGTTTGGGGCCAGGCAATTGGTGTGTAAGTCCAATGATTTCGTTTTTGTCATACGGAGGAAAACGAACAAGCGTCGCAGATGCGTTGCCTGTCTTTAAGACCCTATAGTATAGCTTAATTGGGGAGGGTATAGATAGGCCCTATACCCTTATTCAAGAGCAGAAACATAGCACAACAGTTACGAAGAATTTATTTATTATTATTTATAGCTGCATAAAACCAAACCCAATTCCGCCTCCATAACTGAGTTCAAGAGACCTACATACTGACCAGAAACAAACATACGAGTAATATGAAGCCAAGCCACTCACTGCGGTCTAGTATGTAAATCTTGCCAATTAAGCTACAAAGTGTTATTCTATACTCCAGTTCACTTCGCTCTTTTACTTGAAGCACTTAAGTAACAGTTTGCGTAGTAAGACCATCTGTCGGAGAGCGGCCTACAATTTCTCCGCGATGGCGCCGTCGCGACCATCTGGCGGATCTTTCTCGAAGCGCGCCGTACATTGAACCCTGTGTTGACAGCACTTTGACAGCTCGACAGCTGATCCAGAATGTCGAACTGCTGTTATCGATCTTGGTCAACTGATACACAGGTTAGAAACGATCTGTTGAGCCAGTTTGGGCATGATAACAATGATCTCACACCTCCTGAGCTGTCGTGTAGTGCGGTGACGACCTAGCTAGAGCCTAGTAATACCCAATATCTTTCTGTGGTGTCATAAGGAACAGGACAGTAGTGTTACTCTGAGTAACAAGCGTTCACTATAGGGCAGCTATAACTCTATCAGCAGTAGACTCGAACAGGTTGTTGATGATGATGATGAAACGAGTAGCTTCGACGAAGCTTCTACTAGTCAAATAAAGTGAGTATTAGATATCTTCATATCTCAATCTCAAATAATGGTGACGATGATGCCTTCTATCCGATTCCGGCTACACTGGCTGCTTCAAAATGTTTTTAAATACCATCATAGGATTCACATGGTTTACTGTTTTTTTTTCCAAAATTACAGCAATGGAAATCGAACAACATTATCCTTCCAAATGATGATGATGCTTTATAGACGATTGCGGCAACATTGACTGCTTCAAAATGTTTTCAAATACCATCATATTATGCTTCACATGTTTTCCTGTTTTTTTCCAACAACAGCAATGGAAATCGAACAACATTATCCACCTTGCCGGCGGCCATGTCGCAACAGCTGACTCACAGACTTTCTCAACGATCAATACGCGCCAAAAATGGACACTTATTTTATCTGTGGGCGCTGCGTATGGCCCCAGCCTTAAAGCGGCCAGCTTACGACTTTTGGAGTGGAAAAATATTGTTATCCTTTTTAACTAAGGTGATGAAAAGTGTTGGTTTAACTAGGGCCATAAATAAAGAATATAATAAAAATCACCATACATAATGTTTTTTAATTATTTTTAATTGAATTGAATAATTTTCTGATAATAGATTGAAGCCACCTCTTATCCGAATTTGACAATTTAAAGTTTGAAGTAAAGGTTTCGTTTTCCAATATGAACTTTACATTAAGACAAAACGAACACACAAACCAAAAATACAGGGAAGTGTTTCCTTATTCTAAGATAGCTCTTTCTGAGCTAATAGCTCAATATGATGATGGCTTCAGAACGTAATGATGTGTATATGGAATGTAAAGAATTCTCCACTATTAAAGACACTTCAGATCATTGTGGCTTTTTATCATTTGATCGCGTTGTTGTCTGAGACTGACATACGCCTAGACCAGACATTCGTGCAAAAGACTAAATTGATGAAAATGATTTGACATCTATTCAACTTTGACAATTCGTGATAAATTATTTTTGCGAACAGTTAAATTAATGACCTGGCTGAACGAAATCTTCGCCCGTGCTTAAGAAATAAAATTTCAAGGACTTTCATTTCCACAATATTTTTTTTGTTAAGTAAGTCACATGGAAATACTTTTCGATGTGGTTAAAAATATCATTGTTGCATTATATTTTTATAGTGTAGTTACTATGCAGTACATATTATGTTCCGTATAGGGTCACTGCTGTATGTTTTCAACATTTAATTTGTCGTAGCAGCCACACTAATTTGGCAGTATGTTTTTAGCTCCAACAGGTTTCACAAGAAACGAACATTAAAAAAGAAGTTTCGTTTTTATTTCAACATTGCTGACCAAGACTCTTCCATCATACAGCCACATACAGCCAGACATTGTCAGCTATCACGTTGACAGATGTGGGTCGACCCGCGTGGGAGGACGCAACAGGAACAACCTTCGACGAAATAGGTAAGTACACAGTTGACCTCACTCACGCACTCCCACTTAGCGTAATAGTAAAATAATAACTCGTTTGAATACCTTTGTCTCTGTACTTGTAGGTCGGGTGTGTTCAGCTGGCGTATGTGGGGGATTTCACAGAGTAGGTAAGTATTAACAATTTATTGTACATACACATATTTTTTCGTTTACTAATTTGTAAATATTAAATTCGTTCTGTTTATTAAGGTAGAAACTTGTTTTGTCCCAGCCATCTATCATCATGGCTGAGACAAAACAAGTTTTTAAATGTCATAGAGTTTGATTGAACTTTGTGAATTGTGACTGATTCGCTTGATGTAAGAACTGGACGTTCCAAGTTTAAATATTACATAAATCTTCCAAATGTTCTACGTATCAACTTATTTTACTTAATAGTACCAAATGTTACGTTCTGCTGGCTATTTAACTTATACACACAAATATCGTTTGCAGCAAGTTTATCACATTTTTACACCAACTGCAACATATTGAAAATTATGACTGCAACATACCTACTACACTTTACGAAATTTCGCCGCAAAATAAGTAGTGAAATGTCATTTAACTTAATTAGGTAGGCTCATTTTACGTAATCAAAACTTATTTAGGTTAATAAACTTGTTGTTATACCTATGGCTTCTTAGTTAGTTCGATGACATTTAAAATATTTAATACTCAGAAATCAAAATATAATTTTACTAGTTTTTACCATCTGTAAAAAAAATCAGCACCAAAATGCCCAGGAGTCGAACCTAGGCTATTAATGTACGAACTTCTCGTTTAAGTTGGTGTTGACATCACTGTCATAATACAATTCACAGACAAACTTATTCCTTAGAAACCAATAAGTCTTCGAGGCCAACTGATAATACAAGTGGTAAACAAAAAATTATGAATCACATATTGAGTCAGCGAATTATTTCGGTACGCAGGCTGGCATACTATTTTGCAAACTTTTTGTTGTAATCTTATTAAGGTGTCCTACCTACCGATATGGTGGTATAATCAGCGATCGTATTATAACGGAGATGGATCCACATATGAATATGAAAGTAGTTTCTCCTTACACATATGGTTGTGTCTTTGTCATGGATTATTAAATTTTTCAGTAGGTAGGTGGTTGATTAGGTATACATCTTTCCCTACAAAGCTATCCCTTCTGGGAGGGACTTTGTAGGTAGAGGCTGGAGTAAGTAAGATTCAGTAACCAAGTTCCTAAAGTATATAATGCACTTATGAATCGTCAGGAGAATGATAATTCTGCCATCGATTCGAAATTCAGCATCAGCTATTTTTGCTCCTCAAGCCGCCAATGCCTTGATACAAACCCATTGTCGGAAAGAGGAAATTGGCAGGTTGACTTAAGGATTGTTGCCCACAGCATTCATCGCGTTGGTCGTCGTCCACCTTTCTTAACTCTGGATGCATTTCTCACTGAGAGGAACATAGCATACCCAGTTCACGAAAGAAGCATCGAAAGGTTGTTGACGTGGAAAAAAGTGTACCTAACAGTTTTCTATTTCTATTTGAAATATACACAAGATTTAATTTTAAGGCTAAGCGGGCAAGAGAACTAACACATTTGTACTCTACTTAATGTGAATAAATGATTTATGATTATGAAATGCGGGGATTTTTCAAAAGTGTGTCTAAAAGGAATGATTCCTTTTCAGATTCTATCAATGAAAGATTTGGAAGGATTTCTGTACTTGCGTCTTGCACACCCACTTATGTCCTAGAATGATTTCGCGTGGTAGCATTTGTGTAGGCGTAAAGTTGGGAACCATTCATTTACCAATACTAGATTGCAAATTTTCAACCATTGAGCTTTACTTAATTATAACTTGTAATTGGCAAGTTAAACCAAACTTGTTATCAAAATGAGGTCACCGTGAACTACAAATAATTCAGTTTATAAATACGCTACAATAAAATGTCCTTGTTATGTGGTTTTTCTTATAAATGTATCATTATAGCAGTTCACCATAGTCGAAATTGGGTCAATTAATTCTTCGAATGGTTGGCTCGTGTTTAAAATCTATGACTGTTTATTTCATCAGTATGTATCCCCTTGAGTGGTATTCGTTTTTCTCATTACTGAGGGCCGTAATCATTTTATGACGAGGTAATTACTTTTACGTATAGAGTAGACATCGAGAACAAAACCTATGAGTCAGATTGGAGGGAAAGGGGCGGATGATTTTTCTTACCTATGAAAGTAATTAAACAAAAAAAATCTTCCAAATCCAACCGCCTAGCCCCACACTAGACTCAAAGCTTGAAGCTAGGAAACATACTTAAATACTTTATAAAAATCCTTGACTCGAGTACAAATGCCGATGTTCATTACACAAACACCGAGGATCGGGCTAAATGGAGAGCTCTAGGAGAGGCCTATATCCAGCAGTGGACTGCGATAGGCTGATGATGATAAGACAAACATTTGCCCCTAGCGGAATTCGAACCCCCGACCCTTGGTTTTGTAGCCAGGTCCCTAGCCACTAGACCAACGGGCCCGTCAAATAATGCGAAAAACGATGCAAGAGTAAAATCACTCTCGCACCCCTGCGTCACACTCGAGAGTTACTCATTGTTTTTACTGCACTCATTTGTTATTGTAGTCTGAGAACTTATTTACATACGCGAAAGCTGTGATCTAACTAATAAGGCATGTCATTGGTGGCGAGGTAAAATTACAGCATACTTGGTAGGGGAGATGAAATAACTCAGTTGGGGAGTATGGGGTCCTAAAGGCAGGCAACGCATTTGCGACCCTTGTGCGGTTGTTGATGGATGGGTAGCGGTGATCACTTACAATCAGGTGACCCTCTTGTTCTTTTGCCTCTCTTTTATATAAAAAAAAGAAATGATGATGGCTGACTACTGTTAAACCGTTTCTCATCTAGGTACGATTAGGTAAGTAGGGACTTCGTCTTAATCTTTGAAACGAGAAAAAGTTAATCAGCTATGCAATTCACTAAGCGACACTCGTTCGATGCCCTCACGGCTGATATCACGGGGGCGGAAGCCTTAACATCGTTTGATGTTTTAGTATCGTGTATCGTTGAAATATGTAAGTAGTTCTTACTAACAGAAGTACAGTCCCCGATTACACAGCCGCTGCGACCTAGGCTTTTATGACTTTTGCGCTTTGTGAATCGCACCTCAGGGGGGCTTAAGTGGGAAACCGGAGGGGTTTAGTGGATAGTGGGCGCTTATTTTGTGCGCCAATGCATTCCCGAAAAATAAAAGGGGGCCTTAACTGAACTAAAGAAAATGTTAATGGCTTCGTTAACTTAACTAAAACATAAGTTGTCATAGTCAATACGAATGTCACCGCGTGATCCAAATACTCAACCTGTTTGATCGAGTGACATAAGCGTTGTTTGTGATGAATACGACGCTCTGACATCAGAGATATCGCGACCAGTGGCATAGACCTCTCGTATTACAGTTATAATAACGTACCTAAGCGATTGTTTAGCGTAAGTGATTTAAATATTATCCTTCTGGATTATTGCTTTTATTGTAGAGTAAGGAAGAAAAATATTGACTTCACCCAGCATTATGGAAATCAAGAGAAAAATCGTGACTTAGGTATAAAATCATTGAAAACAACACAAAAATGTGACTTTTCTCTCAGTTTCAATCGTCTGTAATTTATTAGCAGAAGTACCAAATAGCTGCAATACATATTATATTAAAACTTTATAAATATAAAAAATGTCCAATGGGACACCATAACGTTTTTATTATATTTTATCTGTAGTCCTGTTACATGGCGCGAAAGAAAATGTCACCGGAAAAAAAAAGAATTCCACAACTAAAGAACATTTTTATTTTTTTTTATGTTTTTCCAAGCCTCCTACAACTGATTTTATTTTAATTTTAATTAACAGTAATTTAAAATGTAGTCCTAAGATTTGTCCAATTAATAAACCTATGTTAAATCTCCAGTTATACTGGCGAAGCTAGTCGGTCACTTGCCGTACCTCCGAACTGAGAGATCTTCACACACTGGTTATCATGTATAAGTGCATTTCTAAATATAGCCACAAGGCGGTGATGTCAGCTTGAATGTAGGTCCCAGGTCTTGTACCTCCTGATATGGTCAATGGAAATGACTGCCTCAATAATTGACGAGATTTCGACGATAAATTTTCAGAATTGCATTCGGTTACCTTACCTAAGAGTACATTACATTATTATTTTTTTAGCCTTGACATGATAATAAATAAATATCTGACATCATACTTCTAGTGAGTAATTTAAGCACTGTTGTTTTGGCTATGAGAATCAAGGAAAATAATACAAATGTATTGGTAGAATAATAATCTGATTCACTTTTACAATTAGGCTAATGTCAAACTCCCTCTTATCTCCTAGGTTCCACTGAAAATCTGCGTTTTGGCTTTTGAGAGAGCATATTGCTTTTAATTGTCTTTTATTTCTTGTTAATGTTCAATTTGTGTTGCGCCTAGTAAATGAGTGTTCTTTCTATTTTCTTCTTCTTAAATAAAATAAAAACATCCAGGTACAACAAACCTATTATTGTTATTGTTTACTCTTGATCGGGATTCGAACCCACAAACGTATTCTCCACAATTTTCTTCTTCTTCAAAATTGTAATTTAATCATTCATTCACCAAATTATATCATCAGCTTGATTACAATTATCATGTTAACTTACACGTATGTTGATGACTAAATTATCGCTTTATTGCTTGTATGAATGTACTTTTACATGATTAGAGCGTCACCAAGGTCTTTACAAGAATGGATATTTTTAGAATCAATTCCGTTTATGAAGTGATTAACTTGTAATCACAATATCTACCTGATTAGATAGCTGATTAGAGGGAATAGGATGTCGAAAAGGGAAACCACGGTAAATAAATAAAAATCTTTATTATATACATTAAATTATTGTTCAAAACAATTTTAATCGTAATAAAACTTCGGTTATTGAAGCCCTCATATAAATATTCACGTTGGCCTTTGGCTTGATGTCCAGACTCTAATAAGGAGTCGTCTATATATAGTAGATCAGCCTTTGCTTCAGATCTTGCTCATAATCGAGGATTGGTGGAATCCAAGGAATGTATGTCAATACAAATGCTTTCGATTCACGTTAAATGTCACGACCGGAAAAATTTTAGTCTTGCTTCTGTTAAAAGTTAGAAAGCATGTCTATTCAATACTCAGTATTTATAGGAATCATTAATGTTACTTAAACAAAAAGTAACAGGACATATAATGGCATGTACTTTGAGAGCGAGATGCGCCATCGCTCTAGTGGTGGTCCTCCATCTCCTGCTCCTGCTCCTCGTCGAACTCGGCGTCCTCGTCGGCCGTCGCCTCCTGGTACTGCTGGTACTCGGACACCAGGTCGTTCATGTTGCTCTCGGCCTCGGTGAACTCCATCTCGTCCATGCCCTCGCCGGTGTACCAATGCAAGAAAGCCTTGCGCCTGAACATAGCGGTGAACTGCTCCGAGATGCGCTTGAACAGCTCCTGGATGGCGGTGGAGTTGCCGATGAACGTGGCCGCCATCTTGAGCCCGCGGGGCGGGATGTCGCACACGGCGGTCTTCACGTTGTTCGGGATCCATTCGACGAAGTACGACGAGTTCTTGTTCTGGATGTTGAGCATCTGCTCGTCGACCTCCTTCATGGACATGCGGCCTCGGAAGATGGCGGCCACCGTGAGGTAGCGGCCGTGGCGCGGGTCGCACGCCGCCATCATGTTCTTGGCGTCGAACATCTGTTGCGTGAGCTCGGGCACGGTGAGGGCGCGGTATTGTCTGCTTCCGCGGGAGGTGAGGGGAGCGAAGCCGGGCATGAAGAAGTGGAGACGTGGGAAAGGAACCATGTTGACGGCTAGTTTTCGGAGATCAGCGTTCAACTGACCGGGGAACCTGAGGCAAGTTGTGACACCGGACATTGTGAGGGAGACCAAGTGGTTGAGATCACCGTAGGTGGGTGTGGACAGTTTGAGCGTGCGGAAGCAGATGTCGTATAGTGCCTCGTTGTCGATGCAGTAGGTCTCGTCTGTGTTTTCGACTAGCTGGTGGACTGAGAGCGTGGCGTTGTAGGGTTCGACGACGGTGTCTGATACTTTGGGCGAGGGGACGACGGAGTATGTGTTCATTATTCTATCGGGGTACTCTTCACGGATCTTTGAGATGAGGAGCGTACCCATACCGGATCCGGTACCACCACCAAGGGAGTGTGTGAGCTGGAATCCTTGTAAGCAGTCGCACGATTCGGACTCTTTGCGGACTACGTCCAGAACCGAGTCGACCAACTCAGCACCTTCTGTGTAGTGACCCTTGGCCCAGTTGTTGCCGGCTCCGGACTGTCCGAACACGAAGTTGTCCGGGCGGAAGATCTGTCCGAAAGGCCCCGAGCGGACAGAGTCCATGGTGCCGGGCTCGAGGTCGACTAGGATGGCGCGGGGCACGTACTTGCCGCCGGAGGCCTCATTGTAGTACACGTTGATGCGCTCCAGCTGCAGGTCCGAGTCGCCGTGGTAGGCGCCGGTGGGGTCGATGCCATGCTCGTCGGAGATGATTTCCCAGAACTGGAAAAGAGAGAGAGAAACATTTAGAGCGACCGTTCGTTGGCGTGAAAGTCATTGTATAATTGTAATGGTTCGTAGTATTGAGAGACGGCCGCGAAGAGTAGATTCCGTTACGAGATTCCGAACAATATCTATTGAAATTCCGACACGAAAGCTCCGGAGAGGCACAATTGCCTGCGAGTGCGTCGCTTTCGAACCGGTCGCGCCTGCATGCCCTAAGTGATATCGAGTGTCGAGTGCAAGTACTGACGGAGATCTACAAATGGAAAGTTGAGTTATGCGACGCTCGGGCGAGCTCAATGAACCATCGCGTAAATGGCAGACAGGATACATAATACATCTTTAATGACGCTTTGAGAGGATTACGCAAGACAATGGCTGAGTTCGCGGGCGTGTACACAGTCGGTACAATGCATCGCCTTGGCGACGGGCGACGCCCACGCTGCCGAGTCGTTTATCTCTCCATATAAGTAGTGAATGTGCGAGCTTATTTATTAGCATTCGATTTTCGGCTCCTTGGAACGGCGCCCTGAATGCGACCATATGGTCAGATGTTTCTTAAGAGGCGATTACTAATGTATATTAAATTAGCTCGACTTGATTGATAGTCGCGGAGAAAGGATGATCCAATGTTTTGAAGAGGGTCCTGATTGCGGTGCCTCATTCTGCCAATCATCTTTATTTATGTCTCTTACAATATCTCATGTAAATATGTATCTACAGAATATTTCGACTGTATCAACGATGTTGTTTTAGAAATGACATTTTCCTATGTTTAGGTAAATTAAGATGCTTCAATGCCAACACTAATTTATTCTTTTTCGGAATTGCAGTCGTTTAAAAGCAATTAGCTTTACAAATTTCATAGATGTGACTATTGAGATGCTAGAAATTATCCGTGAAAAATGTTCCATGTTCGCGTTTGGCGATAGTCGTAATATCCTTGACAGCGGAGGCATACGTAATATCTAGTTTGTAAAGTATTTAAATTCAGCTGTAAGTAAGTAAGCGTTTGCATGATGTCATCCGTAGGCGTCTGTGTGGGTAAGGTAAGGCGACGTGTCTCGACAACATAGACTTATATGGTAAAGTGACTAATACGGTATGCTCAGGCCTTCGGATTCGACGAATAAACATGTACGTATGCTAATTCTTGCCGAGCGATTTTGTGACTTGAATCGAAAGACATGTATTTTCTTCTTGACAAACGATGGCTGCACGCATCATTTTAGATTATTTCGTGATACAGCTAGGATTTATGGCCGTATTCGGTGTTTGCCGATTTTTTTCGGAAACTGGTCTGATGTCGATGACTTTATTTTACGATAGCTTCGGGCCTTTTTCACTTCGTATTTAAAACTAATCTATCTATACTTATAATAAATCTGTAGAGACGTCAATTCTGTACATTAAATATGTTTTCAAAATAACTATCTGGGGGTGATAAGTGATCGATACTGATACCAAAAATGCAATCGGTAAAATTTTTGTCTGTCTGTCTGTCTGTCTGTCTGTCTGTCTGTCTGTCTGTATGTTCCTTATAGAAACAAAAACTACTGGACGGATTTTGACGAAACTTGGTACAATTATTCTTTATACTCCTGGGCATATTATAGGATACTTTTCATCACGATACAATAAATAGGAGCAGAGTAGTGAAGGGAAATGTGGGGAAAACGGGAGAATTTACTCCATTTCTTAAGCTTCAGTCGCGTGTGCAGCTTTAATGGTTAAAGTTACATCAAAAGCATGTATGACGGAAATATTCTTCATAAAATGGCCTAAAAAATATCCCTTTACAGCATATGTCTATCTTTCATGGTTGACTCACAATAACACGTGTAATATCCTGATCCAGATTGGTTTGAACGCGCTAATCTCAGTAACAGTTAACGTCAATTTAAGATTAGTGCACATTTGGCATAACAGATAGCGGTAAGACATTGCGGAACGCGAGTTCGCCTTAACCGCGATGACGAGATTTTTTCTCGATTGTATAAGAGGTTTTAATGACAGCCCATATTTATGCATGGTTGGTCCACCTGATTCGTTTGTTTTACTTATAACTCAAACTCATTAGTGCGCTCGGAGTATTTTTAACAGTAATAACTGGTTCGATTCGAATTGACAAAATCTTTAGCAATCTATAGTCACACTGTGTACGGAAACGAAACCCATGCGGACGGAGTCGCTGGCGGCCGCTAGTTACGAATAAGCAAGCTTCAATAAGTTATAGTAAATATTTCTTAAGAATAATGATGTAAAAAAAAACGATACAAAAGAGAAACTATCTAGTTTCTGGTCGTTATTTTCTCGCTAGTTTAGGGTTTTTCGAATTAGGTGGTAAAATCTATCTGTATTTTGATAATTAAAGCCGGTTCTTATGAACCGTTCAATAGTCATTAAAATTTAGCCAAAATGAATAAAGATATTGCCTTTCTTTCTCTCTACATATTATTTTGATTAACACATTCGCACGGCTGTCGATTTCTCGAGTTACAAGAGCTTTAAACTACAGTTTCATCGTCCATCAATCGCTTTCAAACGTCTGAATAATGATTTTTAATAATAACAAAAGTGAAAGGCAATTTGATCTTCGATCGTAGGTACGTAGAAAGGTTACTTTCAAGCTCGGAACAAGATAAGCTAGGAAAGTGCCGTGTGACTGTACCACTTGTAAGGGAAACCCTGGTTTTATGTGTATGTACGTATAGTACGTTCTCCTACATACAATAAGACTTTCGCGGCACTTGCTTCGCCTTAGTAACTACTTAACTTAAATGCTACTTTACATTTAGGTTATCATTTAGCCCATAAGACTAGTAATTTATCTTTTAAATTGTAATAATGACTTTCTGTTTTTTATGCTATTTGGTGGCACACGAAAAAGAGGTTCACCTGATGGAAAGAAATGATCACCGCTGCACAGCACATGGACATCAACAACGGAACAAGATTATTATTGAGACTCCATATCCTCCCCAAGCGGCTTATTCGAGTGGAAGTTCCACTAAGCTCTACTATTTTTCAGTGGACCAAAAAAAGTAAAAAGTATCAGCCTATTTATGACCTATTGGAGGGCAAAATGTATCTTTTGTGATCATGTGTTTGTAACAATTTAGATTTACATAACATGCTTGCCCAAAGCGGATCGGTGAGAAACCCGGGCTGTGTTCGAATCCTTTGGAGAAGTTTTTGTCCGACCCGAGAATCGAACCAATGACCTCGAGACTACGGCCTACTCAAACCACCAGACCATCGAGGCGTGCCTTGTTTTCTTAAATAATTCATATGCTGGGCCGATCTTAACCGCTCTTAACGGTATCCGAGGCTAAAAATTGCGTTTTAAAGAGAGTGCACTCTGCTTCGGTTATTTATAGGCGGCCGGCGACCGCGGTCAACGACCTCTGTAATCTATCGGTGTTCGTTTCTTTCGCTTTTGGTGAATAGATAAGGGCCACGTGTCTGGATTGTTTCAGACGGAGATTAAAAAGAAGCAATTGTAAGATTTGGTCAAGTTAGGATGATGATGCCGAATTTCAATTTGTAATTAAATTCTTGTAAGTATTCTGACAAAGTGACTACCTATCATGGCTATTCTAATAATATAGGTACTTAGGTACGTATTTGTGAATGACCTAAAGAATATGTTGAATATTTGCACTTGTAATTAGCAAATAAATGTCTCTTGAAAATTATTTTGTCTACTTGTGACATTGATTCAGGATTTGGCAAGTCTGGTTATTACAGTGAAGCGACTGCCATGAGACCTTCGTAACCCTTAGAGGGGAACCAGCAAATTGGATCATGGTTCCACATTCTGATCTAACGGAACTAAAGTCAGAAACTATCCGACTGTAACCTGCACACGTAACCTCCTCACGAAGTTTTCCCTCACAGCCGAGCTAATGGCTAAAATCCACACATAGATTTCGATAAATCCAGAGGTGTGGGTCCGGATTCGAACCACGGACCTCACGTATGTGAGGCGCGGTCCATACCGCTAGGCCACCATCGCTCGATGACTATTGAGCATCTAAATACAAAAAAAATTGGCCAAGTGCGAGTCGGACTCCCGCACTGAGAGTTCCGTACAAATTCTATTTTTGACGTATTAAAAAAACTACTGAATAGATTTCGTTCGAACCAATTTTCGTTGGTAGTTTTTATGGTAATGTACATTATATATTTATTTCAGTTTTATCATCCTCTTATTTTAGAAGTTAGAGGGGGGGGGACACTTTTTTCCACTTTGGAAGGGTCTGTCACGCAAAGTATTCACTTTAGAAAAAAGCGATATTAGAAACCTTAACATAATTTTAAAGACCTATTCATAGATACCCCACACGTATATGTTCAATGAAAAAAATATTTCGAGTTTCAGTTCTGACTATGGGGATCACGCGCTTTTTTAATTTTTTTTCTATTTTCGTGTGAAAATCTTGTTGCGGTTCACAGAATACATCTACTCACCAAGTTTCAACAGTATAGTACTTATAGTTTCGGAATAAAGTGGCTGTGACAGACAGACAGACAGACAGACATGACGAATCTATAAGGGTTCCGTTTTTTTGCCATTTTGGCTACGGAACCCTAAAAACAATGCCACAGTTCTCTCTTGTTTGCCCCGACAACATCCAACGATAGAAATCTATGGTTTCATTAATATTTTGCAGCAACCGTGCCCTCTGAATCATTGCGGGATCGCGATCATTAGAGTATGAAGCGATGAGGTCATCACGGCTGGCTATTGTTTCGTCGCAATCATTCGGTGAAATTGTCCGTATCGCCATGTCTAAAGTCTAAAATAAACTACTGAAATGTCTGGTTCAAAAGGTTTACCATATATGTAGATTTTAATATTAAAAGTATGTAAGGGAGTACCTAAACTAAATGAATAAAATGTTATGGGAATAGGTAGGTAGGTAAGATATATTATTCAATGCAACTATAAGTGCAGATAGTAGAGAGTAGTACCAACAATGATTACAATTAAAAATACTTACCTATTTGGAAAATCAAAACAATTAAATTTTAATTTCTTTAAATTGGAAGTAAATTATTAAATAGGCTCTTGTTCTGTAATAATTGTTATAGTTAATTTCAATATGATTGTGTGGATTACCTGCCTACATGGATTACATTGGACCAACGGGTCATTAGCATAATACCTAATAAATTGTCATCACGGAAATTGTCATCATATTATTTCAAATGAAATTCCCATAATCAAGTAAATTGGTGACCTTATTTTGTTTTTATAGTCTAGTCTTGAAAATGTATTTAATTAGCCACCGGATACTAGTTTATCGGGCTTTTTATATACACAGCCATATGAACCACCTAAACGTATACATAAAACTAATATTTATGATGTTTTGATCACATAATGAGAGAACCGTGAAATGCTGACGTCCTAGTAAATAGGACTCTACCCTATTTCTTCCCGTGGGTGTCGTAAGACGGTAAGAAAATACTAAAGGACTTTCTTGAATTGGGCAGTATATTACCTTGTGTTTTATTGTTCACTCACTAGCGACTGCCCGCGATTTAGGTAGTACGCGCGGATGTTGTTTATCCCTAGGGCGCATTTAATCGGGATAAAAAGTATCCTATACCCTACCTGCATACCAAATTTCATTCAAATTCGTTAAGTAGTTTTAGCGTGATTGACGGACAAACATCCAAATAAACAAGCCCTGTCCAGCGTCCTGTCCACTAGCTATTAGTGATGTTCCGATTCCGTATCCGTATCCGCGGATATCTGCCAGGCAAATAATACGTATTCGTATCCGTATCCGTTAATACAAATGTATCAAAATCTTTCCATTTACACATACACATATGAATGTAAACAAGACTAACGTTTAAAATATGCTTACTAAGAAATGTATTGTCACGAACTGTTTTTAAATAACTTGAGCTGACTCCATCATGCGATGTAGGTACATTGCTTCATGAGTGATTCATAAGTTGAATCGATCCTAGAACTCAGTCACAGGATAGGATATTAGGTATACAGACTCTTTTTAAACTGAACTTTATGGCTTTCAGTTTAAAGGACTTTAGTTACACATTTCATAAAAATCTGGTGGTTACGTATGATTATACAATTATACGTTACATTCATGTAAATTTTTTATACATAGTATGGGTTTGTGTCAACTGTGAGAATGACCAAGAATAATTATTAAAAGTAAATTGGAAAATAAGTCAATCAATGAACTTAATCTGACTCGCTAAAATAAAATTACATTTAAAAGACTAAAATTAATTTCTAAACAATAAGTAAGAAACACATTAGGCTTAAAATACGCGACCGAAGTTTGGCGGCAATGCATTTTCTATTTAAAATGGGTAGTTACATACCTACCTACCAGGCGTGGTCACGATAAACTTCAGTCGCGTTTTTTCTGCATAGTGTGTTGCTATGCTACTAATAATCTGTCATAATTACTTTTCGTTTACTTTTTGCTATCGCGGAAGTCTGATGAATGTGCAGAGTTGATTGACCTTTCAAAATCTACGTCAAATCTATGTTGTATTATTTTTTTATTTTTCTTATCCGTGAGAAAAATGGCGTAACAATATCAAAAAGATTTCTCTTTTGTTCTAAAAATAACATCGCCTAATTGTCAACTTTGTTAAATCGTATTCGTATTATATAACGTGAGTTCGTCTTACTGCTAATTTTAATGGATTAACTTCCGAATGTAAAAAAAATAGTGTACCTACATATCTAAAATCTACCTACTTAGATTGCGTATTTGATACCTTCCCGCACAGCTATTTGTTTGTGAGTTGGTTTATAAAGGTACACCATTATTTATACAATGCAATGTACCTATGTACCTTCCTTTAGGTTTAATTAATCATAGGTCGGATAAATCCTTATTCATATTATCAATCGGAAAGTAAGTTTGTTTGTTGTTCCCCTTTCACGCCGTAACTACAGAACCGATTGCTTTGTAGTTTAGCAGACGTAAAGTTAGAATTCCGGATTAAATAATATGACTATAATATGACAATATTTTTGTTTTCCCTCGGGAATATATTTATATTCCCGAGGGAAAACAAAAATATTGTTTGCAATATAACCGGATATTAATAATAAACTAGCATAATGCTATAGGTACTTAGTTACTTTCACAAAAAGGCAAGAAACAATATTAAATAAAATGAATGCCTGGAATGAATTTGATTCCCGTTCCTTGTTTTGCGAAGTCTATTAATCGTCTGGATCTCTATGTTCACCCACCGTGGCTGTTTTCACCGATACTTTTGATGGGAGAGTCGATAATTGCGCGCAATGGACAACGCCCGTATGGTGCTTTTCTAAACGGGCCATTTTCTAAACCACAAGCGTTGTAATTATAGGTTAAGTGCGTTTCACGTACGTACTCCATTTTAAAGCATTACGATCGATAAAAGTCGATGTTTTTTTATGTTCCGTAATTTCTTAAATGGTTTTTCTATATCTTTTATGTTTTTATCAGCCTATTAATGTCCCCTGCAGGGCAAAGGCCTACATGCCCATCATTGAGATATTTTTGAGATATTTAGTTTAACTACGTGGTGCGAGTTTTTACCTAATAACAAATCCGAGAAAGTTGTTAAATAACAATTTTTCAAAATATTTGACCTTAAAGGGAATGAAACTCTATCTGTAGGTAGGTACATTCCTAAATATGCATGCCTAAAATAAACATGAAGAGTTTGTTATATTTTAAACATATTTGTTATTCATTTACATATGCATACATGAGAATAATAATTATGTTATTAGTAGAGCGATTATGAATAAAATACACCTACTTAAAACGTAGAGCTAGAATCATTTGCCAAAGATAACAAATAGGTAGAAACAACATTTCTTTGCGCATGTATTTTAGTTTTATAACCATGGTCAAAAATAAGCAGATACCTGCCAAATACACAAACAACTCTACTGTTTTCGGATGAAAATAAAAAATATATTATTCAATAAACTTAAAGTTATTTACTTAAAGAAACAGGAAAGTTTTGTAGGTATAATTTGACATTTAGCGGACCGCCTTGACAACAAGTTGCGTACACCTCAGATCATCAGATGTCACTATTGATTAAATGGCAGACGACCTTATAGTCCGGTCAAAATAGACATTCCAGTTTGCATTAATTCCCACACAGCTGGATTTTTGTGCAGGCCTTGAATACGTCATTACAAATGATATGTCAAAATTCCCCATCGATCCCGCTTGTGCGTTGTTTTTTATTCGTGGTCAAAGGGCCCAAATTTGCGTTTTTTTCTTAAATCTCTGAAACTAAAAGAGCTATCGAAAAATGGTTCAGGAAAAGTTTATAGATCGTAAAATTGTCTACCTAAAAGATCTCTACATTTTTCTTCTACAAAGCAGCGCTGTCGAGATATTGTGACTTTAAGCCGCAGGAAAGTCGTATTTTCGAGTAGCCCACATTATGCAATTACAATAAATTGGGTTGAGTAGTTTATCTGGTGCAGGTGGCAATTAAGTATGGATTGGCTCAAAACTATTATTTACCAAATTCCAGCCCCAATTTTCAGGATTTAGTTCATTGAAGTCAAAAAAGACAAAATGACGTATCAAGCTTGCATTCATTCCCAGCAAGCGGGACTTTTGTGCAGGCCTTGAATACGTCATTACAAATGATATGTCAAAAGTCCCCATCGATCCCGCTTGTGCGTTGTTTTTTATCTGTACTGAAAATCTTCGGATCCTATTCCTAACCTTTCTGGTAGTCAAACCTCAATGGTCCCCATAGAGACTTTTACTCATTAGATGAAATAGGATCGATTGGCGCGAAAAAAAAATTTGGAATTTTCAGTACAAAATGTATGGGAAAAGTTTTTTGCGATTCCTGACATTTCTAGTACTCAAACCTCAAATGGTCCCCTAAAGTCTTTTAATCCTAACTTATAATAGGATCGATTGGCATGAAAAAAAAAATTACCTATTTCAGCAATTTGTACTGAAAATTCCAATTTTTTTTTCGCGCCAATCGATCCTATTTCATCTAATGAGTAAAAGTCTCTATGGGGACCATTGAGGTTTGACTACCAGAAAGGTTAGGAATAGGATCCGAAGATTTTCAGTACAGATAAAAAACAACGCACAAGCGGGATCGATGGGGACTTTTGACATATCATTTGTAATGACGTATTCAAGGCCTGCACAAAAGTCCCGCTTGCTGGGAATGAATGCAAGCTTGATACGTCATTTTGTCTTTTTTGACTTCAATGAACTAAATCCTGAAAATTGGGGCTGGAATTTGGTAAATAATAGTTTTGAGCCAATCCATACTTAATTGCCACCTGCACCAGATAAACTATTCAACCCAATTTATTGTAATTGCATAATGTGGGCTACTCGAAAATACGACTTTCCTGCGGCTTAAAGTCACAATATCTCGACAGCGCTGCTTTGTAGAAGAAAAATGTAGAGATCTTTTAGGTAGACAATTTTACGATCTATAAACTTTTCCTGAACCATTTTTCGATAGCTCTTTTAGTTTCAGAGATTTAAGAAAAAAACGCAAATTTGGGCCCTTTGACCACGAATAAAAAACAACGCACAAGCGGGATCGATGGGGAATTTTGACATATCATTTGTAATGACGTATTCAAGGCCTGCACAAAAATCCAGCTGTGTGGGAATTAATGCAACCTTGAGTCTTAATTTTGTCTATTTTGACTGGATTATTATATGAACATCGCCGATTGAGTCATGACTCGTTTTGTATTAATTCCGATCAAAAACTACTTGGTCTTACTATATGTAGGTATCTTTTAAAATTATGACAAATAAAAAATGCAACCGAAATTAAGAAATAAAAATCTTGTTCCAGGGTTGTTAAACATTTTAAGTATCGGGAAAAAAAAATATAATTCGAAAGTTCAGAGGGAATTAAATAGAACGATGTAAATTAAAGACTCTTTAGTCATATTATGATTACAATAATGTAACAAATAGGTATATCACACACTAAAACACACCTACGTAAACAATACAAGTAAGCATAAAACAGATGTTCATGACAGGCATCTCTGTCAAAGGTTGGATTTGAACCCACGACCCTTTGACGAGTGGGTGGGCTACTACAAATTTTGCTTACTTCATTGGGTGTGTCAAAAACAAATTTCTACATTACGATATCCAGAAGTGATTCATATATCAAATGCATTGAAAACCTCGAAAACGTTTAATATTTATAATGTAGGTACAAACATCTCCGTAAAAATAAGAAGTATTAAGAAGAAATAAATTAACGTATACAATAGTTTATGTCAGCCATGTCTGTAATCAACATTCAGATATAGGTATGCTAAGATAGTCTTTCAAGCTACTTCTTATTATTCAATGTCAGTACCCATGTTGGCATAATTAAGATAGTACGTGGACTAAATTATTATACTCTTAGTCACGTATTACTTGCTTACGTTGAAATCGTGAACTTAGTTTGAGCGTTAAGATCGCAATAGTTATTTAAAAGGCGAAAGTCAGTCGTGATGGATGGATATTTTGTTCCCCTTTCACGCTAAAACTAAATGTACAGGTGTTCCGCACTAAGTACAATACAGGTACGGATGCAAATAACTGGGACACTGAAATTAACCTATTAGGCTAGTTTTTATCTACATAAAGTGAACCTACGTTGGAATTTCAATAGGAGAATTTTAAAGTTAATAAACTAATAAATAAAATGGAAAATAAACGTCTAAATTATCACGCTGCTTATAACAATATGACATGACTGGTTTCGATAAAAGTATTACTTAACAAATTGAAGATAATTAATAGTAAGTATGTCAAACGAAAATGAAATGACGTGTTTGATGTAAGGGGTGTGACAACCCTGCCCGGTGGAGCGTGCGTGAAAATTTCAAATTTGGAACAGTTCGTTTTCTATTTCCGTCAAATGAATGGAACTATGCAAGAATAGACAATCAGAACAATTAACATGCGACCTGCTTTCGTTTTTGAATAGAAAAAAGGTTTTAATCAATGCGATTTTCTGCAATGAAAATTAACTACAAAGCGATATGGTGTGAACTAACGGTTGCTGAACCGTTATGGCTTTGCGCTGATCCGGCGAAGTTTAGCAAAGATCAAAGTTAAACTAAAATCTCACTACATCCCATGAAATTGCCGGGAAAACTCGCTGGAATCTAGAGCTTAAAAACAAAAAAAAACGTTACCTTAGCTCCAATCTGGTTTCCGCACTGGCCGGCTTGAATGTGCACGATTTCCCTCATTTTGTATTGTTGATTAAATAATAAATTAGTTTAACACTACGGTCGACGCCGCACTCTCGAGTGATCTGGTGGCGGCGGCGGCTGGTGGGGCGTTTTGAGCCAAGCGGCGCCTCCGCGCTGCGTCCGCGAGCAGAGCTCTGATTGGCTGAGAGCGCCGTGACAGATAAACTTGACAACTTCAATGATACACAGTGCAGTGGATCGGGCAGTATTTTAAACTAAGTGAACCAAATAGAGGTTCTCTTAACAGTTGACATTAACAGAATCACTAGACTTTGTATCAGAAGTGAAGAGCCTAAATAATAAAATAACTTATTTGAGAGCTTAGAAACTGGTCTATCTCTGCGCTGTGTCCAATTTAGCCAATGGTACGTACCTTACATAAATACATAGGTACGTACATAAGTTGACCGGGTAGAGGTTTATTTATTTGTGGGGAGAAACATTCAGGTGACAAAAAAATGCAAAACTTTTAGAGGAGATTCGTAGAAGTTTAAGTTATACTTACCTAGCTACAAAAATATTGTACTTTCGATATCTCTACGGTCCCACAGAACTATAAGAATGAAGGCACCGGGAGTGCCCCTGTGTTAGGGCAAGCGCTTGTGCACTATATCCTGTCTACCTGACTGATTATAAGATTGGCCGCGGTGCCTAAGCGGCTAGGAGTAGTTCCACACAAATATACTAAGTCTCAATAGTCCTCTCAACTCGTGTCACTGGCCTTTTTCTTGTACTGTGGTCGTGTCTGTCTAGTACACTTCGAGATATCCTCGTCTCTACATGGCGAGCTGTGGATGTTTTGCAAGGGTCAGCAATGAATAAGAACTGCTTCTTGGAAGCTGAGGATGGGGAAGGCTATACAAAGTGGAGATAATTATTGACATTAAAGTAAAGTATCAGCCTATTAATGTCCTACTGCAGGGCTCTCATCATTTGCAATCATGTTTTCGTTACAAAGATAGGCGATGGGTTTTGGCTTAATCACCACGCTTGCCAAATGCGGGTTGACTAGACAATCGAGGCCGAAATTATACTTAGATTTAAGAAAACTTGAATGAGCTATTAAATGTGAAAGATCATAGGATTAATTCAAAGTTTAATGTTTTCGTTGCATAGATATTTTTTCATCAACAGTTAATTTAGACTTAAAATCATCATCATCATGCCAGCGCCTCTCCCGGTTGCATCCTCGGTCATTGCATAGGAACCCAGGCCACGATACGACCCTGCATTGACCAGCCTGGTTATTACGTCTAAATTAATAAATAATCAATTATGAATTCAGACTTACTTAATAATATGAAAGCTGAACTTAATAAAATAAACAAATAATTTTGAAAGTAAGCACAATAAATGCGGTAATAAACGCGGTGCGGCAGACTGAGAGTGAGTGTGGGCTGAAAAGTGAAGGAATCAAGATAGAGCGACACTTCCCACTCTCTCGTAAAAGGATTTTAATTCAAAGGACGGACAGTGATATTTTTTTTAATGTCTCTGTTAAATTGAAAACTATAATTTATTTATAATTTTTTTATATTACAAATAATTAAGCCCTGAAAAAACGCAGAATAATCCGCACCTCTCGGTTTCATTATCTCTATACTCGGACACTACTAGTTCCAGATTAAATAAATAAAGCTGAAGAGTTTATTTGTTTGTTGGAACACGCTAATCTCAGAAACTTCTGGTTCGAATTGAAAAAATATTTTTGTACCGGATAGTCCGTTTGTATATGTGCGGAAACGGAGTCGCGGTTAGTTTAACATATGACCGGAAGATGCATGATGCACTTATAACCTTTGCGGGGATCGAACTCCATGGCCTTTGCTAAATAGGTCAACTTTATATCTGAAAAACATTTTTTGAGTTGAATCGAATCCTTACTAAACATTAGTTATAAATCGAAAAGTGAGTTTGTTTGTTTTTTCCGAATCCCATGCAAGCGAAGCCGCGGGCGGAAAGCTTGTAGAGAATAAGGTATCAACACAAGTCGTCCATTCCCTCTGTATCTTAACTAACCAAGGCCTTTTAAAAAGCATCAATGGTTCTAACGGCAAATGGCATATTTATTGGCATATTCAGAAGTAATCTGTGGATTAAAAAAACTTACAAATTGTTATAATATTAAATACTTATACCAACTCATCTGCAGTATTACATCACCAAGTCTTCTCAGTAGGTGACGTAAGCGATCAAGTAAACAAGTTAAACGCTTGCCAAGGAGTTTGTAAGCTTATTAGGCCCAGTAGTTCTTCGGAGGCCTGTTACCAAAATGTAATACCGATTAATTGACAAATTGACACTGATTGGTAGCGATTGGTTAGATTGGCTGCTGTATAAGTTGTATTTGGGAGATATTCACTTTGCTGTACATTGTTTTATGAGCCTCGATGGTCTACTGGTTTGAGTACAGGGACGTGGTTTTGAGGTCCTGGGTTCAATTTCTGGGTCGGGCAAAATTTGTGACGAATTTTAGAAACACAGCCCGAATTTGTGATCACCAAGCCACATTCGGCAAACGTGGTGATTAAGACAAACCCATCTTAGTAATGTAAACATGATTTCAAATGATGGAGGCCTTTGCCTGCAGTGAGACATCTATGACCTGATAGTTTTCATGTCGTTCGTTACACAAATGGACGTTAAGAGCTTTCACCTGATGGTAAGCGCCATGGCTCCCCGTACTCGTAGTTTTCTCGTAAAGTCCATCGACACACGCGACCATCCACATACATTGTAGGGTACGAATCGACTATAGTCCTGAATAAACAGCCTGGTTATTTCATTGAAGCGGCTGGCGTCTGACATCCTTAAACCATACAAGGGAAACCCGAAAAAAAAACAATTACTTATCGTCTTCTTTGCTAAAGCAAAACATTAGCTATATGTTAGCTGATAAGGTATATATCTACATATGGGCCTACGTTGCATGATCCAAATTAATAAATAAAATAAATAAATAAGCAAACCCAAAAACGTATTCAATTCACGTATACGACCTACAGTTTGTTTTCAGCAATTCACGGGACATTTAAAAATAAATGTGACAAAACAAAGGAAAATTGGACACACGCATCTTCTTTCCTTTAAATATCGAATGCAAATAACGCCATATTAAGGTTAATTTAAAACACGCATCTGATTCATACATTCAACCGCGATATTCCTGCAATATTATTTTTGTTACAAAATCTTTTTTCTCTTTTTCATTTTTGGTTCCCTCCCTGTGAACGCTTTTGCTTATTTTTAGTTCATTGCTAATTCACCAGAGAGAGCCACTCCCATACACACTTGGTTCTTTACATTAACGGGTCACGAAAACTTTCGTGTGTTTAACTAGTAAATTAATCTTTTAATGACATTGTTATCGCATAGTTTAGGTGCGACGGTCAAACGGTGTACATAGTACCAACTTTTATGAATACATTATTTGACCTGTACAGCAAAAAAAATTGTTTGCAATGTTGTAGACAGGCTCGTTGGTCGAGTGGTCGTAAGTTCGAATCCCGCTAGGGGTGAAATGTTTGTGTGATAAACATCGGCATTTGTACTCGAGTCATGGACGTTTATAAATGTATTCAAGTATACATCTATCCGTTCCCTAGCAAAATCAAAATCAAAATATTCTTTATTCAATTCGGCTTAATTTAAGCACTTATGAATCGTCATAAAAAAATACAGTAGTAATGACTCGACCACCGATTCGGAAGGCAGTATTCTGCCGAGAAGAATCGGCAAGAAACTTGACAGTTGCTCTTTTTAAACGCCATAATTTTTACAATAATGCGTCTACAATAGGGTATTACACCAATTTTTGAAAACTGCTTAAAATCAATCTTTGTGCCGTAATGTACTACCAAATATTTTATTTAGATTTTTAAATACCGATAAACGGTCTAAATTTATGGATAAAATTAGGAATTGACATTGACGTGCGAAAACGCTAGCCGCCATGACGTTTCACTCGGTTAGTGAAATAGTTAACAAAACGTACCAACATTAGTCATAAAAACTATCGGTGTGACGTCATATCGGATTCTAAAATGGCGTTTGCTGTTTTTGACACATTTAAAACGGATTAAAAATGTCGATCTTTAAAATTAAATTATTAAATTTTCGCATTTGATTTTGGCGAGATATCAACGTTTTTTATTTATTTTGTTCAAAATCTATCACATAAATGCATTTTTATATTTTTTCTTACATGGTGTAAAATACCCTATTATGCATCAAATAGCTGTCACTGAGTCATACAGTCTACTGTAAATATAAATTAAAAATCCTAATTTATTCTGGACTGTTCACAAGTATGACGTATGTGTCAGCCATCACCTCACTCAACCATCTTGGAGGGAATGAAATGACCCGCCACATAGCGCCACCACCCCCCATGCGCATCCATGTGTTACTCCATTGAATATATTGATATTTTTTTAACGCGGGAATTGAACCCTATGCCGTTTGGACGTGTTCGCCCAGTCTTGCCAAAATGTTTAAAACACTGTTATCGACAACAGACGAGTAGGCGACATGTCTGTTTTAAGCCATAAACTAAATTATGTTTTTCACTTATAAGGTATCATAACTAAGGGGCATTGACCTTAGCCAATAGTTTATTATACTTATCGCCACACAACCATATTCTGAGGTTAGCCGGAACAAATAATACGAATGGACTAAAATTTTAATCTGGATATTTACTTTGTTTCGAATACAATTGTAAAATATCCTTTAAAATATTTTTCCTACCTAGGTATATCATGTTGTTATTATAAGGCCCGTTTTATTACGATTACAATCGTCTGCTTCAGTATACAACGTACATTTTTTTTTTGTTTTTTTATAAATATATAGGCTTGCATTTGACCACAATCACGCATCAACGCTCTCCGTTGATGTGGCCTAAGCTGTATCATGCTTGCCTAGAAGATACCTATTAACTCGCGACATGAAGACCGTGATATTATACTCAATATGAAACACATAAAAGTCATGGCCCAAACTCCCAAACGATTCAAAAACATGTGTTAGATGAACACAGAGACAAATACTGATTCTTGTTTTATTTAAATACTAGCGCCCGCCCGCGACTCCGTCCGTGTGGGTTTCGATTTCCAATATCCTATGTGTTATTCTGATGTATAAGCTATATTGTGGTAAAGTTTCATTCAAATCCATTTAGTAGTTTTTACGTGAAAGAGTATCAAACATCCATACATCCATACATATAAACTTTCGCCTTTATAATAGTAGTAGGATTATCAATTTTGAAGTGTTTATCTTACTACAATTGTATTATTTAACATTACAACGGGACTAAACGCGATATTATTTTTATAAGTACCTAAGTACTTACTCTGGCAGCTCGCTGGCAGAGCAGTTCGCTTGAGACCACGGCTGCAGCATCGCAGCCGAAACGTCAAGCAGTAAGTACTTAGGTACTTATGAAAATAATATCGCGTTTAGTCCCGTTGTAATGTTAAATAATTATAATGCAACGCGAAAGTTTGAAGTTATACAATTGTATTGCCCAAATAAAGAATTAACAATTGGCGCCAATTTGCTACTACATGTAACCTAGGTCTTTAGGTTTCTACCACCAGCCCGCATTCGCGAGTTGGTGATAAACCTGTCATTAACATCGGCTGAATAACGGGACGCGCTATCCATTGTGTGCCACTTACTAGAAGTGGGCTTGGATTGCGATTTGTATGCTTAGGTCCGAATTTTAATATTCTTTATTTTATTTGATACTAGCGGTCCGCCCAAGCTTCGCACGGGTGCACACGGGTTTCACTCGCGTCCCGAGAAAACTACTTCTGCACCGGGATAAAATAGAGCCTATGTTACTCAGCGTGAATGTAGCTTTCCAATGGTGAAAGAATTTTTGAAATCGGTCTAGTAGTTTTTGATGTTTATTAGTTACATACAAAAATACAAATATGCAAATCTTTCCTCTTTATACATAACACTCTCATGTCTGAGAACGATTTAAAAATACGAGCCTACTGATGGATAATCAAAAATCTGTTTGCGTAATGTCTCACCAGCTGTGAAGGAAAACATCGTGAGGAAACCACACCGCACTCTCCAAGTAGTGTGAAATGGAGAAGGCAATGGCATACCACTCCATTAATAATAATTTCCAAGAGAGTTGTTGCGTGTTTCATTTCATATAATGATCACGACCCTTAGTAATGAGGAATACGACTCAAGAAGATGATAGTATAGATTCATCATCATCATCCCAGCGCCTCTCCCGGTTGCATTTTGACTATGATCCTGAATTGATATGCCTGGTTATTACAATGATGATAGTAGAGATTATTTATATTATAGATTGAGCATACTGTACCTTGGCATTAGGTATTGCGTCATAGGCCGCAACGCGGATCCCGGCATTCCTACAGGAACCCGCGGCAATCGATACGTACTCTGCGGCGTAGGCAAGACTGTGCCGTGCCAATAAATATCCTTTGACGACTTTGTTATAAAGAAGTTCACTGCATAACGTGAATTATCTATATTCTATAATATGTATAAACAATACCAATTCGGCTGTATTCGGCCATGGCGGCCGACCTTACGATCAGCCTGGTACGCAGTACCAGTGAGTACGCAAGCACAGGTGCACTCCCTATTTCCTCACTCTCATTCGGTGGGACAGTAATCTGACACGAACGTAGAGAGATCATGCGTAGGACCAACGGCTTAACGTGCCTTCCACTTCCAAAGCACGGGGAGCTCGAGATGAACATTTTCCGTTCACCCATCCGATGACTAATTTTGGCGCTTTTCAAATGCGAAAAAGGGACAAAAATTTGCCCTATTCGCGAGTCGAACCCAAGACCAGAAATCAAAGCCGGGTACCATAGTTTCCACTCTCAGGTAAGTTCTTCAGAGGAGTTCTTGATGTTCATGGGCAGGGGTGATCACTGATCATTTGACGTCAGGTGACCTTATTGCATAAAACATATTATCACAGATAATATACATGGTTTCGTAGTTCGTACTAACGTATAGTCTGCCAAGAGACCTTAAATAAATTAAATGTTATCCTGCTGAAAATAAGGCAGATAATATCTTCAAAAAAATATGTTCCCCCAAAAGTTGTATAATACTTTTTTCTCTCTATTATTGACGCAAAGTCGTTATTCGATAAGTCTGGCGGTTGGAACGTTCCCCAGCCCCCAGGTTAGATCCCCAGGTGTGTTTGTGTTCATTACCAAATTGAACCTACAACTGCTTGCCCAGTGCAAAGAAGTGCAGTGAATTAACTCTATGTAGGTATAGTCTATTTATTCTATACCACAAATTGACAGATTGGTGGTATGACAGGAACTAGATTTATTTACTGCCACCAAATACAGAGCTAGCCAAATATGTAAATAGCTGGGTAAAAAATTTTTGCTATGTTATCTATATTATCTGTTCTTTATATTATAAAGCTAAAGAGTTTGTTTGTTTGAATGCGTTTATCTCAGGAACTACCGTCGGCTTTGACCATGATCCAGGATTTGGCAAGTCTGGTCATTACAGGGGAACAAGACAGATTGTATCATGGTTACAAATTCAGATCTAACTGAACTAAAGTCCTAAACTGATCTGAATGTGCAGGTTTCCTCACGGTGTTTTCCCTCCCCGCAGAGCTAATGGCACAAATCCACACATATATCGAATAATCCTGAGGTGTGGGCCCGGATTCGAACCACGGACCTCACGTATGTGAGGCACGCGGTCTGCACCGCTAGGCCACCACGCTCCTCAAATTGAAAAGATATTTTACCACTGGTTGGATAATCCATTAGTCGAGGGAGGCATTAAGCTATAGTAAATCACTATGTGTGCAGAAATAAATAAATAAAACTATATAATCGACATGTTAACCAAAAGGAAAATCATAATATGTATCCCCCATTGGCATACGTACGTCCACATCAGTTGACTGTGGCGCAGTGACGTCATCGTAGCGGTGACTCACCGGCATGACACACCCCTTGCGAGGGGTTTGAAGTGAAATACAGTACTTTTTTTATTATTAAGATGGCCATTTTATACTGAGTGTCTTGTGGTGTCTCTTCTCAGAAGATAAACAACGAGGCGCTGGTAAAGTGAAAATAGAAATTGAAGTGCAAAATAATTGACCATGTTAAATGTACAAGCTAGCGGGCGCCTGCGACTTTTCGCGACTTTTCGGTTTCATACAAACTTTCATTCCCTATTTTATCCCCTTTGGGGTGGACTTTATCAGTATAATTTCTAAGGAACTACCTACGTTATAGTAGCTGAGACGAACTTCTTAGCTATCCATGGATTCTCCGTGCGGGTGCCGGGTCCATCGCGTGGAACAGAGAGGAATGTCAGTCGGCGCCTGGGACTTTCGACCCAGCGTGTAGGTTTAAGGGGCCCCTTTATAGTATACTAACGATCACCTTCACCGATGACATTCCTCTCCCTTCCCAACCATATTTGGTATGAGCCGAGTAAAGCGGCTTTAGTTGCTCTTTCCAGTAACGAGCTAATATTAGATCTTGGTAATCCTAAGTCCTTCAGTAGGTTGTAGAGAGATTTCGCTGGTATACCTCTCGCACCCACTTCCACAGCATACAACCGTGCTATATAACCATTTTTAGTCATCTCGTTGGTTAGGTCATAATACTTATTTGTTTTAAACGCGTGATCTTTGGGAATGTTTGTCTCCCATGGAACAGTAAGTTCCACCAACAGTACGCGCTTAAGCAATGTCACAGCCCGAACGGTTTAAAATTGACAAAGTTTCATACAAACTTTCATCCCCTATTTTACCCCCTTGGGGTTTGAATTAATTGGAATCCTTTCTTAGCGGATGTATACGTCATAACATGTACCTGCATGCCAAATTTTAGCCCGATCCGTCCAGTGGTTTGGGCTGTGCGTTGATGGATCACTATATCAGTCAGTCACCTTTAAAACTCAAAGGTGACTGACTGACATAGGGATTTGTTGAATATATTAAACTTATACATGGTCAAATTATAATTTGTTTGATAACATTCAAGTTTATGCTTGTACCTTGCAAGCTTCTTATAAATCATTATTCACAGTATTGCGTGATTATAATAATGTAGATAAACATAACCCAATAAATTCGCCATATTAGCCTTCATTCAGGCACTATGTAGGCCGAGCATGAAACATCATCCAAATATAGGACGCAACAGCTGTTGTGTTCGAATATTATCATTCCTACAGCCTTACGGATATGTGTTTGAATCATCGCTCAACTGAGTTGGGCAACTGCCTGCTATGAGTAATGGAATGGGTAAATAGGTACGATTCTCCGGCATGCTGTAGGTAGAGAATCTTTAGTTTTTATTGCCTGTATACATATTTGTGCGTTTGCGCGTACGTTTGTGCACCCAAATATATCCTGCGCACTAGACCGCTTTCGAAAATTGACATCATCATGATCATCATCATCATCACATATTTGTACAAATGAACAAGTTAAAAATAAAAATAAAATTCTTTGGACTAACACACCAAAGGTATAGCCCCAAACTAAGCTAGAAGCTTGTACTGTGGATGCTAGGGAACGGATAGTCATACTTAAATACTTTTATAAACATCCATGACTCGAGTACAAATGCCGATGTTCATCACACAAACATTTGCCCCTAGCGGGATTCGAACCCGCGACCCTTGGTTTTGTAGCCAGGGTCTCTAGCCACTATAGCAACGGGCCCGTCATTATAAGATTAAAACTGATATTTAACTCGCCCTAACTTATCTTAGTATGGACATACTAAATTAAATCCCAACTAATATTATAAACTAGCGGCCGCCCGCGACTCCGTCCGCATGGATTTCGATTTCCAATATCCTATGTGTTATTCTGATGTATAAGCTATATTGTGGTAAAGTTTCATTCAAATCCATTCAGTAGTTTTTACGTGAAAGAGTAACAAACATCCATACATCCATACATCCATACATCCACACATCCACGCATACAAACTTTCGCCTTTATAATAGTAGTAGGATGCGAAAGTAACTCTGTCTGTCTGTCTGTTACGCTTTCCCGCTTAAACCTCGCAACCGATTTTGATTAAATTTGGTACAGACAATCTTTAGACCCTGAGACAGAACATAGGCTACTTTTTATTTCGAAAAAAGCGGCCGCTTCTTGTATAAATGAGGCCAAAATCAACTCACTACAACAAAATTTGCCTGCAATAGTAATTGGCGATTATATCATCTCTTGTCATTGAGCGGATCAACTTTTACCGCAGGAGCGTTGGCGGGCCGGTCGTGACTCAGCTGGTGCGGGTTCGACTCCTGCCCACCACCATTGAATAATCTTTGCCAAGGCGAGCGGTTGTGAATGAACGGTTTGACTTATAAGGCGAGGTAGGTGGCTTGGATCGAAAGATGGCTCTCAACTATAAATGGGATGTTGTGAATATGATTTTAACTAGCTAAATAAAGTCTAGTTTGTTGTGTTTGACGACCTGCTTGGTGTAGTCAAGATGACTGTTAGACCAAGAAGGTCGCGGGTTCGATTCCTGCACAGGACAAACATTTGTGAGCATGAACATATCTGTTTATCTTGGTCAGGATTTTATATGGATTAAGTACACCTATTTGTAAATAGAAAAAAGTATTTAAGTATGTCTATCCGTGCCCAACCATCCATAGAATAAGCTTCTAATAGTTTAGTTTGGCGCTAGGCAATTGGTGTGTTTAAAGAAAATACATTTGTTGGATCAACCATTGGGTAGCCATAGAATTATCAAAAGGAATATTTGAACTACAATAATCACTAAATTATTAAATTAGATTATTCAAATAAAATATTAAAGGAATTTCAACCACGATTACCTACAAATAAATACTTTCAAACTTATTCAAGAGAAATTTCAACTACATTTACAAAAACCGCAAACTACTTACGTATACATTTCTTGTTAATGTTACCATTTCAGCAATTTAAAATATTCAGTCGCAACTGAAAGCCGCAGTAATTTCGTGACGGGACCCTTCCCGGTTAGGCAGTATAGGCACCCTGGGTGGGGTCTAGGTACCTAGGTATTGAGCTAGGTCGCGCGGTCGACGCCCCTAAAATCAATAGCGGCTGGCAGGTCATACTGAATGTGCTAGATTTTAAGCCTGGATCAGTTTTACTGGGGTTTAGTTAAGTCTGGTTAGTTGTGCTTTTATTAGGGTTGCATACAATTTCTTTGTTTTAATTCTTATTATATCGACTTATAGTAAGGGCATAGAGTGTGCACCTGTGCGAATGCACTTATTTGTGTATTTTATTTTGCCGTGATAGAATGCAAAAACTGATGTGTTTTTTGCAAGAAGGGCTCGATTGGGAAGACTTGAGTTTTTGAAGGGATGAAAGGCTTAAAAGACTCTGTAGATATATCACAGGTTATATGTAGTTGTCCTGTGTCTATGGGCAGCAGTGGTCAGGTCACTTATCTCAAGATGACACACTTGTTATGTTCCACCCTTCAAAAACCGTTAAATTGTAAGTATATTTGTAAAAAAGTTATTTAAAATAAAATTTACACACTGAGATATCGGTAAGCATGTTGGACCTATGTAAAAACCTGACAAACTTGTATAATAATAACACATGTTCTGTAAATAAATATCTTTATCTTCTTACTTTGAAAACCTAACCTGTGTGTCACGCACTTTTCTTGGCTTATTTATTTTGGTGGATTTATTCCGTACAAATTAAGTGACATTTCTTTATATGTAGTACATAGCTATTTGCTGCATCACCTTTTTCGCACAAATAATTAAACAATTGAAAAATAAAACTTTAGTGCACTTTCGCTCGATCGAGAGTTAAACCCTTAACCAAACCTAGGTTCCACTGACCCACCCACTCCCAAGCCTAGCACGGCGCAGCTTCCAGGGTTCGATTGCCGAGCGAGACAGCCTACGCCCATCCCTCTCTAAGCACTAGGCTGGAGCTGGTTACCATGGCAACCGGTGGGATGCGAGTGGGAGACCTAATCGTTAAGTTCTGAAACCGGTTTATAGATCGCCGGGTCAGGCTGGCTTGCGTAATGGTATTCCCTTATTTGGTCATGATATAGATGTAAATACGGTATCCTTGATGTATGTTTTTATTTATTTATTTAATAAAGTGCACTAACTGCATCCATACAAAACACATATGTAGAGTAATTTTAAGCTTAAATTCTTGTACCTATATGCTTCTTATAGGCGTAAGTACACAGCATTTGTGGAAACAACGTATGACCTATAAGTATTAAAACACATTTATTAAGGTAAATTAAATCAACAAAGTAAACGGAAAACAGCATTATAGGTATGTTTGATAGAATAATACTTTACTGTGGCCTTCTGTAAGGCTGAGTTTCCCAGACGAGCGCCTTTTTCGAGTAGAAGTTCGACTAAGCTCTACCTCTCTCTCCTTTCAAAACTACGGGATGGATTAAATGTATTGTTTTTGTTTATTTTGCTTCAAATACTAAAAATAAAACAAAAAACATCTTACAACTATATGTCCATGGTTCAACATGGTTGTCCATTATTTGTTCACTTCTATCATTGGGTGATTTGTTACGATCGTAGTTAGCTAAGTGCGGAAGACGAACAGAAAACAATTCGACTGAACCATTAGACATTCTAATAGTCCAATTTCACGTTAAAGGCCATGATATTGCAATTATACAATCAATCTAACTATACAACGTAGGTGTCCATGTAGGCGGACCTGGCACGCTGTTCCTACTATAATTTCTCAATTTACCCAATTGAAATTCGACTCTAAACCTTTTTGTTATAACAGAAAGTTGTCTAGCAAGATCCAGGTTAGTCCTCGGGACATAAAAGTCACTTATAACAACAATCTGTCTCAATTTACGTTCCTAAAGGCAAACAGATCTGGAACATCAAGCGAAGTCGGGTGGATGTAATAGTCGCCAGTCATTGCGGGAATGGGGGCCATAAATCTTAATTTAAATTGTGTTGTATTTACATTCCTGTGTGGCTTAAGTACTTAGGTTGTAATCTTGAAATCTAATCAGATGTTTCAGAAGACAAAATAATTCTCAAGTTGATAATTTCTAACTAAGAAACATAGATTTAACAAAAATCTATAGGTACCTAGAAGAATATTTTTGTTTTTATAGATTTAGCTTCAATTCTGATAGACGAATGAAGATAAACTACATTTTATGCCACATTATTAATATTATATTTTATCGACGTCCTACATTTTCAAAAACTTTTTCAAGTCACAAAAAATCTAGCTACACTATTAGTATTTTAATAGGGGGAAAAAATAAGGCAACGGATTAACGCGACTCTTGTGAACTCGACAATATCGGTGGTGATCACTAAGACAAAAATAAAAAATGAGAAAGCATTTTTGTACCGTGTTTTATATTATAGGCTGATGTTAAGCTGGTTCTATGGACAAGGGACATAATGACATAACCCCCATCTAGGATAGGCCTACAACCAACAGTGGATTGCAATAGGCTGATATGATAACTGTTGGTTCTAACGACCGTAAGGATCGTCTGGGCAATGCATCTATTCCCGTATGTCTGACTGATTGGAAACGCCCGATACTTATCTAATTAGTGGTGATGTGTTTGGGAGGTATAGCGCGTTCGATGCGATACAGTGCACGCGTTGAAAATTAAACCAACTTATTAAAGAACCTACATTCAGTGTAGGTATTGTCCCGAACGCCTCGATGTCGTGATCTCGAGGTCCTGGGTTCGATTCCCGTGTCGGGCAAAAGTGTTATGTTCATTTTTCTGAACACAGCCCGGGTTTGTGATCACCAACCCGCATTTGGCAAGCGTGGTGATTAAGCCAAAACCCATCTTTGTAACGAAAACATGATTTCAAATGATGGAGGCCTTTGCCCTGCAGTGGGACATTAATAGGCTGATACTTTTATTGTCCCGAAGGCCCTTCAGTCTTCCGAACCAAGCTAGGTTTTCGAAATATTTTAGAACCATATTTAACCAGGCTGATGATAATGATAAATGATTCATTAGAATTTAACCATTTCGTCCACTAGATGTATTGTGTAACCTAAGTGTAGGTACCTAGTACTTAAATATTTTTTTTTGAGGCAGTGGCTGTGCTTATTTTTTAAGCCCAGTAGGTATCACTACGAGCCATTTGTGATCGATGCTATGCTACATTCCAGCTCCCAAATGTAAGTACATAAATTGCATAAACAGGTCCATGTTCAATAGTGAGTTGCCTTATGCTGCTAATGGTGATGATTAAATGAATTGAAGACTGCACTCTTACAAGTCGAATGCACTGTAACACAATGTAGAACGCCGTAATATTCCTTTGCTATGATGCAATCGCATATAAAAATAAAAACCGTTTGTCTCTGGCCGGCGCCGCGCGCCATTGCGCATAGACAATGGACTAAAATATGGCCGCCTTTTGGAAGGAAGCGACCTTGTCGATTCACGGATTTTTTGAAGACTATCTTGTAGATGAAGTAAGGAGTTTGATTTTCAGGTTATGCTAGTAAGTTCGGGTACTTCGTCGTTTGACACCACGAACAGTTAATACCGTGGTGTCAATCGTTCAAGAACATGGTCCTAAAGAATTTTTCTTATGATTTTTATAGGGAATGGCGAAGTTAGGGAATTAGATGTTCATCTTAATTATCATTAATACCTATTCCTAGATCTCTTGAGCTTGGAAGCCTTTACTTTACTAGAAAGATGATGATGAGTGTTTCACTAGACTACACAGAATACAAATGGATGGACACGCAGAGTTGGTACCAACAGTCATGTTTATGAACACCAAATGTTTGTCCGGCGCAGGGATTGAACCCGCGATGTCTTCGATTATGGTTTAACAGTAGGTAAACTGTCGTTTAAATTCCGCGAATAAAAACATTTATTTGAGTTTTCGGTTGTAAAAAAGCCGCTATTTTTATATTATTCTTTTACATTTGTTTTATGACATGCCTGTAACATAATATGTATGTCTTGTATATTTGCACATACATGTGTATGTATAATAAAATAATGTGTTATGTATGCTGTGTCGTGGTGCATTTGTGTCCCAGTTTCGAGTCGCAAATTGCTTTCCCCGTGCGTGCGGGGCGGCCATCGACGACTCTAGAACATTCTATGCCATACTGAGACAATGCTTAAGTATAATTAATATACAAACTTCCATATTATAAAAGAAACAAAAATCGTAGTATTAATAAAAGTGGATGGATGGACACACACAATAAGGGCGGATCCAGATTTGGCGCCAGGGGGGAAGGGGGTCGAATAGTCGTGGTCAAGTCATCATCACTACAAAGTACAAAACAAAGTCGCTTTCTCCGTCCCTATGTCCCTTTGTATGCTTAAATCTTCGAAATTACGCAACGGATTTTGATGCGGTTTTTTTAAATAGGTGGGGAGTCAGAGGCGGCCTTAGGGGGGGGCGAACCGGGCAACCGCCCGGGGCCTCGCGCTTGAAGGGGCCTCGCGCCCGGAGGGTCCGATCCCCCTCCAAGCGCGAGGCCCCTCCAATTGCAAGGCCCCTCCAATTGCAAGGCCCCTCCAATTGCAAGGCCCCTCCAAGCGCGGGGCCCCACCAGGTGCGAGGCCCCACGGGATCAGTACGTTATATTATAACGGTTGCGTTTCGATTTTCCGTTCATATAAGGTCTTTCATGGTTGCGATCATACATTGAAAAATCAATGCTTTAAACTGGAGTCTTATTTCAAGTATCCACCATGGTAACATATTCTTAAGGGCATTACAAACAATATTTGCAAAGACAGTATAGCTCTCGTCTCACTCGTAAACTCAGTGACACAGGCTCGAACTTTTATGAATCCAAGGTCTGCACAAAAATCCGGCTTGTAAGTAGGAAATTAATGCAAACTTGCATCACAATTTTGTCTATTTTTACTGGACTAACATTTCTGTATTTGTTCATTTTGTAAAACTTTGTATATATTAATATCACCATATCAATATATAATAATATCACCCGTTGGTGGAAGTTAGAGCTCCTCCTTGAGGAATTACAACTTCCATCAATGCAATCAGTCAAAGGCAGCTTGGGGCGAGTTGTTGGTGTGTGGCGGCACCACGGACCCGAGATCTCCCGGGGGAACTTTACCATCTCCTCCCCCTCCTCTGGCTCGCCTTAATTGGCCATCAGAGTGGAGCGCCAGAGCTATATGCTTGATGGGTGGAAGTGCTCAATCTGCGTAGGTAATAGCGGGGAACGCGATCCAAAAACAGGTGCGTTCCTCTCGGCACTCTTAGCCAATCACGCCGGTGTTACTCCCTTGCTGCCCGCGATCCTAGTAGCCGCGTGGAGTGAGAAAACTTGATACATTTTGGCTGGCAGACGTCCGTTGTGTCATCCAATAGCCCAGTTGACCAAACCATCAAACTACACACAATAGACCTGGATTATTTTTTTCTTTTAATTTGGAAACAGTTTTTACATTTGCCAGGTGCTGTCTTTGAATAGATCTGTATTTTTTCAGAGGTAGTACCTGGTAGATGTACCTACACATTTAAATTTAGATCAAATGGTACCAAAAAGCCTCTGCGCTGTTGGCTTTGGCCCCACGCATGCTGCAACGTGAATCCCAATTTTCCTACATAAGAGTAATAAAGAGCGTAGGGTTTTGATGACCCCATCGTCCGTTGTTGGTAGGTGGAGCTCCTCCTTGAGGAATTACAACTTTCATCAATGCAGTCATTCTCCGCAGGGCAGCTTGTACTTTACCCATCTTCCCCTCACCTCTGGCTTGCTTAAATAGCCGGCCAGAGAGGAGCGCAAGAGCTATAGCTCTTCCCTAATCCTTTTTCTTGATAAATTTAATCTTCGTGGAAGTGCTCAATCTGCTAGGACCTAACGCGATACAGAAACCGGTGCACACCTCTCGGCACCCTTAGCCAACCACGCCGGTGTAGTGGCCGCTTAGAGTGGTAGCTTTTTTTGGCAAGGAGTAAAACATTGAGACATTTTGCATTGCATACGTCCGTTGTAACCTAACCCATAGCCCAGTTAACCAAACCATCAAACTGTTCACAATAGCCCTAGATTTTGTTTCCTTTTATTTTGTAATAGTCCTTACATTTGCCAGTTCCTGTCTTTGACTTGATCTGTATTTGGTCAGAGAGAGAACCTGGCAGACCTACCAATCGCATTAGATCAAATTGTACAAAAAAAGTACGCATGCTTCAAAGGGTCCCTGTGGACCCGTGATCTCAAAAGAGTACCTATAAATAATAATAATAACATAATGAATACCTATCAATAAAACAGACCAACATTCACATCACATAGGTAGATTTTCCGTAGGGCAAAGGGCCTCGCAAAGACCTGTCGCCCGGGGCCTCGCAATGGGTAAGGCCGCCTCTGGGTGGAGTGATTCAAGAGGAAGGTTTTTATGTTTAGGTAATACATGCATAATATACCTAGTAGAGAAACACAAATAAACTTTTTAGTTGCACATCTGAGAAGTCGGGGCGGGTCGCTAGTTACCTAAACGAAATAGTTAGGAGTTTTGGAACCAGCTCAGGGGGAGGGTCATGACCTGTAAACTGGTCATGAATCCCTGTAGGTAACTGTTGTTTAATAAATCATTGAGTCACTTAGTTCATACTGATTAAACCCGTCCCAAAACAACCCTTAATTTCCCCATTTATCAGATTTCGCATTGAATTCGTCGAAATAAAAGCCAACTGTAAGAAACATCACGCAACGCAAACCGTCCACGAATTATGGGCCAAGTAAACCCATTACAGGAGTTAAATATTACTTCCATAGTGCGTTATTGTTTCAGTAATAGAGTACACATTTGAATGGCATATTTTTTGCGTGATTCAGAGGTATTATCAAAGTTTCAGGGCGGTCTCCTGTTTTTGACATCGTTTTTATGATAGATAAGCGAATTTGATTTAATCAGTGTTGTGTTTGTTTTTATTTTGAGTTACCTTTACTTATTTTAACCTCCAAAAGCGAAAGTTATGTTTTTTAAACCACTTTTATGGTATGGTGCTATCATATGGGACAGAAGTAAGTTACCTCTGACTAGATTTCGAGATCGTATTCAAAATTATGTGATGCCGCAGAGAACTAAGGTATTCTTCATAGCTCACCGGATTAGCAAGTGGAAGTGGCAGTGGACTGGAACCGACAACCGTTGGGGTAAGCGATTTCTGGAGTGGATACCGCGTTTCAGCAACTGTCCCAAAAAGCGCAGAACGCCCTCAGGCCAGGTGGAGTGACAATCTGCGCAAGATGGCTGGTAGGACCTGGATGCGAGTCGCCGAGGATCGGGCTGAGAGAAGGACCTACCTATGTCCAGCAGTGGACTGTGATAGGCTGATGATGATGAGACTTTTAAACTTCGTCCATGTGCAGCGGTGATCAATCACTTACCATCAGGTGAGAATCTTGTTCGTTTGCCTTCCTAGTATAACAGAAACCGTAATTAGGTACTCCTAAAGTTAGACCAATGTTAGCGATGATATCCGTCGCGTATCTTCGATTCAAATCTTGGCCATCTATCACCTTATCATAATTTTGATCTAGATAATCTATCATTGGCTCGCCGCTCTCTTACAAGAACGGTAACATTATTTCAATTTCTTCTAAAGTGTAGGTAGACGAAATAACAGTCCTTAAATTCTTCCATTCCGGATTCTCAACACGAAAAAATTCTTCATACCAATACTTTATTGTATACATATTATGTAGGTAAAAAAGTATATAAGCCTAATTTTTTTTGTTGAACTCTTTTTTTCGGACCATATCTACTTAACTAAGAGTGTCGGACTATACAAATACACATATGTATCTCATAACTTTGCAGTGCCGTAACTAGCCTTTTATGCGCCCGGTGCGAGCTTTCAAAACTGCGCCCCTAAAATCTACCAGTCTAGTCATTTCTGCGCCCCTCCAGGGTCTGCGCCCTGTGCCTGGGCACCGCCCTAGTTTCGGCACTGTAAGTTTGCATCTAAATTTCAACATCTAATGTGGCCACCAGAGTACAATGATCCTAGATTTGATCAGCCAGCTAGCCCTCGCAACAACTAAGTATATCACAACACAAACAAAACCAAGGGATTTGACCTCAAGAGCTCTAACCACTACTAGACAGTAGTGATATGGACCTCGGTCGCGACACACTGTCATCATTATCATCAGACATAGGCCTCACCTAGGACTTTCAACTTAGCCTCATCCTTCATCTTTACTAATATAAGAGGAAAGATTAGTATTTTTGTATGTAACAAATAAACTCAAACACTACTTGGACCTATTGCATAAATTCTTTCACCATTAGAAAGCCAAAGGGAAGTAGTTCCCTCGGGACGCGGTTGAACCGCGTGATGGCCGCTAGCATTAAGTAAATAAAAGCCCATGTACGTTATAAAAGTTTTATTGGCAGTTGTGCCTACGCGTCGGCGATGGTGACTTCCACCTCTACTCCTGGCTCGATGTTGATGCTGGTGATCTGCTTCACGATCTCCGAGGGCGAGTGCAGGTCGATCACTCGCTTGTGAATGCGCATCTGGAAGCGGTCCCAGGTCTTGGAACCTTCACCGCAAGGCGTTTTACGGGTGGTGATGCGAAGGATCTTGGTCGGCATGCGGACGGGGCCCTGGAATAGAAATGATTTGTGGGTTAGTTATAAGTATAAAATTAATAACATTCTTGATTAATAAAATCTCTATAGGTTCTGCTATGACGGCTGCTCATGATCAATAAAGCAATCAACTAGAATACAGCACAAGAGCATAAGTACACCCCCATTTCCCTCTTTTTTGATGAGAGACAACAACATAACTCAACCATTTGGTTAAGCCACAACCAAAACAAATACTCTACCAACTTTGTCTTACCGGCAATACCTAGATATTGTGTAAAATACCTAGGTCAACTATGTATGCCTTAACGCCCCAGGTTATCTATACATTACATAGGTATTGTATAGAAGAATAATTAACTTGTTTCTGTATCCATCCATAGAAAGCCCATGTCTTAGAAATGGGTTTGTTAATTGGCTAATGATGATGATTTCATTTGTTACTCTCCTATGAGCAGAGTGGGCTATGGCAGCTTCACACTGCACTTTGAAGAGTGGTTCTCTTGCGCTGATTTGGTGGACACTATAGTACAGGACTGTAATGTCTTCATCTAAGCGCAATCTTGTTAGAAATTTCTATCTTCCTCTATGTAATGAATAAGACTTTGTAATGCGGTACAATGAACTTTTATTTGTTAATTAATCACAGGTAATCGACACATACACCTATTCATGTGATCTTTAAAATTTAAGCCCTGACAAGGAAAACCACAGCAATAGTGCAATAAACCAATGCCTCGGTTAATTGCCTGATTAGAAAAAACACCACAATATACTTGGCAGTTATGCCAATGAGTGGGTGGACTTTTTAAAAGACAAAGTTTAACTATGGAGCTAGCTAAAAATTGTCGTAAATGCAATAGGTATACCTTAACACGCAGCTTCTGCTTCTTAGCCCCGTTGATGAGGTCAGCGCAGACCTTCTCGAGCGAGCGCACGTTGCGGGAGGTCAGCGTGATGCGGATGCGGTGGATGGGCGAGATCTCAGCCTGGGGCTTCTCGATGTCCTTGCCTGCGACGACGGCGGCTGCCTGGAATTGTGCGACGGCTTGTGTAAGTACAAACTCTCATGGCGTAAAAAAGAGCATCTGTGGAGTCTCTTGTTCAACGGATTATTGCGTTCCGATATTAAGTGCATTACTGTGGCCTCCATGACATGAAAATCACCACGTTTGCCAAACGCGATTGGTGATCACAAACCTGGGCTGTGAAATTTTGCCAAGCCCGGGAATCGAACCCGGAATCTCCAGACCACTGAGGCGTTTAAACCAATAGTACCTAGTATATATTTTTTCCACGAATACATTTAATTTTTAAGAGCTGAGGAAGAAATGTGGAGAAGAGGCATTTTCCTAATCAAAAGGCCAGGTAGTTATTGCACATAAAATCAGCATTGCTTCGCGCTTTTAAACTGTGGAGGGATAAAAGAAGAGTAAAGAAAAAACAGTTAAGTAAGTTGAAAAACAAACTCTGTGAAATAGGCGGGAAGTGTCACCCGCAGAAGTAACATACTCTTTTTATATTTGTGAAGACAGTTCAGGTACGAATTATTATTGTAAATAAAAGTATACGCGATAAAAGTAACAATTCCATCAATATACTTCCTAAATACACAGGGAGATTATTCTCAATCATGAGTAATAATGACACGTGCAGACATAACCTCAAAAGTTGAAGTATCCTCATCGTATACATTTTTTTCAGGACGGAAAACACTATATAGAGCGAAATGTAATATTTCTTACCATGTTGATGCGATTTCCCGGTCGAGATAAACAACTTTACAATTAAAAATTGCTCAGCGCTGAACCGGAGAACAGCTTGATAGACTCACGTCAAATGAAAGAGACCATAAATTCTAGAGAGCTAGCAATATGTCAAACAAGAGTAGGGATGTGACTCTTCAAAAATATTGATTCTATCTATGCAGAAATCGAATGAAATGAGAAAATGAGTCATGGTGTTGTAATAACACATTATTATGTTGTCTTTTAATTAAAGAAGCTTTTTTACAGATATCATTTATTTATTTATTTTCTATAACAAATAATGAAAATTAATTAAGGTACATAGTAGTGAGTACATTTAAACGAAATAACATAGATATATTTACCTTAAATATTACAATTCTTAAACCTATTAATTTTAATATGCAAGAGACTGTATGAATAAAGTTTTAAGTTTTTAAACAATAAATACAATGTTTATTATTAATATATTATTATCTATACATTGTTCAACATTAAATTTTTAACTTGCTTGTCGAATTTCCTGAAACAAAATATTATAAATTAAAATAAAAAAATGGGTAATGCTGTATTAAAAAAATGCAATGTCGATTTAATAACCCATGATAGGGAACAAGTTCGATACAGTGTTTCATCAGCAGCAGTTTTAACTGCGTGCCTGTCAACAAATTAATAAATAAATGAAACTTACTGCGAAGTGATCGGATCCCCGGGCAGATGGAAAGGATTGCAAATGGCGTCAGCGTAGAGAGCGTGGAGACGACGCAGTGCAGTCCGCACCTCTGCGTCGCGGATGTTGCTGCCGCTCGGCGACGACGACGACGTCACCAGCACCAGTTTGATGCGAGTGTTCGTCACGTAGCCATATCTAAGATGACGATAAAATGACGCAGTCATTGGTTAAACATCCGCTCATAAACAGAAACGCCTACATATTTTATTAAGGTAAGAACCCTCTTGATTGTCTTGACCTCGACCTTGATTGTATTTTAATTTGGAAAAGATCTATAATCACAAATTAATCTATTCTTATACAGAAATACTTACATCTTATGAGTGTCTGTGGAGTAAAGTAGCCCCAAGTACAAGTCTCTCATGTCAGCGGGCGCTGCGCTGGTGTTGGTCCCGGCACCGGTGTTGCCGCTGGTGGTGAGCCGCTCCTCCAGCGCGTCCAGCGCTGTGTGCACCAACCATTGCCGCGACAGCTCGTTGTCACAGCCAGACTCTACGCCTATTCCACCGATGTACAGCGGGGAATTCTGAAAATTTAAATAAAGTAATTTATTACTCATTGATTCTAATGCGCTTTAGTCGATATACCTTGATTTAAAAAAGTGTCAAATCTAAAGAGACATCCCTTTACTCTTTGTCGATCAATCATTAAAATTGTCTATAGTTTTAATCTGACAAAACAAAAAGTGACGTGTAAAATCTAAACAATTCCAAAACTTTACGAAAAGAAGGCCAAACATTGTGCGTAATGAAGTCTAGTGTAGAATTAAAACATGAAACAATGTGTCCGAGCAAAGTATAGTGTTAAAAACTTACATCTTTCCCGATAACTGCGACACAAACAGCCATATTTGTGTGTAATTTTCGCGGAAGTGTCACATTGCTACCAACATTCAAGCAACAGTGTTTTAGAGGCGGGAAACTTCGAAAAACTATTTCAGTGCATTTGCAAGCAAAACTCATATTATATTACACCGCACGTACATATTGATTAATTTACATTTGGCTGTTGCATCCTTGCATCGCTCGAATTACAATAATATTGTGTGATTGAGTGAGAAATCTTTCAAAATGAGTGACAACGATGAGAACGATGATTTTTTGTACGAAACGAACGAAAAAGGTGAAAGAGTGATGGTTAGATCGTTGCATTCGCACCATCCAGTGTTTATTCGGTTTGTGAATCGTACTTCTCGGCCTGTGGACGTGTGGTGGCGGGATTTCCAGGGTCGCCGGCGCCATTACAACCGGATGAACCCGCGGTCGTACCTGGATATCGACACCTACGTCACACACCCCTGGGAGTTCACCGACCCCGCGACGAAGGAAAACTATTTGATCAACAATAAGATGATCTTTAGGCCACCCCCTGCGCTCGCGGGTATGTAAATCTGTTTTAACTTCTTAAACTCAATGTTCATTTATCATTCAAACTTTTTTTTCCTACCAGCACTTCGACGTGAAATTTTGCGACCCTAGTGCATTGTTGTTGATGTCCATGGGTTTTGGTAATCACTGTTGTGGTAATCACATACCATCAGGTGACCTTCTTGTTTGTTTGCCTCCCTATCACAATAAAAAAAAAACAGTTTTAATAGAGGAAAGTTAAAGCAAGTTACTAGCACATAAATGAAAATTGGTTGTGTTTGTGAGGCATCTTCTGATCTGAAGCATTAAAATGCTTCAATAATTTCCCATTGTCTTCATTACAGGAGTGTATAGTCGCACAAACTGGATAATATCCGTCTGCATCCGACCTCTCCGGAGCACAGTCATGCTGACCCTCGCACAGCATCTCAACGACCTGAACAAAGTTCCCGCGCTGGGTCTTCCTCGGGAGCTGGAGAATGATCTAGAGCTTCTCATCGAGACCATTCAGCATACTCCGCCACCCCCTCCGCGGCCCTGATATCTACTTTCCTATGTGTATTCTCAGAATGTCCTGATAACGATATTCACTTACCTCGTCTGGACGTATATTGTATGTTTTTTGGCGAAGGTGATCATGGACTTTCCAGTGTTGACTAAGGCAATCACTGGATCTTAATTATGACTAATAATAAACATAAAATTACTTTCAGGGCATTCGTAAGAAATGAATTCAAATTCAGACTATTTAATTTTTGAATTAACGTAATTATAATTTACTAATAAGCTCAAATTAATCTTGTGTAATAATTTGGTTTCATCATTTTTATACTGTTATTCAGTTGACAGAATGGCACAATAACATTTGGCCTATTCAATTTTAAGAGTTTATCTTAAATGGAGATATATAGTTATATTTTAACGAAATGGTGTGACTTGTAACAAGTAATGATTGTATTAGTTCTTTATTAACATTGAGAGAAATATAAATTGTTATTTTTAGATAGGTTCTTTAAAATATAATAAAAAATGTAAATACTCTATAATTAAGAATAGATTAAGCATCATACCAAAAATTTTTATTGATTTGTTAAGTTTAGTTATGAAAATCCTTTATTTATGAAATTACTAGCTGCCCGCCCCGGCTTCGCCCGTGGTACTTACTTACATGTATTATACATACAAACCTTCCTTAAGAATCACTCTATCTATTAAAAAAAACCGCGTCAAAATCCGTTGCGTAGTTTTAAAGATCTAAGCATACATACGGACATACAGCGAAAGCGACTTTGTTTTATACTATGTATTGATTGATACCAATCTCGCTAAATTATTCTAAGTCGGTAAATAAAGCAGCTGAGCATTTCACTTCCATAAAGCCTTATCCTTATTGTAAAAAGATGATGTTTTGTATATTTTATTACTTTGTTCTTAAACAAAGTTTAACATTCAAAGTTTGTGAGTAAAAACTTATATTTGCTATTTGAGAAAATATTTAATGTTAAAGCGATTATAAATCATGGCGTGTATAAAAACAAGACAAGATAATAATGGTGTGACCTTTATAACTTTATCTAAAATGTTTTGTTTATTTGGGTCAACGTTATGCTACAATAATTTGGGTTTAAAAAAAGTTGTACTTTTGCTTTAGGAATATAATAGAATTTTACAATTAATGAATTTCATATAAATTGCTTCAATGATTCTCACTGATGTATACAAAGTAATATGTATTATTCGAAAGGTTTAAATACATGTTATGAATCTATTTATTTTATATGATATGCTTAATGTTTTATTTTAGTTCATATGAGGAGTTAGAAGTTTTAATTCTCTACACCTAATGTCAAATACGCCTGTGAAAGGTTCTAGGTTCGCATCAATTCTGGAATTGATCTTTTTAAATTTTGTTTAGATTTTGGGAGATTGTGAAACAAATACTGATCATATTAACTAAATATTTGTATTTCGTTTAACATTGTAATTTGCGCTCATTAATTCCGTCTATTATTTACATAAAAAAGTACGAATTTTATTCGATAACAAATAAAGGAATGTTAAGTAGTTTTAGACTTAAGCGTTTATTTAATAAGTGCCATGGTTCTAAGGCCTAGAGAAATAAATATATATGTCGTTCTTCTTATACGGATTTCAAGTTAAAGGTTCCATCCATAGTACAAACTATGGATAATATGATTAGGTAATATGTAATAAATAGTAATGTAGTAAAATTTATTTAGTAGACAGGATTAAATAATTAAAGCATTTAATTTCCTAGATAGGTCTTATATATTAATATAAATATTAATACTGTTTTAAAATATGTAGATACCCTGCAAATACCCTTTAAAGTAACCACATAATACATATTATTTTCTATTAATGAAAGGGGAGTGACCAAATATGTATGGTACAGGGCCTAAGAAAAAAAGATGACGGCCGCTTCTGGAATTATAACTAAAAGCCTTTATTTTCAAAACTAACCAAATCTGCTAATTGAAAAAAAAACTATCCATATCTTTCAATAAAAAAAAAATCTGAAGTGGATACCAACTTTTTTTTTCATTCTATGGTCCAGTTTTGGTCACTGCACCTCATACATAGTTCATCTCTTGTTGATGTTAAATTGAATGTATTGTATTGTTTCCTATTCATACATACCTACATTGTACATACTTTAAAAAAAAACTGCTCTTACGTGTGTGTAATACTTGGATGGGTTTAAAAATGTTCTTTAATCTAATATTTGTTACTAATATTGTAATATTCTAAAGTGTTGTTATACCTCCCGGTATCATTCAATTTTGTTGATATTTAAGGTAAATGGTGAAACTTAAATCTCAGAATCAATCAATTTTGTCCCATTTTTATAAAAAGAGGGTATGGTATGTAGGTATCATTAAACTAAATGCTTTAATAATGTTTTACCCAAAGCATTTAGAAGGATCTTAATCTAGATGGCTGAGGATCGGGCTGAGTGGAGAGCCCTAGGAGAGGCCTATGTCCAGCAGTGGACCGCAATAGGCTGTTGATGATGAAGATGATTGATGATAATCTAGATATTATTGTGGAAATATTTAGAAAAAATATGGAATGAATAAGGAATTATACAGTAAAGGGTAAGAGAGTAAATAACGAGCTTTGGTATTTGAATTTGATAATTAGGAATGTAATATCAAGATGAGACTGATTATAGAAAGTTTTAATAAATTTTGGCGAAATTATATGCGCAAAGGGCTCGAACGTCGAATCAAATTAATTATATTAACTAATAGGTAATAATATCCGGGTGTTTGTTGGAAATATGCAAAAGTTAACATCTTTGGTTTGCACATGAACATGTTTAGTTTAGAGTAAAAAAATCTAAAATACTTACCCAATACCCAAAGGTAAGACCAGCTTTCGATAATAATATGGAGTTTTTGTAGAAGGAATAAATATGTACATCAAAAACCCATGTTTTAATAGTACAATACACTTTTAGAAAAATATCATTTGTAATTACATTAATTCTAAATCTTATAATTTCCTAGTATACCTAAGTTATTTCTCGTGCCATCGGACTCGAATGTTTTTCTGTTTTGTTATTTATCTGTGATAACATTTTCTATCGTAAAAACTTGCATTTATTTATTGTATTCTTATTTTTAAGTTTTAGTGTTGCAAATAAATAACCTTTATGTAAACGTATTATATTTCTATCTTTCTGGGGAAGTCAAGAAAATGTAAAACCTTTATGATCTTATTTCATTTTTAACTTTGAAGTCTTCTTAATTCAGAGTATGAATCTTGATGAAAGCCTAATTCTTGCTTATTTTAGCACTGTACCATTTTTTATATCATATTGACTTTTATTTCTTGCCCTCTCTCAATAATACATATGAAAGTAACATAAAAATTATACCTACTGTTATTAATTTGAATGTTTATGTATGATTCTGTAGTTCTAAGAACTGCCGTACATTTTTAGCTTTTGATGTGTATAGAATATACAATTTTTGATGTAGATAATAAAAATATGAATTGGTGTATTTTATTGTGTTATTTATTATTAGCTTCAGTCTTCATAATACCTCGATATAACTTTGCTGTCGCTTCTTTGTAACACTTCAGTGAATATTGTTCAATTCAAGACATATTAACACCAATTAGCCTTTAATCTAACTTTTTAAGCTTGGACAGACCAATGTTTCATAAGATAACGATTACCTAAATCTGTCTGCCTGTGGAGACTGTCTACGTATTTTGGTATCAATTTTAGATGGAAAAGAAAACAAAATCGGGTATAAAAAATAATTTATTGTAAAAAAAATGGTACCTGCCATCTGCCTTACCAATATTTTTCTTTCAGAATTATTGGGCGAGTCTTATAATTAATACTTGTATGAACAAAGAGCTACAGTCGCAAACTGAATATTTACAGAACAAATTAATTAAACAATTCTATTCGTAATTTAATTACACTATTTTGACATTCTTAGACATGACAGTATGGGACATTATTATTTGAGTGATGAGAAACTTTATTGGATGTTCTTAACTATAGCCACTAATCACAGATTTTCAAGTATTCTGAATTTTTCTTTATACTTAAAATGTTAGTACAGTGTATAACTTTGGACTGACGTTTTTTTTTTATTTCTTATTAGGTATTATGTGTTTATGTAGGTGTTTCAAACCAGCTAGAACAAAAATATTACAGTTGCTAGATTGCATTCTAAAAGATATTAGTGGTTGCCAATGCAATCTACAGAAAAATACTGGGGCCAAAGTTTTACATCTAGTATTGAACTTAATATGAAGTAGTTTAGTTTTATAATTAGCACATACTTATAACGAAGTGCAAATTGTTAATCTGGTGTATTATACCTATTTTCTTAAATGCAGTATAATTTTAAATTCTCCAATAGGTACCTAATTTAACTAAATACAGTTTACTTTGTGGCTTTTTGATTTTTGTCAATGGTCTCTCTATTGATCAAATGGCCAATCTATTCTATTTTATAAAAACTTGTACTGAAATATCACTTAATTTGCAACTGTAGATTCATGTAGTCAGTGAGAATTAAAACATGATTAACTATAATAAGACACTTAAATAAAATAACATTATTATTAAGCTTGTTGTGTATTACAAAAAATATCAGTTGGCTATTTGACAGATTTAATAACAAAAAAAGTATGGTATATTCTGCTTTAAATAAACAATATCATACAATTTCCTAAAAACTTATTATTTAAGTACATAAATAACACAATTTCCTTACTTAAAACTGACAAACCAACAATTCGTTTAAAACATAACCTCAAAAAAAGATTTGTTTAAAACATTATGGCGGAATTTAATTGAGTGTGTGGGTTTAGCGAAAATATTGCACAGTTAATTTGTCGTATATCTATTTTTGTGTCCATTTATTGAATTAATTAAATTAAAACATTTTTATATACATTAGGACATAACAAATCATTTCACGGAAATAATTCCAATGAATGTTTTTTTTTAAATAAAGATTAGTTTCAGAGCTTTGCACTGGAACAAAATTGATGCAAAAACATTGAAAAAATAAATCAATGTTATTTGCGACCAACGTTCACATTAAAATGAGTACATAAACATTCACATATTTATTTATCCCATTTACTTTAAAAATAATAAGGCCGGAGAAGAAATAAATGTTGCCATGAAAAAAAAATGAGCAACTGTAATTTTTATATTTACTTTTGTGACTGTTTTTGTGTGTCTTTTGAATTTAATTGTCTAACAATTCAAATTGCAGGATAATATTTGTAACACAGATGGGAGGCGCCAGAAACGAAAGGTCTTTTATGTTGTTTCAGTCTGCTTCCTTGTTTGTTTGATGAAGGTGGGCGGTTATGGCCAGGGCTCCGCCGGGAATGAACCTGACGAAGTTGTCTGCCGTCACTGGACCCAAAGCATACATGCCCTTCGGCCCGTGCAGTAGTTCATGTGTGCTCTTATCAACGGCTATAGGGTTCCCTCTACCATCGACTGGCTTCGACGGATCGATTCCAAACCCTATACCACCGGAATAAGGGTTAGTCGTCTGACACTCGCATTTTTTATCAATAATTTCATACCTAGATTCTTCCGTCTGTCTTTTGTTACAATCGGGGACGGCACACTTCGAATCAGTGTTGCCATTAATTTCGGAATAGTTTAAGTACCTAGTCTTGCAGCTCTGGATGCTTTGTCCGAGGGCGTTTTTGAAGTTCATCCAATGGTTCCTTAGGAAGCATTGTTTCGTTTCCTCCTTTTTCGTGGAGCACTCGCACGACCTTACGTCGATGCAGTTAAAGTTGAAATTCGTTTGGAGGAAGAAGAGGTCTGGTCGGGAGCCTATGAGCACGGCTATGACCGCGACGGTGATTTCGCTGATTTGGTTGGTGGTGAGGTTGAGGAGTCGGACCTTCTTGGGTCGGATGGCCTCGTAGTCCACGTCCAGGTCGGTGGGTAGGTCGGGGTCGCTGTCTAGTGGAGTCACATCGACGATCACGTGGTCAGGGTAGGATTTGTAGTACGGATAGTTGCCGGATTCGCCGTCAGACATCATTTTGTAGACCTGCAAGTAAAAATAAGAATTTGTTAGGACATGGTGGATGGTTAGGGACATGTGTGGAGGAAGCAATCTTTTAGTAATTTGAGGGAATAGCACATTTGTAGGGGTTTTCTACAAATATCCTGTGTTTAAACCCCGGGTAGGATATAAAAAATTGTGTCTAGAGTTTGGGCTATTCAGGTTGAAAGTTGGTGATGTACGTTGTTAAGCACGTTAACTCGGTGGTCCTGTGCCTTACCTCTCTACGGTCGGGTCAGATTGCTGGCCTCGCCGGAACGCGTTTGCGCCGTTTACGGCCGAAGAGAGCCGAGCGCCTCCGACGGCGCCCGAGGAAGTACGCGTTCCAACACCAGCAGTGTCGTCTGAGGAGGACTCACCTGGCAGTAGTCGGGGTAGGCGGCGGGGTCGAGGCGCGCGAGGGCGGGCGGCGGGCGGCGGTGCGCGTGGTGCGTGCGCAGGCGCCGCCCCCACGCCGCGTGTGTGTCTGACGAGCACTCACCTGGCAGTAGTCGGGGTAGGCGGCGGGGTCGAGGCGCGCGAGGGCGGGCGGCGGGCGGCGGTGCGCGTGGTGCGTGCGCAGGCGCCGCCCCCACGCCGCGTGTGTGTCTGACGAGCACTCACCTGGCAGTAGTCGGGGTAGGCGGCGGGGTCGAGGCGCGCGAGGGCGGGCGGCGGGCGGCGGTGCGCGTGGTGCGTGCGCAGGCGCCGCCCCCACGCCGCGTGTGTGTCTGACGAGCACTCACCTGGCAGTAGTCGGGGTAGGCGGCGGGGTCGAGGCGCGCGAGGGCGGGCGGCGGGCGGCGGTGCGCGTGGTGCGTGCGCAGGCGCCGCCCCCACGCCGCGTGTGTGTCTGACGAGCACTCACCTGGCAGTAGTCGGGGTAGGCGGCGGGGTCGAGGCGCGCGAGGGCGGGCGGCGGGCGGCGGTGCGCGTGGTGCGTGCGCAGGCGCCGCCCCCACGCCGCGTGTGTGTCTGACGAGCACTCACCTGGCAGTAGTCGGGGTAGGCGGCGGGGTCGAGGCGCGCGAGGGCGGGCGGCGGGCGGCGGTGCGCGTGGTGCGTGCGCAGGCGCCGCCCCCACGCCGCGTGTGTGTCTGACGAGCACTCACCTGGCAGTAGTCGGGGTAGGCGGCGGGGTCGAGGCGCGCGAGGGCGGGCGGCGGGCGGCGGTGCGCGTGGTGCGTGCGCAGGCGCCGCCCCCACGCCGCGTGTGTGTCTGACGAGCACTCACCTGGCAGTAGTCGGGGTAGGCGGCGGGGTCGAGGCGCGCGAGGGCGGGCGGCGGGCGGCGGTGCGCGTGGTGCGTGCGCAGGCGCCGCCCCCACGCCGCGTGTGTGTCTGACGAGCACTCACCTGGCAGTAGTCGGGGTAGGCGGCGGGGTCGAGGCGCGCGAGGGCGGGCGGCGGGCGGCGGTGCGCGTGGTGCGTGCGCAGGCGCCGCCCCCACGCCGCGTGTGTGTCTGACGAGCACTCACCTGGCAGTAGTCGGGGTAGGCGGCGGGGTCGAGGCGCGCGAGGGCGGGCGGCGGGCGGCGGTGCGCGTGGTGCGTGCGCAGGCGCCGCCCCCACGCCGCGTGTGTGTCTGACGAGCACTCACCTGGCAGTAGTCGGGGTAGGCGGCGGGGTCGAGGCGCGCGAGGGCGGGCGGCGGGCGGCGGTGCGCGTGGTGCGTGCGCAGGCGCCGCCCCCACGCCGCGTGTGTGTCTGACGAGCACTCACCTGGCAGTAGTCGGGGTAGGCGGCGGGGTCGAGGCGCGCGAGGGCGGGCGGCGGGCGGCGGTGCGCGTGGTGCGTGCGCAGGCGCCGCCCCCACGCCGCGTGTGTGTCTGACGAGCACTCACCTGGCAGTAGTCGGGGTAGGCGGCGGGGTCGAGGCGCGCGAGGGCGGGCGGCGGGCGGCGGTGCGCGTGGTGCGTGCGCAGGCGCCGCCCCCACGCCGCGTGTGTGTCTGACGAGCACTCACCTGGCAGTAGTCGGGGTAGGCGGCGGGGTCGAGGCGCGCGAGGGCGGGCGGCGGGCGGCGGTGCGCATGGTGCGTGCGCAGGCGCCGCCCCCACGCCGCGCACACAGCGTCCGCCGCGCTCGCTCCAGACCCCACCACTAGAACCGCGCGTGACGTGCACGTGCTATCGTCTGGGGGAAACGCGTTATCCACAATTAATGTCTATCGAAAACAGATCGCAATTATCTATCATGTTCTAAAAGTAATTTTTATAGATGTAACAAAGGCTTTCGATATTATTATACTACTGAAATTTAAATGGTTCGTTATTGAAAAGTATAAATATTTAGAAAAGTTACAAATAACAACAACTTCAAAAATAAAACTGGAGTAAAAAATGCAAGAACACAAGTAATAAGTATAAAAACCACTCAAAAAGTGGAGTTCCACAAGGCAGTAGTTTTGGTCCTATGCTTTTCATATTACAAAATTTAGCAAAAAAATATTTTTACGCTCTACAAGATTCTTCTTTCACCAAGATGACTACAACTCACCATAAGTACTAAGAACGTTGACGGCGCGCTCAATGCTGGCCAGCGAGTGCAGCGCGTAAGGTTCGACGCTCGGGTCGAGGGTGTTGGGCCGGTCGCTGCTGCCGCACGCCAGCACCACTCGCCGGCACGCGTAGCGGAACGGGCGGCCCTCTGACATGTCGTAGCTGGAATGAGGATAATGAAATACTTATTATTTTGTGTTTATTCAAGAAAAGTTGTGAGTAAAAAATGTCGTAATTTTTTTTAGGAATAGCCAAATGTTGCTGTAGAATTAGATGATTCAATGCAGTGCTATCTAGAATGAAAAGCTCGACCCCTTTTGCTTTTAAAATATAGTGCCTGTACTTCTTAAATTATTGTCATCCTACGGCTCCTAACAACGTATGACAGACAGTCCACTCACACAGGATCTAGAAGTCTCATCTATCGCGTTACTTAACAGCCAACTTTTTTCGTGCAATAATAAATATATAGAAAGTTTAAACATACAACTTGAATCGCACAATAACTCACCCCGAGACCCAGAACTTGGCTGCCAGCGGGCACGCGCCGGCGCAGGGCTCCCCCGCCACACGCGGCGCGCGCGTCACGCTGCTCACCACCACGCCTGAACGGAAGTAGCGCTGCGACAACACAACGATACATTGATTACTTATGCTACCGAGAGGGCAAGGAAAGAGTTTGCAGCTACGAATACGCACAGTAAAACTATAAAAAATATAAAAATAAAATAGGAGGCAAACGAGCAAGAGAGTTACCTGGTGGTAAGTGACCACCGTTGCCCATGGACATTAACAACCCCACAAGTCTGCCTTTAAAACTCCATATTCTCCCAGACTGAGCTCTGGCGTAACATAGCAAAAAAGCTACCAAGTGCTACTTCACTGTGATCTTCTGTAAAGTGGAGGTATGTACTTCCCTAGAAGAACTGCTCAGTCGAGTGGAAAATTTCACTTAGCTGTCATTATCATTCTCCTGCCCTTATCCCACACTAGGCGGGGTCGGCGCAACATGTTTTCTCCTTCCACTCACTGATATCAGATATCAGACATCAACTCTACATTCATTCCTTTCTCGTCCACCATACTTTACACAATCCATCCATCTTGTTCTACTAAGCTCTACTCCTCTTAAAATGAATGGTATTACTCAGTGTGAGCACTGAGCGTAGCGCCGGCAGTAGCTCACTGGGCCGACGTTTAGCAGTGGTTACAACAAGTTGAGAGGCCTTGGGCACAAGGGCCTTTAAACCTCTAGTTCGGTAATCGCGACATCGTCAATCGATCGCACAGCCCTTGGCACGTGCCCATTGTGCCTAGTGACAAAGAGGGTTCTGTTTGATATAAAGATGGTGTCAACTCACGGTGAGCTTGCATGCGTGCACATATCTCCGGCAGTAGTCGGCGACGGCGCGCGCGCGCAGGCGGCCGGCGCCGGCGCCCGCGTGCGGCGGCAGCGCCAGCCACGCGCCCGGCGACAGCGTGCGCACGCGCGTCGGGAACGTGTGCCACGCGCCGCCAGGCGGGCCCCGCCCCAGGACTATGTGGTCGATCTGGAAGAGACCGGGAAACATCACATTATTTGGCACTACTATAGGCACCGTGCGTAGCGATGACTCTGCCATCTTGTGACTCATATTCGAACTGACCAAGCTAAATGTCAATCTCAATGTCGGTAATTCTACTGTCAAACCACGGAAAACACCGTGCCTTATTCTGCCATCTAGTGACTCGAATTCGAACTGACAAAGGTAAATGTCAAATTTTACTGTCAAACCACAGAAAAAAAAACGGGATTTTAGCGCCCTCTATAGTTTCTGCACGGTGCCTATACGGTGTAACAAAATATACTGCAAATATCATAATGGCGAATCGTTTAGTGGAAATGTAATAAATTCAGGTAATAAAAAGTCAATCTTAATAACTACCTACTAAATGCCTACCAAATTCAGCATATCCTGCATTAGCCAACTGGCTTTGGTCGTCTGGTAAGCTTCGCCCTTGGACATCAACAACCGCACAAGGGTCGCAGATGCGTTACACCTGCCTTTAAGAAGCCATACGCTTTCTAACTGAGCTCTGGCAACCACACTCAGCAGAAACAAATAAAAACAGTAGCCAAGTGCTACTTCACTGTGGTCTTCTGTAAGGTATTCCCCAGACGAACTGATCATCCAAGTGGAAGCTTCACTAAGCTCTACCACTCTTAAAATCATTGAAGCAAGTGCTTTTTGGTGTCATACAAGGAATCGCTCCCACCTGCAGGGGTTGGTATTTATTAACTCCCAACCGTTCTGTAGTCTCTGTTTCATAGCATCGGTGTAATAAAAGCTGCTGTGATGCGTACCTGTTTCTCTACGTCATATTTCCACTCGATCAGCGGATCTGCTTGGATGCCCAGGTCCGCGCATGGCCTCCATAGATTGTCCATCTGGAAATAACAATAGATTCATTTACAACATTATATCAAGATCATTTCAATTCAATATCCAGAGCATCACGAAACTATTTTTTGGCGATGAATAAGAAAAAATTAAATTATGGCATTCCCATCCTGCATAATGTGTAATTTGGCTTTCTTTTGATCAAGTTGAAACCAGTCAGTCTCAATTAAATATAATTAATAAATTCTCGACTTGGCTACTAGAATGGTTTCAAAATTCATATACATAGGTAGGCTTCATAATATTTTTCAATTAAAAAGCGACTACAGTCACTGGGCAAAGCTATTACGAATACAATAGACATATTATTTTTTCCTGAATGCGACTAGATACAGTAAAAATGCAATCTAGAACAGTATAAGTCATTGACTCAAATCTAGCACAAGGTTTTACAAGTCAGGGATGAATCTATCTAATAAAAAATATTGGTTCCTAACTCATTTCAGAAAACAGTGCTTTCGTCTATTTTTGCCTTTGTATCATCAATTTTTATTATTTTGTGCTAAATAGCTTTACGCTTTTCTGTCGAATTAAATAGATGTAACGCAATAACTCCTTTTTTCCCTGAACCGAGAATCGAATCGACATAATATGTAGTTAAAACCAAAGGGATTTGCACTTCTAATTTAAAATTGAGCTATAAATGTTTATTTTATGCGGCTAATTCAAGTTCAACTAAGCTGTACCTCCCTTTACACATTCTATGGACTTTTCCTCCACCCCTTTGAGTAACATTTCTCATTTCTGAGTGTCGTGATAAACAACGACTATCTTCGCAATCATATTGTAGCGGTTTACCATTGCCTTTTTCATAATGGATCTTTAGACTACTTTAGACACCGTCCGCTTGCAATTCGGTTTCTGCACACATGTACTATGGCTTAAAGCCTTCCTCTATTATTGGACTATCTAACGTTACATTCGACCCAGTAGTTTCTGAAATGAGTGCGTTCAAAAAAAACTCTTAAGCTTTATTGTATTTGTATTTATATGATGCAGCGCTCGTGTCAACCCTAATAAAAGGCCTATGTTTTTTGTATTATTTACCAGTCGGCGATACAATAGAGCAGCACACAACGACCTTAGCTTACTTCAAGGCCGATCCATACTCTGCCATGACTTATGATGAAGCTGTGAAGCAGATGTGATAGGGAGCTCCGTAACCTTAACCGAAACTATCGGATATCCGATTGTCAAATATCCGTAACCGAATCCGAAATAAAATTTTCGGATAATAGAGGATAGGGACGAAGCCTTATTCAGACACGTGTTATTTTGAACAGCCGGCCGCGCCATTCGCGTTGCTTGCTGCAAGACAAGGCGCAAAAGAACTTATAAATAAATTAATTTAATTACCTACGTGTAGGTAGGAAGTTACTTTAGTTTTGAAAAAAGAACATATCCGTATCCTTACCCGTATCCGGTATAATTAAATCAATCCTATACGGATATAGGATTGATACGGAGTATCCGAAATGTCATATCTACATAAAACATCCCTGCTGCGCAGGCAATATAGGTACCACCAGTGAGTAATGGCTGCGGATTCTAAGCATTATAAATCAAATGAGTGATTTTCTCATTAAAGCAGGTAAAATTATATAAAATAATACGTTTTCCTGTTCGGACAGTAAACTTTGCAAGTCGACTGTTTAATAAATTAACTAACAACTAATACGCGACCAGACCAGAACGACAACTTTGTGGGAAAATAAATAAATAAAATAAATAAATAAATGCCTTGGACAGACACACCAATTACCTAGCCCCAAACTAAGCTCGAAGCTTGTACTATGGAAGCTAGGGAACGGATAGACATACTTAAATACGTTTATAAACATCCATGACTCGAGTACAAATGCCGATGTTCATCACACAAACATTTGGCCCTAGCGGGATTCGAACCCACGACCCTTGGTTTTGTAGCCAGGGTCTCTGACCACTAGACCAACGGGCCCGTCAACATTAAGCTTTCGGAAGCTTTTGGGTGTATGTTGTACATTCTAAAATGTACAAGCAACCAAACGAATGTAAATATGACGACCCGCTTTGTGTAATGATCAAGAAGTTGCATGTTAGACCAAGAGGTTCCATGCGTGGGTTCGAACCTCGCATGGGACAAACATTTGTGTGTATACATGAACATATTTGTTTGTCCTGATCTGGGTGTTATTTGTATCTATTTAAGGTAATACCACTGTTGATTCTCTTATCCGTAACACAAGTGCTTCAGCTACTTAACGGAGTCAGATCATAGTATGTGATGTTGTGAAATCTTTTTCCTAGCGTTCATTCCGTTTCTGTGCGAGGTCCGCTTTGACCATGATCCAGAATTTGGCAAGTCTGGTCATTACAGTGAAGCGACTGCCATCAGACCTTCGTAACCCTTAGAGGGCAATCAGACAGATTTGATCATGGTTACATGATGTTGTGAAATATTTATTAATTATTTATTATATGGGGTCGGGAGTACTCGGTATAATCGCCATATAACCTCCGTGGTTGGCTGATCGTAAAGTCAACTGTAGCAGAAATTCTGCTTGGCTACATTATTATAATAACTATAGCCTATAATCATTACGGAAAACTGCAAGTCATCAATGCTTTAATGATTTAATCACTGGTGGTGACAGACTAATAACCATTAATCTTATTACTCTGCCAAAGAGTCGAATATTCAAATGCTTTTGTGTGATTGTGTTATAAATGATATCAAAATATTGATTGATTATTATAGATACTCTAGCGCCATCTAGTGAAACAAATTAGAAACATTTTATTTGTACTTGATTTATCTGTGGATTGTGTACTCTGATGTCTATAGATTAGTAAAAATAAACTGTCACTTGAGTAACCGCCATTTCGAGTTTCATTAGGTTATGGGCCCAGTCCCCTATTTTATTGTAAAAAGTAATAGTAATTGTTAGTAGTTTTCGCGAAAAGTGTTTAAAAATGAGTTCTAACTATCTGGCGAATGTACCGAAGTTGAAGGGTCGTGAGAATTTCGACGATTGGGCGTTCGCGATAGAAAACTTGCTGATACTTGAGGGCGTGGACAAATATCTGAAGCAAGAAACTCCAGTTGTTGAGGCTACGACAGACGCAAAAACACGGGCGAAAGTGATTTTAACTATTGATCCGTCATTATACGTGCACATAAAGAATGCAAAGACCACGAAGGAATTGTGGACGACGTTGAAGAGTTTGTTCGACGATTCAGGATTTTCGCGGAGGATTACTTTGCTTCGTCATTTGATTTCGATCAGACTGGAAACCTGTGAAAATATGACGAATTATGTGACACAAATCGTTGAAACATCACAGCGACTAACGGGCACTGGATTTGAAATCAACGATGAATGGGTTGGTTCATTGATGCTGGCTGGTTTACCAGATCGATTTATGCCTATGATAATGGCTATCGAGCACTCTGGGATCAGCATAACAGCAGATTCAATCAAAACCAAACTGTTGGATATGGAGTCGGTTCAAGTGAGTGAAACGGAATGCAATTCAGCATTACTTGCAAAAAGTTGGAAGAAAAATAAACATGGCTACACTATGAAGCATAGACAACAGACATCACATCCGTCAAATTCAAATGTCATGTCAAATGTCAAAACAATAACATGTTACAAGTGCAAGGAAACGGGCCATTATCGCAATCAATGTCCTCTTTTACATGAAAAACCGGAGAAGAAGAAACAGACTAACGCTTTTAGCGTTGTTTTTCTCAGCGGGAAGTTCACGAAGCAGGATTTTTACATTGACAGCGGAGCCAGTATGCACTTAATTGCGAATGAAAACTGGTTGAAAAATCCGCAATATTCACCAAAGTTGCCGGATATTGTTGTTGCAAATGAAACCAAAGTTCCAGTTCTGTGTTCCGGGGATATAGAAATCACCACAAGTCATAATTACGAAGTTACAGTGAAGAATGTTTTGTGTGTGCCGAGTCTAGCGACTAACCTGTTATCGGTCAGTGAACTGATAAGGAATGGAAACAGTGTCAATTTCGAGCCTAATAAGTGCCTCATCAGAAACAAATCAGGTGATTTAGTGGCAGAGGCTGATCTTATTGATGGAGTTTATAAGTTGAACTTGAAATCGACACAGGCTTGTTTGTTTACCCCTTCAGTGACTGATGGTGATACTTGGCACAGGCGATTAGGACATCTTAACAGTAATGATATGAACAAAATGAAGCGTGGATTAGTGGATGGCATGGATTATCCAGATACATTCTCAACAAGTAAGTCAGAATGTGAGATATGCTGTGAAGGGAAACAATCAAGGTCACCCTTCCCCACAGGCACACAAGCCACAGAAATACTTCAAATTGTTACGTCTGATATTTGCGGTCCGATGGAACAGAAATCTATTGGTGGTGCTAGATATTTTCTATTATTTATTGATGCATATAGTAGAATGACTTTCATCTATTTTTTAAAGGCAAAGAATGAAGCACTGAGTTATTTTAAAGAATTCAAGTCAATGGTAGAAAATTTGCAGAACAAGAAAATCAAAACATTGCGTACGGACAATGGTCTTGAGTACTGCAACAATGATTTTGATGGTTTCCTGAAAAGTGAGGGTATTGTGCACCAAAAAACAAATCCATACACACCAGAACAAAATGGCATTAGCGAGAGAACAAATAGAACCATTGTTGAACGAGCGAGGTGTCTTCTATTTGAAGCCGATCTGGAGAAGAAGTTTTGGGCAGAAGCGGCTAACCATGCTGTCTACCTGAAGAATAGGTCAGCTGCTTCAGGGTTAGAAAAAACACCCTACGAAATATGGACGGGCAAAAAACCAGATGTTACCAATTTACGCATTTTTGGTAGTCCTGTAATGGTCCATGTTCCCAAGGAAAAGCGGACCAAGTGGGACAGAAAAGCCAAAAAGCACATACTTGTTGGTTACAGTGAAAACGTCAAAGGTTATAGAATATATGATCCAACGAAGAATATTGTGACTACTAGCAGAGACGTAGTCATTCTGGAACAGAAGAAGAAGCAGGACACTGTTACGGTCTCCATAGAAAACACAGATTCAGTGGGGGAGTCATTAGAGGAATCTGTGGATAAAATGGAATCTTCGGATCAGTCCAGCTCAAGTGACTCTGAAACTCTGGATCCCAAAGACCAGAAACAGGACTCGGAAGAAATTGATTCACCTGAAACAGTCACAGAAAAGATAGAGAAGAGACTGAGAAAGAAGCCAGACAGATACGGTTGGTTTAGCACAAACTACTCAGGAGATGACGAGTTGACATATGCAGAGGCCATCAGCGGACCTGAAAAACAACAGTGGTTGCAGGCGACGGCAGAGGAGCTGCAGTCATTCAAAGACAACGATGTGTGGGAAGTCGTAGACACTCCAGATAACGCCAGTGTAGTGCAGTGTAAGTGGGTTCTAAAAAAGAAACTAGATTGTGATAACAAAGTGCGGTATCGTGCACGTCTAGTAGCAAAAGGCTTCACGCAGAAAGCCGGTGTGGACTATCAAGAAACTTTTTCCCCTGTGATACGTCACTCAACCCTGCGTTTGCTATTCGCTCTGAGTGTACAGCTTGATATGGACATTACACACTTAGACGTCACAACAGCTTTTCTTAATGGTAACTTAAAAGAAAGCATTTTTATGCACTTACCAGAAGGTTTTCCTGTTGCTAATGTAGACTCTAGCAAAGTGTTAAAATTAAAAAAGGCTGTTTATGGCTTAAAGCAGTCGTCTCTTGCTTGGTATCAAAGAATTGAAGAAACATTATGTAACTTAGGATTCATTAAAAGTAAATTAGAACCTTGTGTGTTTGTAAAAAATCATAATGATAATAAGAAAACTATCATAGGTATTTATGTCGACGATTTTTTGTTATTTTCTAATTGCAATACTGATTGGTTGATTGATGCTCTGAATGAGAAATTTAAGATTAAAAATTTAGGCCCTGTTAAAAAGTATTTAGGCATGAGAATAGAAAGAAATTGTAATGAAATTAGAATAGACCAAGAGAATTACATTGAACAACTTTTGCAGAAATTTGATATGTATAATTGTAACACGTCTGAAACTCCTATAGAATGTAAATTAAACTTAGACAAATCTGAATTCTGTGAGGAGAAATTACCATATCAAAAGTTAATTGGGAGTTTGATGTACTTGGCTGTAATGACCCGACCAGATATTGCTTATGCTGTCAGCTATTTAAGCCAATTTAATAATTGTTATTCAAATATTCACTGGAATTACGCTAAAAGGGTATTGAAATATTTGTTTAAGACAAAAGATTATTGTTTGAAATATTCCAAGGGAAGGGCAGAGATAGTTGGTTTTGTAGATGCCGATTGGGCTAGTGATGCAATTGACAGACGGTCATACACCGGATTTTGTTTTGTAAAATCGGGCTCTGCCATTTCCTGGGAAAGCAAAAAGCAAAGAACAGTAGCATTAAGTAGTTGTGAAGCAGAATATATGGCTTTGTCTGAAGCTGGAAGGGAAGCCATATATTTGAAAAATTTAGAGCTTGAAATAACTGGTTCTGATAATAAAATTGTTATACATAGCGATAGCCAGAGTGCATTAAAGTTGGCAAGTAATCATTTGTCGCATAAACGTTCGAAACATATAGATGTACGCTATAATTTTATTCGGGAAATAATAAGTAATGATGTTATTGAAACTAAGTATTTGCCAACTTCAAGCATGCCTGCTGACTTGTTAACTAAAGGCTTATGTGGGATGGATGAAACATTATAAGTTTATGAAAACACTAGGTATAGTTCAGAAATAGATTTATATTAGTTTGTGATTGTGTTATAAAATGTAAGCACTTGTTAATTGTTTACCTGTGTTATTTAATATTTTGATATAGTGGGGGTGTTATAAATGATATCAAAATATTGATTGATTATTATAGATACTCTAGCGCCATCTAGTGAAACAAATTAGAAACATTTTATTTGTACTTGATTTATCTGTGGATTGTGTACTCTGATGTCTATAGATTAGTAAAAATAAACTGTCACTTGAGTAACCGCCATTTCGAGTTTCATTAGATTGAATAACAAAAAATAACCTTGATACAATGACACGCAGATTTTTTACTATACTTACTTAAATGGGTAAGATTACCAGTTCTATCTCTAAGTAGATAAAAAACTAACAGTTTTGAATTATAATGCTAAGTTACTTTGTATAATGTGTTGTAGCCATATTTAAAACTAGCGGCCGCCCGCGACTCCGTCCGCGCAGGGGCGGCGTTAGGGTAGGGCGAGGCCGGGCGACCGCCCAGGGGCGCCGGACGAAAAGGGGCGCCGCGCCGCAGGCCGCGGCGCCCTTTTTCGTCCGGCGCCTCTTTCTGATTTTCTATAATTTACTACAGGCGCCCCTTATAGTTCCCTCGCTCATTGAGTAAGGCCGGCCTACTGGGCGAAAAAAGACAAGAACCGTGAATGATATTTTTTTTGATTTCAAGTTGCCTCACTGGCAGCATGAATTTAAAGAGAACTCAACATCCTACTACTATTATAAATGCGAAAGTTTGTATGTGTGGATGTGTGGATGTATGGATGTATGGATGTATGGATGTTTGTTACTCTTTCACGTAAAAACTACTGAATGGATTTGAATGAAACTTTACCACAATATAGCTTATACATCAGAATAACACATAGGATATTGGAAATCGAAATCCACGCGGACGGAGTCGCGGGCGGCCGCTAGTAAAAAATATGATGGTAAAACAGAACAACATACCAATTATTAAATATCAAGATATGTATTTTATTAGGTAAGATGACGTACATAACATACATTCGCGGACATTACCGCTCGGTTATTTAAGAAAATTTTTACTTGAGCAAGTTTATGAAACTGCCCTCGACGAGCCTATTGTTTCTCCCACTCACAATAACACGTGTATATGTAATAACTCCTGATCCAAATTGGTTTGAACGCGCTAATCTCAGGAACTCCTAGTTTAATTGACAAAACTTTTGAGACTTTTGTGAGAGATAGTCCACTTACCATTTGTCAAGGAAGGCTTTAAGCTTTAGTATAACACTGTGTGCGGAAACCGAAATCCACGCGGACGGAGTCGCGGGCGACCGCTAGTATACCTACTGATAATAAAACAGATTCCTGAAAAACCTGACCTTGACAAACTCTGTAGTGATCTCCAATTTTAATTAACTGTGGATTCTAAATCATATATCGATGGTTATATGTTGTGTGATGAACTCATAAGCCTGAAATCCTTTTTGCCTGATCAGAATGTAGCTTCCCCTGTTTATGTTTTAAATTTTATTAAAGACTAGCGGCCGCCAGCGTCTCCGTCCGCGTAGGTTTCGGTTTCCGCACACAGTGTTACTATAGATAGCTTAAAGCCTACCTTGACAAATGGTAAGTGGACTATCCAACACAAAATATTATTTTGTCAATTCGAACCAGTAGTTCCTGAGAACAGCGCGTTCAAACCAATCTGGATCAGGTGTTGCACGTGTTATTGTGGGTCAGCCATAAAAGATAGACATATGCTGTTAGGGTATATTTTTTAGAAAATTTTATGTAGAATATTTCCTTCATACATGATTTCTATGTGACTTTAACCATTAAGGCTGCACACGCGACGAAAGCTTAAAAAAAAACTGGCCAAGAGCGTGTCGGACACGCCCGTGAAAGGGTTCCGTAGCCATAAGATGGGCCAACCGCCTGACACACCATTTAGTAAGGGCAACTGCACTTCATAAGTTGGTCGAGCTGTATAAAAATAACTATGTATGATACAGAGTTCGCTATAGTTTTCGTTGAAAGTACTTACTTGGAGGTTTATAGAACATTTTTTTCAGAATTTTTGAAATAGTGTTTCAAAAGTTTAGGGGGCGGGGACGCTCTAATTTTAACTTTGTATTAATATATCTCGAGACTGGGGTGTTTGATCCACATAGTTTCAAGGCAATTTTTGTTGTATTTAGAAATACCTTTTTAACGATACCCCACACGATGGGGTAAGGCGAAGTTTTTTTTTCGAATATACTTTTGGTTGTATGGGAGAGGGTTAAAAAATAATTATTTTTCGCTGATTTTAAAAACCAATTCTTGCATTATCAATACGCATCTCTCCACCAATTTTCGTGGCAATCGGTGCAGAAATGGCGGAGAACGAGCCAGGACAGACAGACAGACAGACATGACGAAACTATAAGGGTTCCGTTTTTTGCCATTTGGCTATGGAACCCTAAAAATGGGGTAATTTCTCCCGCTTTCCCAACATTTCCCTTCACTACGCTGCTCCTATTAATCGTAGCGTGATGATAAGTATCCTATAATATGCCCAGGAGTATGAAGAATAATTGTACCAAGTTTCGTCAAAATCCGTCCAGTAGTTTTTGTTTGTATAAGGAACATACAGACAGACAAAAATTTTACTGATTGCGTTTTTGGCACCAGTATCGATCACTTATCACCCCCTGATAGTTATTTTGAAAATAGATTTAATGTACAGAATTGACATCTCTACAGATTTATTGTAAATTAGATAGAACGTTTTTTTTAAATGATGGTTATTTTATTGTACCTATTGCCTTTCTTCGTACCTATGTACCTAGGTAATTGAATTGTAGTTAGGGGGCGCCGAAGAAATCTCGCCCAAGGGCGCTTGTAGTGCTAAAACCGGCACTGCGTCCGCGTGGATTTCGATTTCCAATATCCTATGTGTTATTCTGATGTATAAGCTATATTGTGGTAAAGTTTCAGTCAAATCCATTTAGTAGTTTTTACGTGAAAGAGTAACAAACATCCATACATCCATACTTACAAACTTTCGCCTTTATAATAGTAGTAGGATTCAAATGAATTGAAATAAGTTTAGCAAATTGATTCACTAGTACAAATTAATATATTCTCACACATATGGTGCTTGTGTTTCAGAAAAGCTTCTCACAACGGCACAAATAGACATGTTCATGATCATTGTCCAGCTTGGGGATTGAACCTACGACCTCTTGGTCTAACATTTGACCATTACACCAACTGGTCATCAAACGTTCCGTTTATATTTGCTTAGCAACCAAAATAAAATAAATTATGCATGCAAAAATCATCACAAGAACAGGAGTAGATACCACCAAGGTCATTCTAATACGGTTGCAGTGATAACTACATGCTGGTGTGATATCATATCACATAACACTGATATCCTATCACGCGACCTTTGGCGCAGACTTGCTAAAATGTCAGCCATTTTCGAGTTCGTTCACTTTTGCACTTATCATTGAAAAATAGGCGTTAGAGATGTCGATAACTAATAATGTGATATAATTGCTAATTATAAGCTTGTTTCGAGGGTGGTTTTAGAGATAATCCATTTTGTAGTGCTTGGATTGAACCCCAGTAATATTTAAAACAATATTATGTAATAGGTAGCACCACACTATTTTGGGGTGAAAAGGTATATCGCGAAATAACTCACGAAAAAGACGAAAAAGGTAGGTAAAGATGGTTGCCTTTTTTTGTTTACGCTAAGGAAATCACACCTGACAGGGGCCAGGGTTGTGTGTGGGATTGCCGGCATCCTCAAAAGCACGCCTCCACCAGTGAGAGTGAGGGTGGGGTATACCCACTAAAAACCTCCGCGAAACTCCCTCTCTACTTTAGGTAGTGCCGTGGGGATCCGTGAGATTCATGAACAGTCACGACACTATCAGCCCGTTTCATCCAAAGCCGCTTATTCTTAGCCACCAATTTATTTTCGCTGTAAATTGGGAGTAGGCTATGAATAAACAAATCGAAACATCAGTTAATATTTTTTGGTTGTAGGACTGAAGTTATAAGTTGAATGCTTATTAACTTAATAAGCATTCAACTTATACCTACAGTCCTACAACCAAAAAACAAAATCGTTAAGCTTTTTAACAAAAAGGCGTGCTCTCATGCCATATTTTAAAAGCGGCCACGACAGCTTAACAACTTTTGTACAAGATCATATTTCACCTAATCTTTTTTTGCAAAGCAAAAGAAATATGTTTACGATCATAATTAATTACGAGTGTGCTAACCTATAGGTATGGAGCAAAAAAACTTAGGCTGCAAGGTCCAAGAAGGAAAAAAATATTTTGCTTGCAAATCATTAAGCTCCAATAGTTTTACAAATCGATTTTGCCGATACGATTTTAATAACGTAGACGACGATTACTAAACGTGAAAGGGAAACACTTAATAATAATTTTAATTGCCTGATCTGAATGTCCAATGCCAAATATCGAATACTTCCTGAGCTTATGAAGTATGTACCAGTCACCAGTCACAAGTAATGTTTATTTAACTATACAAGTTTACTTGATAGTGAGGCAAATAAACTAGAGCGTCACATGATGGTAAGTGATCACCGCTACCCATGGACATCAACGACCGCAGAAGGGTCGAAGATGCGTTGCCTGCCTTTAAACACCCAACTGAGCTCTGGCGACCTTACTCACCAGAAACACTACAAATACGAAGTGCTACTTCACTGTGGTCTCCTGTAAGGTGGAGGTTCCCCAGACGAGCGGCTCATTCGAGTGGAAGTGATCTGCACGGTGAATTTCGAACGAATTGTATTTGCGGTGCCCCTACGGGGTGTCACGTGTATAATGTACTGGACTATATTGTAAGACCTTTTTACACCATGTGGCAAGCAAATAAATAAAATAAATAAATAAATAAATTTGTTCCTACATAAACTTCCGTGATTTGTATTTTACATTATTTTTCATCACATGTCCCGATGGCAAGCTTGTAACTTTCTGTCGCTGGGTGATTTTGTCTAAGGTTGAAATAGGGAGTGTCTGGGTTGTAAAAGTTAAAAAATAGGTAGCTTTCCTACATCTTACATAAAAAAATGCCTTCAACGAAGCCAGACTAATCAATCGATTAATAGATCCATGCTTATGGTGAAATTATCGATGGGCCAGACATTTTCCCTCAGGGTCGACTATCCCATGTAGTGTTACCCAAAATTTGGTCTTGATCTTGCAGTCTTGTTCTTGCTTTTGCATTTTCACAAAACCATGACAAAGACCGCCTAACTATAGCAACACATTAACCAAGACCGACTGCAAGATTTAAGCAAGAACAAGCGTAAGACTGGCCAAGTCTCGTCTTGCCTTGCATTTGGGCAACATTAATCCCCTTACTTTTTATCTATCCCGTCGAACGACGATCGAAATATCTCCCTGTCTGTCTGGCAAAACTCATTTATCGCAAACCTAAACAATTCACCAGCGGCTTTGCTTAGCGACAAGCGATAACAATATACTAACATTAATCTACATATACCTATTCGTATAAAGTTAGGTGTCCAAAACCGAGAGCCGCCTCCGGTTCGCAACAGATAGGGGGGCAGTGACTTAATGCCTCATTAGCATAAATGATTAAACAATCTGATCTGGCACCTACAAAGTTGTTGCGCTGTGTAGGGATTGTTTATAGTGCTTTGATTTGTAACAGCTTCAAACGATTACTTAATATGACTGCACCATTATCATCACCACATACTTAAACCGTTGACCATCATATAATCAAAATGTCTTTGACTAACACACCAATTGCCTTAATTTGCCAATTGCCCCAAATTAAGCTATAAAAACATGGGAACAATTTAAACGATATTTGGCTAATGGCCAAATCAGTTTGATCAGAACGTAAAATCGTCTACATTTCTTTAGGACGGAAAACTTGTATGATTGATGTAGGTTAAGGTTTTTTTTTTGTAAATCCTTTAAAACTTTCCCCTTTCACATTATTGGGTGGATGCAATAATTATATTTCTGAAACGTAGACAATTTCACGATCTGGTCTAAGATAAGTAGTAAGTTAAGACTTGGCCATTTCATGAAATGTTCATTTCAACGATATGGCCACAACAAGTCTAGCGGATCTATAGCACAAGGGTTAAGCATAGATAAGATAAGGGGAAATTTGTCTGTAAATCCAAAAATTTAATAGTTTTTATTCGTTCAGGTGCCTTCATTTAATGTTGAACAAGACCAAATTCCATCTATCATATTGTTTATTTACCTATTTCCTAAACAATATAGTACATTGTATGTAGGTACCTAACTCACGAATCATCCTTCATAGTGATGATAACTTGATTTCAACGACGGAGGCCTTTGCCCCTTGAGTGCTTTTAATGATACGTTAGATCAAAACACGTGGCTCACTGCGTGGTTACGAGACTACAATAGATACTTATCAATATAATTGGTATTGACTGCATTGAACTTTTTGTATATTTTATTTTAGCATTTTTAAATGCTTTACCTTTTAACTGTAATGTTAAAATTAGAAGCAAAGAAAAAATAATCTGATCTCGTGGCTCAGGCGGGAATCGAACCCCGCGCCTCTTGCAATACGGGCAAGCTTAGAGGTCAGAGCGCTTGCCCGGATTGCAAGAGGCGCTGGGTTCGATTCCCGCCGATGCAGGATTTAAAGCAGTGTTTATCACGTGTCAGGACAAAATCCTACTGGCTGCTTACGACACATCGCCGCTCCAAAGCACACGTCTTAGCTTTTGTGGAATCTTACCCTAAATCTATGTAACGCATTTTAATAAAATGCTTATCCATTGATCTTTTATCTTTCACAAGCGGCCCCCCGCGACTTCGTCGCGTGGATTTCAGATCCCCTTTGTTCGCAATAAAAGGACCCAGAGAGAGAACATAGGCTTATGTTCTCTCTCTGGGTCGAAGATTGTCTGTGCCAAATTTCATCAAAATCGGTTGAGAGGTTTCAGAAGGAAAGCGAAACAGACAGACAGATGTCCTTTTCATTTATAATATTAGTAAGGATCGACAATAGCTCTTCAGTTACAAACGCTAAAAACAAAATCTAAAAAGTCGAACGTACCTACTCAAAAACACGTTTAAAAATGTAAACACTAGATCTTATGTATTACCTCGAGTGCACTAGAGATACTCTCCTCTACTCTATAGTACTCGTATACCAGATTACAAATAGGATGCGCGTGCGCATATTCACACTACACCTACACGTGATGAGCGCACATGGCCGGTGCCGGTGTGGTTTGGCTAGTGTATTTTTTTTGACGGGCCCGTTGTTCTGGCGGTCGGAGAACCTGGCTACAAAACCAAGGGTCGCGGGTTCGAATCCCGCTAGGGGCAAATGATTGTGTGATGACCGATTTAATAAATTCTTTTACCATTCGAAAGCTACATTAGTACTGAGAAACATAGGCTAAATTTTATTTTGAAAAAAAAATATGTTTTCTGTATGCTTTTTGCAGCGGTAACCGACGCAAGCACAGCCGCGGCCTTTAGTCTAAATCTACACTAATATTTCAAAGAGCAAAGATTTGTATTTTTGTATGTTACGAATAAAATCAAAAACTACTGGACTGATTTGAATAATTCTTTGACTGTTGGCTAGCTACAATATCCCCGATTAACATAGGGTACCTTTGATACCGGAAATGTGGGGGGAAGTGGGGGATAATAAAAAAAGAAATTAATTGAATAGTAAGTAATATAAGTATAAGATATACATACATAATATGACACACCCTACACAAACACTTCATCATACTACCTCAAGTGTACTAGAGGTACTCTATCCTACACCCGTACTAGATTACAAATAAGATGCGCGTGCGCATATCCACACTACAGTACACGTGATGAGCGCACATGGCCGGTGTGTTTTACAAGTTAATTGTTGAACAATTATCCTGTCATATCGATGAGCTCAATAACAACATGAATATAATGGGTTGTTGTTCATTCGTCACAAAGTAAATTCGTCACGAAAAAAAGTATGTGTAAATTCGTCACAGTTGCACATTTTCTTGATTTAATAATTTTGGTTGTTGTAAGTTCGTCACATTCATATATTCAGTACAGACAGCAGAAAAATCAAACAAGAAGTAGAAAAAAAATATTATTTATTTTTCATCAACATAGCACTTTCTTTCAATTTAACCTTACATGTACTTAAAAAATTCAGTTTAAATTGGCTGATTTGCCAAGTTATATAAATTATTAAATCACAGTAATCATTACCTACATGTCTTTAAATTCAAACTTAAATCTACATAAAAATCACAGTTTTAAAGTGATGAAAATATTGATGAAAAAAGCAGTTTAAGGCTCTCTTACTATGTTCGGACTGAGTTTACAGCTATACTGTTAACAAAATATCGTTTTTGATGACCTCAAGAACATATGTATGACCATGAAAGGACGGTGGACGCGAGAATAAAAAAACGCCAATTTCAGGTAATGCCCTTTGCTTCACATCATACACAGTATCAATACAACAATAAATAATAAATATTAAATACTTACACCATGTCCACCGGAATTTAATAATATATATTATTAGATGCAACCTGTATTTAAAAATAAAAGCGCTCAAAACCGAAAAGTTTGCTTGCTATCGGTACTTTATGCAAAAATTATTAAAAATGAAAAATTGTGACGAATTTACAACAACCCTTACCTACTTTTGGCAAATTTTGAATGCATGTGACGAATTAACTTTGAATGTATGGAGTTTTCAAAAACGGGACGAATTTACTTTGTGACGAATGAACAACAACCCAATATAATGATGTATACCGGACATTGTCATCTGGGCGATAATGAATTACCTAATTGTTAATTTTCTAAAGAAGTACGTACAATAGAACGTTGCCTGTAAACGGTGCCGGCGTCTAACTTCTTTATAATAAAGCTGAAGAGTTTGTTTGTTTGTTTGTTTGTTTGAACGCGCTTATCTCAGGAACCACTGGACCGATTTGTAAAATTATTTTTGTGTTGGATAGTCCATTTGACGAGGAAGGCTTTAAACTAATAGTATGTAATAACTATGTGTGCGGAAACTGGAACCACGCGGACGGAGTCGCCGGCGACCGCTAGTTACAAGTTAATTGTTGAAAAATTTTCCTGTCCTCCGAAGAGATCAATAACAACATGAATATAATGATGTATTATACCGGACATTGTCATCTAGGCGTTGTGTGAACTAGCCAGTTGTGTGAGCATCAGATGATGAATGACTTAATTGTTAATTTACTAAACCTTTACGTACAATGGAACGTTACGTGTAAACACATTAAGGTATTACGTAGACTACGTATAGGAGTGGATATTGAGAACAAAATCTATGCGTCAACTTGGAGGGAAGGGGGCGGCTAATTTAGTGATAGTTTTGTCTTTTTATCTATGAAATAACACGAAAATAGCCTTATTTTTCCTTTAATGATTTGTACATGTTTTAAAACACAAGACGGGATTTTTTAGATTATAGAAATTGTAGACGGCCACTGTTCTCCATCATGGACAACAGTTCGTTGCTCTATACGTAGTTCTTCAATGAGAAAACGGTGTCTAGCATACCTAACTGCTTCAGTTTAAATTTGAATGCGCAACGGAATCAATATTTTGAAAATGAATAATTTATTAATACATTTCAAGGCTGAATAGAACATTTACCTCCTCTCAAACTATAGAAAATACATATATTTGGTATCTATACGTAATTGAACTATGTATTGCCTGATCGGTGGAATGTCAAGATTGTCGGATTGATACCGAAACCGAGTTTCTCTTATATCTCCTATTATTGTACAGCAGATAACTCTTCTCAAGTGCCTAATTGCTCAATAATCAAGTCAAATCATACCCAAAACGAAACGTGATAGTTATCAAAATTACCATTAAAACCGTTATCAAAAACGCAAAGGTTAATTTGCAATCACATCTTACAGTTACATTCATGTTACCACGCTGAAATTTCTGACGTCACAGAATATTTAAAAATATATTTTTGTTTTATCGTTTCGGTTGCGGTGAGGGGTCGGCCGGATACCAAATTATGTAGTGATTGCAACTACATATTAGAAGAGTATGATTGTGCAAATATACCAGTATTATTCTCCTCCTTGAGTCGTGTTCCTCATTACTGATCACGACCCGTGATCATCGTATGAAATGAAACACTCAACAACTCTATCGGCAATTTTAATGGAGTAGTTTGCCATAGCCTTCTCCATTTTGCACAGTTACTCGTATTGTGTAAGTTTCCTCACGATGTTTTCCTTTACCGTACAGCTGGTATGAAGTAACGCACATAAATTATTGATTGTATAAACTTCCGAAGGCCGCACCTCGGAAATCGGTGGAGTGATCTTAATAATTGTTGTGAGTGTTTATTTCACCTCACATGACCTCGATTTGATCTATTTATATTTTTAAACTTAATATTTAATTGCGAAAATAAAAGAGCGCCATTTCGGTTTTTGTTCTTTTTTTTTAATTGTCAAAATGTAAATGTCAAATATACAGCCAGTAATAATTATTTTTAAATATCGAGTTTGTATAGCTTTGACCTATGAATAAATATGACCTATAAATACATGTTAAATCCCTAACATACCGCCCACCAAGGACGACACTGAAGGATCGTCCTTAATCAATTACATAAATCTGAACTTATTCTCAATTTAATCAATGAACTGTAGTGGAACTGAACATACATGAATTATATAAAAATTAAATGATCTTTATAAGCTGTACTAACAAATGCATTAATAATGAACGATGACCTACAATATGAACTTAAACAATTAATACTTCTTGACCTGTGATCTTATTATTTAAAAATATGAACTAATAACAATTAAATTGTTCTCAAATACTAAGCAATGCACTAAAGCTGATCTCATATTGTCCGCCCACCATGACCTATCTGGTGGTTCACAATGTTACAATGAAATTAACATTAATATTTCCATAAAATTAAAAAACTTAATAACTTCTCTCTTGAACTATACACCTTTTTAATACAACATATTTATAAACATTTAAACATTTGTTTGAACTTACAATTTTCAACATTTGAACTTATGAACTTATAATAAACATTTTAACTTTGAACTTATATTCATTAATATTTGAACTTTTTGAACTTATTTATTATAAGCCTTTGAACTCATAAACATTGAAACAATTGACCTATTTGACCTTATACACTAAACATAAACATTTGTCTTTTGAATTTATACACATTTGACCTTATAAACATTTGAACTAATTTGTACTAAAACTTAACTAGCTTAATTACTAATAGGTAAAATACATAACTTAGAAGAACTCTGAAAAGAGCTTTGAACTTGAATAGTGACACGAGCTTTATGATCGCTGAACTTTAACAAAGGTAAGTAAGTAGTGAGAATACATTAAGGTAAGTAAACCAATTCATATTCTTATGCTACAGATTTAATTTAAATAAATATATTGCTACTGTTACTATTTGTGCTAGTTAACCTATTTGTACCATTCTGATAATGTTGATATTTTTGTTCCAGGTCCTGGCGTCGTGGCGGGTGCTTCACCGAGTACCGGAATTGATCTTTACTTCTACCCCAGGTATGACCTAATATTTTATTTGAACTATGTTTATATTTGCCATTTAATTGTTCCCTATTCATTTCCTGTGTCCTAATATTCGTTGCCCTATTTTGTCCTATATAATCATCCTTTGTGAAATGACGCTTTTGTCCTAATTGTTGTACTAAGTAACTGTCCTTTAAATTATTTGTTGACCTTTTTCCTAAAGTTTTGACCTGTGGTGACCTATTTGCCTTTGACCTATTTTCATTTTTTGAACTAATTAATATCTTTTCGCATGCGTTAACAACAGTATGCATGACAGTCACCGTGTTATTGTTCTTATTTAAGACGTTAATTCCTTTATGTACTGTTCCAGATATTATCCAGCCAAATGCTGTGTCCTGAGCTACCAAAGACTCGTCTGGACTCTTTCTGAACCCTTCTTTTAATATTTTACTGAACGCGTTTGCGCCTAATAAAATATCTATTGTTCTAGGAGTATCACACTGTGGATCGGCTAAACGGAAACTATGTAAATCTGTCCAAATTAACGATTCTACTTTTTGATCTGGTAAATAAGATGTTATGTGCTTAAGAACGTATGCTTTGATCTGTATGTCGAACTTATTATCTATTAAAGACTGAAGATTGATTGTGACTGCATGTTTAATTAATGAACTCCTTTCCCCACCTAGTCCTGTAATACTTCCCTTAATGCTTTCTCTCCTTAATCGTAACCTTTGTACTGCAGCTTCTGTTATGAAGCAGGCCTGAGAGCCCTGATCTATCATTGCCCTTAAAACTCGTTGTCCACAGTCCTCTGACTTTGCGTGTACTAGCGCAGTCGGTAATAAGACCTGTTCTAATTGAGTTATGTTCCTGGTGGACAAGCAAGATACTATTGGCGCAGTGCTAGTTGTATTCTGAGCACCATCACCACTGTCATTGTTTTTGATCTCTTTGTCACCGTTCGGGTGTAATAACGAATGGTGACGCCTTTGACAAACTCTACACGTTGTAGTTTTGTTGCAATTATACACAGTATGGTTACTGCCTAAACAATTGAAACATATTTTGTTTTTCATTACGAAATCCCGTCTTTGTGAACTATCTAATTTTGAAAACGTTTTACAAAAACAAAGCTTGTGATCTTCTTTACAAAATTCGCATTTTAAATAAAAAATACTATTTGAACTCGTCGATAAAAAGACCCTTGGTTTTGGGTGTGAACTAGTGCTATGCTGTGTTGGTTTAATATCAATGAATTCCAATGCCCTGAATCGATTCTCCATAAAAGATTGAAATTGGTCTATACTTGGTAATTCATTTGATTCTATGTCCGAAATGTATAACTCCCATTGTTTGCGCGTTTCTTGATCTAGCTTAAATGTGACAATATGAATTATGATAACATCCCATGATCTAACATCAATATCTAAGTTCTGCAATGCGTTTAAACAATCTAGAGTTGTATCTAATAAAGCTTTTAAACCCGATGCACTCTCTGTATGCATACGGCGTTGTCCTAATAAACGGTTTAATATACAATTAGCTAAGTATTTCTTATTGTTATAACGTTTTTCTAGAAGTGACCAACATTGAAAATAATTATCATTTGTTAATGGTGTATGTCTAATCAACTGCTCTGCCTCTCCTATTAAATGACTTTTTAAGTAATGTAACTTTTGTACATTTTCCAAGGAATCATTTTTATGCACTAATGATATAAATAAATCCCTGAATGTAGTCCATTCTGAATAAATTCCTGAAAATATTGGTATACTAATTTTTGGTAATCTAACTAACTGGTTGGACTTATTTGTATCACAATGTTTTTGTGATTGCTCTGAATTTAAAGAATTAAATTGATTGATATACTTTTTTAATAAAGATTTGTAAATAATGTAATTTTCCTGAGTGCTCTCATATACATCACTAGTTACATAAACTGAATTACTTAATTTATCTGCTTGTGAAATTTCATGTAACTTTGAATTATTTGACTTGAATAAAACCCAATCATGTTCTAAATTTTCTAGTTTGACCTCAACATACTCTACCGTTAATCTGTCTTTTGGGCTTTTCTTAAAGTTTATTAATCCCTTGTCTATTGACCTTTGCAAATCTATTTGCACATTAATTAAACTATCCATTTTGAAACTAATTAAATTATTGATCTAATGAACTAAATTAATATATATACAAACAATATACCCTATGTCCTTACAATTAAAATATACAAACTTAGATCTAACACTTATCTACTGCACTGATTGGAAACTTAGAGTCCCTATATTATACAATATTCCTTGTTGCACTCAATAAAACTGTTGTACTCACTGTTGATCTTCAATAATAATGATGTTGTACTCCGCAAAACCTCCACTCGATCCTCGTTGTGAACTCGTCGTCGCGCAGCGGCGCGGCGGCGCTGTTGTACTGGGCGCAGTCCTGGCGACTCCGGCTGGGCGGCTGGGGCTCACCACTAGGACTCGCAGTTGTTGACCTCGGCGGATGTGAGCAGCACTGATCGGCTCACAAATCCACTGGTTTGCTGGAACTTTTCTTCTCAGACAAATATTCACTATTTGTTGAGCGGGAATTTTCCAACATCCGATCTCGATAGGACCAAATTTTGTATAAACCTCCGAAGGCCGCACCTCGGAAATCGGTGGAGTGATCTTAATAATTGTTGTGAGTGTTTATTTCACCTCACATGACCTCGATTTGATCTATTTATATTTTTAAACTTAATATTTAATTGCGAAAATAAAAGAGCGCCATTTCGGTTTTTGTTCTTTTTTTTTAATTGTCAAAATGTAAATGTCAAATATACAGCCAGTAATAATTATTTTTAAATATCGAGTTTGTATAGCTTTGACCTATGAATAAATATGACCTATAAATACATGTTAAATCCCTAACATTGATATTGATAAAATACAGACGTGTGTGCGTTTTTTAGTCAAGTTCTATACTTAGTTTTTTAGTAATGATCTTGCTATTTATAGACAATAGCTAGAAAGAGGCATTTATTACGCCTACACTAACAATAACACATCCATTATTCATACACCCGGGCACTTAGTGCTTGCTTACTCTTGAACTCAAATCCGATCGATCGACATTATAATATATGTATATTATGACATGAAATTGTATTTTCACACTTTTGAGCTTGCTGCTAGCACCAAACTATGTCAGAATTGCCGCAATTTTATTAGTATTTGAAACACTGTAGTCTGTAGTGCTAGGATAATAAAGTTGTATAATAAAGTCATAACTATAACTCACCAGCAATGGAATGGGGTTATGGCTTCTCCCCTCGAGGCCCTCAGCTAGCTGTAATAAGTCCACTTCGTATAAACTCTGTCCTTCTGGAAGGTTTGACAATCTGAAACACAAGTAACAAATAAATAAATAAAAATAAATTAATTCCACGGACTATCACACCGACTGCCTAGCCCCAAACTAAGCCCGAAGTATTTAAGTATAATAAGCTGCTATAATTATATACTTTGAAAAACATCCATGACTCGAGTACAAATGCCGATGTTCATCACACAAACATTTGCCCCTAGCGGGACTCGAACCCACGACAATTGGTTTTGTAGCCAGGGCCTCTGACCGTAAGACCATCGGGTCTGTCATTCAGAATATTCAGTTATCATATCAGATAATGTTAGTTACATGTACCTTATAGTGTGTGCCGTATAGTTATTTACAGTCTATTAATTTCTCACTGCAGGGCAAAGGCCTCGATCATTTGAAATCATGTTTTCATTAGACAGATGGATTTTGGCTTAATCACCACTCTAGACAAAACGGGTGAGCACAAACCCGGCCTGTGTTCTGTATTATCTACATCTGCACCAATATTATAAAGAGGAAAGATTTGTATTCTTGTATGTAACGAATAAACTACAAAACTACTAGACAGATTTGGATAATTCTTCCACTGTTGGCTAGCTACATTATCCTCGGTGAACATAGGGTACTTTTAATCGCGGAAATGTGGGGGGAAGGAGGGAATAAAACAAGAAATTGTTCCGGAGGAGGCCTAAGCCCATCAGTGGAACTGCAACAAGCTAATGACAATGATGATGACCGTCATTTACCTGGCTTTAAGCATATCGTCGATTGGCAAATCCTCGGGCACTGGTTTGAGGTACGGCACGTTACCGGCGAGCATGAATGACGTCACCATTCCACTGGGGCCGTTCCCTGGAACAACAGGATTGGTCAGACCTCTCCGTATCATGCGAGAGCTACGCTGTTTATTCGAATCTGATATAGGTAATCTGGTAGATATAGATAGATGGTTGTAGAGCTCGATGGCGCAGTGGTAAACGCGCTCGGCCTGCGATTGTAAAGTTAAGCAACTAGCGCAGAGGCCAGTCATCGGATGGGTGACCGAAAAATTTCGTCTAGAGCTCCACCGCGCTTCTACACTTGTGCACTATTATATACCCTGCGTAACTGGCTGATCGTAAGATCGGCCGCCACGGTCGATACAACAACGGTAGTTAACAGACTTTCTACAAATCAGGGAGGAGCCACGCTGATTGCTTGTAGGCCTGATAGCTTGTAGGTAATCACTAAAACCCATGAATAGTAACAAATCCACAAGAGTCGCAGATGCCCTGCCTGCATTTAAAAAGCCCATTCCTTCTCCGATTGAGCTCCGGAGACCATACTTACTAACAGAAACGTCGAAGACCAATTATGAAGCGCTACTTTTCTGTGATCTCATCTAAGGTGGAGAAACTTCTTTTATCGAGCGGTTCATTCGAGTGGAAGTATATCTTTACTGTACCCTCTTGAACTTAACAATTAAATTCAGAAGTATACAGTGAAGCAGCACTTCATAACGGGTACTTGACGCTGATGTGCTGTGTTTCTGCTGGTGTGTAAGTTCTCCAGAGCTCAGTAGCGGAGAGTATGAGTTGTCCATATTCATGAACAGCCAAGATTACTTTCCATCTGTTGATCTGGTGACTTTGCTCGTTTGCCTGCTTACATTAACGAAATGTTTTCGTCTGTTTAATTCTCTAACATCAGGTGCTACTGCTACTAACGCATGTTCAATTGGCCCAGGTCATTTACACGGGCAATGTTGATAGATATAGCAACAGAGACATCAGCCGGTGTAATTATTTTGCCCCCACACCGACACCAATTGACTCTAATGAATCTGGAAGCTTCTGGGCGCGAGCGGAAAGATACTGGTCTCTATGTTTTTGCTTTCAATGTTTGACTATCACACCAATTGCCTATCCCCAAATAAAGCTGGAAGCTTGTACTATGGATGCTAACGAGCGGATATACATACTTTTCTTAAATACTTTTTTATTTATACAACCATACTTGCATACTTACATAGATGTATTATGAATGTAGAGTAACATGAACAAACAGACATGTTCATGGACACAAATTTGTCATGTGCGGGGATCGAACCCGCAACCTCTTGTACTAATAGTCAACGTCTTGATCCCTACACCAAGTGTGTCGTCATTTAAATTATATTATGTATTACCTATATTTACATACAAGGACGTCAAAGGAGTAAATGAAGAGTTCACAGCTGATAGGAGTGAGTGGACCAATGGACAATCCCCTGACGCCCCTCGACGCCCACAAATGCTAATAAATACCTGGGCCGGGTGATTGTAAATAAAATACCAAAATTCAGTATTCTATATGAGCGTCTGAAAGAAGATAACATGTTGCGCCGATCTCGCCAAGTGCGGGATAAGGGCTGGAAAATGATGATGATGATTTACATACAATAAAAGAAAGAAGACTCACCTATAACTACAACTTCTTTGTACTCCACATCGCTGTTCAGGGTATGCTGGCAAGACATGGCGTCCCTCATCCTTCTCTCTCTAACATACAGTCTTGTGTATTGCTCTCTCTAACACCTCGTATAACTAATTGACTCCTTGAGTATTGTCGGTAATGCTAATTGGTAATAAATAAATAAATTATATCACACGCAATTTTGAGTCTTGCCGACTGGTCTGTAGGTTTAATGTTCGATGGGCTGCGATTTTAGTGGTTATATCTGGAACAAGAGAAATATATTTATAATAAATTATTCTGCTATTCTATATTTTGGCAACAAAGTGTAGGTTTTCAATAGGGCGAGTAATATAAATGCAAGAACCATTCTTAGACAAGTTAAATAACTTACACTTAGTACTAATATGAGACATGGGATTGAACCTACGACCTATTGCAAAAGGGCCCTACGTAGGTTGAATATTAAGTGCTATCGAGACATCTAATTATTATTAAACTACATAATAGTACACTTGAGTGCCATACTTGGTCTAACGTTTTGATAAAATTAATTCAGTAATATTTAAATCAAGGATTATGATAATAAATATTATAATATTTCGTCATGTAAATATTTCCATCAATAAATCCATTTTGATTAATTGTTTTGATGATAACATGTTACTCGTACACGGAATTAATTGTATTAAATTATAATATAAATGTAGAATTGATAATGTTATCATTAGACGAATTTGGGGTCTTTAAATCGGACCAATATAATTGATTTGGTCGTTCTAGATTTTTGTTTTTTATATGAACAAGTACCTAGAAGGCAAAAGCAAAATCAATATTAAATTAATAACTTTCTTGAATTTATACCTAGACCAAAATTGCCTCGTTCCAAAGCTTAAGTATTATACCATGGATGCTAGAGAACGAATGTATGAGCCGTAAAATTTCGATTAAAGTGTGTTTTTGACTAAGGGTGTCGGTCAAAACCAATTTCGTCTGATTTTAGCAGTCAAATATGATTTAGACCGGTTATGAATTTTGACCTTAACACAGACATCCATTACTCAAGTACAAAAACTGTTCATCACACAAACATTTGCCCCTAGACAGATTCGAACCAGCTTCCCTCGGTTTCACAGCTAACAATTAACGAGTAAGCCACTAAAGTGCTAATTGGTTTTGCACCTAGATGAAAATTATTACTTAACATAATATGCTTGCACCTACTTACTCGAACTCTCAGATTAATGAATACCATAGATGCTTCTTATGTCACGATTGAGTGTCTACATAGGATCGTCCAAAATACACTTAAGTCTGTTTCTTACTCAGTATCATTCAACAGAAGGCGAATGCCACGAGATAATGACGTCATCCCACTTGACAGTTCAGGCGGCAGGAGAACGTGTGTCTGCTATCTTGCTCTATTACACGTGATTCATAATAAGGACAAAAGAGATAGCAAAACTGTCAAATTATTCGTCGCATCTATTCACATTCATTAATCTGAGAATCGTACTAATTACAATGGACAATAACGAAATGACACAATGTTCCGTGTAAGAAGTTAAAACAAGTGATTTATCTCCCGGCAATGTGTAGTAATTGTCTTTTAAGTAATAATATATCACGGTAACCTGGTATGTTACGTTATCTACGACTAACATACATATGTTAAAAGCCAATGAACTGTGTTTCCAAGCGGATATCAGTTGAACCTGTCGTAATGAGATTAAGAGATTTTTTTCTTCAGTTGTACATGTAGAAATGAAATAGGTATACAAATATCGCATTAGATCATATATTACAATTATAACAATGATGAAAAGTTTGTTTGTTTGTTTGTTTGAACGCGCTAACCTCAGGAACGAATGGTTCGAATTGAAAAAATATGTTTGTGATAGTCCACTTGTTGAGGAAGGCTTTCAGTTCAGCTATAGTATAGCACTATGTGTGCGGAAACCCAAATTCACTGGGACGAGGTCGCGGGCGGCCGCTAGTACTAGTATGTTAGCAATAAAGTAGGTAAAGTAAGGTATTTTTACAAGCATTTTTCAATACAGTAGGACCCCGATTATCCGGACCGCGGTTATCCGAATTCGCGATTATCCGGACTGCCAATCGCGACGAGTTTATTCTAACATTAACATGTCAGAACTTGCATACTAATGCAAATTACCAAATACATACATAATTATTGTAAGCAAATTATACGTACATTATGTACAATTTCTTAATAAACGTTGATTTTCGATCATATTATGTATTTGTTGTTATAAATAAACACCTAACATTACATATGTATGGTACAGACTACATATGTACATATGCAAAAAGCCCGTTTTTCTTCATACATTGGATTATCCGGACTTTCAATTATCCGGATGCCTACCGACAATAATTAGTCCGGATAATCGAGGTCCTACTGTAGATAGTTTATTCGTATGCCACGTGCATACATATTATTCTCGTTTGCACTAGGAACTATGGTCGCTAGTTATTATTATAACATGACTTTATATCACTTGATGATTTATATTATCTAGGTGTATTAAATCCTCTCTGCCAGATGGTAACCAATAGATCAAGGCACATAACGATGATACATTATGATTTTTTAAGATGACGTACAAATCACATGTACAAACTATGCCCAAAATTGCTCGACTCGATCCATAAACATACAAAATGGAGTAATGTTTTATTCCTATACCATATCCAACGATGCTCATAGTAACAAAACGTTTCCTGTACTCATCAACACACATTATAGAGGTAAAGTATAAATAGACATTATTATAGATACGTTACTAGGTTCGAGGAAAAACGCGCATTTCCCAAGTCTGTGGGAATGCCCGGTGACGTCAGTCGCCGACGCCTGCTGAATTATATTAGAATTTTGGGACAGCAGGGTTGTCACATGGTGGAAAAAAATATAACTGATGTTAAGAGCTGGAAGACTTATATTTACATTGCTCTAGTTGACAACAGTTTGTTAAGTTATTTTACGTGTTTTTAACACATATATAGAATATTTCAAGCTATTTGACATGACTACATTATAGTTAAATAACTTAACTTATAATGTAGTCATTAAATAATAATAAAAAGTATAGTCTACAGCTACTTGAGATCTTGAATTATAAAAGTAGTAATTGAGTGGAAAACCAAATAAAGAACAAAAACTGTCCTACAGGCTATTTATATCAATCAGCATTATTTATATTTCGTTATATAAGAAAAACACCTCCACCAATATTAAATGGAACCCAAACGAAAAACAAATGCAACCCTTTAAAGTTCACATGTATGGCATTTGCAAAACCAGAATATCCAATTAATAAAATAATGAATTTTGTGTATCAACCCTATATCTACAAAACAGCTGCATGAAAGACGTTGAACGCATAATAATTCATCATAATAAATGAGTATCTCTTAATGATTTACACGTCAAGACGAATTTGTCTGGTTTGAAGGACCACATTCATAAGATACACAAAAGATGTCCCTTCTGAGTCGAAAACATCATCTGAAAGACATTGATTCAATACTTATGATACAATAGGTTTTTAAACAAAAAATACTATACCGAGTCCTTAAATTATACGAGTAAAAATCAAGCGTATCCGTATATATTTTATACATTAAAAGTTTGTACCTGCTACAAAAAAAGAGTGTTTTTATGATGTCGTTTTAGATGCAGTCTACGTTTTCCATTTTGAAGGTTTCATCTACAATTTTTTTTTATATTTAGGTTTTTAATTGAAATACAATTTTTTTTGGTTGGTTTTTTTATGTTCACACTCACAGCCCTATCCCGGCTAGACATGGCGTGAGGCGTAACGGCCTCATAAACTTCTCGATATCACGCCAACAGACAATGCATGCGGTATCCGCGCTAATCTCTATTAAATCAAGCCATCTATTTATTGCATACTTTAAAGTATTGAAGTAATGTCATTCAAGCAAAGTAAATTATCAGCCTATAAATGTCCCACTGCAGGGCAAAGGCCTCCATCATTTAAGTTTAAGCCACAGATCTACGGCCGCTTTGCGTCAAAATATAAAATAACTAGCGGCCGCCCGCGACTCCGTCCGCGTGGATTTCGATTTCCAATATCCTATATGTTATTCTGATGTATAAGCTATATCGTGGTAAGGTTTCATTCAAATCCATTCAGCAGTTTTTACGTGAAAGAGTAACAAACATCCATACATTTATACATCCATACTTACAAACTTTTGCCTTTATAATAGTAGTAGGAAGTAGGATAATAAAAACCAATTGTTGATTTAAACTTACTAGGAATGTAGCATGTACCACGAATGTTGAAGAATACACTTAAACTAAATACCTACTTTTACACTGGTTGCTTAAAAGTTTACTACAAATGTTAAGCTGGATCCAAACCCGCAACCCCTGGGTTAGTAGTCAGAGTGTTATGAATGTAGTCACTTCTTGTTATCAACATTGTCCTTTGTCCTAATACTTAGCCTTATCATGTATTTACTCCATATCGATATTTGTGTTCCTCATCATTAGTTAATCACATTGTTTTGACCATCGACCATATTTGTATTTACTCTTCTCATCGTAATGATAGTAATTAGTAATGATCATGTTTACAACTCTCACCAAATCACTTTGTTTGTACACTAATCTTAAGTATCTTTAGTAAGTTATAAATTAACGTGTATTGAATTAATAAATCAGTTCATTCTTAGACACCAAACCGTGTTTTACTCCACGCCGCGTAACAATTTGGCGCAGTCGGTAGGATCCTCAAAAGTACCCGAGTACTTAGTGCTTCAGTCGAGCTCAACGCCAAGCCAAGGACAACATCGCCGCAAGCTTGGACGGTGCCTGCAGGGCTTTAATCAGCTCGCCGAACCTCCAGTACCCACGGACATGAAGATCTACATTCTGTTTATGTGGTAAGTGGCCAAAACACTGCTTGCTCTGTCTCCTCTCACACATCCTAAATCCAAATTTATTCATTAATAATATTTAAATCCTTAAACTCAATTCTCTAAATCCAAATCGAGATGGAAACTAAACCAACACCCGTTTCAACCTTCGAGGTTATTCCATTAAACACATTACTAAATTTAATCCCCGATTTTGACACCAGTCAAGCTCCTCAAGTTTATAGGTTCGTAAGATCATGCGATTCGGCCTTTAACTTAGCAAATGCCACCCAAACCGATATTCTACTCATTTATGCGCTTAACAAAATCAGCGGTCCAAATTCTCCTGACGTGCATGCACGGCAGTACGCGTCTTGGGCCGAACTGAAGACGTTCCTCATACAAAAGTTTTCACGCACAAAAACGCTAACACATCTTAACTTAGAATTGCAATCTGCATTTCAAAAGCCAAACGAGTCAATAACAGATTTTTATCTTCGCGTAGACTTGTGTCGTAACAAAATATTAGAAAAACTAACCGCGGAAATCTCGGACTCATCGCTAATAGGTCGTAAAATGACTACTGAAGAAACCGCCCTTAGCGTATTTGTAAACGGTGTAGATTCAAATTTAGGTACAATGCTCAGGACAAGGGGCTTTAATTCCTTATCCGAGGCGGCAAACTTCGCCATTCAAGAAGAAAAAATACAAAACATGAATAAAGCGCGACAAATGTTATGTAAAGGCAACAGACTTCCCGCAACTTCAGAAAATTTTACACGTCGTCCTGCACAACCAAGTTCATCAGGACTACCGTCTGTAGTCCCGCGCTACAATGCCCCACAACAAGTAAAAACTTGCAATTACTGCAAGAAGCCGGGTCATATCATCGCGGAATGTAGGAAAAGAGCGTACAACAACAGTATTAGGCAACAATCGGAACAACAAAGGAAACCACTAACTACCCAGGTTCGCGTGAATAATTTAAACTCGTCAGCGGCCGAGGGAACGGGCATGACCTCGGAAACCGCTTCGCCTTATTACCAGAGTGCCCTGACACCTTCGTCGAGACAGGATACGGTCCCCGAATATCAGGAAGCAATGCAGAACATGCAGTTCGAATAAACACAAATTCTATAACTAAATCATCGGCTCCGAAAGGTTCATCGCGTCAAATTATGCCCGCGCAAACAAACCCAGTCTATCGGAGACAGTTGCGCGACGCATCTACATCGACTAACAATGAACCTAGCCTCAATCTAAATCAAACTCAACCGAACTCTCATAAATCTATGAAATCTCAAAATCAAACGAAATCCACTGAATCACTACTAAATCAAATATCAGAAACTCTTTTTACTGACAATCAAACTCAACCAAACTCTCATAAATCTATGAAATCTCTAAATCAACCGGAATCCACTGAATCACTACTAAATCAAATATCAGAAACTCTTTTTACTGATAAGCCAAATTCAGAACCTCTTCAGCCACAAAATCAGTCAACAACCTTAAAATCCCTTGAAATCTTACTAAATCGACTAATCGAAGTCACAGAAACTCTTTCGAACTCCGTTAAAACCTTACAAAATCATCAAGAAACAGACAAATCAAACATTTCCTACAATACTAATTCCACGTCTGACTCTGAACCAAAGCCTTGCACTTGTATAAAACAAACTTCTGTCAAAACTCCTAAATCAAAGAAATCAAGACATAAATCATCGACAAAAGAAAAACCTCGAACTTATCCAGAATACAACATTTCCTCTTTAAACATTCCTCCAGAAAACCTCCTACACTGCAAATTTCATGTTGACGGAGAACCCGTCACACTATTGATAGATACCGGAGCAGCTATTTCAGTCATAAATAAAAACAAGATAGGTAACAGTAAGATTGATAGTTCTAAAATAGCCTCTATCATAGGCGTCTCCAATACCACATCATCTGTTCAAACGTACGGCACTTGCGATATCTCACTCGATCAATTCCCCAAATTCCAATTCCATGTTGCAAATTTAAACATACATGCTGACGGCATACTAGGTAACGACTTCATGTCTAAATTCAATGTTAATATCTACGTCCAATCTAAAACAATGCGAATAGGCAATAAAACCTACCACCTATTTTTCCTTAAAGACATTCAGCAAAAACCTTTCGACGAAAATAAGCAATTCATAAAACAACGATCAGAAACCGTAATCGCATGCTTTACTAACGATATCCCAGAAGGACCAGCACTTATAGAGAGACAATACATCAATAACGACCTCATTATCCCAAGTGCGCTTGTAAATGTCAAAAACAACAAATTTCTAATAACCTGTATAAACTCTAGCAATCGAGATGCGTGTATAGAAATGCCTACTATCCAAGTCAATCCTTTCAATGAACCAGAACTCGTAGAATACCCTGTCAATTCAATTCAAACTCAGTCACGGAAAGACCTGAATACTCTTCTCAGACTTGAACACCTTAATACCGAAGAACGCGAATCCATAGAGAAAATTGTTTATAAATATTCAGACATTTTCTATACCGAGGGTGACCCCTTGACTTTCACGAATCACACAAAACATTCCATTCCCACAACATCAGAAACTCCAATAAACACTAAAACCTATCGATTCCCGCAAATCCACCAACAAGAAGTAAAATCTCAAGTAGATAAGATGTTGAAACAAAATATTATACGACCAAGCACTTCACCATGGAGTAGCCCCATCTGGGTTGTTCCAAAAAAACTAGATGCATCAGGAAATCGTAAATGGCGCGTAGTTATAGATTACAGGAAACTAAACGACATAACAATTGGAGATAGCTATCCTTTACCAAATATCGCAGACATTCTAGATAAGTTAGGTCATTCAACATACTTCACAACATTAGACCTCGCATCCGGATTTCACCAGATTGAATTAGATCACAAAGATATTCCTAAAACAGCATTTAACACACCATTCGGGCACTACGAATTCTTGAGAATGCCTTTCGGATTAAAAAACGCCCCAGCCACGTTCCAACGCGCTATGGATAACGTTCTCTACGGCCTCCAAGGCGAACGGTGTTTTGTTTATCTTGATGACATAGTTATATTCGCTTCCAGTCTTCAGGAACACGAACAAAAGCTAGTAGAAGTTTTCGATCGTCTCCAAAAACACGGCCTCAAGGTACAGCCAGATAAATGTGAATTTTTAAGGAAAGAAGTTGCTTATCTTGGTCATATAATTTCTAATGAAGGCGTTAAGCCTAATCCTGAAAAGGTTAATTCAGTCCGAAAATTCCCTACTCCGAAATCTTGTAAAGATATCAAATCATTCCTTGGCCTCGCAGGTTACTACCGAAGGTTCATACCGAATTTCAGTAAATTAACTAAACCTCTCACTAGCCTTTTGAAAAAGGATATTCCATTTATTTGGGGAGAAGCCCAACAGAAAGCCTTCGATTCTTGTAAAGAAATTCTAACGACAACCCCTATTTTACAGTACCCTGATTTCACGAGAGAATTCATCTTAACAACAGATGCTTCTATTCATGCCATTGGAGCAATACTCTCCCAAGGAGAAATAGGAAAAGACTTACCTATTGCATATGCCTCTCGCACACTGAATACCGCTGAAACTAATTATTCGACTATAGAACGCGAGCTTCTAGCAATAGTATGGGCAGTGAAACATTTCCGTCCCTATCTCTTTGGCCGAAAGTTTAAGATCGTTACAGATCATAAACCGCTCACTTGGCTGTTTTCCATTAAAGATCCCGGTTCCCGCCTCGTAAGGTGGAGACTGAAACTCGAGGAATACGATTACGAAATAATTTACAAAGCTGGTAAAATCAACACTAACGCCGATGCACTCTCTCGTCCACCTGTCACTAACATAGGACTAGCAGACTCACAACAAAATTTCGAGAAGTACCTACAAACTAGTTATGAACAATTTCTATCTCAAGGTTGCACCTCAAACTCTCACAAAGTGAAAACTTCTCCCGAAAGACTTCTAGATACTAAACACAAGAATATAATCATCCTCATTTCATGCCACAAACCCGAACTCGAACCTTTATTTAACGAAGCCTTACATCTTTGCCCACAAAGTAGCACTTTCATTGATAAAAACAGAAACCTTTACGATGTAGACAAAATGATTTCAGAACACCAACAGATCATACTATTTTGTTGCACTAGACCCTCGTATTACGATGCTTGGGACGCTGAAAACTACTTCAAAGCCTTAATGATATGCTTAGAAAAACTCAAACCAGGAAATCTCTTCGTCCCAGACTTGAAACAAGATCGAACATGTAAAATGAAAGGAAATGAACAGCTCCATATAACCGCATATTTAGCTGAACTTTATAACTGTACTATTGTAATCTGTGAAAATAAAATCAACTACCCCTTACCTCAGGATATACCTAATATTCTCAAATTATTTCATAATGAACCACTCTCCGGTCACCGCGGCATAACTGAAACGAATAGGAAAATACGTGAAAATTACTATTGGCAAAATATGAGCGAAGACATAAAAAATTACATAAACTCCTGCGAAACCTGCCAACGTAACAAAATTCAGAGAAAAACCTTCAAGGCCCCAATGGTCATCACCTCTCAGTCTTCCGAACCCTTCGAACGGGTCTCTATGGACTTAGTATCCTACTCCGATATAAGCGACAACCATAATAAATACGTTTTGACCGTACAGGACGAATTGACGAGATACGTACAAGCCTACCCTATTCCCGATAAAGAGGCCCTTACAGTAGCCAAACAAGTACTCCATTTCTGTCAACACTACGGCGTACCTAAACGCTTTCATTCCGACCAAGGAACTGAATTCATGAACGGACTTATGAAACAACTTGTAAAATTTCTCGGTTCGAATCAAACTTTTAATACCGCGTATCACCCGCAAACAAACGGAGCTCTCGAACGGTTTCATGGTACACTCAGAGATCATATACGGATGTATCATACAAGGAAGCTTAAAAATTGGGATTCCATAATTCCGCTAGCAATAATATGTCACAACACGTCAGTTAACAGCTCCACAGGTTACACGCCATACGAACTTCTATTCGGGTATAAACCGCGGCCATTCTTCACACTCAAAACAATTCCTGAGTATACAGCATCCGATTACCTTAAGGATCTAAACGAACGGTTACGTGTAGCTCGTGATGTAGCAATGGAAAACGTCCAAAAAATGAAAGAGAAGGCTAAAGAACGTTACGATGGGCAAATAAAGAATCTAGCAGACTTCCGCCTAGGAGACAAAGTGCTCATGAGAGTACCGAACCCAAACAACCTCGATTCAAAATGGGAAGGACCCTATGAAATCGTTAGAGTAGGATTTAATGAAAATTATGTTATAAGAAAAGCAGGCCGAAACCAATTAGTCCACGCAAATCGACTTAGGCCTTTTATTGTAAAACCTCACCTAGACTAAAAAAAAAAAAATCATAGAATTAAGCATAGTTAGGAAATATCCTAGACATAAAATCATAAAATAATTGAAGTTAAGAAAACCTTAGCCTCTTAATCATCATAGAATATCATAGAATAGTAATCATAGAATAAAAGATATATAGATAGTAATCATAGAATAAAATACTAAATTGCGTATTATTAATTTCAGGGTCATCTACCCCACACTCTCTTATGCTCAACCTGTTCCAATTTCATCAATATCCCAAATAATGAACAACCCTTACATAAGTTTCATAATTTGCTCTTTAATTAAATTAATCCTATACATAATGATCTATAAGTTATATAAATTAATTAAGAATGCAATTAAAACGCGTTGTAATGAGACCAATATGTCTCTTTCAGGACTCTCGCCACAGGAATCGGAGCTGAAAACAACCAACTTATAAGTCCACTCCCTTCCTATTCTGGCCTATTCTTTAAAAATGAAGGAACAATATTGCTTAGTGATGAGTCTTGGAAACTTATCATCTATAAAGACCTCAAACCCTTGTTCATTGCAAAAGAATCTCTTTCACGGTTAGCTACAAAATTCTATTCAGTCTCATCGCAGTATACCAACTTCACTCACGTAAATTCTATAAAATCATTTCTTAAATTAAACTTAGACAAAATCGATAATCGCCTATCGGAACTCAACATATATTTAGGGAAGAACTCAAGACAAAAGCGCGAAATTCTAGATGGTTTAAGTCCTATCCTTAAATGGCTTATTGGCACTCCCGACGCAAAGGATGCCAAAAGATACGACGAATGCATTAATTCTTTAGAAAAACGTGAACTAGAGCTGTCGTCTCTCATGCTGGAACAAATGCAAATAACTTCATCAACCATTAAGAACTTTAATGAAACCATCTTTAAAATCAGTTACGACGAACAAGTCATAAATGAAAACATAAATAGATTAAATAATTACTTGAACTCGACATCCAAAATTATTTTTAACTTGCAAGCTAGTGAAGATGTGTCAGCGATTTCACTGCAAATTCTTGAATCAGTTATTAATTTAGAAAACGAAATCAACGATTGCTTAGCTAGCATTCTTTTTGCGAAATCAAATACATTACATCCCTCAATCATTAGTCTCAAGAAACTTTATGAGGAACTTCTTCTTTCAAACCATGTTCGCACTAGCAAACTCTTAGTAGCCCCTGTCACCTTAGAAAACATTCATTCAATTCTCGACTCCGCATCCCTGACAGCATATGTATACTCAAACAGACTTGTTTATGTCCTCGAATTCCCACTTGTTCAGAATGAACCTCTAAATCTCTATCACATTTATTCAATCCCTATCCAACATTCCAACTCCTCCTTCCACACCACTATAATACCAGAGCATAAGTACTTGGCCACAAGCCCCAATGGACAGTCATACGTCACAATGAGCGACCTGAGCATCTGCAAATCTTACGCATCAATGAAAAGGATCTGCAAGAACATCGTCTCCTACGACTCTGCAAGGCGACCCACATGCGAGCTACAAATCCTGCACAGCGTTTCAAAAACTCTTCCGGAAACATGCATCACCTCATCATTCGAAGCGGATATCAACACCTTCCAAAGTATAGACAACAATAAATGGCTGTACATTCTTTCAAGAGAGACCAACTGCGTGCTACAGTGCAAAGACACCGTGACTCACCACAAGCTACAAGGAACAGGAATTCTTTCTCTTCCGCAATACTGCAAATTTCATACTGGCTACAGCACCCTCACTGCACTCCAGACGACTGAAACCAACATAACCCATCCAATACTAATACCTGACATCCGGAACGATGACTGCTTCAACGAACTTCAGAACATACAAACGCCTAACCTTATTCCCATCAAGATCAACGAAATGCCTCTGGACTCACTACAACAGATCAAACACCACGCTGATAAATATCAAGAGGAGATTCAGAAGATCAGATCCAGAACTTTCATCCAAGAAAACAGCTCTGCATTCTCCTGGTTCTACCTTACGCTGGGAATACTGATGCTGAGCTACCTCATGTACAAATTCTGTAAGCGTTGGCCAAATGGATTAATTTTACGCCAGCCAAACAATGATAATGGTTGCATCCAAATATTCAACAACTGTTTTGCGAGCTCGTCACATCACCGTCGCCAAAGAACACAAGTCGCAATCCCGATGACCACGATCGCCACCAGCTCTAGCTTGACCGAAGATGAAGACGAAGATCAGGATCAGCACCCCTTTACCCCATCTCCAAAATCTCAAAGATCAGGCGCTAACGCCCAATCTTTATTCTAAGGGGGGAGGTGTTATGAATGTAGTCACTTCTTGTTATCAACATTGTCCTTTGTCCTAATACTTAGCCTTATCATGTATTTACTCCATATCGATATTTGTGTTCCTCATCATTAGTTAATCACATTGTTTTGACCATCGACCATATTTGTATTTACTCTTCTCATCGTAATGATAGTAATTAGTAATGATCATGTTTACAACTCTCACCAAATCACTTTGTTTGTACACTAATCTTAAGTATCTTTAGTAAGTTATAAATTAACGTGTATTGAATTAATAAATCAGTTCATTCTTAGACACCAAACCGTGTTTTACTCCACGCCGCGTAACAAGAGTTAGTTAGGACTAGACCTATCAAATTCCTAAGTGAATTTATGTTATGTCGAGTGGATATTTTATCAATTCACACACACACATTTTCGAGTGGCTCAGACCACCGTTGCTGATAAGGTATCACCCACTTATCAGATAGTGGTTGGAAGTGAGGCACTCGTGGTGGGTACGTGGTGGGTCAATACTGCGAGATAACATATCTAGTAGCGGGTTTGGTGCAAAATAGAAACTGTAACTGTGACGATGCACATTTGGTGTGATAACTTCTCATCTCCTGCATACATAATCAATACATAGTATAAAACAAAGTAGCTTTCGCTGTATGTCCGTATGTATGCTTAGATCTTTAAAACTACGCATCGGATTTTGACGCGTATTTTTTAATAGATAGAGTGATTCTTAAAGAAGGTTTGTATGTATAATACATGTAAGTAAGTACCACGGGCGAAGCCGGGGCGGGCAGCTAGTTTCATCATATAATTTGAAAATAAGTGAAGAAGACATCCGTAAAAGACCCGCGTGAAAATTAACGGATACGAATTCTTTTACTACGATTATGATACGGATATCCACAGGACATCACTAATTCGTATATAAGATCATGACGTTAAGTAGTTATTGTTATTTGTATTCTCGTTGACTACTAGCAGCCACCCGTGACTTCGTCCGTCTGCGTAAAATTCGGTTTCCACACACATAGTGTTACACTATATCTTATAGTGGCAAATAACTACTTCAGGACCTTAATAAGTAAGAGCCTAAGTAAGCTTTAATCAAATGAATTGATTTTTGAAAAGTCATGCAATGAAATGGTTTTTGTTTTTCGCAGATTTAAGTCACATGACGTCACCGTATTGAGTGATTCACGTTATCAAATCGCGACTTAAAAGACAATGCCGATTTTGTTAGGGGAGTTGGCGTCTTTTTTTTTTCGAGCGTCCACCAACCAAACTTGGTAATCTATATTCTTGAGGGCATTACAAACGATATTTGCTATGGCAGTATAGCTGTAAACTCAGTCCGAACTGAGTAAATCAGGTTTGAACTTTTTTTCGCTTCATACATTTTTCTATGGGAAATTGAATTTTTTTGTTTCTTGCGTCCATCGACGAAACGTGAAAATATATATTCTTGAGGTCATCTCAAACAATATTTGCTATGGCAGTATAGCTGTAAACTCAGTCCGAACTGAGTAAATCAGGTTTGAACTTTTTTTCACTTCATACATTTTTCTATGGGAAATTGAATTTTTTTGTTTCCTGCGTCCATCGACGAAACGTGAAAATATATATTCTTGAGGTCATCACAAACAATATTTGCTATGGCAGTAAAGCTGTAAACTCAGTCCGAACTGAGTGAGACAGCCAAAAAATCAATTTCATAAATTTTTCTATGGAAAATAGATTTCATCGACGAAACGTGAAAATATATATTCTTGAGGTCATCACAAACAACATTTGTTATGGCAGTGAAGCTGTAAACTCAGTCCGAACTGAGTAAATCAGGTTTGAACTTTTTCACTCTAGGCGTTCGCTCCTGCATTTTTGTATGGGAAATTGCAGTTTTTTTTTCTCGCGTCCATCGAGCAGACATGTAAACATATATTCTTTAGGTCGTCACAAATCATATTTGCTATGACAGTATAGCTGTTAACTCAGTCCGAACTGAGTCAGACAGCCTAGAACGATTTCACTCCAGGCGATCATTCCTGCATTTTTGTATGGGAAGTGCAACTTCTTTTTTTCTCACCAAACATGTAAATAATTTACATGAAAAATATATATTCTTGAGGTCATCACAAACGATATTTGCTATGGCAGTTTAGCTGTAACTCAGTCCGAACTTACTCACACTAAGATGACAGGCCAGAACTATTAAAATGGCTAAAGTAAGGTAAAGAATTGAGACCAGATAATATTTCCATGTGTTTATTTACAGAAATAAAAAAATATGTTAGGTTATACCGCGTTCATGGAATCACATTGTCGGTAATAGGCGAGGAATACAAGCTACAAGTACAAGAGGAAAAGAAAACTGGGAACTTGTTCCCATATTATGGCAAAACTATGGATTAATATTTAGGATGGTGAAGGCACTAGGTCAGCATAAGTCCTCCTGCTCTTTTTTGGAAAGCATTATAATTCGGCTAAATCAAGAAGAAGAAGCCGTGGAGTCAAGTGATGCTGAACAACGTTGTTTTTTTTTAAATAATGGTTTTCAATAGTTCCTTGTCGTCATTTTTGTACTGTTTAATGTAATGATTAATGATAATTTATGAACGCGGTATAACCTCAGATTTTTTTAGTTATGTCAATAAACACATCAAAATATCAACTGGCCTCAATTCCTTACCTTACTGTACATTTAAATAGTTCTAGCCAGTCTCACTCAGTTTGGACTGAGTATACGCCTATACTGCCATAGCAAATATCGTTTGTGATGACCTCAAGAATATATATTTTCATGTTTGGTCGAAAAAAAGTTGCAATTTCCCATACATAAATGCAGGAGCGAACGCCTAGAGTGAAAAAGTTCAAACCTGATTTACTCAGTTCGGACTGAGTTTACAGCTCACTGCCATAGCAAATGTTGTTTGTGATGACCTCAAGAATATATTTTTTCACGTTTCGTCGATGAAATCTATTTTCCATGGAAAATTGAAGGAAATTGAATTTTTTTGGCTGTCTCACTCAGTTCGGACTGAGTTTACAGCTTTACTGCCATAGCAAATATTGTTTGTGATGACCTCAAGCATATATATTTTTACGTTTCATCGATGGACGCAAGAAACAAAAAAAATCAATTTCCCATAGAAAAATGTATGAAGCGAAAAAAAGTTCAAACCTGATTTACTCAGTTCGGACTGAGTTTACAGCTATACTGCCATAGCAAATATTGTTTGTGATGACCTCAAGAATATAGATTACCAAGTTTGGTTGGTGGACGCTCGAAAAAAAAAAGACGCCAATTTTACGCATTGTCTTTTAATATGTCACTCTTACTACACAACTGTCTTTATCAGACCACTAAGACTTGTTTCGTCATTGATAACACAAGTTATCAAAGTCACACCATTAGATAATTGTGCAATAATTTTAAGCCTGATTATATTCCTGTCCCATTACTTGGCTCCTGTAGGGACTCAAAATAGAGAGAGTGTTGTCATGATATGATTGACTAGCCTTCCGAACGCGGTTCCACACGCGCGTAATTTCTTTTTTCAACTAACCCCTCCCCCCTTCCCCACACAGTTCCGGGATCAAAAGTACCCTATGTTCACCGCGGATAGTGTAGCTAGCCAACATTGAAAGAATTGTTCAAATTGGTTCAGTAGTTTTTGAGTTCAAATAAAAAAAAATGTCAATAAAAAATTACAAATCATTCCTCTTTATAATATTACGAGCTTTATATATTATAGATATTGTAGATAAGCTTGGACATTGAAAACTTCACAAGGCTCACAATTGAGCCTTGGACTCGCTTACTGACATAAAAAAATACAACAGGGCCCGCCTTGTTCCATTGTGTACAATCTGTTGCACTATACAAGTTCCAACTTGTGAGTTCCTAGGGCACTAAAAAAGATCTCTTATAATACTAAATATATGTAGACACGAATAACAGGAAGGTATTCGATTAGATTAGATTTCAAGAGAGGTGGAGCTTAGTGGAACTTCCACTCGAATGAGCCGCAAGTCCAGGGAAGTTCTGCCACATCACAGAAGACCACAGTGAAGTAGCACTTCGTAACTGTTGTGCTATGTTTCAGCTGGACCTTACCGGTCGCCAAAGTTCAGTTGGGGAGGGTATGGGGTCTTAAAGGCAGGCAACGCATCTGGGACCCTTGTGCGGTTGTTGATCTCTATGGGCAGCGGTGATCACTTACCATCAGGTGACCCTCTTGTTCTTTTGCCTGTTTCCCATTAATATTTAAAAAATAAAAGAAAAAGTATCAAAACTAAAGAATATTGCACGATTGCGGTGAAAATATCTTTCCGTAATGTTCGAGATCCGTCTATAAATAGAATCGTTTGTCCCGTAAGTGGGTCGCATATGATTGATGGCAGACACGTGACAACAAACAAACGAACCCTAGTTCGATGGCTTAATGATCCTATCCTACATTTTCCTTCCGATTTATCGGTTAGGACGGCAACTGGCACGCTCCGATTCTGGCACTAGGGCAAGTTTACTTGGATATCTAATTCTTTTTGATTTATGAAGAGACTGGAATTCATACTAATGTATAAAACTTCGTGAGTCGAAAACAGCTTTGTGATTCAAACCAATTTGCAAATGGGAGGCGCACTGCAAATGGACATTAATCAAGTGAAAATATATTTTTTATCTGATCATCATCATCATCTCAACCAAAACTAAATCTACTGCAGAAATAGGCCACCAAGGAACGAAAGAGAGTCTCAACTATAGATCCACGAAACAAAAGTATCGTGGTGGTAGGTTTCTCTGCTTTTAGAAAATGTACTATTAATTTGGCTGGCACTAAACGAAAATCCACAATACTACTACACTTCTAGTCAGCGTTGCCAGATTTTTTTTCGGCCAAGTCGGGATTTTGGAAGTATTTGAGTGATAAAAGCGGGATTCCTTCATTGAAAGCGGGACCCACTTAATGTGGTTCACAGAATATGATATAATCGTTTCGGAAAAAAAGTGACTCTGACATATGTACTGGCGGACAGATGTCCCGCGCGGGACATTAAATTTCAGTAAAAAAAAAACGGGACATCCCGCCAAAATCGGGACGTCTGGCAACGCTGCTTCTAGACTAAATAATTAATTGTCATCAGGGTCTTTAAGGGAATCCCGACACTGCAGAGTTCGTGGCAACGAGCCAAGTCTAACGTCCAAATACTTTGTAGAAAAATATCTATTAGTCATTTGTTTTCTGCATTTACTGATAATGACAATAAGTGTCAGCAAATGGGGACAGTCACTGTACTTTTGGCAGTCGCCCAGGGGGACAGACGGCAGGGTTCCCCCCTGTTTTTTATCGTTCACTATACTGTGGTCACCGCGAGCACACCAACGACAGGACCAGATTTAAAGACAGTCGCCGTGGCCGAAATCGGCCGGGACTACATCATCATCACTGTGGTCACCAACCCGCCTGCCTAACGTGGTGGTTATGTTTAAAAGTCCTTATTAGGGGGTCTATATCCAGCAGTGAATTCATAAAGTGAATCCATGAGGGTGCCTATTACTGCCTATGCGGTGTATTCATGAAATTTTAAGTCTATCTCAGAATCCCTAGATCAATAAGGCCTTTAATTGTTTGTAATTTACCTGATGATAAATGATTATCGCTATCTATAATAGACACACGCGTCTCCAGAGTGGTCTCAAAAGCATGGCCGACTTTTAAGTGAAAATACGCTCTTCTCTAGTAGGTGTTAAATATGCTGAACTAGAAGATAAGTAGACAAAAGAAGAAGAGTCAGCAGAAGGAAATCGCAACACATTGATTCCGAGTAAGTCATTCACATCAATTCGTAGATATGGGGAACCCAATCGTGTGGCCCTCGTCCAAATTCCCGTCACAACTAAATTGACAATTGTGTAAACATACATCTGTCATATATTTTCAGAACAACGATACTTAGAAATTAATTTGCATAAAATTAGATTAGTAAAAGGAAAAGTATCTTACCGATAAAAATAACAAAACTATGTTGGCTATATTACAATGAATGTTTGTTAAAAGACGCGAATTGGCTATCTTGAATGTTTGTCAGTTTTTCAAGGAAAAAAATATAGAGCAGGTTTTTAGTTGAAATGATTGCTCATAGAAATAATATTATTTCTGTTAGAAAAACTGTGTCTAGAAGACAAGTCGGAATGCAATTCACAAGATACGGAGCTAGCGGTTCGCCTGTTGGAAAGCAATCACCGCCGCCCATGGACATCCGCGACACCAGACTTTCAAAAGAGAGTAAGCTCGTTTCTTGAAGGTCCTCATGTCGTAACCGTCAGGAAATACTGCAGCAGTGAAAACCTCGTGTCTTGGAAAGCACGTAAAGTTGTAGGTCCTGCGCTTGATCCCTCTACGGTCGTGTCTGGTACCGAGCTATGATAGTGAGGGAATAGATGTGCACTACTTACTCTAACTTTAGTGCACTTACCGAAGGGAATCGCGGCCAATATTGCTTTTGTTTGATCTATGTTAATATGTTCTGATGTCAAAACATATTAACGATTTTTATCTTTATTTTTCTTTTCCTTAGCCGAAATACTGCTATAACAAAAATAACGATAACTTTCCCACAATAAAACTGGTTATCATCGAAAATTCTAGACGTTACGTTAACACAGGAGAACATTGTGAAATTGACACACATGTCCCCGCCCGATAGTAAATTCATTGATATTAAAGTCATACAGTTTATCGGAATTGCATTATAAATAATGTTTTATATTATCATCGCGGATATCTATTTATGGGATGCAGTTAAGATGAATGTCTGAATGAAACTGTGGTGTTCCTTTAATATCTAAGATACTAATATAATCTATAATAATAATTAAATAATTAATATATACTTTATTTAATAAGGCTTTGCTTGTTTGTTTGAACGCGACTATAGCAGGAACTGCTGGTTAGAATTTAATGGTTTAACAGTATGTGCGCCGAAACCGTGATCCACGAGGACGGAGTCGCTGGCGGCCGCTTGTTTTATAATATAGAAGAGGTATTTTGGTATTTGTTATTTTGATTAACGCATCATCCCAATAATAGCTCAATCATCCTGATATTTAAATAATGCAGAAAAACAAAATAAATAGAACATCATTTCCGTAAATTAAACCAAGTCATTCAAGATTGTGCAACGAAAGTACTGGGGGTTATCAGAAATGCACTATCAGATTATAACGCATCGCATAGTATGTATCAGTTGGAGACGTTACAATTTATTTAGCACTAGCTTGATGACACAATGTGCCGAAATTACTTTACGTAATACTGTATAGAAAATTAACTTCAGCCGAACTTAGGTCGCATTTTTTACGCTTAGTGTGTCTCTTCGGCAGTAGACTTTGCGATACACTGATGATATTTATAAATGAAAAATAAAAACTATATCCAATTGTGTTAAAATATTTTGAATATTTACACGTATCACTTTTCTGTCCATCAAAGATATTGCAAAGTCAGAAAAAATAGCAAAGAAATAATAATAAACTATATTGTCTACTTATCACGATGACCGACCTTTTAATAAGTCGCGACCGTGAAATTTAAATTAGGGACAAGATTCAAGACAGGATGTATGAATATATTTTACATTTTAAATCATACGAACGGTATATGTTACACCATCCGGTCGTACGATTTTGATTTTATAATTTGTTATCAATTCATACACAAAAAAAACTATCTTGTCTTTATCTAATATCTCATTTTTGATTCGCAAATATGATTTGTAACGATTGTTATTTAAAATCGGTATTATATATAAACATAGATAAACATAAATTGTGAGCGATGGTGGCCTAGTGGTACGGACAGCGCCTCACATACGTGAGGTCCGCGGTTCGAATACTGGCCAACACCTCTGGATTTTTCGAAATCTATCTGTGGATTTGTGCCATTAGCTCGGCGGTGAGGGAAAACACCGTGAGGAAACCTGCACAGTCAGTGATTTCTGACTTTAGTTCATTTAGATCTGAATGTGTAACCATAATCCAATCTGTCTCGTTACCCTCTATGAGTTACGAAAGTCTGATGGCAGTCGCTTCACTGTAATAACTCGCCAAATGCTGGATCATGGACAAAGCGGACCCCGCATAGTAACGGGATAAACACTGGGAAGAACAAGATATATGTAAACATAAATAATGAAAAACAGACTTTCACTGCAGTAGTGAGAGAGATGGGGAAAACCAGAAGCGAAATATAGAGCATTGCTCAAGTCCGACCGGAATGGCGACGCACTGTGGACGTCTTTTGCTCCATCGAGCAGACTAGGACCTTGCGACGGGGTGCGATCTTAGGGGTTATTATAAGCACTCCGTAGCCGTATAGGTAGTTAGTAGTAGGTGATAGGTATGATTAAGAGTACATATTTGAACACAGGTTAACTGTTTTATTTCACACTGTTACACTATTAGGCCGTATACAGAAAGAAAGCTGGAAATTTATGAGAGCTTACCAGCGCTTGTCAGCGCTGGTCCGTTATACAGATAGGAAGCAGGTTGAAGCAGACCAGGGCAAATCTATACTATAATATATTAAGCTGAAGAGTTTGTTTTATATGTTTGTTTGTTTTTTTGAACGCGCTAATCTCAGAAACTACTGGACCGATTTGAAAAATTATTTTTGTGTTTGATAGTCCATTTGACGAGGAAGGCTTTAGGCTCTTGGAAATCAAAATCCACGCGGACGGAGTCGCGGGCAGCCGCTAGTGTTTATTAATTTTCAATGGCAGCGCCCAGCGCCGACCAGCGCGTCTTGAAGCTTGTCGAAACTTGTCGGCACCGGTCAGCGCTTATCGGCGCGCGATCATATATTTTCCTGCGCGGGTTACCACCGCTGAAAAGCGCTGGTAAGCGCTTATAAGTTTCCAGCTTTCTTTCTGTATACGGCCTTACACTGTTACAGAGGTTATTATAGATTTGGTGGATTTATAATAATTAAAATTGAATAGTTGCTCTAGCTCCGCTGTAGCTCTAGGTCCCTGAGTGACTGCCTCAAAAAAATGCGAAAATAGAACATTACAGACTTTTGAAAGGTAGTTAATAATTAGCGGCCAGTGGGCGCGCTGGTTAGATATTTCCAACCATCATGGAGGCCTGAACATCCATGAAGGCTGGAAGGAAACGGCACCGTTACAACCTTAAGTAATAAAAATTGGCCAAGTGCGAGTCGTACTCCCGCACTGAGGGTTCCGTACAAATTCTATTTTTGACGTATTAAAAAAACTACTGAATAGATTTCGTTCAAACCAATTTTCGTTGGTAGTTTTTATGGTAATGTACATAATATATTTATTTCAGATTTATCATCCTCTTACTTTAGAAGTTAGAGGGGGGGGGACACACTTTTTTCCACTTTGGAAGAGTCTGTCATGCAAAGTATTCACTTAAGAAAAAAATGAGCTTAGAAACCTCAATATAATTTTTGAAGACCTATCTATAGATACCCCACACGTATATGTTCGATGAAAAAAAATATTTTCAGTTTCAGTTCTAACCATGGGGACCCCCCATTTTTTTATTTTTTTTTTCTATTTTCGTGTGAAAACCTTGTTGCGGTTCACAGAATACATCTACCCACCAAGTTTCAATAGTTTAGTACTTATAGTTTCGGAAAAAAGTGGCTGTGACAGACTGGCGGACAGACAGACAGACAGACAGACAGACAGACAGACAGACAGACATGACGAATCTATAAGGGTTCCGTTTTTTTGCCATTTTGGCTACGGAACCCTAAAAAGTTGCCTAGTTCAATTTGAATTCTAGTTTCAATTCTAGTGCCGGTCTAGAATGAAGTACCCCATCACCCTTGGGTGTCGTTAGCAACTAAGGGACATTCAAGGAATGGGCACTCGAGCAGCCGCTATCCCGTGTTTTATCGTTAACCATACTGCAATCACCAACCCAGCTTCGATTGAATCTTGTAATACATTTGCAAAACAAGCGCTAAGGTATTGCGCAATATTTGTCATACCAATGAACAATTCAACATGACTTGTAGTTTTCTCTATAGATTATTATGGCGCTGTGTAGGTACATAAATGTCTTATTTTATTTCTTGGTACCTTGTTAAGGTGTCTTTATGGGATAATAAAATCCATAGAGGATAATTTATTACTTGTAGGTATTTAAGCCTTAGTGATAATTTACATGCGGATTGATTAACCCAAATGATTAAGGAAAACCGGACGCAAAATGTTTGCTCAACTGCGGATTAAACTCAGGATCCCTAGCTCGTTGTTTGGTACCTAAGATTTCTAACGATTAAAAAAATACATTATACATATTAAAGGACAATTGTTAGATGTAGGGTGTTATCTTTTACCCTAATAGTTGCATTCTCACAGTTCAGAGGGAGAGCAATCAAACACGACCGTAGAAATATCAGGCGCACGCAGGACCAAAAGCTTTATGTGTCCCCGAGCCACGGGAGTAATTTTTGATCATTACATATTTATTAGAAAGTGTAGAAGTCAACGTAGAAGTACAAGAAGTAAAAGCCAAAGATTTTATTTAGGAAATTAATATTTAATGCTTTATACTAGCACACCATTTGACTAGCCCCAAACTAAGCTCGAAGCTTTTGCTGTGTATTCTAGGGAACGGATAGACAATAGACATACTTAAATAATTTTATTTTGCAATATATATATATATACTTGAATATCATATAACACCCAGCCAGATTAGAGTAGTTTAATAGTCCTAACAATAAATTGATCTAAGATTTATTATCCCTTTTATGTTCGACCGCGACCTTGTATCTTCTTCATGGAGACTGATAAATGGATACAATTGCCTTTTACGAGTATATTACCTGCGGTAAAATATTTACATACATTGTATTAACAACTGTTTCGGATCTAAATAAAAATACGTAAGCCTCCATCGCACACACACACACACACACACACACACACAAACTATTATTTACTTTTTTAAAAAGTTTTTTTTATTTAACGAAAAAACCAAACGTTTAAGTAAAAATGATTTTGAAGGCTCTGCATGAATTTTCTATCTTGTCTATGAAATGAAATATGAAATGAAATGAAAATCATTCACCGAATCACAAAAAAAATTAAGTATACATTCAATGTAGAGTTTTTACCATTACCCAAATGTACACACACAAACAACTTGAAATTATAAATTTTTCATTCAACAAGGTTTTGACAGCCAAAAACGACTCTATTACCTACCGAGTATGTTTATAAAATCAAGTTCAAAAACATTCACGTAAGTTAACCTTCAAAATACCTCGAATATTTGTAAATTTCTAATTAACACTTGAAACACCGGTATCAGACAAATTCATAAACTTATACTAGACTTTTATATAACTTTTCTAATGGTATGTCTTTCAACGCATTATAAATTGGCCATGCTCAAAAAGTTTTTTTGGGGATTTCAGTTTTCTTTAAAGACTGGGAATGCTTCAAGACTGGAGCCGACTTTTCATTTAGATTATTCCAATTTTCTGATCTAAATCAATCTAAATCATTCAAACTGTATCACCAGAGATCCTAAATAGGATTTAAACTCACTATAGTTTATACGGCCAACTAATAAATTAGCCAGTCATGCAAACACTCAATCATTACATCTAGCTTGATTAATCATTAAAACAACTCAGTCTTGTCACTTTAAAAACAGAAAAAATTAAACATCAAATAAAAAAATTCAAATTACCTCAAAAAATCAGTATCCGGTGCACTCTCCAAACACTTCAAAGTATCGAATATCGATATAACTTCACAAAATCGTATTGAATATTACGAATATTCGCGATTCGCGAGACGTGCGCTCACTACCACGCTCACCGGACAACTGACTGCCGGCCATACCTACTTCCGAGTAAAAACATCCGTGGTAATCCGACCAGAATTAGTTGGTTGCTGATTGCAAGCTAAAGTTATGATTAAGAGGTTATCTTCGTCTTGGTTGTCTGTCGCCTTTAGTTTTTCACCGGTCAATGAAGTAAGTCGTTTTAAGATGCTCGTAATCTTGTGCAAGTAAAGGGACTACATATTACATTAAGTTGCCCTCATCATCTTTTTTTACAGAAAAAAATACAGTACGTTTCTATTCCGCCCAAAGTACAAGGAACAATAAATGAATTCATAGGCATCATACATATGTATTTTTACAACACGAAATGGGCGATTCAAGACAAGAAAAAAAAAACCGAAAAGCCTTTTAGAAACACCAGCTGTTATTTTTCGTTACTCGATTTTACATTTGGAAAATCCCATATCAATTAACCGATCCAGGAGTTTAAGAAAGGATTCAAACATTTGGCTCCAAAAGGACTTTGGCTGTCATTCAGAATTAGAAAGACGTATTAAGATAATGTGTTGTCAATTGAAAGTTTACGATAACGATTGAATAAACTATTGAAATCGAATTCGTTTTAATTATCAAGCAATTAAGGCTAGTTAATGGACTGATATATTTAAATAAATAAAATAAATAAATAATAATAAATAAATAAATAATATTTTTTTTGCATAATTGTATTTTTTTTACTCTTTTTAACTATTAGTAGTTTCTTTTTAATCTCCCCAGCACCGCAATAAAAGTCAATTTTCAGAAAGTTTGAACTTACATCGGTATGTTTTTGAGATGATCCATTTTATTTTAAAAACGATTCCATTCTCCGTGATTTAACGAAAACAAACATTGTTTGAATAAAAACATTTTTTGTTTTAAACTTATGTCCATGCGAATAAGACTTGGGTTGTGATTACATAACATTATAATTTACAGTGTCTAATTTTAGTATCAGCAAAACTTACAGTTAATTTTATAAGTGTACTAGCGGCCCGCCCCGGCTTCGCCCGTGGTACTTGTCCACTATTTAATGGATGATATTATACATAAAAACCTTCCTCATGAGTTACTCTATCTATTAAAAAAACCGCATCAAAATCCGTTGCGTAGTTTTAAAGATTTAAGCGTTCATAGGGACATACAACACACATAGGGACAGAAAAAGCGACTTTGTTTTATACTATGTAGTGATAATAAAGCTTATGGAAACAGATAATTATTTGGTTTCTCTTTTTTAGTGATATGAAAAAAATTGTGCCCTAGACATAGTATAAATGTATGTATTACTCGTTGTTAATTTTATTTTTTTCATATTTCTACTTAAATTTTTCAAATTATAATTAAAGGTAGATTCATCTTATATCAGGCTGGGGATTGAACCCAGCACCTCTTGCAATCCGGGCTTGTTACTAATTAAGCTCCCGAGACCGTAAATGGAACTGATGAAGCAATTGTTCAAAGCTTTTGCTCAACATAGGCGATTCTCAACATTGAAGATTTAAAACTTGTCGCACGCTACAGCAATAATTTATCATTATTATTATTATACACTAGCGGCCGCACACCACCTCTTCCGCTTGGATTTCAGAACCCACTTTTTCGCAATAAAGGGAGCCTATGTTCTTTTCAGGGTCTACAGATTGTCTGTGCCAAATTTTATCAAAAGCGGTTGAGAGGTTTAGGCGGGAAGGCGTAACAGACAGATAGACAGATAGACAGACAGACAGACAGACAGACAGACAGATAGACAGAGCTACTTTATTAGTAGGGATAACATGGCCTATTTCTCGGTTGAAAACCTGTAAGACGCAATAATTCTTGAGGCCCCCAGTAAACAGTGGTTCATTGATAATGTAATCAGTCAAATGGTCGCGGGGGGCGATCCCTACCCAGACATTCTGAGATATTGCGTAAACATGATGGAATATCCTACTACTATTATAAAGGCGAAAGTTTGTAAGTATGGATGTATGGATGTTTGTTACTCTTTCACGTAAAAACTACTGAATGGATTTGAATGAAACTTTACCACAATATAGCTTATACATCAGAATAACACATAGGATTGGAAATCGAAATCCACGCGGACGGAGTCGCGGGCGGCCGCTAGTTATTAATAATAATTGTAATAAGCAAACCGGTCATCACAGTTGTAGCAATTCCTGGGCAATGGCAAATGCGACCGGGAGAGGAGCTAGGATGATGATGATAGATAATGAATTAAAAAATATCCTCATTGCCAGTATCGCTAGCCATTTACGATTAGCCAAGAAAGCTTTTTATGGTGTTAAAGTGCGTGCTCAAGCACAGGTGCACTCCCTATCCCCACTCTCATAGTTTGGTGGAGCAGCAATTTTACGTGACCGCTGAGAACTTCCAGAATCCGGAGTGTAATTAAGTTGTCCCAGCCTTTACTCTGACAACCATTTCAGTCCAGCCCGGGATTCGATTCTAGGACATCTGGCGCGGATATCTCAATAAGTACGACAATTTGACGAGCCGTTTGATGTAATGGTCGAGAAGTCAGCTACTACACCAAAGGTCGCGGGTTCGATCCCCGCACGGTACAAACATTTGTGTGCATGAACATGTCTGGTTGTATCGGTCTGGGTGTTCCTATGTATAATATGTATGTATTTACAAAAAAAAGAAGTATATATAAGTCATGTTTATCCGTTGTCTGGCACCCATAGCACAAGCTAATGCTTAGTTTGGGGCTAGATGGCGCTGTGTGAATAATGTCCAGAGATGTCCAGAGATATTTAATTAGCTACTTCGCCACTGAGGTCCACCTCGGTCTTAGCCTATCTAGGGGTTTGTAGTAGCTAGGTATACCACAAGTACTTTCACTTTTAACGATGACTTCGAATATAATTCATAATTTAATATTGATCCATGTTCACGACGGAGTGCTAAACTAATAACTACGATATTAGATCAAGAATGACACAGCATATTGTGTTCTTAGCGATGACGCGACATTCGATGAATATTTTACGAGCCCAAATCGACGGTATACCTGAATATACCATACGACCTTCGATTGCACGCCATCATATCCATGGATACTGGAAGCAAACATGGCAGCATGGCGGTATGGTCTTTGAATACCATCAAATGTGTGGTTTACGATTCTTGAGAACTCATGGCTCATTTCCCAGCCTTAGTGGAAATCAACTTGCGTTTTCATTGCTTGTTGCTTGATTGCTCGGCAGATTAGTGTTTGTTTTTGTGTCTGAATTTAGTAGTACCACAGTGCACAATAGTATCGTACTAGCGGCCGCCCGTGACTCCGTCTGCATTGATTTCAGTTTACGCACACATAGTGTTATACTTTAGCGTAAAGGTGAGACTCCCCAAAAGCTAAGATGTGTGCTGTGGAGCGGAGATGTGTTGTAAGCAAGCATCCAATAGGATTTTGGAATTAACACATATTCAATCACGGCTTGAAAACCTATGTTTTAAGAGGGGTTGAGCTTTTTGGAACTTCCACTCTAATGAGCCGCTCGTCTGGGGAAGTACCTCCGCTTTACAGAAGACCGAAGTGAAGCAGCACTTCGTAACTGTTGTCCTATGTTTCTGCTGGTGAGTAAGGTTGCCAAAGCTCAGTTGGGGGACGGTATGGGGTTTTTAAAAGCAGGCAACGCATCTGCGACCCTTGTATGGTTGTTGATGTCTATGTCTAAGTCAAAATGTCGGGAAATTCTTCGAGATAACAGCTGTAGCCACATACAAACTTCTTAATTGCTCTTCCGCCTATTACAAAACAAGACCCACAAAAAACCATATAACAAGTGTTATCTCTTACGGTTACGATCTACGCCGTTACACATAAGCCATAGATTCTACGCATTATTGTTATATAAGGTCGATAATGCGACCTTGATATTGGTATCGTTCGATAAAACTGACGCCCTACGCAAACAGACAGAAGCAATTTGTTCAATTGCCATTTAATAATGGACAGCACTTAGTAAAGTAAAGTAAAGTATCAGCCTATTAATGTCCCACTGCAGGGCAGAACCTCCATCATTTGAAACCATGTTTTCGTTACAAAGATGGGTTTTGGCTTAATCACCACGCTTGCCAAATGCGGGTTGGCGATCACAAACCCGGGCTGTGTTCAGAAAATCAACACTAATTTTTCAATCGGGAATCAAACCCAGGACCTCGAGATCACGGCCCGGTATTTAAACTAATAGACCATCGAGGCGACTTAGTAAAGTATCAATCTAATGCCTCACTGGAGGAAAAAGGTTCTATAATTGATATTAAGGTGCGGTATTAGTATTATAACTAATGTGTATATGAGGTCTAACATTTGACTTTTGATAGACAGGCCTGTTGGTCTAGTGGTCAAAGACCGAGGGTCGCACTAGGACCAAATGTTTGTATGATGAAAATCGACATTTGTACTCAAGTCATGGATGTTTATAAAAGTATATACATGTCTATCAGTTTCTTAGCATCTATAGTACAAGCTTCGAGCTTAGTTTGGGACAAGGCAATTGGTGTGTTAGTACAATGATTTTAGAGAGTTTATTATTATTATATTTAGCACCCTTTGAGATGGTTGAGGGAGATGATGGCTGGCACATAAGCCGACTTTGGGGACTAGTCGACTGATACTGAGTCTATTCATTAACACTTTTATTTTATACTTGACAGGGGTAGTTGAACGGCTAAGTCATCGTCATCAACGTGTCCTTCTTCATTACATTGTTTACGTCAACTTAGGTTTAGTTCATATTGTGAGTAACAGATGGCAGAAACATATTGCGGAATGTGAGATCGCCTACTCCGCGATGACGAGATTTTTCTTGATAGTATACAGGATTTGGAATGATATCAATATACATGCTTGGTCCACCTGATTGTTTGTTTCATTTAATGTTTCAAACCCATTAGAGTTTATTCAATATAACAGTTATTAAAATAAAAGCATCCGAAATATACTTTGTACTACTCCGGAGTTGAACCCAGCTCTCTCAGAAACCAGCCTAGCACTACCATCACTTGATCATTGAGTTGAGTGGTTAGTTACGGCGAAGAACTGAACATTCTCAGAATTAGGAAATACGTTACGTTTGACTATGAGAAATGAAACAACTTAGCAAGAAAAGTAACGGTATGAATGACACTATAAAATTGATCCATTCACGCTCTTTCAGGGAAACGTATATGCGTTTGAGCACAATGAAAGCGCAAGTTGCCATGGAAGATGGCAGTTTTCAAGAAATAAAACATAATTTTTATGTAACTGCTATCTAAATCGGCGGTAGAGTCATTATTTTGTAATTTTCTAACTTTTAATAAGTGGTTCTTTAAACCTATTTTAATAAAGAATGTTATGAGTTTGAGTTTTATCAAAAGTTCGGAGGTTGTGGGTTCGAATCGCGCGGGGAACAATTTCACTTTGTGTTGGTTTTCCCATTATGGTTAACACATTGCAGGCTTGAATCACCTGATTGTCTGCTATTTATTTATTTTTAATCTCTACATATCCTCGCAAACCACTTCCGTGGTCGACTGCGATGCGATGATAAAAATGATGATTCCGTACTTCGGAAGGCACGCTAAGCCGTTGGACTCAACTATGCTCCAAATGAACGGAGGTCAGACGACAGACGCTCCATTGTGATATGATTACTGCAGCTTAAAACTTTTTGATGTTGCGCCATTTTTTTTATAAATGAACATGTGCATAAGCGATTAAATATCACCTTGGATCTCCGAACTCACAATCTGACTGGTAAAAAGCATATACGTCTTGAACAAAGAACAAACCTTATCGTAAAGTTTGTGAAAACTACTGCGCAGTGATAACCTTTTATCACATTTTACTGTAATTGTCAATGGAATTATAATTATAGCAGTTAATTTATTTATAGGTTATTTTCATTGGAGGCGGATGTGTCTTATTGACTTTTGAAAGCGACTATTTAAAAAGAGAACCGCAGTAGGTACTTTTTTTTTAAGAAAATGGAGGTCTTTGTCTTTGCGTGTGACATTAATCGGCCAATATATTATTTTATCTATACTAATATTATAAAGAGGAAAGGTTTGATTTTTTGTTTGTTTGTATGAATTGAATAGGCTCCGAAACTACTTGGCAGATTTGAAAAATTCTTTCACTGTTGGAAAGCTACATTCACCCAGAGTAACATAGGCTATATTTTATCCCGGTACGGGAAGTAGTTCCCCCGGGACGCGGGTGAAATTTTTTAATAAAGCTCGTGCAAAGATGGGAATCGCAATAAAATTCACTATAATATGTAATTCTACGTTGCATATTTCTTGTTTTTTTTATCTTCAACTAGAGTGCTTACGGACCATCCTATGATTCATAGAGTTTATCATCGACAGCACTAGATAAATATCTTGGAACATTAGGTATTACCAACTTTGAAAACAAAAAAATCAATAAACACGGAATTCCATCTGATATTTATTGTTTTATTTCAATTCGTTTTATTTGAATACCTTGATACACACACACACACAAATGTATTTTAGACGTAGGTGCTAATCTGGAGTCATGATTATAAAACATAATAAGAGAAGTTTAATTACATTTGAGATAATTTCGTAGAGAAATAAACTGGCATCTGACTCCTAGGAGTGGCCTGTGTTCAGCATTGGACTGCGATAAGCTGACGATGATGATGATGATATACTGGCATTTGGATTTTGGAAGACTCGGTGACAGGTAAATATATAAATGATAATGTGATGGCGATTGTTGATGAAAATCAACAATTAGTGAGTTGGAAATTATTAATTTCCTATTGAATTGGCAATAAACCATAGACTTTATCTAAATTTTAGAAAAAAAAAGTTTAGAGAATATTCTATGAGTGGACGTATAACTAATCGACCACACAAATTCTTTTTGCATTCATTCTTTAATGCAAGAGTTTCATAATTTATTTTGAATGCAGTCAAACACCCATTTAGGGTTCCTCTTATGCTTACCATTAGGCAGAGTTAATCCAATATGGTATAACAAACAAAAGACCCAAAAAAATACATCAGTTCTCGGGAGCAAAGTCAAGCTGAAAATTTCCACTCCCAACCGTACTATGAGATGCGGCGACAACTGATACAACTTACATAGTGACCACATTGTCCCTTATCTGGCTACGTATCGGTCTGGGTCAACGGTTGACTATTCATCATTACTATTGTACGACACCACGCCAGTCCGAGTGTATAAGAGAGTCTCCAATGATCTTGGATAAGAACGGTATTTCGTATATCAGGTGAACTAAAATACCTACCCGCGTAATGGCCATTACAATGTAAAATGTAGAGCGTAATAAGATAACAATAATAAAGTCAAATCCGATCAATGAAATTTTTATTAAAAAAAATGAACCAATTAAAAATCTCTTAATTTTGCGTAGTTCTTGTTAATATCATTGACAGTTTAATTGGAGTAGTATTCGCGTTCTAGTTCGATAATCTGGTATTCCTTTGGCGGTATAACTTTGTTATGGCTAGTGACCCTGGCCACAAAACCGACGTTGGCGGGTTTGAATTCTGCTAGGGGCAAATTATTGGTAAATAAATATTCGGCATTTTTACTCAGTTCATAGATATTTATAGAAGAACATATTAATTAAATCATGATTTCAAACCACAGCGATTTTTACAATAAATTTCCAAAACGTATCTGAGAGGACTACGATGTCATTGGCTTTCAAGCTTAATTTGGAGCTAGGCAATCGGAATGTTAGCCCCAGGAATTATTAATTATACATATAAGTACCTTATTTCGTCAATAAGCAAGCCAAGGCGCTTATGACTAAGGAGTCGTAACCTTGTGAAGTCTAGCCGTAGCCCGGGCCCCATATAATCGTCCATCCATTTGATCTATTATTACAAGCTGCAAGTCATGCTAGTTGAGTTAATCATTCAGTCTAGCTATTTGATTAGACGGTTGGATACATGAATGTCTGCAAACGACTTTAGTCACCAAGTGGTCTGAACTATAAAGTCATGTTATAACTAGCGACCAGTGTTCCTACTGCATACGAGAAAATTGTGAAAATTACCTACCTTACCTACTATGCATGTATTATTAATAAATGTATTAATTCCTTGAACTAACACACCAATTGCCTAGCCCCAAACTAAGCTCGAAGCTTGTAAGTGTACAACTTATGGACGTTAGGGAACGGATAGAAATACTTAAATACTTTTTCATAAACATCCATGACTCGAGTAAAAATGCCGATGTTCATCACACAAACATTTTCTCCTAGCGGGATTCGAACCCGCGACCCTTGATTTTTTTACCAGGTTTTCTGACCACTAGACCAACGGGCCCGCTATCTCCGGGTAGTTAGTAGGTAGACCTCCCTATAATTTTCTACAAGCCATTCATTTGTGTCCTAGGTAAGTTCTGCGCACCAACTATTGAGCTTGGCGCCATTCCAGACTTACGTAACCATCCAATCTGCCTAGACGGAATTGAAAATGAATCACTAGGTTATAAATCTTAAGTCAGCAAATAGTAAGAATTTATATTTTTTATCCAAGAAGAGGCAAGTTTTTTTATGTTTTAGGGAGGCAATCGAACATGAGGGCACCTGATTGTTAGTGATCACCGCTGTCCATGAAAATCAAAAACAACACAAGAGTCGTATGTCAACTAGAATTTTGTGCTTCTTCTAGTGCCCACCAGACGTGATGCCCTAGGCAATTGCCTAATTTGATTAAGAGTTAATCCATCACTGCTCCAAAAGAGCGGCTCATTCGAGAGGAAACTCCACTAAGCTTCTACCTCTCTTTAAAATGTGCAGGAGATGATAAATACACTTACTCCCCTGCCTTAAAAACACCATAATCCTCCCTTACTGAGGTTTGCAATCCTTACTCCCCAACTGAACATAGCGTTATGTTATGAGTTGATACTTAATCAATTATGTATATTTTATTTACTTAAATAGAAGTGCAAACCATATGCAATAAAAGCGCTATTGCGCAATTTGCGTAACAATATATACTCATATAATAAAGCTAAAGAGAGTTTGTTTGTACGCGCTAATCTCGGAATCATCTGGTTCGAATTGATAAAATCTTTTTGGGTTGAATTTGGATAGTCCATTTGTTGAGAAAATCTTTATAGTATCTACTTATAATTAATTGTGAAGCTAAGACACCGTATAATTATATCTAATCATCATTCGCCTGCTGGCAGAAGCTAGATACGAGTCGACGAGGATCGGGCTTAATGGAGAGCCCTAGGAGAGGCCTATGTCCAGCAGTGGACTGCGATGATGATGATGATGATGATGATGATTTTTCGTCTGCCCTATTCCCAATATGTGGACTTCTTCCATACAGACCGATCATACGTCATCGAATCATCCACACCTCTTCATTTATAAACAAATACATATTGTTCCTCATAATACATATTGCCTAATCCCTCACGGTATCTATTATATCTATCATACATAACAAACGAATCGTCACTAAAATCCTACATAATAACAACGTAGTTTATTTATCTATGGTTTATCTTTATCCATGGAAGTATTTGTGTCCCCAAACCATACACACATCATCATGTTTCTAATTAAATATGACATCATCTGATTAATAAATGGATGATATCGTTATCATTACGTGATTCTGTATAGTCATGGTGACCAAGCACTTTTTTTAACATTGACTTTGACGCAAATTGTACACTCAGAAAAAACGATTCCCAAACATACACTCAAAAAAGCGATGATGGCCAAACGAATTGAACGATTATTTTTGCGTTAGATAGTCCATTAGTCGAGGAGACTTTAAGCTATAGCATACCACTATGTGTGCGGAAACCGAATTCCACGCGGACGGAGTCGCGGAACGACGCTAGTACCTAAACAATAAATGCATAATATAGTAGGGAACAACTGTTAATTTTAGTTGAAAACCCGTGCGAAGCTGGAGCGAGTCGCTAGTTTCAAAATAATAAAAAAAAACATGGATTGCGCCATAATGACATTCAGCATTTTCATCAACAACCTTGAACCTTAGTGCGTTTATTTTTAAACGTCTAAATCAAACGTAGGCAAGCACGACTTTGAATACGTGCCGAGGGTTCCGTACCTATTAATAACTCGTATCTGACTGAACTTAGTCATTTTATATTCCACTAGCGGCCGCCCGCGACTTCGTCCGCGTGGATGTCGGTTTTCATTATACGAATGTTTTTTCCCGCTAACTCCCGTTCCCGTGGGAATTTTGCAATATCCTTTTGCAACTAAGCATCAAGTTTACTAAGGGACCTGCATGCCAAATTTCAAGCGTCTAACTCAAGTAGTTTAGATTTTCCATACAAACTTCCACCCCCTCATTTCGGGGAAGTGGGGGGTTGGAATGGGTCAAAATGTAGCCTATGTTCTGTCTCAGGGTCTAAAGATTGTCTGTACCAAATTTCATCAAAATCGGTTGCGAGGTTTAAGCGGGAAAGCGTAACAGACAGACAGACAGACAGACAGACAGACAGACAGACAGAGTTACTTTCGCATTTATAATATTAGTTGGGATGAATGGCTAGAAAACCGAAAAGTAGACCCGTTGAGACCCTGGCTACAAATCCAAGGGTCGCGGGTTCGAATCCGATTCGGATGTTGATAAAATAATTTAATAACCTTGTCTATCCGTTCTCTAGCTTCCATAGTACCTACCAGCTTCGAGCTTAGTTTGGGGCTAGGCAATTGGTGTGTTAGTCAAAAGAATTTATTATTTTTTTTACCGGTAGAAGTTTGCATAACCATGCAAACTTCTACCGAAAATTGGTTTGAACAAAATCTTGTATCAGATTTTTTTAAATCCTATTATCCTACTACTATCCTACTACTATTATAAAGGCGAAAGTTTGTATGTGTGGATCTGTGTGGATGTATGGATGTTTGTTACTCTTTCACGTAAAAACTACTGAATGGATTTGAATGAAACTTTACCACAATATAGCTTATACATCAGAATAACACATAGGATATTGGAAATCGAAATCCACGCGGACGGAGTCGCGGGCGGCCGCTAGTTACTATTATAAAGGCGAAAGTTTGTAAGTATGGATGTATGGATGTTTGTTACTCTTTCACGTAAAAACTACTGAATGGATTTGAATGAAACTTTACCTTATAAAGGCGAAAGTTTGTAGGGTGTGGATGTATGGATGTATGGATGTTTGTTACTCTTTCACGTAAAAACTACTGAATGGATTTGAATGAAACTTTACCACAATATAGCTTATACATCAGAATAACACATAGGATATTGGAAATCGAAATCCACGCGGACGGAGTCGCGGGCGGCTGCTAGTTACTATTATAAAGGCGAAAGTTTGTAAGTATGGATGTATGGATGTTTGTTACTCTTTCACGTAAAAACTACTGAATGGATTTGAATGAAACTTTACCACAATATAGCTTATACATCAGAATAACACATAGGATATTGTAAATCGAAATCCACGCGGACGGAGTCGCGGGCGGCCGCTAGTACGTCATAAATATTAGAATTTGTACAGAACCCTCGGTGCGTGAGTCCGACTCGCACTTGTTACACATTTTGAACGTCATTCACTACATTTACAGTCCCCCCATAGCCCCATAATGACAGTTTTCGGTCACCATCAGTCATCAGGTACGAAGTTTCTGAGACACTGGGGTGTAATTACACCGCCAACTTCTACACACTGTGATATCTATTCCTTTTTTTTATATGTATTATAGGGCAGCAAACGAGCAGTCGTATTGCCTGATGGTAAGCAATCAACGCCGCCCATGGACACTCGCAACACCAGAGGAGTCACAAATGCGTTGCCGGCCTTCCTAACTCAATTTTCTGAACAAAAAATAACTGCAAGTTATTTAGCGTCAAACCTACTACGAGGTGTCTCGTACTAGAAGTAGTAATGACTACATTTTAATCAAACAAAATAGTATAAAAGTTTCAAAGCGTCATGGGATTGTTGCCAAGAAAATTATGAACTGATACAGTGCAGTGCTCTTAAATATAAATATAACACTAATAATATACCTAAAACCTATTTACTCGGAAGGTTAGGTTTTCAGATAATTTGGCTAACGTGGTGATTAAGCATTTATTGCGGTAATGACCTGATTTTAACTAGTGTCTTTTGGCTGCAGACAAAATGTAACAGGTTGTCCAAATTGGTTGCTTTTCCCTTAATTGTTTATGAATCAGGACTGTTAAGGACGCATAAATTTCAGGTGTTCGAATCCCGCTAGGGGCAAATGTTTGTGTGATGAACATCGACATTTGTAATCGAGTCATGGATTTTTATAAAAAGTATTTAACAAATATGCATTTAAAGTGTATGTATTATTTATTTAATTATGAAAATGACTCTTAAAATAATTGCTTCAGACACCTTCATTATTTTGTTTGTAGACGCAGATACAATCACTTCTGTGGTTTGGAATAATATATATTATCGTTGTGAGACACATCATGAAATTGCTTCAAAATTAATCGTCTTCTTGTTATTATTTGCAAGATTTTGTAGCTTTAGCTGATCTACAAAGTCTTGCAGATAGAAAAACATAAGGTACAGACAAACTACAACTGTCTTTTTAGGGTTCCGTAGCCAAAATGGCAAAAAAACGGAACCCTTATAGATTCGTCATGTCTGTCTGTCTGTCTGTCTGTCTGTCTGTCTGTCCGCCAGTCTGTCACAGCCACTTTATTCCGAAACTATAAGTACATTACTGTTGAAACTTAGTGAGTGGATGTATTCTGTGAACCGCAACAAGGTTTTTATACGAAAATAAAAAAAAAATAAAAAAAGTGGGGGGGTCCCCATAGTCAGAACTGAAACTCGAATTTTTTTTTTTCATTGAACATATACGTGTGGGGTATCTATGGATAGGTCTTTAAAAATTATGTTAAGGTTTCTAATGTCACTTTTTTCTAAAGTGAATACTTTGCGTGACAGGCCCTTCCAAAGTGGAAAAAAGTGTGTGTCCCCCCCTCTAACTTCTAAAATAAGAGGATGATAAAATTGAAATAATTATATAATATACATTACCATAAAAACTACCAACGAAAGTTGGTTCGAACGAAATCTAGTCAGTAGTTTTTTTTATACGTCAAAAATAGAATTTGTACGGAACCCTCAGTGCGGGAGTCCGACTCGCACTTGGCCAATTTTTTAAATAACAGTTAACCATAAAAAACAATTTTAAATAGGATAGTTTTGTGCGCAGTTACAAGACCCCGAACGATTCGGGACCAGCCGGGAGGATGATGAAATCATTTTGTTGTCTCATTTCGTAACATGGGAGAAACTTTTAAACTCCTCAACAACAACATAGCAACGTTCCCAACAATGACTCTTACGCCTTAGGGATTTAAGTCGAGATTTCATCAACTATTCTAGTGATTAAACCGTGTCATGGATGCATGGTTAGACGAGGACATGTGTATAATTAGAATTATATATAAAACACCGTGTACTATCCGTCTGTCACGTTTGGAGGACAATTAGCAAACTAAGAGTTTTGGCTACGACGATGGTAAATTTTTAACTGCGCATAAAATCTCTATATTAAAAAGAAATGACATTTTTAACATTCTGATAACGCCTCGATGGTCTAGTGTTTTAAGTACCGGGTCGAGGTATCGAGGTCCTAAGTTCGACTCCTGGGTCGGGTAAAATTTGTGTCGATTTTTCTGAACACAGCCCTGGTTTGTGATCACCAACGCCCATCTTTGTAACGAAAACAAGATTTCAAATTATGGAAGTTCTGCCCTGCAATGGGAAAATAGCCTGATACTTTACTTTTTTCAGATTAATATGATAAAAATTGGTCGATTTCAGGATTTAGTCAGTTTAAACCAATGCTGACAGGCCACTTTTAGTGCTTGTATTTTCGAGCTAGACCGCGTATGTGGTAGCCATAGTTTACAAAACATAGCATATTGTTTATGTGTCTCTAATCTACGGTATAGATACTATTAGTAAAAACTTCCGCATTTAAACGTTTGGCCTTCACAATTCTATGTACTTTGAGGAAAATCTGTTTATTCAGCGGGCCTTGGGAATGACTTATCGACTGATAATGGGTAGGTAAATAGACGCAATAATGACTATAGCAAAAATAATAATTCCTATCATAATTCATAATAATTATATAATTTTTATGATTTACTTATCTCCAAATAATCACTCTGATTCTAATTTTTTGTTAATGTTCCTTTAATGAGGGTGTTTGCGATTGAATAATCCACTAGATGACAATACGTAGGCGTAAGGTTATTGTAACTGCTATGTCATTGGTGAATTTTGACATATCTGTCAATGTCATGTCAAAATTCACCAATCACATACCAGTTGGACCCTACGCCTATCTACTGCCATCTAGTGGATTTTTCATTTGCTATAACCCTCATTGAATATGAAACTCGGAATTCGAACCAAAGGGACGCTTAAAAGCCCGCTGTTTTATCATCTTTATCAACCCATTACCGTTCCTATTACTGGGGCAAAGGCCTACTCTATAGATAGATAGGGAGATCGGGCCTCCACCACGCGGTCCCAGTGAAGATTGGTGGTTGTTAACGACTGCTATTGCAGCTGAGACCGTTGCCTCCGTGGTGTAGTGGTTAGAGCGCTGAGCTCAATAACGTCGGAGATCGTGGGTTCTGATCCCGGGGGGAGCACCACTTTGTGTATGTTTTCCCAGTCTTGTAAGGACATTGCAATTTGCAGGCTTGAATCACCTGATTCCTTGATTCGGAAGGCAGTAAGGCACGTTAAGCCATTGGTCCCGAATATGATTAAGGCTCTTGTAAGGGTTACAGTGGTCGGACCAAAATCATTGGGTCGGACGGAAAGACGCTCCAATATAATAATCATTCTTGCCAATTCAGGATCAAAGTAGTAGCGTAGTAGCGTAGTAGTAGCGTCCAAAGCAATGGACGAGGATGCAACCGGGGTAGGCGCTAGGATGATGATGATGATGAGTCGTAGCGTACCCTAGTCTCTAAAGCAATGGCCGAGAATGCAACCGGGACAGAAGCTAGAATGATGATGCTGTCTGCAGCTGAGACCAACGGCTTCACGTGCCATTCACGAAGTCTGTTTATACAGTGTATAACATAACATATACATTTCAAGTTATCCACAGGTGGAATATGTAAACTCTATTGTCTCCGCTGACAATTTACATTCATTGTACTACGTCTATCGTTTGTGTACACACACACGGTTTTAATAAACACCTGAATGGATTGACAAGTGTTTGAAGGTGTGGTTTGTGTCATGAATATCAAGTCTTTGAGTTATAGACTACAGGCACATGTTGAAAAAAATATGGGTCATTTGAACCACCAGGTGACCTATCTAGAACGTAGGTATATATGTATAAGAGCAAGAGCTTAAAATAATAAGATTCAGAACTATGCCATCACTTGTACGCTTATCAACAGAACAAGGGTTGGAGATGCGTTGCCTGCCTTGAAAAAATCCCAACTGAGCTCTGGCGACCTTACTCGCCAGCAGAAACATAGCAGAACAGTTACGAAGTGCTACCTCACTGTGGTCTTTTGCAAGGGTGTAACTACCACCAATCGATCAATCGACGATCGAGAATATCGATCGATCTCGATTGGAGCCTATAAGCAAGGCAGATAATATCGATTGACGACGACTAATCAATATTACCATAGATCGGCGCCATCGTTCGACGATCGATTGGTTGGTGCAGTAACACCATAAGGTTGGGATACTTCCTCAGACGAGCTTATCTACATACTAATAATAAAGCTGAGTTTGTTTGTTTGAACGCGTTAACCTCAGGAACTACTGGTCCGGTTTCAAAAAATATTTTTGTGTTGGATAGTCCATTCGACGAGGAAGGTTTTAGGCTATAGTATACCTATGTGTGCGCAAACCAAAAACCAAGCGGACGGAGTCGCGGGCGGCCGCTAGTTCATGGTTAAAAGTTCACCTACTCAAAGTTACGTCAAAGACCCCACGAACACTTAACAGGCCAGTCACGTGTACACGATTGATTGTAACCGCGTATAAATGAAGGTAATCCATCGCCGGTGCACCTTTGTAAACATACCGTAATTACCATATGCCGCGGCGTGACAGTGAATAGAATAGCTACTTACTTTTGACGATGGAAATGGTATTGTGGTTAAAATCAGTTTTTTTATATAAGCGCGGTATATTGGCTCCACTCTGCCTGATGGTAAGCAAAATAGGAGCTCTAAATGCTATGACAACGTATGTGGTACCATTGTGGTATCTTTTGACAGGCCCGTTGGTCGAGTGGCTAGAGACCCTGGCTACAAAACCAAGGGTCGCGGGTTCGAATCCCGCTAGGGGCAAATGTTTGTGTGATGAACATCGGCATTTGTACTCGAGTCATGGATGTTTATAAAAGTATTTAAGTATGTCTATCCGTTCCCTAGCTTCCATAGTACAAGCTTCGAGCTTAGTTTGGGGCTAGGCAATTGGTGTGTTAGTCCAAGGCATTTATTTATTTATTTATTTTTCCATTGGCATCGCCGTACCAGCCCGCAAGATACTTTTTTTCACGCTTCTCTTGAAGGAACCAAGGTTAAAATCAGTTGTAATTGCGTTGGTAATGTTGTGGTTTCTATACATAGGTAGTCCATAAATAAAAGGGAGTGTTTTGTTCTGAGGAATTGTTTCATTTGATGCCCGCGGCCGAATACTTTTACCGAACCTCACGATAACAATTGCCATTCCATTCTCACCATCATGAAAAAATCTGTTAATGTTCATCATCACTATAGTGAAATCAGTGCCGGTTTTAATTAACTAGCGCTCTGGGCGAGATTTCTACGACGCCTTCTAGGGCTAGTAAACTTCAAAATATAAGGAAAGGGGGCACCTGTGGCGCCCCTTTTATCGGGCGCCCGGGGCCGTCGCACAGCCGCGCCCTACCCGAAAACACCCACTGAATGCAATCCAGAATCCATAACTGGAGGTAGGACTCCCCCAGAGGGGCCTGTACCCATAGTCACCACGCTGGGCAGGTGTTTAGGTAACTGCAGAGTGGAGATGAATAAACACAGGACAATGTTGATTGATTGTTATGATCCGGAATGTCCCTAAGGTGACTTAGGAAGAAGTGATTCTTATGTCACCATCGGATGGAAATGGAATATCAGTATTTGTTGAATCTGTGGCATGGCAGATTTAATTACAATATTTTATTTATAAAAGGGTATTTTATTTAATATAAAAAGTTTTTCTTGCCAAGTTTGATATTGAATTAGTAGTCTTTAAAAGCTCAAATTGTGTTCAATGAATACGTTTTTAATTTGATATGCGTGAATATTTAAGTAGTCAATTTGAATATTTATATGTAATCCAATGAATTATGCATATCGCATCACACTAAAATTCTTGAATGTAGCACATTTAAAATGCATATCTAATTAACTTAATTGTTATGTCTACAATAATCTAGACATTACTGAATTAATTAACCTGTCTTAAATCAAATAAAGCAATGTCAGTAACACTGAATTTTATACTATTTGTCTGATTTGTAGTAAGCCAGAGACGGACTGCCTGACTCAGTACTGTTAATTGAAAATTTTGCATATAAAGCCCCAAGTCCAGAGAGTTTCATGATTAAATTGTGCATTTCGTTTTTAATCTAACCTGGATGACGTACATAAAGACTATATTATATTGTATGTTATGTGATCTTAGAGCCAATTATGACATAAGAAATCAGTTCATGTTTTAAAACATTGTACTTTGGTGTTGTATCTAGGTAAAGGAAAATGTAATAAAACCAAAGTGTCCCTAGCCCTTCGTGAGGCATCTTAGAAGTATAGAATGTAACCTTACTGAAGAGAGCATGATTGTTTTACACACAATGAGTTCCTTTGAATTACCGACGTGCCTCAAGATCACACAATAGCGAAAACAAGTAAGTTACTTCAGTATATTGTGAGAAACAACCGGTACTTCCTCTCAGATTACTCAAAACATCGCCGAACCGTCTCACACATGTGCAGTAAGATCGATATAACACTCGTTTCAAACTGCATAAAAACCCAGCCGACATACCGTATTGATTATTCACTTTCTAAGCACTTTGGTCTCATAAAAACCAGCACACAGGTGCCCTAGAACATGCTTAGTAAGCCTTACACCTAAGAATACACTTGCTGATACAGAAAAAATGTTTTACTCACCAAAATAGGCGAAGGCAATTCGTGTCGTTTCCTACACCATTGAATCTTAAAGCACACTACACAACACGCTATATTTTAGGTAAAGATAGATGAAATGCACTAACTGTGATGTAAGCTATGTGATCTGCATAGAATATTTATCTAGAAAGCCACACGAAACAATAAAATAAATAAAATCGCGCAAAGTACCACTATTTCACTCGAACTTGAAGATGCACTGGTTCCAAAAAAAACCGGTAGGGGCGTTTTCGTCGCTTTTTGACATTTGATTTTGACTGCGTTCCAATTTTTCAAAAAAAAACATATGATAATGGGGGCGTTTGGGCGAAAAAAGCGTTTGCAAGCGTTTGTAAACAAAATGGCGATTGTTAGCGCTAACTGTACTGTTTTCGGCCAGGACGTGTTTGCTAACTGTCAGTTTACTGTGTTACCGCTAAACAATCGCCATTTTGCGCTAACAATCGCCATTTTGTTTACAAACGCTTGCAAACGCTTTTTTCGCCCAAACGCCCCCATTGTTTTTTTTTTCATAATCACAATAAAGGTTGTTTATTGTAGACTTTTAACGTTTAATTCGACAAATGTGAACCGAGATATTATCTTACTTGGGACTTCAAACGAGTCGATTTAGCTATTATGTGATATTAAAGTTAAGTTGCTGAGATTAAATAAAAGCTTTCAAATCATCATCTATCTCATCGATATGAAGTGAAACATCGATGAACCGATGGCATCCCTAGTTTGACTATGTTTGTTTGACAGTTACTGTCAAACTGGAGTTCAACTTTGGATTTCCCACAAGGAAAAATGATAACAAAAAATATGATAACTTGATTATTACAAACATAAATTTAATTTTAAGTAGTAATAAAGTGTTTGACATCATAACTGACTTCTAAAAAGTGAATAGGCGGTGCTGTATGTCTCAAATAAACTTTTTTATCTTCGTAAAGTTTTGATTGTAAATATACAATGTTGAAGAACGTAGAATTGCGTAAATTGCCCGCTGGGTCGCTCTGCCGGATCACCGAGACACTGGAGACCAACGAAGACTGGAAGAAGGTTATGTCCCGCATTCCCAAGCGCTTGGATGATGAGAAATTCGAACCGAAATACAACAGCCAACAAATGAAGTAAGTGCGATTTTTCAACATTGTTTTTTGCATACTACTTTGTATTATTGGTGATTCTGGACCAAATCGATAAAGTAACTTAGTTCTGAAATGATTAATAATGCGCTTGCCCATAATGGTGACTGGGTATAACCCTTATGGGATCCTGGAACTCAATGATTTATCGGAGTTTCTCAAAGATACAATATTTATTTTAAGATGTATATAAAAACTATGTTAGAATATATAATATTTGTTATAAAATGTATAAAAAAACTATGTTAGTACATAACCTTCATCAAATGAAAAAATTGGCCAAGTGCGAGTCGGACTCCCGCACTGAGGGTTCCGTACAAATTCTATTTTTGACGTATTAAAAAAACTACTGAATAGATTTCGTTCGAACTAATTTTCGTTGGTAGTTTTTATGGTAATGTACATTATATATTCATTTCAGATTTATCACCCTCTTATTTTAGAAGTTAGAGGGGGGGGGACACACTTTTTTCCACTTTGGAAGAGTCTGTCACGCAAAGTATTCACTTAAGAAAAAAATGAGCTTAGAAACCTCAATATAATTTTTAAAGACCTTTCCATAGATACCCCACACGTATATGTTCAATGAAAAAAAATATTTTCAGTTTCAGTTCTAACTATGGGGACCCCCCATTTTTTTATTTTTTTTTCTATTTTCGCGTGAAAACCTTGTTGCGGTTCACAGAATACATCTACTCACCAAGTTTCAATAGTATAGTACTTATGGTTTCGGAAAAAAGTGGCTGTGACAGACTGGCGGACAGACAGACAGACAGACAGACAGACAGACAGACATGACGAATCTATAAGGGTTCCGTTTTTTTGCCATTTTGGCTACGGAACCCCAAAAACGAACATTATGCTTAGGTTGTAAATTCTTTAATATCAATTTTCAGAACAATAGAAGAGTATGCAAGGCAAACAAATAGAAACTGTGCTGAAATCCTGTTTGATGAGTGGGGCACTTCCGGGAAGGTCAGGCCGACTCTCGGAACTCTTCAAGATATCATTGTGAAAGCGGGCATATACAAAGCTGCTGACGAGATTGCACTTATGCTGCAAGGTATTTATACATTTTAATTAACTATAAGATTACCTAGAACAAGTAAGTAACTGAAAATGATAAACACATTACATTGGTATTATAACTAACTAGAACTGCGATTTTGCCCATGTTTTATCCCAAGGGAGCATTTAATCAGGATAAAAAGTATCCTATCCCCTAAGTCAGCCTGTACCCTGCTTGTGTACCAAATTTCATCACAATCCATTCTGTAGTTTCATCGTGATTGACAAACAAACTTTCACACTATAATATAAGTAAGATAATAAGGTAGCAAAATATTTTAGCTTTTTATATATTTCTTCTCATCTACATACAAACCAAATGGCACACTACTACTTGTACTGATACTAAATTATCTATCACCCAATTCCATCAAGCACAAGCTTGTCATTTGCTGTATGAAGAACAAACCTCTATGTTATATTTTTATATGCATATAATATGTTACAGAACCAGCACCACTTCGGCCGACCGACGGCCCAGCCGCCTTCATCGACACCGGCATAAGCAACATTCTGAATGGTACCACGATGCACAAGAAGAACGACAAGACCCAATCCACCGCTCAGATGAAGTCTTCCATCTTCCCAAGCTTCCCTAAAATACTCAAATCAGTCGGCAACAGGTCCACAAGACAAGTCAAGACTTACAGCACTAACTCCGCTTACGATAGCAACAATGATTTCCCCAATATTCCGAACCTGAGCAAACTGATCAATCCCGAAGATAAAGATAAGAACGGTCAAGACGTTAGAGTTCCCTACCCAAGACCGATGGTGAAGATTGATACAATGATATTGGAGAACAAAACACTCATCAGATTCGATTATAACGAGCTCATGGACATCACTAGTGGGTTCTCAAACGATTTCATTCATGGCCCCAATGGTCCGACTGGGAAGATTGGCAGCGGAGGCTTCGGTGAAGTGTACGCTGGGTGGCATCAACAGCACGGCATGTTGGCTGTCAAAAAGTTCCGTAACATCGGGACTATAGCGAGCAAGCCTGATTTTATTACACAAACATTCAATTCCGAAGTCAAATTCCTATCTCAGTTAAGACATGAGAACGTAGTACCTATAATAGGGTACAGCATCTTCGTTGATGGAGGGTTTCCATCCTTCTGTATAGTATGCCAGTACGTCGATGGTGGCTCGCTTGAGCAGAACTTAGCTGCAAAGAGATTGACGGAGAAGCAGAGGATTGAGATCATGCTGGGCACTGCGAGGGGGCTGAAGTACATCCACAATAGTGAGGTGACCGATCCTGACTTGGACGGGGAGGAGAGTAAGGTCCAGTTCCTGCATGGTGATGTGAAGAGTGCAAATATATTGCTGACTAGAGATTATCAGCCTAAGGTGAGTGTTTAAAAATGTTCTAAAATTACTTGGCCAGGCCCATTGGTCTATTGGTCAGAGACCCTGGCTACAAATCCAAGGGTAGAGGGTTCGAATTCCACTAGGGGCAAATGTTTGTGTGATGAACATTGGCATTTATACTCAAATCATGGGTGTCTATGAAAAGTATATAAGTATTTCTATCTGTTCCCAATTGATTGCAAAAAAAACAGTGTTCAAAATTATTTATGTTATGAAAAACATTAACTTTAAATACATAATGCTAGAATGTCAACAAAACAAAATCTCTTAAGTTTCATGATGTGAAAATTCACACTGCTTTATTCTCAAATTACAGCTGTGCGACTTCGGCCTGGCAAAACAGTTTAGCATCACCACCCACACTGAGAACCTGATCGGGACTCGCCCCTACATGTCGCCCGAGCGCCTCCGTGGCGCCGTCACGCAGAAATCTGATGTCTACAGCTTCGGCATCGTTCTCCTAGAACTACTGACAGGACTACAGTGCGCTGTCAAAGTCAAAAGTGATATTATACCCCTAGATGACTACGTGAAAGAAAGGTTGATGACCACTGACATATCGGAGATGTTTGATAAAGTGGCCAGTCCTTGGAATAAGGGACATGAGGTGTATGAGCTAGCGAAGAAGTGTCTGATGAACGATTATATTATAAGGTATAATATGGATCAGGTCTGCGATGAGCTGATTAGGATTTCTGAGGATGATACCGCTGAAGCTGTTGATTCATAATATTTAGGAAGAATTTTTGTATACTTGAATTTACAATTCACAGCAAATACTTGACAAGTGAGAGAAATAAGGCAGTTGTCCCACTAGAAAACAACTAACTATCGGCTATTTTTCGTCTCAAGAAACGTACACAAGTTATACATTGTGGCGACACCAATCTACATCGCCACAAAAGGAGTAGATCCGATATAAATCAACAGATGTCGCTGACTCGCACTACATTATTTCCATACAAACCTACATCGCGCTAGCCGAGTTTCCGCCGCGACTTAGCATGTATACGACTGCACCAACACAGTGCAGTAAGGACCTCGGTCCCCGAGCTAGATCACCCGCTCGGCAGAAGTACTTCTATCTTTTAGGGAATGGGTGATTTCCCTATAACTGGTGAACCCGCACTTGGACATCAGCGCAGCCTTTGCACCGGAACACCACCAGGCCATCAACATTCTGTGTAAAGAAAAGAGATGGATTCACAAATAGTTGATCGCTTGATGTTCATACTACCGAGGACTCGCTCCACTAGTTTCTCGCCAAGCGACAAGAGCTATGAAAGATATCACTCGCTCTTAGCGGCTCGCCAACTCGTTTCTGTACTATCGATGCCGATGGAACAACTGCCTAATATACACTTTCGTTTAATGGCTGGTGCTAAAAAATTTGTTTTTAAATTTTTAATTACATATAGAGTTAAACCCTATATGTTACATAATTTTATGTTATTTTGCGAAGAGGTATGTAATACCCCACAAAAGTCAATGAAATGTGAATCTACTCTAACAAACGAAATATAAATCTTGTTTGTAAAAGTTTCAAAACTGCATTTAATTTAACTGACATCAAAAAAATGGAGTACCTACAGTAACTTTATCATGATGTTATAGTGATATGTTTACAAGTTTAGATTTACTATGATAATAATAATATTTTTTATGATAATAATAAATAACTTATGTAATAAGCTTCAATTACTTTTTGAAGAATTATTTTGAATACATAATTTTAAATTGTAAACACCTTAATTACTTGTTTTATTTCACCCCAGTTTGTTACCGTTGGTATTTTTATAAATATTATATTGAAGAAAATTAAATTCTAGGAAGTACTACTAGGTTACAAGTTTTCCTTGTGCTCTTTCACATCTTAATCTGAGATCTACCTGCTAAAAATCATTCACCCACCATGAGCTAAAATAATAAATATACGAAAAAGCTCATCACTTCCATACTTCTTTCGGTATTATACCGGTTATTGAGACATTTAACCGATAAAGAATCAATTGAAACTAACGTAGTACAATTGAACATGTTACAGCACTAATGGAGTAGCTGTCAATGTCAAATTTGTATTTTATTTTCTGAAGTGACATTTTTCGTTCGAAATCGAGATCGAGATTTGGCGGTTGTTATTGTTTGGCGGCCAACGAAATATTGATAATTTACGAAAATGAATATGATTGCAAGCGCGCGGATGGCTCGGCTTGCTCGCGAAGTCAAGAACTTTGAGACAAAACCGCCATGGGGGATAACCTGCCATCCTGAGAAGGAAGATTGTTACGATGTCTTAGCGGTCACTCTGCTGGGCCCCAAGAGTTCTCCATACGAGAAAGGATCGTTCAAACTGACGATTAATATTCCTGAGAAGTATCCATTTGAGCCGCCGTTGGTTAAGTTTCTGACTCCTGTATATCACCCGAATATTGATAAAGGTATGTGCCTCTAAATTATCGAATTAATTTTTGTTTGATAACTCGACAAAAGATTTTAATCCTTTGTTTCAATGGAATTTTTATTGCAAAACATCTCTCTAAATAACTTTTTAAATCATAACCTAAGCTACAAGTTAGTTTTATTTCATAACTAGCCTTCCGCCCTCGACTTCGTCCGCGTCCGGTCCCGTCCTCCCTTTTCTATTTTTCTTTTAAACCTTCCGTAGACCTCCACGAATAATTCAAGGCCAAGATAAGATAAATCCGTGCCTATAGCCGTGCTCGAGTTTTAGCGAGACTAACAAACAGCAATTCATTTATTTATATATATATATCGATATCGATAAATAGATAAATTTTTGCTTTTGTGTGATTATTTAGTAAATCTGAAGTCAGTAACAATTACTTTTTACAGGTGGTCGTATCTGCATGGACATGTTAAAGATGCCTCCCAAGGGAGGCTGGTTGCCGACAATAACCCTGGAAACATTGCTTGTCTCCCTACAGACTCTTCTCGCCAACCCTAACCCTGACGATCCTCTGATGATGGACGTAGCCAACGAGTACAAGTATGATAATGAGAAGTTCCTTCAGAATGCTAGAAAACATACAGAGAAGCATGCTATTGGAACTAGTTAGGTGTTATATGGTAATATTGCTGTTATAGTTATGTGAAATAATGGTGAATGTTAAATATTATTGTCTTTAATGTAATAAATGTTGAGGATTGCATAAAATGTAACTTAAACATCTTAAATCTGCTTTCTAAGTGATCTGATTTGATTGATATGTGATGATAAGTAAAGATTTCAAACTAAAGCTAATTTATGGAACATTCCAAAACAGTTCTGATAAATTGGTGAATTGCAAACTATACATGGCTTTAATTCATTCATCATCATCCTAGCGCCTCTCCGGGTTGTATCCTCGGCCATTGCCTTGGAGCCCAGGGTACGCTGCGACTATGATCCTGAATTGACATACATGGCTTTAATTACCTTATGGCCATTTAATAAAATACTTAGCCACAGTAATGCAGCGGCTCACACCACCACTGTCATGGAATTGCATTCAATGTTATTTAGCTATTAATTTTCTGTTGTGTTAACTGTATTTTATGATTATTCAATTGGCAATAAAGGTGTATTAAGTAATAAATGGAAATGTTGTTAAAATACTCTTAGCTTCTAACTTAAATGTTTTTTAGCAGAAACTATAAGTATTAAAGATAGATGTAAGGAATGCATAAGATTTGTAATGATTACAATTTACATGACATGTTTATATTTTTGTAAGTGTACAAGTATGTTATGTTTAAAAAATGTTTCAATCAAAATATATTTTGTTGTGAAGTAGAACAATTTATTATTTCTAGCTCACATTGTTGAAGTGAACTAGCCCTTTACAACAGTTTTAATACCTCTACATTCCATGGTATGGTGCAAAAGTACTGCAAAGTTTGGTGTTTAAAAGTGTCTCTAAAGAAGGGTAAGTCTTTAGGTTTGTTTAAGGGTATCATACTAAGATAATAAGGTGATAGGATAGGATACTTTTTATCCTGATTAAATTCTCCAATGAGACAAAATCCCCACGAACGCAGTCGCGGGCGACCACTAGGAATAAATAAATAACTTTTAGCACAGATAACACAATTAGCTTTAAGCTTCTATACTGAGAAATACAAACTGTCTAATTGCTAGAAGCCTTTTCAAATATTCTTCCACTTGCTTACAATGCTATCAAGTGACATCAATGTAAATGTAAAAAAAAATATTAGATTTGTAATGAAAAAACTACAACTTTTTCATAGACATGTGTATTTACAACAACGGAAATCTGGTAACTGAGTAGTCTTTACATGTGTTATAAACATTGCATACTTCAAAAATATCTCATAACTCCATATAACATATCATGTTTAAGATTAATTTAACATAAATATTCTAAATTGATAAATAGAGTGGAAACATGATAGCACGATTCAATAAATACTGTCTCCACTTTAAAAATTAGGCTTCACAGGCATCAAAAAGCATATTCTTTGTTATATAACTTTGCTCCACTGTATATACATTCCTATTTCAACCTGTATCCGTACTACTATCATCTCCCGAACTAGCGCTTTCAGTTTCCGAAGAGCTGCTATTCCTTTTCGTTTTCTTTCCAACTTCTTTCTTACTGTCGTCAACGGAATCTTTGGGGCTGCTATTATTGTTGTTTCCTTCATCTTGGGGCTTAACAATCTTTTTCTTTTTCTTGTCTTCGCTAGTGGTAGGTTTCAACGTTTCTGTGGAGACCGTAGCGACCATTTTGGACTCTATCCTTCCTTCAGATGGCTTGAAATCATCATCTTCTTCTTCATCTACAGGCTTTCTGTTAGCTGCCGATGCTGCTACTGCGGTTTTGTAAGCTTCTGGATATTGCGTACTGAAATATAAAAAATATTTATCATTCATTTCATTAATATTTTTCCTAACACAAGCAAATTGTTTGCTTGAAAGGAGACTCCAAACCTTGTTACAGATATAATGTAAGATACTGAAATAAATATTTTGTCTTAGGAATAACATTTTAAAAACAGGTTTAATTTTAGCTGGCTAGAAGTTTTTATGTTGTGAAAGTTAAAATCAAGATAGATAAAAGGTTGAAAAGTAGGTACTACTATAAACTGTGACATAATATTGCTATATAAATAGATTATAATTATATAATGTCAATCAGTACTATTTTTTAGCAGAACTGGTTTAGAGTAGCACACTAACATGCAACATAGCACATTAATGTTGAGTCCAACTGTTGAGTTTCTTCCTGATTTGTCACATAATCAGTGGTAGAGTCATCATTGTAATTTTTATAAGTGCTTCTGTAATTGAATATAGGATATTTGAGTTTGAGTCAAGTTATATTCACCTTAACTTAGTCTTGATAGCCCTTATCTTCTTGAATATAAACTCCAAGTCTTTTCTCATCTCCATAAGCAGTTGTGTGTGTTTCTTGAACTCAACAGATGCGGCTCGGAGACGACTGGCTGAAAGCTGGTTGCAATTCGTAAGCATTTCAGTTGTCTTCTCAAACCGCTGTAACCTGAAAATTAAATTTTGTATTTATTTTATTCTGTATCTTCGTATATTTGTGAGTATTTCAAATAAAATGAGGAAAAAATGTTTGTATTTCTAACATTATTTAAGACCCTACTTCACAAAGCCCGGTGGGACATCAATCAGAAACAACTGTAAAAAGATCAGTAGCAATATTCGAGTAGTAGGACCAGAAAACTGTGGCATTACTTTGTTTGTTGTATGTATGTTGGTTATTCAGGTTGCTATGCGGTTGAAGCTACAGTCGCTTCACATTATAGGCCCTGTATCTGAGCATAGCGAGGGCATCTCTTACAATTTATATTTATATCGTGACTTACATGTTCTTCTGAGCTCTTATAATCGTCTCCACATCGGTCTGATCGACCATTCCTGCCAAGCCTTGCACGAATACTTCTGGGGCCGAGTAGTTCTGGAAGCATTCTATGGAGAAATCGCTCTCTGGAGTATCGTTTGCCATGTTTGATAACAAATATGCGTTTTTATCTTGTTTTGTTCTTAAAAGGCAGTGTTACTCCATTTCGACTAAGAATTAGTGCATTTGGAAATTGTAACAACAGTTTATTTTTTGTTCTCGTAGAAATATTTAATAATTAATTCTAATGCACCTCACACGAATAAATAGGTAATAATGGATATAATATTATTGATGGAAGTACAAAATACAAATTCATCAATCGACAAAGCTATCGAACGGTGTTTGACTTGTCATTTGATAGATGGCATGTCATTGTCAGATGTCATATTGATTTTGTCTAAGTGTTTACGAAGTTAGTGTAATAAAAACAATGTTTGTGTTTGTTGTTGTTTGTTATAAAAATTGGTAGAGCTAAACCCATGTAAGTTATTTAGGTGGAAATAAAATACGAGAAAGAAATAAACATCGAATAGCATTTATTTTATTGGCATTCTGGCATTTATGGATTTACTTGTCCCAACCCTTTGATCTGAAGTTGGAAGGGTACACCGTAGTTATTCACTTTCTCTTCTGCATTTCTTCTCCAGAAGCTTCTGTTTTTGGTGAACATTTTTAATTTCTGCCTCGCAGTCAAAGGAAACAGCCGTTTGGTCCTCAAATCTTCTCGTTCAGCTTTGAATGCTTTATGGACCCAATTGGGAACATAAACGTTGTTTGTATTCTCATTATGTGGAAGGACTTCAGATTTAGAACCTTCTCCTAAAACGACTTCCATTACCGCATCCTCAACTTCCTTATCGCTAGACTTTGCTCCAAGCCTCTGCACTTGGGCTCTCAGTTGTTGTAAGGCCCGTTTCTGTTCAGCACTCAGGTTACTTATATCTTTCTTCCCTTTACTGTTCTTGACAAAATTCAAAGCGTTTTCGACGATGTGTTTCTTCTTTTCGAGGAAGTAATCCACTATTTCGTTTGGCCTGACCGGATCATCATCTTCGTTAGTGTTTGCTTTGGCGATTATATCATTGACCAGCTGAGTGATTAGGTCCTGATCATTATTCCTTTGAGTTAGGTCAACAACGAGAGTTTCCTTTTCATTTTCATCATCACCAAAATCAGTTTCTTTGTTTAACCCAAAGATGTAGTCTAAGCCAGCCTCTTTGTCTACAATTAAGTCGTCAGATTGAACTTTTTTGAACAACCGTTCGGCTAATGCTCCGAGAACACCGTCGTCTTTCGATAAATCAACGACAACAGCGTCCATATCTTTAGTTACTCTGAATCTTTTTCCGAATTGGTCGAGTTGGGACGTCACTGGTTTCCCATCGGAGCGGCCACAGCATCCTCTCCCGCACCTCCCATACCTACAGCGTAATGGGTCGGTCTCTTTCGGACCCTCATGCCTTGTCCCAGCTCTAAACGAACCTTCTCTTGAACAACATCCGCGGCCACATCTACCGTATTTGCAACGTCCTCTTAAATACTCATAATCGCTATCATCATCAGAATCATAAGGTTTTTGTACCTTCCCTCGTTTGCAACACTGCCTTCCACATTTGCGCTTACGCTTACATGCCCTCAACGCATCCTTGTTCGAATCGTCTACAAGTTCGAACGCCATTTGTTGGAGTGCATTAACGTCGAGTTCTTGATCTCCTTGTCTTCCACACCGGCCTCCACTGCAGCCACATCTTCCAGTCACCTTGCAGATCCTATCGTCTACATCTGGCAGATCTCTTGCCAATTGGACTGTACCATCAGGCTTAACGTGAAGCTTAAGATTGTCATCGTCAACCTGGGCTTGGAGTGGTGCAACAAATTTTGACGCGTGAGTTTTTAGATGTTCAACAACATTCCGTAGCTCTTCTGGAGTTGGATTGAACGAACGTCTACCAACTTTTCTTTGGGAAGTTATTGAAACTAGCGCCAATATCATCAATACATGGACTTTGTGGACCATTTTGTGAATGATTTTATTGACTTACCAGCATAATTTAGGATTCGTAACTAAGTGAGGACGGATACAGAATGAAGAAGTTTATTGTTAAGGCGGAAGTTGTGATTGGTTTATTGACAGATTTAATTAGCGTGTTATTGTACGATTGTCGTAATTCTTGTGATAGATTTGTTATTAAATTTGATTGGAAATAAAATTAATTGTTTTTTGTATGCGTGGTACTTAATACACATATTGGAATTTACCAACATAACGTACTTACATACATTTGTACGCAATGTGCACTTTTGTGACGTTAAATATCATAATAATGATGATACATAATTGTTTACATTTTAAGAAAAGGTTCTTGAAGTACGACATTATTATAGAGTTCAATATTATTGAATTTATTTTTCATCTACTATACACCCAAAATTCTTTAAAACCTTTGCGATGTCTAATAAAAACTCTTAAAAAAAAATAAAAAAAAAATGCCTTGGACTAACACACCAATTGCCTAGCCCCAAACTTAGCTCGAAGCTTGTACTATGGAAGCTAAGGAACGGATAGACATACTTATATACTTTTTATAAACATCCATGACACGAGTACAAATGCCGATGTTCATCACACAAACATTTGCCCCTAGCGGGATTCGAACCCGCGACCCTTGGTTTTGTAGCCAGGGTCTCTAGCCACTCGACCAACGGGCCTGTCGAAGTAGACTCGTAGCGATCCTTAATATTTCTAATAATATTTAAACACTTGTTTTGTTGATATCCACAAGGGATTACTCATTTCCTTTTATCACTACATAACTGACGATTACATGATTTTCAAAATAGACAAGACTTATTATTACATAGTTTTCAAAATAGCAACGTCCGAGTCTGACGATTATATAGTTACATTTTTAAATGGACAAGGCTGACGATTACATAATTTTCAAAATAGACAAGGCTCTATAACATTGCTACGGAAGTCTTGTCTGTCTGTTGTGCAACCTACGTTTTATACTCATGCGTTTATCTAAATAACTTTGTTATTATTGTAAGTAAGGTCTCTAGAGCTCAGATGGGGCGGGTATGGGGTGAGAGGTTCTAAGGCAGGCAACAATTTAGCAACACTTATGGAATTGTTGATGTCCATAGGCAGCGGTGATCATTTATTACCAGAGACAGACTTGATAGTTTGGTTCCCTCGTACATTAAAAAGAATTTAACCAACAAACTGTACATTTATATTTATTTATTTACCAAATAAGTTTAACACCAATAATCTCTAAACAAACTACGCTACTAGAGGCGCCAGCATGTACCCATCAATCGTCATTTCGACGGGAACAGCGTGGTGCATCAAGATCTCTTTCTCCGGTTCCTTGGCCACCATTCCTCCGTTACTCCGTCTAGACTTCCCTAGTTGTCCATGTAAGTGATCTACCAAGTCTTGAAACCTCCTACTTTTCCTTTCTTGCAGCTTTTTCAAATTCTCTTCAAAGTCAGCTACCGTACCATCGTCAACTTCTGAATCGTGGTAGCCAAAATCTTCTGCTAACTCGACCATCTTCTTGTCCGTTCTTATTAACGACTTTCTTCTGTAATCCTCTTCGCTTTGCCTGTAGTGGGGTCTCTGGTTCTCGATTAAGGAGCTGAGGTCAAACCTGTCGTTGTGCTCTCCGAATGTGACGTCTGGTCTCATACCGAGGTCTGCGAAGTACTGTCCCAGGGTTGGGGTAAAGAGTATTGTCAGGAGAAAGAATTTCATTGTCTGAAAAAAAGTAAGGTTATAGTTCGGTTTTGATCTGGGTGGTTAGTTATACCATCATCATCATCAGCCTATCGCAGTCCACTGCTGGACATAGGCCTCTCCTAGGGCTCTCCATTTAGCCCGGTCCTCGGCGACTTGCATCGCTATCTATATGCATAGATTTAAATTGTAAGATATATCCTCGCTACACTTCGCATCTGAAATGGGCGCTCTGAAATCGACACTAAAATTAGAAGCGACTGTCGCTCCTTATCTCTCCGACAGCATGTTGAAACGTACGTCATGTCGACATAAAATTATGTCAGTTTTCTGGTTTCTGGGTGGGATATCTGAATATTAAAAAATGTAATTATTTAGGCTGTTGTTAAATTAGGTAAGACTTACATAAGAAATAATTGCTCGTACGAATATTTCAGGTCACTCTACTGGGTTTATTACTGTTCATGCTAAACTTAATATCTCTTTAAAAAGTTTGATACATAACAATTTATTAGTTCTTCTTCATCACTTCAGCTTTTGACTAAATAAAATCCTTGTTAAGATTACGTTACTCATTAATTTAAAAATAATTTAGATAAACACTGATAATTTTGATTGTCTTGTTCCGGAAAAGTTGCTTGATTGATGACTTTTTTTATTGTTTTAATTTTTACGTCAAATAAAAATGCATTTCAGTCTCTTTACTGCATTGGTGAAAAAAGTCAATAAATTTTCCATGGTTGGAATTCATTTTATTATTATCGTGATAATATTCCAATGACTTATTCAGATCTTTTCTAATATTTGATCTCTCTACGGTCGTGTCAGATTGCTGTCCCACCGAATTATGAGAGTGAGGGAGTAGGGAGTGCACCTGTGCTTGCGCACGCGCTTGTGCACTATAATATATCCCGCGTAAGTGGCTAATCTTAAGATTGGCCGCCGTGGCCGAATTCGGCTAAGAGGGTATTCTTAATATTTGATTATATCGATCTCTTTTTTTTTTTTTTTTTTTATTAGCTGTCAATATCCCACTGCTGGGCAAAAGCCTCCCCTTTTTCCCGCCAAGTCTTCCTGCACTGTGCGACCTGTTGCCAGTCGGGCAAATGACTGTGGATGTCGTCCTTCCACCTTCGTCTTGGCCTCCCACGACTTCGATGTCCGTCGCTTGGAACCCAATCGGTAGCGATCTTCGCCCACCGATTCGGTTCCATTCGACAGATATGGCCGGCCCAGTTCCATTTGAGTTTTGCGGTAGCGACCCCGACGTCCGTGATTCGAGTTTTGGAGCGCAGGATGGTGTTCCGAATTTTGTCCTTGAGTTTTACACCCAGAATGCTGCGCTCCATTGCTCTCTGGCAAACCTTGAGTCTGGACTTCTGATGTTCAGTCAAACACCAGGTCTGAGCACCGTAAGTTTATATTATTTATTGAACTGTTTAAAGGCAAGATCATCAGTTGATTTTATAGCCTGTTTGGGTTAAACCATTTAGGAAGTACTTACCTACAGTTTGTGCCTTTATGGCTGGCGGTAGATACTAACGATTAAGGAAATCATACATTTGTTACGTCTCCTGTTTTAAAAAGGTAGTTTAGAAGTTTTCCTGCTAGAATATGTCAGCAAATATTATAAGAATTATAAAAAGAATAGAAACACTCAGAGGCTTTATTTGCAGCGGCCATCTTTATTCATACGACAAACCCGCCAGCCGTTGCCAGTAAAAAGCGCGTCACGTCGCCCGCGGTTGGCGGGAAAAAATGCAAATGGCGCGCGTGACGTCACGCCCGCTGCACGCGGCGCAAATACTGCTTTAATTGCGCTCGTTGCCGCGCTGACCGTAGATTTAAATAGAAAGATATGCCCTCGTCATACGTCAACCGGCTCTGAAATTGGCACTGAAATTTAAAGCGATACCCGCTTCTTAGACGACCCGCTTGGTGTACTGGTAAAGATGTTGCATAGGTCGCGGGTTCGATCCCCGCACAGGAGAAACATTTGTGTGCATGAACATGTATGTTTGTTCTGGTCTGGGTGTTAAATGTATCTATTTAAGTATATTTGTAATACCACTGTTGATTCTGATTCTGATGTCAGTAACATACTCGTAGGTAAGTGCTTAAGCTACTTAAAACGGAGTCAGATCAAATGTATGCGATGTTGTGAAATATTGTTTATTTATCCCTGTGACAGCATGTTGAAAACATTGTCATAGTTTTCTGGTTTCGAGTCAAATCTAACGATTTAAATCTATGGCGTTGACTTATCCGCGCCCGCTGCTAATAATAATTCAAATAATTACTTAAACTGTCGTTTATTAGGAATATAATTTAACGGGTCATAGTTAAATCGAAAATTAGGTAGGTACTCTTAGTCTCTCGGGTAGAGTTGTATTTTTAAATCAAACGGATTTTTTTGGCGATTTCGACTGCACCAAAATGTTGCGGCTTCGATTCCTGCAAAGGACCAATTGTGTGCATCAATAAGTCTGTTGGTACTGGTCTGGGTGTTTACTAAACCTATCAATTTTAGGGAGGTTTAGGTATTTCATTCCCCAGTTTCTAGGTACAGACATCTGTAACACATTTACTGCTTATTACGGAGTCAATGGGGAGACCACGACATTTAAAAAAGGTAGAGATTAGTGGAAATTCCACTTGTATAAGCCGCTCGTCTGCGGAGGTATCTCATCCTCACAGAAGACCACAGTGAAATAGCACTTCGTAACTGTTGTGCTATGTTTCTGCTGGTGAGTAAGGTCGCCAGAGCTCAGTTTGGGAGGGTATGGGCAGTGCCGTAAATAGGGCGGTGCCAGCGGTGCCCAGGCACAGGGCGCAGACCCTGGAGGGACGCAGAAATGCAGAAATGACCGACTTTCAAGTAAAAAAAAAAAAAAAAAAGGTCGCAGTTTTGTGAGCTCGCACCCTGGAGGGGCGCAGAAATGACCGACTTTCAAGTAAAAAAAAGTAAAAAAAAAACAAAAAGGGGCGCAGTTTTGTGAACTCGCACCGGGCGCATATAAGGCTATTTACGGCACTGGGTATGGGGCCTTAAAGGCCAACGCATCGGATGTCCATGGGCATCGGTGATTGCTTTTTAGCCGCCTCTGACATAAAAAAAAACCTTTAAAAAGGCAGTGGGATACACATGTGTATTTGATGTTGTCAGAAACTATGTACTATGAACTTACTTTTATTAATTTTTGTATCAGCCATCGCCTTAGGTGGTAAAAAAAACTATATCTTGCCTCTCTTTCTCGCCTAAGGTGCGATGTTGTCACAATAAAACCAGCCCTCGCTTCAAATTACAGTAATTCCGTTTTCCAATGACAAATGAGTTTAAAATGTCTCGTGCATATTTAATAAGCCCACATGATCGACCTTTAGCGTTTCACTATAATTTAGCTTTTAATAATTTATTCCATTTCTTTTGCTTGAAGCTTGTCAGTTATTATTAGAAAGAAAGTAATTTGAAAATACTGTTTAGATTTTGTTTGTTTTACTTCAATTATTTTCAAGGAATCACTTGTTTAATATTAAGTATGTTAAGTATGGTTTGATAAATCAGAATGTCTGTCTGAAAACCTATTAAATTGGTTTTAATTAAAATTTACATCAATTTACAGGAATTTTCAAAAAATTAAAATCGCGGTTTGATAAAAAGCATTTTTTTTCCTTTTCAGCAGTAATGGACGTAGAATGACTCAGGTCTTATGATTCAACAGTCATTTAAGTTATTAAATTACTCTATAGCTCAATTTTAAATCTAAGCATCTTATTATCCTTCGCTCTCGTTTGATACGTTCCGATCCACGTAATAGGAGCTGATGATGTCTGGGCAGTGTTGTGATGTCCATTGGGTCCCATTTGATCCTATTATAGGATGCCATGTAGGCATTGATATTTATGATGATTAAGCCAAAAATCCATCTTTGTAACGAAAACATGATTTCAAGTGATGGAGGCCTCCATTGTCCTGCATTGGGACATTAATAAACTGATAATTTACTTTTTAATAGGTTTTTTGTAGTCATGATTGGAAGACTAAAGCGTCATCTTTTTCCTTGACAGTCAACTACCCAACTCTCTACCTAAATATACCCTTTTGTTCTAGACGTGGCCTGTACAAGTATCTGCACAGACGGCACCTGTGCAGCTGTGCACACCTCTGTGCATGCACAGGTGCTGTTCACACAATGGCCACGTGCTAGGCAGTGTAATAAAAACATACTGTTTGCTGTCGAAACATTTGTGCTTTGGTGTCACAGACTCTGGGTGGATTGGCTAGATAATATTTTTTTGACGACCGATTTGGCAAACTTAACAAGATGTTGACTTTCATCAAAAGTTGTGAGATGATTTTAGTATTATATGTACGTGCTCAGATATTTGTTCGATTGTGAAATCGTGTTATCTCTCGTCGTGTGATCGTATCTAAGTATATAAAATAATAACCTGACTGCCATACCAACGCACAGCCTAAACGGCTAAACTTAGGCACTTGAAAGGAAGGGACGTAGCTTAGGTACCATAGAGGTGCACTATACGTTTTGTGAAATATGTAAAATATATTATTTATTTAGTTTACAATACATTAAAATGCTAAAAAAAATATTGATTATCATATTGACCAAAAACACTTTAATATTTATATCTTGACGAAACGAGGCCGATAAAAATCATTCTCAATCCACTACAGGCCATTAGTCCACTCCACTGACGTCAGACGACCGCAGGTGGCCTATAAGCGACCACACTCCACCTTCAGCACCTGAGGCCTGCAGTATCAGCCCAAACGAGCGATTTTACACCCTATTACGAAAATAAAAGAGCGTAAAATGGTCTGTGCTAGTTTTTCCTATCATCTGAAATGGGGTGGGCAACTTTAAACTCTATTACAATAACAAAAGAACTCAATACATATGTGATGTATTGCCTAAGCTCAATCAAGCGACTTTACACTCTAATTAAAAAATAAATAAAAGACAATATAGTATGACCTAGTGGATCCTCATCAGTACCGTAAGAGTAACAAAAGATTTAAGACTTTATTACTATGAGAGAGGATTCAATTTCATCTTGAACCTGTAGTGGCTGTCGTCAGTTGTATTAAGTCAACATTAGTTATGATGGTTGCCTGGAAGAGCATGCTGGCGATAAGCCCGCCTGTGCTATGTGTTTTTATGTGCTGCTGATAAAGAGAAGTTTATTTCTCCATTCAGATAAAAAGGTATCCATGAATCTATCAATAAACAAAAAAAAGTTTTTGATCTACATCTACGACACATTAATTGGCTATCTCCAAAATAAGCTTTTAAAGCTTTTAAAGGCTATGGATGCTGGGGAACGGATAGACATAATTTCAATACTTTTTGGGATGAATGTTTGGACCTGCTCATTTTTTTTTATTGACAAAACTTTTGAAATTTAACTAACTTGGCTATTACATTTTTAATTATTAAAATTAAAGAAAGGGTCATTCATATTTTTTGCTCAATGCAATGATTATTCCGATGTAATATCAATAAAAAGGTAGATGTGTTAGTATTATAAAATTTGAAGATAAAATATAATTATTCTCATTTGTCCAGCCTAATCAAAACGAAAAGCGTAATTATTGTATTCCAAAAACAACTAAACGCCCCAAATATCATAATTCCACCCCCATAAACGATTTACAACACTGCGAAAATCGCCCGCCCAGCGGCCAAATGTTTACAAAAAAAAAGGTTCCGACCAGCCCGCCCCTCAGTCGAGCTCGGCGCGTGAAACGGAACGTACGTGTTCCCGCGTTTTCCACGCGTTGACAGTCCGCGTGCACAGAAAAATAAAAATACTTTTTTTTCGGAGCAAAAAGGTTTTAATACAATCAAATTTGTTTATGGTTACAATTTGTGATCTGGATTTGCTGTGATTGTGAAAGTGGAAACGCGGTCTGGTCGTCGTCAGCCGTCAAAACAGGCGGAGGTGAGTGATGGAAATTAATTTATTGTGTGCACATTAATTATGTGATGATAGGGATTCTTTACGATCGCATGGTTGTGATAGAATTTTGACGAGGAACATGCGGACTTAGGTATATATTTGGATTTTTTATGGTTTTTAGATTTTTAATGAACTTTTTTTTGACTTCGGTTTTTTCTAGTTGGTATATATTCGGAGAACCGCGTTTCTGCCGGGTTTCAAGGAAAAGATCTTGAAAATTTGAAAAGTAACTATAAAATTATCTACTATTGACTGAACCTAAGTACCTTCAATCTATTCTCTTAGCTTTTATAATATTTGTAACTAAACGCTGAACAGGTATCCTACTGAACAGTTTCTTGAAGTTTTCTTTGAACTTCCTGCTATTAATATTCACAACAAAACAAAGAATATAAAATAGTTAGATAAAATAGAATATAAAATAGCCCTTCCCTTGAAAAGGGTTTCAAAGGGAACTGCAACACCAAATCTGATTTCCTGATAGCTCATCCAAATATTAAGCTGACATCAGACTATCATACTATACTAATATTATGTATAAAATATGTGTAAGTTTGTTTGGATGTTTGTTCGTCAATCAACGCTGAAAGTTCTTAACGGATTATGATAAAATTTGGTATACTATCAGGCAGAGTATGGGCTGACTAAGGTAATAGGATGTATGTGTAAATTAGCGACAAGTGTTTTTATTTTCAGAGGAATCCCCTGTTGTACACTTCAAAGTATATAAACTTGGTTAACCTGCCACCAATTTTGGCCATAGCCAAAAATATTTAATCCTTATATGTGATATTTTTTTAAGTTTTATTTTTAAGAAATGTTGTAACTGGCCGAATCCCAAATATTAACAAAATACATATTAAATTAAAATTATCTTAGGTGGCTTGATAAAGAATCCCACGTCCCTAAAATCTAAGCACTAAATCTTGTACCTTTTGCGGTGCATTAAAAATGTTATTAGCAATCCCATCTCAAACGTCAGATCCCCAATCCCCCGCAATCACAGCACGTGCTGTCTCCAATAGTTGCGATCCCCCTCCTCCCCCCACCCCCCAGGCGTCATATTGCCGCGAGCATCTGGGTTCGCAGGTGGCGCGGACTAATAACTTTTTATTTATTCCCGAAGGCTGGGGATCTCGCCATTTTGTAAACAATATTACGCGGGTATAGTTATGATGGTATGTTTTATGTTTACGGTAGGTATGTAAGGAGTCGTATGTTAGAGGGACAGGGTTCGATTTCCGCAGATACAATTATCTACTTATATGTTCTAATGTAATTAAGCTGAAGAGTTTGTTGTTTGCTTGAACGCCCTAATCTTAGGATCTACCTACTGGTCAATTGAAATAAATTAACCAGTGGGTAGTTCCTGAGATTACAAAATAGTCGGCGCAACATGTCTTCTCCTTTCACTCACTCCTATCAGCAGTCAACTCTACATTCACTCCTTTCACGTCCGTATCATATGGGTAAGTGGGTATACATGGGGTTCTTAAAGGCAGGCAACGCATCTGCGACCCTAGTGCGGTTGTTGATGTCCATAGGCGGCGGTGATCACTTACCATCAGGTGATCCTCTTGTGCGTTTGCCTCCCTTTAAAAAAAAAAGATTTACTACTATGAAGAAATTTGGCAGATATTAGAAGCTTTTGCTTACGAATCGTTTAATTTGGCCTGTCGCTTCGGCGTGAGCAAATATATGGCCAGCACCCGGCGAGCCCTTATTTATTCTTTGTAATTTTGCACTGGCCCCCGAGTTGGCAGCCGTGGTGACAGCTGGCTGTTGCCAAAGATGGCCGCTAGGAGAATTGATGGCGCTAGTTGTCTTTTTGGATGTGATTTAAAAACGTAAGGTTTTTATAATTAAAGGTTTATTTGATACTAGCGGCAGCCCGCGACTTCGTCCTCGTGAATTCTGTTTCCGCACACATAGTGTTACACTATAGCTGAACGCTTTCTTTGACTAATGGACTATGTAAGGAAAATTCTCTTTAAATTCGTTCAGTAGTACCTACCTGAGATTATCGCGTTAAATCTTCAGCTTTATTATATTAGTTAAGATATTAGTATAAGTTAGCTTTCTTCATTGAAATCAAATTAAATTATCGTTAGAGCACCGCGATCTGGTTCCAATCATCACGCTTGCCAAATAAAATATTGTCTCTGTATTTGCAAATGACAACTTTGTATTTTTCGACTGTCCACTGTTTTTATTAAAAAAAAACTGTTGTTCTATTAAAATGTTCGAAGTTCAATTTGCTGAGGTCCAAAACTCGAGTACAAATTCCGTTATGTTAACGAGTACCTACAAATGATAACAAAAATATTAGTCTCAAACGGGATTCGAACCGCCGACCCTCGGTTTGTGCTCACCCTCTTCCATTATATCGATAGGCCTATCTAAACTCAAACGTCACCTTAGTAAAAACAATTTAAAACCAGATCAACGTAACGTTACGACAAAGGTACAACACACAATGTTGAAAATAATCAAATCGATGTTTCAATACTCGAGATAAAGGCCGAGATGCGGGTTGCGGGTCGCTGGCGATGCGGGATGTAGCCAATGCGGGATGCAGGCAATGCGGGATGCAGGCGTGTCAGGGACTCATGCGGGCGCAGTCAACATGGTCCGGTTAAATACGAGTACTAGTACTTTTATTTTTAAAATGTATGTGAAATCACGTATTTTCTAGCTAGGTAAAGATTCGTCAATGAATTGATCGGCCCGACTAGTAGTGGAGTCAATGAAGCATTTGACTCGAAAGTCCTCAAGAACAGCTCCGATTTCGATGATTTTTTTTTTGTTTATTTTGTTTTTATATATTTTTTAAAATCAGAAACCTCTCAGAGCGGGGACGGAACTATTTATATTGTTTCAACAATATCAACGATATGGATATAAAAAATTAAGTTTGGTCTATATTTTTTTGTAGAAAAATCTCTATAATAATCTTATTGTAACAAATAGTTGTTACAAAAAGGTTTTTAACAATAATTTAATATTATTTTCGTCGGCATTTATTTGGGTTTCATACAAACTTTCATCCCCCGTTTAATTCCTCTATGAGTGGAATTTACCAAAATCGTTCATGGGGAATACTTACGTCATAATAACTTGATGCATACAAAGTTTCAGCCCGATCGGCTCAAAATTGACAAAGTTTCATACAAACTTTCATCCCCTATTTTATCCCCTTAGGGGTGGAATTTATCAAAATGATTTCTCAGGCGATGCTCACATCAGAAAAACTTTATGTATGCAAAGTTTCAGCTCGATTGGTTTAAAATTGACAAAGTTTCATACAAACGTTCATCCCCTATTTCACCCCCTTGGGGGTTGAATTGCTCACAATCCTTTCTTAGCGGATGCCTACGTCAAAATATCTACTTGCATACCAAATTTCAGCCCGATCCGTCCTGTGGTTTGGGCTGTGCGTTGATAGATCACTATGTCAGTCAGTCACTTTTGAGTTTTGTATATAGAAGATCGAGCTTTATTTTATATATATAGATTTGAGTTTTATATATATAGATTGTTTATAACATTAATTAATATATTTACAAGTTTTTAATGGATATTGTGTAGGAGAATTTTTTTTTGTGCATAAACTATATCGTAGATATTGTTTAAACAATATAAATAGTTCCGTCCCCGCTCTAAGAGGTTTCTGATTTTGAATAGTATAAAAAAACCAATTTAACAAAAAAAAAAATCATCGAAATCGGAGCTGTTCTTGAGGACTTTCGAATATTGCCTGTTTTATGTATTCATTGACTCCACTATAGTAAAACTTTTGTTTTATCAAATTCATCAATGAATTTAATCATGTTAAATATTCATTTAACTTGATTAAGGCTTCAACGATGTATACAGATTCTTGATCATATTTAAGACCATGTAATAACATCAAGTAAGCTATAAAAAATATGAATATGTACCTGAATATTCGTAATCTCACTGTTCCAACGCCAGCGTTGCAAAACAGTAATTCGACAATGAAGATTCTTGGTCTTCTTGATAAAATAAAATTACGAATCTAATGCTAAACAGTTTTGTAAGTTGATCAATTCATAACCATAAATGCCATTCAGATAATTATACAAAGAAAAATATATTTTGTCACATTTTTTTATAAGTATTTACTAATGCGTAACAGATAAACTTAGATGTTCGGTGACATTTGCCTTGCCTTGCCTTGGACTAACACATCAATTGGCTAGCCCCAAACTAAGCTCGAAGCTTGTACTATGTATGCTAGGGAACGGATAGACATACTTAAATACTTTTATAAACATCCATGACGAGTCGATCCATGGAGTATAAATGTCGATGTTCATCATATAAACATTTACTGCCGAACACGCGACCCTTGATTTTGTAGCCAGGGTCTCTGACCACTAGACTCACGGGCTCGTCAAACATCGCCAAAGTCTAAAATCTCCCAAAGACATTTAGTCTTAAGTTTTGGTTATTAAAGATTAAAGGTGTGAAAAATATTGAACGTCTGGCGACGGAACAATGGCATACGTGCGCACGCGCCGGCTCTTTGCACAGGTGCACAGGATCGCACAGACTACGCACAGTATAGCGTCATCGATATTAATTTTATTTGAAACAATTTTAAATTACGTTATCTATAATATAAAAAATGAATCGCAAAATGTGTTGGTAAGCGCATAACTCAACAACGCATGAACCAATTTGGCCAATTCTTTTTTTTAAATTTTCGTTGAACTCCAAGGATGGTTCTTACGGCGAGAAAAATAGGAAAGGGACGACGGGACGGGACGGGACGCGGACAAAGTCGCTGGCGGAAGGCTAGTATATTATAATATTCTTGTTTTTTAGCATTTAATAGGGATAAAATGTATCCTATCACATACCTCGGCCCATACCCTGCCACTTTCACATTTATAATACAAGTATGATTAAATTTTAAACCAGCCCACGCGACTTCTTCCCGGTAGATTTCGGGTTTCACACATATATAGCTATATGTGCGAAACCCAATATATCTTAAAGCCTTTCTCGACAAATGGACTATCAACCGCATTAAGATTTTTTCTCTTCGAACCAGTAGTTCCTGTGATAAGCGCGTTCAAATAAACAAAAGAAAACATACGTGTCGAATTGAGAACCTCCTCCTTTTTTTTAAGTCGGTTGAAAAGAAACAGACTCTTCCGCTTTTTAGGGTTCCGTAGCCAAATGGCAAAAAACGGAACCCTTATAGTTTCGTCATGTCTGTCTGTCTGTCTGTCTGTCTGTCCGCCAGTCTGTCACAGCCACTTTTTTCCGAAACTATAAGTACTATACTGTTGAAATTTAGTGAGTGGATGTATTCTGTGAACCGCAACAAGGTTTTCACACGAAAATGGAAAAAAAGAAAAAAAAGTGGGGGTCCCCATAGTCAGAACTAAAACTCGAAATTTATTTTTTCATTGAACATATACGTATGGGGTATCTATGGATAGGTCTTTAAAAGTTATATTAAGGTCTCTAATATCACTTTTTTCTAAAGTGAATACTTTGCGTGGGACATCCTTCCAAAGAGGAAAAATTTGTGTCCCCCCCCCTCTAACTTCTAAAATAGGAGGATGATAAAACTGAAATAAATATATAATGCACATTACCATAAAAACTACCAATGAAAATTGGTTTGAACGAAATTTAGTAGGTAGTTTTTTTAATACGTCAAAAACTTAATTTGAACGGAACCCTCAGTACGCGAGTCCGACTCGCACTTGGCCGATTTTTAGTATAAGTCTAGATAAATTCTAGATTAACACAACAATTGTCTGGCCCCAAACTAAGCTCGAGCTTTCCTTGCGACGAAATAAACGGTCGTTTAAATTGATTTCAGTCTCACTGTCTGTGTCATCTATACTGTGGTGTGACCGGCGCTATGTATTGTCACATTCAACCACATTGTCATGTTAATCGTTTGAGAGACGTATATATTTCTGTGTTGCTATGTTATGTATATGTCCAAACCAAGTCCGGGTAGGTAATATCGGATTAAGAGGAAAATTATATTTACAGTCTCTTTTTTTGATTTCGCAGTTTTTTTATAAACTTATTGAAGTGACCTAGCTCCGAAGTAAGCTTGAAGCTTTTAATGTGGTAATTAAAGACAGAGATTCACCAATAGAACACCATCATTATTATCTGTCTTACTACTCTTACTGACAGACTGATATTGATATTAGTTCGAAATAATATTACAAAGCGGATCGTATCAGGGATAACATGAAAAAAATACACACCAATTCCCTAGCACCAAACTAAGCTTGAAGCTTGTACTGCGCGTGCTTGGAAACGAAGAGACAAACTTATACACTTTTATAAACATCCACAACTAGAGTACAAATGCTTACCCTAGAAACATTTGTACATACATGTGTTGTAACACAAAACCCCGCGAACCCTGTTCCCTAGCAGGGTTTTGCTTTCAGACATTCAGAAGAATCATTACTTGCTGCATCATTGAAGCAGAGAGACAGCCATGGTGTTTAATCAATGGCACAGCACCTCGAGTAATTGTGACCGCGTGATAACCGCCGAGCGGGCATGCGGGCCGCACCGATAGCATGTTACACACCCCTGACTTTGAGATATTTGATGATACTAGCGGCGGCCCGCGACTCGGTCCGCGTGGATTTAGGTTTCCGCACACAGAGTGTGATTCTGTAACTTGAAGCCTTCCTCGTCAAATGGACAATCCAACATAAGTGACGGCATTGCGCTGAATATTATAATTTTTTGCTCTTATATTGTTCAAGACAGGTCATCTGGCGGTTCAAACGACACATACTTTTTCAACAGGGGCCTGTGTAGGGTCATGTTGAAAATACAAGTCTATTTACTGAATGAATTCAACGAACATGCCTATGTTCTCTTAAATATTTTTTAACTCTAATAAATACAAATATTTTGTGGATAATTGTCTTGTTGACCGTACCGCCCGCAGGAGAAGCCCGCAGGAGATAAACGCTGTTTACGCTCCGCTATCTGTCTATGGCCCGAATTCAGCCATAGACTACGCGTCTCCAGAAGAATCATAAACATTAATGCGTCACGCAGTATGAACTTTGAGATAAAATTACTAATTTTTTAAATGCATACAAGATTGATCTCATAATTTGTGAAGCAGAAAGATATACAATAGTTGAAACGCCGGGAAACTTACCACAAAACCAAGAGCCGATAGCATGTTATGTGTAATATGCTATCATCACCCCAACACTGAAACTGGCTAGGGACAAAACCTAACCTAACCAAAACCTAAAAGGAAGATGACCTGAAAGAATGATTAAAGAGGTAGTTAAGTTATAAAAATGTGGGAGTTATTGCATATGCGTGTGTTATATATGCGTGTGAGATGATAAATCTGTTGGTGAGAACAGATTTATTGAGTAATGAATGTCTGTTGTAAATGACCAATGAGAGTATGATGATCGAAGTCGAACGATGATGAAGGAATGAGTGAAGGAGAGATGTGAGATGGGAGTTTGAGCAGGAAAGTTGAACTTACGTCTTCGTTAATAACGTTAACTTGAGACTTTAAGAAGAATAAAGGTGGCCCTTTGCTTTTAGAACCCTCGATCCCATTATCCTCCTGCCCTACACTACATGTCTTCTCCTTCCACTCACTCCTATCAGCCGTCAAGTCTACATTCACTCCTTTTACGTCCATACCATACTTCACGCAATCCTTCCATCTCTTTTTCGGTCTTCCTCTGCTCGTCTTTCCATCCACAGCCATATTTATCACTCGAATCAATCACTCGATTTAGAACACTCGATACCATATTTTAAAAATCTTTTGAGCTTTTTAAAAAATAAATACCACACTAAAACATTGCTTTCAAGTTTAAACACAAATAAGAAGAAACTATTCGTACAAAATGGCTACCGTAGTACCGTTACTGCGAAAATACGTCTGTTTGTCCTGTCAAATTACTTGCAGCGGAGCAATCGGCATCCATTGCTGTGGATTAATCACGGCAAATACTATTAGTCATCGCGCGCACCTGCCCCCGGGGAGAGGGGGGGGGGGAGCAAACACGGGATTTTTAGGGAAACTGGGAATAGACATGATGAATAGTTTGAGAGAGTTGTTAAGTATCTTAGAAGGGTAATGGGTGAAGAACATTTAACTTATAAACACTTTTTTTATGTGATAGAGAGGCAAACGAACAAGATGGTCACCTGATGGGAAGTGATCACTGCTGCCCGATACATCAACAACCGTACAAGGGTCGCAGATGCGTTACTTTACGTCTGCAAAATTGCAAAGCAATCGGTTCAGTAGTTACTGTGTGAAAGCGGAACAAACAAACAAACAAACTCACTTTCCGATTTCTAATATTAGTAAGAATAGTAAGGATTAAATATTGTTCGGGATGAACATAAATTAAAGATGACTTGCTTAAAATGAATATACTTCAGATAATAAGTAGAATTTACAATGACAGATTTGGGTAATGCACTACGCGTGTGTCCGCGGCTGCGTCTGTCGGCAAGTGAGGTGGCGGCGCGGGCGACGGCCCGGCCAGCTGATGCACCTCCCTTCACCTCTCCTCTCCTCCGTCCCGCGATCATAGTGTGAATGCGTGAACATCCTCCGGGGCGTTGAAAGCCATAGCTTTCAAGAATGGATCTTGTGAGGCGCCTCCTGGTCATCTGCTTCAAGTCCATCAGTTGGTAAAAGGCACATCCTATTGACGGCTCTTCGAATAGTGCCTTTGGTAGTGGCTACTTCAGCAACCCTGTTGACACCGTCTGTGCCAGGAAATAAACGGCTAACTCTGCCCATCCGCCATTGGAGGGGCGGCAAGTTGTCTTCCTTCAGCAAAACCACGTCACCAAGCGCGAGTTCGTGGTGCGGGGTACGCCACTTCGTGCGCTGCTGCAGCTCACTGATGTACTCCCGGCTCCACCGGTCCCAGAAGTGCTGGCGAATCTTCTCGATCAGCTCGTATCTATTGGGTCTGCTTACATTAATAGGAGCCGTGGGAATAGATGTCAGCGGTCTCCCGATCAGAAAGTGGCCTGGGGTCAGAGGAGAAGGATCAGTACAGTTGGACGAAAGAGGAGACAGCGGGCGTGAATTTAGGATAGCCTCAATTTGTGTAAACAACGTCGCTAACTCCTCAAACGTTAAAGCAGCATTACCAGCTACGCGTTTTAAATGAAACTTAGCTGAGCGTATTCCAGCTTCGAAAATTCCCCCAAAATGTGGAGAATACGCCGGTGAAAACATAAATTTAATTCCTTCATGACTAGCATACTCATAGACAGACCGACGACTGGATCTGAGTAATCTACCCAATTCATTGCAAGTACCAACAAAGTTTCTGCCGTTGTCGCAATATATTTCATAAGGTTTGCCCCTTCGCGATATAAACCTGCGTAGGCATAAAATAAAAGCTTGGGTACTTAAATCGCTAACCAATTCTAAATGAATTGCCTTAGTTGTTAGGCATACAAATAAGCATAAATAACATTTACTGATTCTGTTACCTCGGCCTTTTCGGCTGCATATCATAAATGGGCCGGCAAAATCACACCCACTGGAATAGAATGGGAAGGTAGCATTAGTACGCGCTTCTGGTACGTGCCCCATTATGGGTTGCATAGTTACAGCGCGTAACCTCGTACAAATGACACATCGACGCGCTACTTGCCGCGATAAACACCTACCCTGAATTGGCCAGTATCGGTCGCGAACAGATGCTAGCAATAATTGTTGACCTGCGTGAAAAAGCCTAATGTGTTCATTAATCATGATGAGTTTCATCAACTGATGTTTTGAGTCTAACAGAATGGGGTGCTTTTTGTCAAAATGAAATTTCGAATTATTTAATCTTCCACCCACTCGGATAATTTTATCGGAATCAATAAATGGAGTCAATTGTAACAATTTATTCCTTTTTGGTAAAGGTTTTCCTTGCTCGAGTAATATAATTTCATTTGGGAATGATTGAGTTTGACTTAATCTCACTAAAAATTTCAATGAATTGTTCAACTCGGTTACACTTAGTGGACCTGATAACTTTTGTTTCTTATTTTGAATATTATTCGCGAAACGCAATACAAACGCAAAACTTCTAATTAGTCTCGTATATGTGGAAAACTTATTGAAATCAATCAGTGAATCACTGGTATGCGTTTGCTCGGATGACAATAATAATGAGTTAACTTTAATATCTGGCAAATTTATGGTTGAGTATGAATGCTGTGGCCATTTAGATTGTTCCAATTTAAGGAAAGAAGGGCCCTCCCACCACAAAGTGGAGGTCTCGAGAGCCTGAGGACAGACCCCTCGCGAAGCAAGGTCAGCTGGGTTCATACTAGTAGGTACATGTCTAAATTGAAAATCTTGCGTTAACTCATTAATACTGTTAACCCTATTGCAAACAAACATTTTTAAATTTCTTACATCAGTCTTTAACCAACCCAGCACTACTGTTGAATCAGTCCAAATAAACTTGTGTTGAACGTTCAAACGTAAAGATTTTAGTACCTTGTGACATAAATTAGCCCCTAGCAGAATGCCTAACAATTCCAATCGTGGGATCGTTGTCGGCTTCAAGGGAGCAACCCTGGCCTTCGCACATAAGAGGTTAATTGTGACTTCATTATTTTTATTGACAGAGCGTAAATAACAACACGCAGCATACGCATCACTCGAAGCATCAACAAAACAGTGCAAATCTATCAGGACGGGACTATCACACAGTACATTTCTTTTTATTTTAATGTTTGTAAGTAAATGTAAATTATTTATAAAATTGTACCATGTACCTATAAGATTTGGTGGTATGGAATCCTCCCAACTCAACTTTGCAATCCATAATTTTTGGAGAAATATTTTGGCTTTAATTATACATGCACAAATTAACCCGAGAGGGTCAAATATTTTACAAGTCGTCGATATGACTGATCGCTTTGTATGCACAGGGGGTGATATAATATTAGATGAAAATTGAACTTTGTCGAGTTTAGGACAATAGCTTAAACCCAAAACGCTCGATTCCTTAGTTAAATCGACTAAATCGGAGATCGAGTCATCACCTTCAAACGCCTGCGAACAATTTGTTCGTATTTTTCTTAATGGCAAACAAGCTGAATCTAAAACCGTTTTTACATTCTTATATATAAACTTAATATCACATTCTGTCTCAGCCCCCGTATTTAAGTCATCTATATAGAAATCATTTTTAATTACATTGGCTATAACCGGGTCCGTACATTCATTTGCTAATTGTAATAAACACCTAGTGCTTAAAAAGGGAGCAGACGCCATGCCGTAAGTGACGGTGTTTAACTGAAATATTTTTAAATTGTCAGTCCGTTTTGAAACAAAGGAATCGTGATGACTTTTCGTGGAACATAAATCACGCCAAAGAATTAATTGAAGATGTCGCTGAGAAGGATGCAAGATGATTTGTCTGTACATTTTCTCCACGTCTCCTAAAAGAACGTAACGATGACAACGGAAACGTAACAAAATGGAAAACAAGTCACTTTGAACAACTGCGCCAACAGCTTGTATGTCATTCACTGACTTCCCTGACGATGTTTTTGCCGAACCATCGAATACAACGCGCAATCGCGTTGTTTCACTATTTTCCTTTACGACACAGTGATGTGGGAGGTAGTATCCAAATTCTGGTTGTTCTACTTGACTTAAATGACCCATTGAATAATACTCCTCAATAAATTTAGAATACGGTTCCTTTAATCCATCATTCCTATTCAATTTATTTTCAATGTTTATAAATCGTTTCAAGGCTAAATTAAAAGATGCACCGAGACTACTCTCAGGCTCTTTTAATGGCATCCTTACGCAGAACCTGCCATCTTCTAATCTACTCGTAGTTTCTAAAAAATGATTCTCACAAAATTGTTCTTCTAAAGACAATGATTTTGTGTCAGAAGGCAGTTCTTCAATCTCCCAAATTTTTTTAAGGGAATTATTTATATCGTTTTCATTTATCTGATTGAAAAAACACTGGACCTTTGACTTTGACTGATCAAATCCCACCGGGCCTGCGATCAACCAGCCCAGCTGGGAATTTTGCAATACAGGCATGTTAGCACCCAATTTAATTTGATTTGTCCCAATTATAGACCAAAACACGTCAGCCCCTAACAGAATGTCTATATGAGAAGGCTGGAAAAATCTGGGATCTGCCAATTGTATATTTTCAGGAATGCCTAATTCATTTATATTTAGTTCAGTGCTCGGCAAAACACCTGTAATAGTCGGCACTAATAAACACGATACTTCAATATTAAATGAAGTAAAACACGACTTCACTTTTATTTTACAACAGCCAGAAATGTGAGTCTTGGTATTGTTAAGACCACATATATTAAAATATTTATTCTGTATTTTTAAACCTAATTTATTTCGCATATTTTCTGTTAAAAATGTAGACTGGGACCCTGTATCTAAGAGAGCCTTAGCTATAACACTTTTATTATTACTTTCGTTAATAATTTCTACTTGAGCTGTGCACAACAGCGTGTGAGTCATTGTCACAGCTGATAACGAAACCTGTCCGTCCGGTTCACTACCAATACACGCGGTCGATGGTGACTGATCGGGAATAGGTATCGAGACATCTTTAATTGGTTTGTGAAGCAAAGTATTGTGCTTACCTCTGCACACCTGACAAGAACCCTTTAATCGACACTGGAAACTATTGTGACCGCTACGTAAACACTTTGTACAAAGTTTATATTTTGAAACTTTAATCATCTTATCATCGTAACTTAATTTCTTAAACTTGGCACATTCATAAACATGATGACTCTGGTTACAAATAATACATTCATTTTTTGCATTACTTCGGTCTGTGGAAGCAAAAAAGGATCTTACGGACTTGTTAAGGTTAACATTTTGTTTATAATCATTCCTATCAGACCGGTTATAGTACGTTGTTTCCAAAACATCTGCGCGGTTACGCAAAAATGAATAAAAATCATCTAAATTTGGCAATTCCGTAAGTTCATTCTTATGCTCCTCCCATTTTCTACTCGTTACGGTATCTAATCTTGCAGAAACAATAAATATTATTAATACATCCCACTGCTGTGTAGGTAAGCCTAGCGAATGTAGGGACCTTAAATTTTTTGAAATATGATCGATCAAAAATCTCAACGACTTAAAAGATTCCTTTGTTATGGGGTCTATGTTCAATAAGGCCTTTAAATGGTTATTAATTAAAATATTCTTATTATTATAGCGTTCACATAAAGTTTGCCACGCATTTTTATAATTATCGGCAGCAAACTCAAACGATCTAATTACGACAGCGGCACTACCTTCCAAACTAGATCGCAAATAATGAAATTTATTGATCAGTGGCACAGAATCATTCAAATTCACGAGGGCATCAAAAGTGTCTCGGTACTCAAGCCATTTTAAATAATTACCATCAAATGTTGGCAAGGAGATAGTCGGAAGCTTAATAGAATTTAAAGTATGCGAACACTGACTTTCACCCGAAACACTTCCCCCTTTGTGACAAATTTCTGTATTACTTGATTCCAACAATACCTGAGCCGTGGAAAGAACAGAATAGAATTGTGTCTCCATAGTATCCCTCTCAGTTAACTGCTCGTCAATGGAGGTAGAAAGCAATTCAATCTCAGATTGTAATGCCGAAAACTCAATCATTAAATCTTGAATTTTGTCTATGCGCAGCGATAATTCTTTAACTTGATTTATTGATAATTTACCGGCCCCAACTTGTTTTAAAATACTAACATAATCTTTAAACTTTGTTAATCTGCCTTTAATTATGCTACGCTTCTTATTTAAATCCTTTAAATCTTTTCCTTCCATGGCTGAACTTTAAATCAACTTTATAAATAATATCAATTAAAATATGCAATGAATAGAGTAGAAAACCAAATACCTTATAAAATCAAACCAGTTAACAGGCGAAGCGCCACGAGGCGCAGTCGACTGGACTTTGACCCAACCGTCGATGCTGTCTTTGTCCTCACTCACTGCTTTAGATAACAGCAGGACTTCAACCTGGAATAGTCGGCAGTAAAGCGTAAAAAACTAAACTTAATATGTGGCAGGAAAGCAAGAATCTAGGGGAAAGCAAATGTATAGCACAAAATGATAAATGCCACAATGAAGTGCTGTAACACGCGCAGATATGAACAATAGAACTGTATAATTATATTCCGTTATTCAATATAGCTCAATGGAAAGAAAGAAATGAGAAATAAGCAGTTTGAATAGGTAACGGGTAAAATTTTAAAAAAATGATGAACCAGTTATTAAGCACGGGTAGTATAAAAAAAAACTAATAAATGCTTTCGGTGCAAAATACAAAGAAATAACTGCGCAGCAAACAAAGAAATAACTGTAATTAACAGATGTAGGCACACTTAGCTAAAACACTGCTTTAACTATTTTAGAGCGCAAGCGCTTACACAAAGAAAGGAGGAAAAAAGTGGATAAAAATGAAAGGATAGCACAACTTCCCTCGGGAAAACACTCCAGACGTCCAAGAATGCTCCAGGTGACCTCTTCGAAACCTGTTCTCATCTACTTGGGAGTGCGAAGGCAGCATACGCAGCAATCCAATCCAATCCTTTGTCTTCTTTCCCGTTATATTTCAAATAACGGTCTTCCGTTAGTAAGTTGGTATTCGAGACAAAACCTATTTGTCACGGTCGCCAAATGTTCGGGATGAACATAAATTAAAGATGACTTGCTTAAAATGAATATACTTCAGATAATAAGTAGAATTTACAATGACAGATTTGGGTAATGCACTACGCGTGTGTCCGCGGCTGCGTCTGTCGGCAAGTGAGGTGGCGGCGCGGGCGACGGCCCGGCCAGCTGATGCACCTCCCTTCACCTCTCCTCTCCTCCGTCCCGCGATCATAGTGTGAATGCGTGAACAAATATTAAAAGTATCAGAAGTTATATTAAAGTATGTTTGCGGCGTGGGGCTTTGGAATAGTTAATTCGTCCGTCGCGCGCAGATCCTCGGTAATCACTTGTCCCGCGCACGCGGCGACTTTGATTACTCGCGCCGCCGTCAGACGCGGTTTGATCTGTGCAGCGAAACCTCTTTACTGTTTTAACTGCGTAATGTAATATGAAGTGTATTCAGGGCCGTCTTTCACCTAGATTCTAGACTCTAGTGCCCATAGTGGAACCGATACCACCAGGTCCAATCGAATAGATCATGAATATACTCCGACCGCACTAATGGGTTTGATTGAGGTGAATTAGTTGAATTACTGAATTAAACAAACAATTCAGGTTACCAAGAATGTATGCTAACATTGTATCCAAACTATTATATTAAAGAGAAAAAATTGTTTCACCTCGGTTTAGGCGATCTCATGCACCGCAATATGTTAGCGCCATCTTTTAGGCAAAGTTCTAACAACAATTTTAAACAGTTCTACAAACAAACTCACTTTCCGATTTCTAAGTAAGGATTAAAGATTAAAAGTATCAGAAGTTATATTAAAGTATGCTTGCGGCGTGGGGCTTTGGAATAGTTAATTCGTCCGTCGCGCGCAGATCCTCGGTAATCACTTGTCCCGCGCACGCGGCGACTTTGATTACACGCGCCGCCGTCAGAAGAGTTTTGATCTGTTCAGCGAAACCTCTTTACTGTTTTAACTGTGTAATACCACTTTTGATAACTTTGGATGTGTCTGTTCCACAGATTAATGGATACCATAGATGCTCCCTGTGTCAAGTTTAAGTGTACCACCCAAAGCGTCAAAGATTTACGTAACTCTTGACCCGAATCTGTTTCTCAAAACAGAAGACGCCGCGCCGGATCAAAATTTAAAGTTAAGATATGCTCAGATTGATTGAAAGTTCTTGTGGTTAATATATTAAATAACAATGCAGTGCATTGTGCGTAGATATGGATCGCGAGAAGGAAGTAAGTAGAAATTGGCGGGTAAATCAGTTTCCACAAGTGACGCCATCCCACCATCTTCGACAAAAGAACTATCCAACAATACACCACATTTTTTTTTCAATTCGAACCCCTAGTTCCCGAAATTAGCGCGTAACAACAATCAAACAAATTCTTCAGTTTTATTATATTAGCACAATATTAGTTTAGATAGATAGAAATTGTCACACCGCCAATTTCCCTCTGATCTAATAAGTACCTAGGATTAAAATAGGTTTAATTAAGTTGTGTTCTACAACCCATTGATTCTACTATATTTAACCAACCTACTCAGGTAAAAACAGCTTGAAGTTTCGCCTCCGGTGGCACAGTTTAATCCGCGGCCACAGAGGGCGCTGTAATAGCCTTGTCGCGAACACGCGCCAACTTTGATTGCGCGAAGACGAAACATCGGGTGGAGTGGTATTGCTTGGAAGGTTTAGATGAAATATCTGATGGAGTGTTATAAAACATTATAATATTATACAGAGCGATGGTGGCCTAGTGTTACGAACCGCGCCTCACACACGTGAGGTCCGTGGTTCGAATTCGGACCGAAAAATCTGGATTTTTTTAAATCTATGTGCGTATTTGTGCCATTAGCTCGGCGGTGAGGGAAAACACTGTGAGGAAACCTGCACATTCAGATAGTTTCTGACATTAGTCCAGTTAGATCGGAATGTGTAGGTAACCATAATCCAATCTGTCCGCTTTCCATCTACGGGTTTACGAAGGTCTGACGGCAGTCGCTTCACTGTAGTAACCAGACTCGCCAAATCCTGGATCATGGTCAAAGCTGACCCCGTACATCAACGGGATAAACGCTAGAAGGATGAATGTCCTAGGCTACAACTAAAATAGTCACAACACCACCTAAGTTTAATTTATAATCACTTCGCGTCGGTAATCACCTGTCAGCCGCACGCGCCAACTTTGATTACTCGCGTCAATACAACGCGCCAGTGTTTGTCTATTCACCTTCTACCAGCTTAGAACGAGATCCTTATCCTTAATGTATGGTTTATTTTAAATATCAACCTTTAAATTCAAGGAAACCCAGCGTCGACAGAAACTTCTATAATTTGATCATCATCAGCATCATTGGCATCAGCATCTCTGCAGATGATAGTTGCAGCATCACGGGGGTAAATTTGATTTTATTTTTATTTTTTTAAGATGGATCCTCAGCAAAATATAAGGCCACAGTGTACTATCTTATCGCAAAAAGTTTTCCCCATACATTTTGTACTGAAAATCTAGTTTGTTCGAAACGTCATGCAGTAAGTACGAGAGTACTCTATAAAATTATATCGCGTTTAGTCCAGCTTTTAAACGACTTCAAAAAAAAAGGAAAAGATTCTCAATTAATCTGTATTTTATATGTTTGTTACCTCAGATCTTTCGCCTGGGTGAACCGATTTGGATGTTTTTTATTTAAGTAAAAACCTGGTTCTTTCAATATTAATATTGTCTAATAATAAAATGATTGACAATACCACACTACGGTTTAATTCATAATCACGTCGCGTCGGTAATCACCTGTCGGCCGCACGCGCCAACTTTGATTACTCGCGTCAATACAACGCACCAATGTTTGTCTATTCACCTTCTACTCCGCTTTGAATGATAGTGCAGGCAATGAAGCATTTTGGGTCCGAATTTTTTTACTGTGTACCGATTTGCATGAAATTTTGGAATTAGTTTCATTGCACCCTTCAATTCAAAAGTGAAAATGATTTGAACGCCGCAACTACCCCTGGAGTGGTTGCCACCCCATCTCGGGGGTGAGTATTCTTTTTTTAAGATAACCTCGGATATCGATAGGAAGACTAAATTTAAGCAAAAAATTATCTATAAAGTTTTTCGATAAATCTAATACTTTTCAAGTTATTGGCAATTGAATATTCGCAATTTTGTCACGTTTTTCATCGGTTTTTTGCAAATATCTCCAAAAATATAACTTTTATCGATAATGTTATGAGGAACAAAATTGTGGCAGGTAAAGAACTAAACAATTTTGTTTATTATAACGTATTCTAAGTGCAATACTAAGTTAGATATTAAAGATCAAAGCCGTTTTTTATTTTGTCTGCATTTTAATCGATGTGGTCAATGTCATCTAGCGGCGAGCAGATGTATTTTATGCATTCTTATAACTAAGAGTTTTGTAGTGCTTAAAATAAGCTTTCAAATGAGTACAATTAAAAGTCTTTTGCACGTAAAATAAGTAAGCTGTATTACAAATAAGAGGAGCATCCAATATTTTTTCTCTTAAAACAATGGGTTTCATAAGTGCCATTTCCACCAGAATTGAAATTATTCGTATTCCGCCAAGAATTAACTTTATTATGAAGTGTTTGATAAATTGTATCAGATTGGCTGCTTTAGGACACATATTTTTCAATATAGACAGGATTAAAATAAAAATATAAAATCTCATATTTTAAAAAATCCCACCTTCTTTTCATAATATCTCAAAAATTACGACAGATGCGTATAAAACTGTAGGAATAAAAAATTTAGGTATTTTTCTGACAAAAAATTTAGTAATTTTGTTATTTCTGTTAAACAAAAACTGACGGAAATATGATTGTTTAAAGAGCGCGTGGCAGCGGCAATCGCAGCCTCTCTTAAGCCCTTTAACCCTTCACCGTTTTCGAAAAACGTTTTTAATTATATATTGCAATAAAAGATAATGTAGTTCTTCTAATTACCTTTTCAATGCTGTTTTAGAAATTGTGATAGCATGAATAGCTTGGAAATGGCACTTGTGAAACCCATTGATTTACAAGAAAAAGCATTCGATGATCCTCTTATTTGTTATACAGCTTACTTATTTTACGTGCAAAAGACTTTTAATTGTACTCATTTGAAAGCTTATTTTAAGCACTACAAAACTCTTAATTATAAGAATCCATAAAATGCATCTGCTCGCCGCTAGATGACATTGACCAAATCGATTAAATTGCAGACAAAATAAAAAACGGCTACGATCTTTAATATATATCTTAATATTGCACATAGAAAACTTTAGGATAAACAAAATTATTTAATTTTTACCTGCTACAATTTTGTTCCTTATAAAATTTTCGATAAAACTTATATTTTTGGAGATATTTGCAAAAAAAACCGATGAAAAACGTGACAAAATTGCGAATTTTCAATTGCCAATTACTTGAAAAGTATTAGATTTTTCGAAAAACTTTATAGATGATTTTTTGCTTAAAATTAGTAATCCAATCGATATCCGAGGTTATCTTAAAAAAAAGAATACTCACCCCCGAGATGGGGTGGCAACCACTCCAGGGGTAGTTGCGGCGTTCAAATCATTTTCACTTTTGAATTTAAGGGTACAATGAAACTAATTCCAAAATTTCATGCAAATCGGTTCACAGTAAAAAAATTCGGAGGTTGGACCATATTTTTCGCTTCAATGACTGCGCTATGATACCTTTCATCTATGACGTTATTCAAATAAAGAACTTTACCTTTGAATTAATTGAATCCTGTTGTCATGTGTATAAAATCAATAAAAAAAATTGTTTTTCTTATTTTATGCTTGTGCATAATTCAAGTTAAATATGTATTTTAAACGCCTCAATGGTGTAGTGGTTTAAGTACCAGGCCGTGGTCTCGAGGTCCTGGGTTCCATTCCCGGGTCGGGCAAAATTTGTGTTGATTTTTCTGAACAAGGCCCGGGTTTTTGATCGCCAACCCGCATTTGGCAAGCATGGTGATTAAACCAAAACCTATATTTGTAACGAAAACATAATGTCAAACGATGGAGGCCTTTGCCCTGCCGTGGGACATTAATAGGCTGATACTTTATATATTTGTTATATACTTCACCTTGTGTACATTTAAACAATAAATAAATAAAGCAGTTTCAGTCAGCACAGGCACTCGTGGCGGTAGTAATCAAAGTTGGTGAGTGTGGGTGACGGGCGCACCGCAGGGCGGGTTATCACGAATCACTTTGAACTCTACCCCCTTGGAATGAAAGTTATAATTTCTATAACTTTTATTTTGTTTGTTGTAGTATCGTGGTATGCTGTAGGTATATTTTTAGGTAGGTTTATTACCAGGATCACCTAAGATACATTTTATTTACTAACGGCCCAGTACGTGCCTCGCTTCTTGTGTCGATTTTGGGCAAACATCACATAAACCGTTTATTAAATTGTTCGAAAAAACCCTAAAAATATTTAGATAGGTGAGCCCATTTTTAGTTATAAAGTGGCAACGAAAAATGCCACTTATTTTTTAGGTTTATTAAGATTAAAACATAATGGGACATTGCATGTGATAATTTATTTCTCGATAAATTATAAATTATCAAATGCAATGTCCGAGATATAGAGACCACCTGGGCTGATATCCCAACTAATATTATAAATGTGAAAGTAACTCTGTCTGTCTGTCTGTCTGTTACGCTTTCCCGCTTAAACCTCGCAACCGATTTTGATGAAATTTGGTACAGACAATCTTTAGACCCTGAGACAGAACATTTTATATTTTATTTCGAAAAAAAGAAATCCACGTTGACGGAGTCGCGGGCGGCCGCTAGTGGACTATAATTGCCACAGTCACCACAACGTTAAGCGTTCCCATCCTTCCCGGTTGAGGCAGGCAGCCTGTGGGGGCGCGAGGCCGGGGGCGAAGGGCGGGGGCAGTGGAGCTGTCGCCCGCACGCGCCGGAGTCAGCTGGCAAAGGATTATGGAGTTTAAATATTGCGGCGTGCTTATTAGCGGGTTGGAGATGACGGAAAAATGGATTTAAAATAAAAAAAAACAAAAAAAATATTTTAGGACTAACGAACCAGTTACCTAGCCCCAAACTAAGCTCGAAGCTTGTACTATGGATGCTAGGGAACGGATAGACATAGGTACTCAAATCTATACTAATATATAAAGCTGAAGAGTTTGTTCGTATGTTTGTTTGTTTGTTTGTTTGAACGCGCTAATCTCAGAAACTACTAGTCCGATTTGAAATACAGTAGGACCTCGATTATCCGGACTAATAGTTGTCGGTAGGCATCCGGATAATTGAAAGTCCGCATAATCCAATATATGAAGAAAAACGGGCTTTATTCATATGTACATATGTAATCTGTACCTTGCTTACAATAATTATGTATATATTTGGTAATTTGCATTAGATAATCATGAAATAAAATAATTACAGTTTAATTTTGTTTAAAATATTTGGCGACGGGCGCGGAAGGCACGTGTGGCGTGGCGTAAACTCGTCGTGATTGGCAGTCCGGATAATCGCGAATTCGGATAACCGAGGTCCGGATAATCGGGGTCCTACTGTAATATTTTTGTTTTAGATAGTCCATTTGACGAGGAAGGTTTTAGGCTATTGGAAATTGAAATCGCTAGTACTTTTATAAACATCCATGACTCGAGCACAAATGCCGATGTTCATCACACAAACATTCGCCCCTAGCGGGAATCGAACCCGCGACCCTTGGTTTGGTAGCCAGGGTCTCTGACCACTTGACCACGGGCCCGTATAAAATATAATATTTGGTATTCGGATATTTGCACAGCACAAAGTGGCCAATCAAATTGTAGATTTTGTAGGATAAATTTAAAACATTGTACGAGTAGGTATGTAATTGTTTTTTTTCAAATGGTTTGCAACCATTTACATACAACCATTTGAACAATTACATACTCGTACAATGTTATTAAGTTATCCTACACAAATTACACAATCTTCAATTTGATTGGCCACTTAAGCCCGAATATTCAATTCCAAAACAGCGGTTACCTATTTTACAACAATTTTTAGTACGAATTTCAGTACACTGATAATGTTTTTCCACATTTTTGTTTTCCATTTTTCAATTTACCAAAAAAACTATTTGCAACTAGCTGATATCCTTCATACATATAGGTTTTTTTTTAATAAGTAGCTGATATTATACATACCTCTTCTTCCCTACTTAATATTATAAATGCCAACGCAAATCTGTCTGTCTGTCTATTACACTTTCCCGCTTAAAACTCTCAACCGATTATGATGAAACTAGCGGCCGCCCGCGACTCCGTCCGCGTGGATTTCGATTTCCAATATCCTATGTGTTATTCTGATGTATATATAAGCTATATTGTGGTAAAGTTTCATTCAAATCCATTCAGTAGTTTTTACGTGAAAGAGTAACAAACATCCATACATCCAGACATCCATACATCCATACATCCATACATCCATACATCCATACATCCATACATCCATACTTACAAAGCATTATACATTTCGCATTTATAATAGTAGTAGGATTTGGCACAGACAATTTACAGCATCCTACACGATTATGTTGTCCTTACATAGGCTACCTTTTGTTGCGAAAAAATGTATCTGAAATCCACGTAGACGAAGTTGCGTCAGCCCGCTATATTTTACATTATATAAAACATATATAAACTAATACATATGACCCACATTCTGTCACAGACCAGTCCAGTAAAAACTAAACATATGAAACAAATCAATTGGGCCCAAACACCACGAGTGCGGTTGACAGCCCGGGGCGGCAGATGGCGGGGGGGCGACGTGGGAGGGGGGAGGGCCCGGGATTACAATTATCGATGAATCGGCTATTAGAAGCTTTTTAGATACGGGCGTAGTTTTTCTTTAGAAAGGGTGGGTTTGAATTTGGTGTTTTGTTGTTGTCTATGCTAAGTAAACGTTTTTACTGATTAACGATTTATTAAAAAAAAACATATCTATCTATACTAATATATAAAGCTAAAGAGTTTGTTTGTATTGTTGTTTGTTTGTTTGAACGCGCTAATCTCAGGAACTACTGGTCCGATATGAAAAAATATTTTTGTGTTGGATAGTCCGTTTGACCGGGAAGGCTTTAGGCTATTGGGAAACGAAATCCTTTATGTTCAAGGAGTTAAATCAAGCCTTTACCATTAAACATAACTAAAGTTAATCTATACCACAAAATAATTTATGGAACGATTTGTCAGACATCATGTCTCTCGATAAGATCATTGAAATTCGCTTATTATTTTGTATGTATTTCAAACCATATGTAGTCAAGAAATTTTCGGAAAGAACACTTAATGATATTCACTACTAGATGAAGATCTCAATCTACTCACTCTCTAATCTGATTAACTATCATTGATAACCAATACGTATTTGGCAAGCGTGTTGATTTAACCAATACCTTTTTTGTAATGAAAACATGATTTCAAATGCTGGAGGCCTTTGCCCTACACTGGGACATTAATAGGGTGATACTTTTCATCATTGATGAAATATTTATTTGAAATAAGTTTCTAAGCTAACTGTATATGCACTCAAACTCCTTTAAACGAAATATTTAATATTCTTCTTGAGATTTCGAATTGCAAATAAAGTAATATCTTAAACCGGAAATCGAAATACCAACTGACATAATTCACTACGAATTTTAATAAGGAACATTCCTATTTTAATATCTCAGTTCAGTTCGATCGTTGAAAACAAAATGTCGTCCAATATGGCCGCTATTGTAAAGAATTAAGCAGAAAAATGCGCATTAGCGCGGCTAAACGCCTGTTGTAATATTATACGATTTCCTAAATGAAAATCCATATAACATCACAGTGGTGGCATATGGTCCGTCGTCGAAGATATAGAGAGGGGAGAAGGAGCAAGGGTGATTCAGTGATGGAGCGAGCGTAGTTTCTAAAGGACACAAACAAAAAAATTTTGTCTTGTGTCTTGATGAGAACCTTACTAAGAAACACTTTACCAAAATTTACCCAAACAGGTGAATTTTGAGTATAGTCTATTATTACATTCATTTAATGTTTAAATATTTTTTATGTGTTATGAGTATCCGTATGTTTTATCACTAATTGCTTTTCCGTGTCTATAAAAATACAAGCTATTATACGTCGTCAGACTCCAACCCGAACCCTACAACAAGAAGCTTTATTTGATTAGTGAAGTCTTTACTTAACTAATACAATAAAGCTAAAACTGTGTTTATTTGTTTGAACGCGCTAATCTCAGAAACCACTGGATCGAATTGAAGAATATTTTTGTGTTGGATAGTCCATTTGTCGAGGAAAGCTTTAAGGTATAAAACCCTACGTGTGAAAACCGAAATCCACGCGGACGCAGTCACTGGCGGCCGCTAGTTACAAACATATCTTGTCAATAATTCTGTAAATGAAGTATCAGAAGCTTCGAATTTTTCCTTTATACTGTACCTAATTGTTTTTCCTAGAATTTTCTTTAACCACATCCAGTGCCCTTACTCTGTACCAACATTCATTAAAATTTGCCAAACCCGCGCCGTCGGTCGCACCTGGCGCCCTCTCGCTGCCAGCAACCGTTCCTATCACCAGCTACACTCTCCATTACCTGTTTAATACCGTACTTTCGTTCCAGTCTCCGGCATCGACGCGCAATGTACGTCGAACGGAGCGATCGTCCGTTGGTCCTGTGTTATCGTGGTGGGGGCCCGCGAAATTGAATCGCTTTGGATTTCAAAGGTTTTTTGATGTATGCCGGATTATGACGGGACGTAATTGTTTGTTTTACGTGACGGAAAACTTGCGGAACAGACGTGTGCTTGTCCGTGGTTTGGACTTAGTTCAACGATAAAGTGTGATTGTTTTACTTCATTGGTTAATTGGGAAATTGGGTTTATTCGGATATACAGACGGAATACTGGACTTACTTCTGAGATATGTACTTCAAACAGTATTTCTTGTTCGTTTACGATTCAAAACGGACAGATGAACTACGTCTGAGGTAGTTTAAACCTCAGAAACCGGCCCTCTGTTGACTTTATTGCCGTATGTATTGCAAAAGTGGTAACTTTCCGACAGACTTAGTTAAACAATAAGAATATGTGAGTAACTAAATTGCTATTATTTTGTCTGTCAGGTTAAGTGGAAAACAGTGTATTTTTAGGATAAACAGGCAGCCAAATATGTACTAGCTTCTTTTCTATCCTAATAAATAAAGCTAAAGAGTTTGTTTGTTTGAACTCGCTAATTTCAAGAAATTAGCGAGTTCGAGGTTCAAATTGAAAAAATATCTTTGTGTTGGATAGTCCATTTGTCGAGGTAAGCTTTAAGCTGTAGCATAACACTATGTATGCGGAAACCGAAATCCACGTGAACGGAGTCGCGAGCGGCTACTAGTTAGTAGATAAAAAGTAGCTGCCTCAGGAGTCAAACCCACTACTCTAGCTACACCGACAGTTCCACAGCACACAATAGCCCGAGATCAAGGGCCCAGTAATTGCTTCGGGCGCGTCTAACGCAGCTGCCTCGCCCGGGAGTCAAACGCAGGGCCCTGCGGGTAGCACGTGCCGCCACCAGCTGACGGTAGCTTTAGGTAAATATTTACTTGGAGTATTTAGTGAATAGGGCCTGCCTACGCATTGGAGTTGCGAACTTGTGAACGCTTTCGTCGAACGTTGGAATTGGAATTGACACAAAATATTGACCCAAGGATGAAGTGGTGAAAGTGAATCTCGAGAAATATTTAGTTAGTTTATATAATGTTATCTGGAGACAAGAACAAGAAGATCACCTAATGGGAAGTGATTACCGCTGCCCATGGTCATCAACAACCGCACAACGGTCGCAGATACGTTGCCTGCCTTTAAAAACTCTGCAACTGAGCTCTGGCAACCTTACTCACCAGCAGAAACATAGCACAACAGTTACAAAGTGCTACTTCGGGCATGGAGGTCCTGGGCTCGATTCCCAGTTCAATTTAAATTGTGTCAGTTTTTCGAACACAGCCATTGTTTGTGATCACCAATCCGCATGTGACAAGCGTGTTTATTAATCCAAAACACATCTTTGTCATCCAAACCATGATTTCTAATGACGGAGATCATCAGTAAAAAAAAAAAAAACTTTTTTCACATTTTAGATGAATAACATGTTCCCAAACACAATCCATTAGTTTGTTTACAATCTCTAAGACGCGTGGGAGTCTGAATTTGCTTAAACAATCGTCGGATCGTAGGGATGGCACAGGTGCGAGTTCCCACGGGATATGGTAATGCAGGAGCCTGGAACACAGGGCGTCACTCGAGCTCTCATTGTTTACATACCGGCATAGGTATAGGCCATGGTGTTACAAGTATCCATAGCCGATATTTCTGGTTCTATTTGTATTCATATTATAAGTTTGTTTTTCCATTTAACTTTGACACCATAATTAGTGCGCAAGCACATTTTTTTTAAGATAAAACAGGCACAGAATCCACATTCCTAAGACCCACGTGGGTTTTGTTTGTGCCTGTTCAGGAATGTTCCTGTGATGAAAAGCTACGAACAGCTACAGATTCGTAGCAATCTTGTAGTTCGTAGCAGAGTCACTCGTAATTGCTACAACCTTTCGTAGCAACTGTAGTCTCGTAGATATCGTAGATGACTATTTTGGTTTTGTTAATAAATATTAGTTGGATCGCTGAGCCATCGTTGTAAGTAAGTAATTAATATAACTGAATGTAAACTCCCAGTAAGTGTCAATAAAGTTAGAGTAACTACAAATAAAGTTTGTATAAGTGAGTAGAGTAATGAAAAATAAAAGTAAAAGTAATGTAGTATCAACCAATTAATGTCCCACGGCAGGGCAAAGGCCGCCATTATTGGAAATCATGTTTTTGATACAAACATGAGATTTGGCATAATGATCACATTTGCACAATTTTACATATTCTTAGTTTTTCTTTTTGTTTTTCCTATCCCGTCAACAAATACCCTAATTAATAACATATCTCAAATTACTTAAAACCCAAATTCACCCAGTAACCCTTCACACGTCGCAGTTCCCGCAGGCCAGTATATCTTAGTAACGCAACGCAATCAGGCACGCGGCGAGCCCCCGCGAACAGCTGAGCTTGGCGCATTTTTCATCATCCGCCCCCGCCGCCCCCGCCCCTGGCGCCCCCGGGCAAAGAATACGAACGCACAGACGTCTATCCAAATCCTTTGAGTCTTTTTAGGGTGAGACTCTACTTAAGCTTAAATGTGTGCTGTGGAGCTGATATGTCTTTCAAACAACCAGTGGATATATGCAGGGCAAAGGCCACCATCATTTGAAAGCATGTTTTGTTACAAAGACGGATTTTGGCTTTACCACCAAGCTTGCAAAAAAAAGAAAAATGTATACTTTATAATGTTTTTAGAAAGTTTTCTTTTCGATTCTCCTACCACGTTAATCAATACCCTAATTAATAACATATGTATTTTAAATAACTTAAAACCCCAAATGAACCCACTTCACACGTCCCAGTTTCCGCAGGCCAGTATATCTTAGTAACGCAACGCAATCAGGCACGCGGCGAGCCCCCGCGAACAGCTGAGCTTGGCGCATTTTTCATCATCCGCCTCCGCCGCCCCCGCCCCTGGCGCCCCCGGCCACAGAATACGAACGCACAGACGTCTATCGGAATTCTATGGGTCCCTTTAGGGTGAGACTCCACTTAAGCTTAGATGAGTGCAGTGGAGAGAGATGACTTTTAGATAACCAGTGTTTTGTTACAAAGACGGATTTTCGCTTTCCCACCACGATTGCAATAAAAATGTTTTTTTTTTACTAATTAACAGTGTAATTGCGTTTTTTTTGTTTCTCCTACCCCGTCCACAAATACCCTAATTAAATAATTTAACTTAAAACCTCAAATAAACCCAGTTACCCTTCACACGTCCCAGTTCCCGCAGGCCAGTATATCTTAGTAACGCAACGCAATCAGGCACGCGGCGAGCCCCCGCGAACAGCTGAGCTTGGCGCATTTTTCATCATCCGCCCCCGCCGCCCCCGCCCCTGGCGCCCCCAGGCAAAGAATACGAACGCACAGACGTGCTCAATTTTATTGTGATAAGATCCTACTCTCACTTTTTTAGAGAAGGAAAGTACTGTTTTTATTTATTTATTTATAAATAATAAGTACACAAACAGATTACTGTCAATGCATAAACTTAACATTATGATCTAAATGGATATCCAAAGCAGCAACCCAAAGTCAGTGTACATAGCAAAAAAGCATATTGTAAGTTGTTGACAGGTTATTTACTTATTATCTTAACCAATGAGAAAAACTACGCAATCAGGCACGCGGCGAGCACCGCGAACAGCTGAGCTTGGCGCATTTTTCATCATCCGCCCCCGCCGCCCCCGCCCCTGGCGCCCCCGGTCATAGAATAAGGGAGTACAGAAGTCAAACTTATATGTTTTCCTCGCTTTTTGTGCCTATGCTATTGGCTAGGAAAGCAGATCCGACTAGGGGTCGAAGTGATCGGAGGATTATATGGACGAGTATATGTCGTGGCCATATCGTTGAAATGAACATTTAATGAAATGGCCAAATCAGTTTGATCAGATCTTGAAATCGTCTACATTTCCTTGGGACGGAAAACTTGTATAATTTATGTAGGTTAAGGTTATTTTTTTTGTTAACCCTTTAAAACTTTTCCCTTTCACATTATTGGGTGGATGCAATAAGTATTATACTGAAATGTGGATGATTTTACAATCTGGTCAAAGAAAAGTTGTAAGTTAAGACTTGGCCATTTCATGAAATGTTCATTTCAATGATATGGCCACGACTTATATGCATATACTAGAGGCCGTCTGCGACTTCATCCGCGTGAATTTCAGATCCCTTTTTTCGCATTAATAGGCCTGTGTTCTTTCTTAGGGTATCAAGATTGTCTGTGCCAAATTTCATCAAACCCGATATTATTTTTTATAAGTACCTGAGTACTTACTGCTTGACGTTTCGGCTGCGATGCTGCAGCTACTTCTACTTCTGAACAAAAAATCATACATAGTGGGTATAAAAAACAAATACAACCTTCCAAATACACTTCTGTGTGTTTGTAGTTTGTGGCCCGCCCCCGCTAAGCCTTCGCAAACACTCGGCGACGCTCGAGGTGCTTATCAATACGGGGGCGCGTTTTGACGAAATTTTTGTTTTGAGCGGGTACACTTTTTTTGTTGGGGAGCGTGTAGTGGTTTGATAACTAATAAAGTACTTAATTCTGCGGTTACGAGTGTTGTAGTTATAGTTTTGAGAAGAACTCGCTGAGTGATATTTGTCTGTACATAATAAGGGACAATATAAAAATATCTAGGCTATATTATTGGCCGAACACGCATGAAAAAAAGTGGTATTTTAAAATGCTTCACTTAAGTCTATTTTACTTTTTTGCCGCAGTTATTATCATACGGTAATAGGCTTCGGAGAATGAAGGGATCAAACATTCATTTTCAAAACATTTCGACCACCTTCCTTAGTACATAGTTTATGCGTAAAAATTATTACAATTGTTTGTAAAATCATCCTAAAAATTATAACCATCCAACTATTAAACCCATCCAAAAATCCACATCGCAAAGCTGGCTGGATTAAACACATCCAATAAATATGGCGTCAGCTGTACAGTCGGCAAACATCTGGCGGATTACGCGACGGGTGTACGGAAATTAGACTGTGCACACAGATCCATCATGGCGTTTGGTCAGCGTGGTGTTACCGTTTTGGTGATTATTGTACTTGTTTAGCAATATGTAACACCTCCCCCCGAAGATCAGCAACTATTCTCTGATGCTGTTGGAGATGGTTGCTGAGATGTTACGGTGATCAACTTTTATCTTGCTGGGATTGGTTGATTTCGTCCCTGGAATTGCGTAGATGCCGTCGAGATCGTCCGCGCTGGTTTCATTGACGTCATTCTTTCTGTTGCAACTCTTTCGTAGACGATAACTTGCTACGGCGATTATGAGTGCTACGACACATAGCAGTACTACGTATAGTGGTATCGTAGTATGATATAATATCTGCTGTGTAGCATCTTCCAGATGAACGGGAGTCTGCATCGAGATTTTAGTATTGGCATCATGCAGACTCTCTAAGTTTATAGAGTTCAGGATAATAGATGGATGCTCCTGGGGCCCCGACTCATCATACTGAGGCATTTCCATTATCTTCACGACGTGTCCCTTGATATGCTCGTTCGTATTTGCTAAGGTGAACTCAGGTGCTTTGAGATAACAGTTGAATGGAATGATGATCAGGAAGCTTCCTTGAAGGGTCCTATATTGCTCTTGTCCGCAGGATATCTTGATCTTGGTTGGTGTGGGAAAAGATACAGTATAGTGTTGGTCGTCTAGTTGTTCTATGGCTCCCCTTTTTAGAGTGACTGAAGTCTGCGTGCAGGATGGATGTAGTTCTTGCCTTAGGATGAGATGCTGGATACAGTCTGGTTCATCTCGTATTCTGTAGGTTGACGTGTCTTGGCAGAGAAACCATGAATTGGTCTTCGGACATTCAGTCTCTATGTACTTATAATCTTTTCCAGAGATTGCTATGTAAGGTAAGGTAGGTATAAGGATTTTATGTTTCTTGTTAGGGATTATGGATAGTTTATATAGGTTATAGGTTAGTGGGTAGGCAATTGGAACTTTAATTACTATTATGATCTTATTATTCGAATAGAAATATCCTAGTCTAATTATATCATAAAGATCTCTATACTCTACGTTAAGTATCTCATCTTGAGAGTATATCTTCCTAATTTTGCTTAACATATACCTAAGATTATCTAAGTTTAAGATTGAATGGGGGGTGCTCGATGCACGTATAAAACCTAATGTATTTTCTAGTTTGTTAAGTTCGTGAGATAAATCCTCGATATTATCTCCTAGGATTAAAAGATGTTGTGCTAAGTGAGCGTATTTAATTAAATCCGTTTCTCTTTGACTATCGCTTTCCATAATAATGTTTAAAACTGAATTAATTTTAGCTTGATTTTTAACTATGTTATCTAATGTCTTAGTACTCTGTGAAACCCATTCTTTATTTAATGTTATATGATTATTGAACTCTGTCTCTAACTTAAACTCATTATCCTGGAGAGTTTTTATCGCGTTATTGTATTTAATAGCATCTTCATAATCGAGATTACCGGAAATGCTCTTAATTACAGTACCGAGTCCGTCTATGAGTCCTCTCTTATTACGATTTGGTTCAAAACTATGCAATTGATCTGAGATTAAGTCGAGCTTATTTCTTAGATGTTCGATGTGAGGATTGTAGAGAGATAACGTTTTATTATTTAGCTGGGGTGTAAGGTTAAGTAATTGAGATTTTACTAATTCAATTTGCCTATCGATATTACTGAGATCTATGTTGGTAAGGAAGGAATGGTAATGGGCTACGATTCTTGTAGGCCCTAATTTAAACGGGAGAAGACCTGGTCCGTTGTCCAACGAGTCAATTATTACGTCCTGTCCTCGAGTCAGATGGAGCAGTGAAGTTAACAGAAGTAGCCTGCAACAAGGTGGGATCTTTAGGACTACGTTTAAGTCGTGATTTTGCCACGGGACCACGTTTCTTTTTAGTATAAATATGTATTGGCAAATCGGCAAGGACCGTATCCTGAGTAAATCGAGGGGCTAGTTTCTGCCTACTTGCCATGGGGTTTTGAACAAATACCTGTTGGTCTGGAGTGTATTCTTTTTCGGGTTCGCGATCTTTATTTCTATTTTCAGTGAGTTCAGTCCTATGGTGTAATGAAGTCTCATTTATAAGGTCGTAAACTTGAGTCATTCATCTTTTATGCTCTAACGAGTACTGTTGTAAGAGATGTTCAGTCAGATCTACGTCAATCGGGTCACGTGGGTCAAAGTGTCCTGTGATTAGGTCCAGAGGCCTACACTTAGTGAAGCTGTGAATGGAGCTATTGTACGCTAATATGGCATATGGCATGAGGTTTACTACAGGTTCATTGCGTTTTTCAAGCTTCATTATCCTGAGATGTTCCAGAATGGTGGAGTGAAAGCGTTCAACTATACCGTTATCATTGGGAGTGTGCGCAAGAATCTTATGATGTTGGATTCTGTGAAGTCTCGTAAATTCAGCGAATAGCTGGTTGGTAAATTCGGGACCTTGGTCGGTAACTATAGTCAGAGGAACGCCATGATGCGTGGAAAATTGCAGGAGAGCTTGGACTACGCTTAGGGCGGTTCCATCTCTTAGATGATATGCTTGAGCATATTTCGAGAAGGCATCAACGAGAGTAAGGTATTTTTCATTCTGAGCTGTAAAGAGATCGAGATGAACTATCTCAAACGGCTTAGTTGGAGGTGGGACAATAGAAAATCTCTGTTTGATTGGATTTCTGTCGTATTTAGCCTGACCACAGATGCTGCATTCATTAATATATTTTGTGATGTGTTCCCTCATCTTGGGCCAGTAGTACTTGTTAGATAAGGCTAGGTAACACTCATTAATACCGCGGTGATTAGTTTTACCCTCGTGGTATTTTTGAATGATTTCCTGCTGTCGGAGATATTCTTTGACATTCTCTAACTCTACTTTGGTCAGTACTAAGTTCATCGCAGAGCTTTTGAACTTTTCCTGTATGATGGGAATAATTTTATACATGGCCAAAGGTGGGTGGATGATTAGACCGGTTTTGACTTTGGGGTGCACATACTCTTTCACTGCGTTAATAACATCTTCTTCTAAGTTGGACTCTGATATTTGAATAGTGGTTCTTGTATTAGTCTCAAACGGCTTGGTCACTGTCGGTCGTTTCTTTATGTCCCCTACTATTACAAAACATATTTGTCTGTTAAATCGGTTGAGTGGGTCATCAGTAATGGGAATTTCTAAAATCGGATGTTCAGCGCTGGTATGAGCAGTGGCTGTCGTAGAACCAGCTATGGATGGTGGCCTCTCTGAGGGGTTTGCTATAACAGAGCTAACATCTTCATTATTGATCTCTATCCGGGACAAAGCGTCGGCATTGGTGTTATGTTTGCCTTGCTTATAAACTGTAGTGAAATTATACTCGCTTAACTTTAATCTCCATCTCGTTAATCTTGAATTTGGCTCTTTCAGATTCATAACCCACTGTAATGGTTTATGATCTGTTACTACTTTAAATTTTCTACCGAATAAATATGGCCGGAAATACTTAGTCGCCCAGACGATAGCTAGAAGCTCTTTCTCTATTGTGCTGTAGTTAATTTCACTAGAGTTTAAAGTCCTAGACGCGTAAGCTATCGGCTTGTCACTACCTATAGTACCCTGAGACAGGACAGCACCAATAGCAAAGTTAGACGCGTCAGTTGTTAATATGAAGTCCTTTTCAAAGTCGGGATATTGTAAGATCGGGTCATTTGTCAGTAGTGTCTTGCAAGTCTCGAAACAATTAATATAGTTGACGTCATTGTATGTTACCTTAGAACCCTTCTTTAAACACTGCGTCATGGGTTTTGTTATACGAGCAAAATCGGGAATGAATTTTCGATAATAGCCTAAGAGTCCGAGGAATCGTTTGATTTCAGTTGCGGATTTTGGCAAAGGGAATTTCTGGATTGCGGTAATTTTGTCCGGGTTTGGTTTAATCCCGTCTTTACTGATAATGTGTCCTAAATAGGCAGTTTCTAATTTTAAGAATTCCGACTTATCCATTTGAATCTTGAAGTTAGATTCCCTTAATCTTTTAAAAACTTTTTCTAAATTAACCATATGCTCTTGTAAGGATACGCTAAATACGATGATGTCATCTAGGTATACCAGGCAAACCTCGTTTTGGAGGCCCCTGAGCACGTTATCCATCACGCGTTGGAATGTGGATGGACTATTCTTCAAACCCATGGGCATACGCATGAATTCGAAGTGGCCGTGCTCCACATTGAACGCTGTCTTCGGAATATCCTCTGGATTCATTTCACACTGGTAAAAACCACTGGCTAAATCCAGGGTGGTGAAATACTGACAGTTCCCTAACTTATCCAGGACATCCGTGATGTTCGGGATAGGATATTTGTCGTCCAATGTTTTTTCATTTAGTTTTCTAAAGTCTACTACAATGCGCCATTTGGTTTTCCCTGACGCATCAGCTTTCTTTGGAACTACCCAGATGGGAGAGCTCCAAGCTGATTGTGATGGTCGAATAATGCCCTGATCTAACATCTTAGATATTTGATCCTGAACCTCTTGTCTGTGAATAAAAGGGTACCGGTATGTTTTAGTATACACAGGTACCTCATCTGTACTCCTGATGCTGTGCTTGATTTTATTTGTAAAGGTCAGTGGTTCACCCTCAATGTAGAAAACATCAGCATATTGAGCACAAAGCGATTCTAAATTAGCGCGCTCTTCAGGATTCAAATGGTCAGTTCGTAAGCGCGATAGTACTTGAGTTACGCGATCGGATGACTGTTCGGTGCTCGTGCACTGAACATTAAATAATTCCGCACTTATAGGTTGATCCATTGAGAACACAATATCATGTCTAGTCGGGTTTATTACTTCAACGAATCCGCGACTATTTTTAATTGTTGTAACGCAATCTCTAATGTAGCAATTTGAGACGCACCGTTCCGATATTAATGCTTCGCCGTCATGAAAATTTATTGGTATTCTAATTAGCTTGGATGAATTCGCCGGTATTATATCTTCATAAAGATTACAATTGCGCGAATCGTACATTAACAATGGTATCTCGGATTTCCGTGTAATTAACACCTTATCTTTTAAATTAATACTAGATTCTAATTTTTCTAATAAATCGTACCCTATTAATCCGTCGAAGTAATCGTGGAATTTATAAATGAATAAAGTTATGTTTTCGTTCTCATTAAACTCTTTAAAACATTTTAATGTTATAGAATAATTATTTCGCGTGGTGGCGTGAATATTAGTAACTTCGAAAGGGTCATAGTTACATGGTATATCTGGGAAAAATCTTTGAACGGCCGCGGGACTAATAAACGATTGGTTAGCCCCGGTATCGATTAGAAATTTTAATGGTGGATTGGTAATCTGTATATAGGGTAATTGTCTCTGTGTATGTAAATTTATTTCTATTTTAGTTTTTCGGATTTCGCGGTTCCCTGAAAATCCTGCTCGTTATTTGTAGGAACTTCGACCTGGGGTTCCTCTACAGATGTAGGAACGTATTCTGGGTAATAAGGTTGTTGTTCGTAACAGTCACCGTAAGTATAGTCAGGATATTCGTAATAGTCTTGTTGATAGTCATAGTAGTTATAGTCATAAGTCGGATCGTACTCATAAGATTGATCATAAAACTCGTTAAAGTTGAGTTCACGAGTTTTAAAATAATTGGAAGGTGGTGGATTGCCGGATCTAGTCCAGTCATGCGGTGTACGCGAAGATACGGGCTTGGCTACGTAGTGACTAACGCCACTCATGGGTTGGGATGCGCTACTCGCATTATTAGATTGGAATCCGGGATTCCTCTGAGGCATCCTAAATACATGACTCTGAGGTCTATAATTAGGCGGTGGCGCCGCAAACATTTGTTGTGTCCTAGTTGGGCCACTGTGATGAGGCGTTTGGGGTTTCCAATACATAGGCCTCTGTGGCTGTGGCGGGAATGGCCGTGACGGTCCAGACATATTAAATGGCCTAGATGGACCGGGCATGACAAATGGTTTTTGTGACGCGAAATTAAATGCTCTATTAGGTGGCAACATAGCGGGTTGCGGAGTGCTGTAAGAGAGTTTAGGTTGGTTAAACGAAGACGTAGACTGCAGTCTCCTGTCGGGAAGATGTTCATTCCGCTGCTGCAGATATAGGGTGTTCATCTCGTCATGAACAAACTCTAAAGCTTTCTCGATAGTATCAGGTCGCATGCACCGTATACGGGAGCCCAGTGGGTCGCGAAGACCGCGTAGATATGATTGTAGGGTTAACTTTTTATATAGCTCGCGTTTAGCTTCAATGGTGCTCGGTACCGTTTCATGCAAGCTGATATATGTCATAATTATGCTAAACAGGTTTTGACATTGTTCGTAAAATTCCTGTGGGGTTGCTAGACCCTGGGTAAGGAGAGACAAATCGTTATAAAGCGAGGTCTCATCGCGGTGATCGGCAAAGTTATTAATAAGCGTTCTACGAATCGCTTCCCAGGTTTCTGGAATCCCATTAGAATTTATAGTGCGGGCGGCAGGCCCAGTTACTTTATTTAAAATCCCGTTAATTAGTGCAAGATTACTTAATTCGTAGCCCCTTTCCGTACACATATATTGGTTAACTAACTGATCGCATAAATGTACAAAACGCGTAAGTACGTTCGAATTACCATCAAACTCGGGAACCAGCCTGAGGGCTTTGTAAATCTGGTCTATGACTTGCTCAGACATCTTGCTAGGCTCTGGTATCTCCTCCTGTATAATACGTAAATCCCTATTTGCGTCTAACTCTATAAACCTACGACTAATACCTAATCTAGGGTTTCGCGATTGCCTTGGATGGAAAATCGTGAAAAATTAAAAGGAACACTAAGGAATAGAAAGGAAGCAACCTGAAATAGATCTAGGTACTTACATATACATTTTGTGGTTTCTCTGCTGTATCAATGGCTGGATACTCCTCTTGGCTGCAGCTCTTGTAGGTTCGGATAGTTAACGCCTTTGCTTGATGCACTGACTCTACTTTAACTATCCTACCGACTGCGCCAATTACGAAGGCTACAACCGGAGGATGCAAAAAAATACAAAATTTACTTAAATAAAATTTATTATAAAGAAATTACAATATTAATTATGAACTAATTTGGATGACAACTGATCGATGTTAGAATCAAGAGTGTCGAAATATCGCGAGGCTCCGTCCGGTGTCGGGCGCTGACACGTGAGCTGACTCGGCACCTAGTTTAGGTTCTTTCCATGAGCTGCTTAAATGAGGTAATTGCAATTCGGCAGTATGAATGGTTTAGCAATATGTAACACGCTTGGTTGGCATTTTCTTTTGGTTTACTAGCGAACCCCCGTGACTTCGCCTGCGTGGATTTCGGTTTTTTCTCATGGGAGCATTTAATGGGAATATAAGTTATCAAATCACCTAATAAGCCCAAACCTGTATACCAAATATTATCATAATAAGTTCGGTAGTTTCAGTGTGATTGACGGACAAATATCCAAACAAACAAACATTCACATTTGTAACATTGAACAAAATAAGATTGTCCTTTCGTTAAGTATAAGGAGACTTCTAATACATAGTTGTTAGAGGGACCATTTTATCAAATTTCTGTTTTGGCAGGGACCATCGAGTTGGATATTGCTCAAATACCTATGGTAAACCAATTCAAAATTCACCTGAGCCGGGAATGAAACGCAGGACCTCCAGACCGCCATAATTAAACCACTAGCCCGTCGAGGCGTTATGTCACTAGCGCCATAACTACAGATTAATTTCACCCCGCTCGTTCTAAACAAATGCTCGCGCAAATCCGTACGACGATCCGGCGTGATCGCTTCTGTTTGTTCAAAGCTTTGCTTAATTTTTACCGGCGAATATTTCGACCCAGATGGGACTTAACCCCGTTTAAACATTTAATATTTTGCCTGAATAGCTGTAAATAGTATCTTGAGATTAATTTAATAATAGCGGCCGTCCGCGACTCCGTCTGCGTGGAATTTCCACACACATAGTGTTTTAAATACAACTATCCAACGCAATGTTTGTTTCTTTGTTTGTTTGAACGCATTCATGTCAAAACTACTGGTTTGAATCGAAAATTTATTTTAGCATTGGATAGTCCATTTGTGGAGGCTTTATTAAAAGCTATAAGATCTAATAAGATTATGTATGTGCTGAAACTGAAAGCAGACAAAGTCTCGGGCGGCCGTTTAAAAGATACATATTTTACTAGCAGCCGCCCGCGACTTCGTCCACGTGAATTTCATATCCCTTTTTTCGCAATAAAAGGTAGCCTTTGTTTCTCAGGGTCTAAAATTCTTTATGCCAAATTTCATAAGAAAAATCGGTTGAGAGCTTTAAGCGGGAAAGCGTAACAGACAGACAGAAAAGAGTTATTTTCGCATTTATAATATTAGTACGGATACAAGCTTCCAAACCGAATACGCTATCCAATTTACACTTTCCTGATATTATTTATCACTCTATACATGTCAGATGGAATGAGTTTCGAAGCCTAAGGAAGGATTCTAACTCAAATCGCATTGTCCGTCAATTTGCAGTGATTTATTCAATAACAAATGGACGCAGATGGACCATGGGAATTGATTCGTTAAGTTTAGCTAAACCTGTCGGGGAAAACGATTGGTCGATGGAAAATGGACTGGGAATAGATTAGTTTGGAGCTTTTAGAGTTTTGTACCTAAAAAAGAATACGAATATTCGCAAATATTTCAGATTTCGTTGGTAACAAATATACAGTTGGACGCCGGCTATCCAAATTAATTGTAACCAGGGTCGATTCGGATAATCGGACATCGAAGAAAATCCAAATGTCACACATAAACTTTGTAACTAAAACATTATTTGAAATTATTAATGCAACGGGACATTAATAGGCTGATACAATACATATATTTCAAAAGAGGAAGAGCATAGTGGAAGCTCTTCATAGCTGTTGTGCTATGTTTCTGCTGGTGAATAAGGTCGCGAGAGCTCAGTAGGGGTTTGTAAAGGTAAGCAACGCATCTGCGACCCTTGTACTGTTGTTGGTGTAATGGTCAATATTGGTCAACATATTGCCTAATATACAAGGGGACGTGGGTTCGATTCTCGTACAGGAAAAACATTATGTGCATGAACATGTCTGTTTGTCCTGGTCTGGGTGTTATATATATCTATTAAACTATATATTTGTTATACCACTGTTAATTCTGATGTCTGTAACACAAGTGCCTAGGCTACTTAAAACGGAGTCAGATCAATGTATGTGATGTTGTGAAACATTTATTATTATTATGTGGTATCCATGGGCAACATTAATCACTTACCATCAGGTGAACCGCTCGTTCGTTTGCTTCCCTATTACATAAAACAATATAGGGTGTAACAAAATATACTGCAAATATTGTAAGGGCGAATTCTTTAGTGGCAATGTAATCAATATCAGATGTTAAAAAGTCGAAATTAATCCTTCAAAATTTTGCATTTTCTGCATCGGCCAATTTGCTCTTTTCGTCCTGTAAGCTTCGCCCCCTCTCCAACTCCTTGCTTTTGAGGCAGGACAAGTGTAGTAATTGTATTACACTGATAAGACACGACCAGCTGTCTTGCATATGACAATTTTTGTACTTTTCCCAATTATTCACTCAATTTATTTTTTGATTTTCTCGGAAACTATCGAATTAACAAAAAAATTTTACTAGACAAATTTATTACATTTCCACTAAACAATTCGCCCTTAAATTATTTGCAGTATATTTTGTTACACCTTATATACTATTTACTTTTACACTTTAAAGAAAATTGTGACCGTTAATAGGTCGTGATTTGAGTGGAACTGACGCGGCAATATCTCCGCGCAGCTGCGACATTAATATAAAAGTGTCGCAGATGGCTCTGATCGATTCCGTGTATTTGCATCCGAGGAACTGAATTAACTGATTAAAATGTCGTGGGAATAGCGGGATGGGGGGAAACCCTTGCGGTTTTTTGATGGTTTTCATCGATTGATTGATAGAATTGGTCATATTATAGCGTCTCCCCTTTCTTAAATTTATTTTGACAACTGACAAGATGTTTTTGAATAAAAAAAAATAAAGCTAATTCCAGACAAAACTGAACATAAAGTAGCGTTATACATAAAAGACTTGCAATGTGGACTTTATTATGTTAAAATTAAATAACATACATTTAATAAGACAAGGATTATTGGTTGTTACATAAAGTTGAAGGTTTTATATAACCTCTGGTTATTGAATTAAACTGAGGTATCCTTGCAATAAGTAACATTAGCCAATTTTTTGGACGAATTAACGTCAATGTTCATTATAATTTTTTCGAATTAGCATCAATGAGAGTCAATCCCTTGTCTATACTAATATTATAAAGAGGAAAGGTTTGATTTTTTGTTTGTTTGTATGAATTGAATAGGCTCCGAAACTACTAGGCAGATTTGAAAAATTCTTTCACTGTTGGAAAGCTACATTCACCCAGAGTAACATAGGCTATATTTTATCCCGGTACGGGAAGTAGTTCCCCCGGGACGCGGGTGAAACCGCGTGACGGGCCGCTAGTATAGTTATAAATGACAAAACACTTTATTTTTGTCCCGAGAGTTGAACCCTTGAAGCGGTCATCATTTTAAACTTTCCCAACCACTACTCTGCTAGCACAGACAAACAATTTCAAGTAACAGCTGAGCAGTTTCCACACCAGATGTCACCGCGGTCGCGCTAGCCGCGGCAGATATTAGGAAAATGGCGCTAGTGGCTCAGTTACACTGGACTTTTCTTTGTCTTAATTTTATATGCAGAAAAGTTATTGTAAATACATAGAAAAAAATTGCTGTTGCTTATTTTATTTTATTTTTATTTTTTTTATTAAGCAAACTTATGATTGGTTTTATAACCGAAGCAGATTTCACCTTTCACTTGTTTGTTAATTGTTAATTTGCATTGAGTCATTTATTTGTGAGAATTGTAACCGTAACTAGTTCTTGCTATTATTCATTATGAGTGTATTTTAAAGCAAAAATAACTCCAACAACTAACTAAACTAAAGCTATAGTAAATCAATTTAGTAACAGCTGAGCAGTTTCCACACCAGATGTCACCGCGGTCGCGCCAGCCGCGGCTGATATTGGGAAAATGGCGCTAGTGGCTTAGTTACACTGGACATTTAATTTTCTAATAATTTATTATTGACTGAGAATAATCGGCTTTTCAAGTTCAGTTAGATCTGAACGTGTAGTCATGATCTAATCTGTCTGGTTCCCCTCTATGGGTGTCGAAGGTCTGATGGCAGTCGCTTCACTGTAATAACCAGACTTGCCAAATCCTGGATCATGGTCAAAGCGGACCCCGTATAGAAACGGGCCAAACGCTTGGAAGAAGAATAATCGGCTTTTCACTTTTACAAATAAACTTATTTTAAAACCACAATTTAAACCAAACGATTTGATAGTTTCTTAGCAATCAGTGACTACTCGTTATTTACCATGACAATAAAACTGACAACCCGTCATATTTATTTATGTTTACAACAAACGGTCGCATTTCAGATTCCTCCCGTACTATTTCCATCACCGCCGTAACTCCGTAATATGAAATGTTTGCGCGTCCGTAAACAATCACGGAATAGACGAACAGATGGATCTCTGGCAGCGGCCGATTATGTAACTGGTAGAGATATCTGGGCCACTCATTTACTATCGAATACAAAATAGTTATGATTGACAAAATCAAAGAACACGTTAGCTTCGGAGATGCTCAAGTGAATAAAATTATTTTTTTTGGACCAAGACACAAATTGCTTAGCCCCAACTTAGTTCGAAGCTTATACATAAATCTATACTTACAATAACAACTCTTCAAGTTGTTTGTTTGAACGCGCTAATCTCAGGAACTACTAGTTCGAATTGAAGAAATGTTATTGCATTGGATAATCCATGAGTCGAGGAAGGCTTTTGTTAGGCTATAACACGATGCTCGCGGAAACCGACAACCAAGCGGACGGAGTCGTTTATGAACATCCATGACTTGATTATAAATGCCGATGTTCACCAGACTTACATTAGCCTCTAGCGGGATACAAAGCCGCGCCAATGTATGCGATGTTGTAAGATATATATTTCTTTTTATTTATTATTCGCACTAAATTGCCAAGTCAAAGTCCCAAACAGCCATGGCTTATCCTTTTCAGCACATTTCAAACTCGTACACTTTCCTCCATCAGCCGCCAATAGTCTATGGATGCTGCGGTCAGCCCGAGCCGTAAATAGCGCGCCATCTGGCCGCCACGTGCGCCAGATGCGCCTGCGCACACAACACAAGCCAGGGAAAGCAGATATGTCCTTCCACTAAGTTCAAGACGCATTTCCCAAGGATTTATCCCCCATCCCTGAGGAGGAGAGACAGCCCCGTCTTTCCCACTGGGCACAACAGGCAAGTGCCCATGCCCTGCGATCGGGGCCCTAGCCAGGTTCTGCGGGCCCCACATTTCCCAAACAAGAGGCCCGTATCGTGGAGACACACATCACATTTCCCCATCAGTCGCCAATAGTCTATGGATGCTGCGGTCAGCCCGAGCCGTAAATAGCGCGCCATGTGGCCGCCACGCGCGCCAGATGCGCCTGCGCACACGCGCCGGGGAAAGCGGGGAGATGTCCTTACACTATTTACCGACCCGTTGGTCTAGTGGTCAGAGCCCCTGGCCACAAAACCAAGGGTTACGGGTTCAATGTGTTTAAGACGCATTTCCCAAGGATACATCCCGCAACCCTGAGGAGAGCGGACCTATCTTCCCCACTGGGCACAATGGCCACGTGCCAAGAGCCCCGCGATCGATTGGGGCCCTTTACCAGGTTCTGGGAGACCCACAGTTACCAAACAAGAGGCCCGTATCGTGGAGACACACATCACATTTCCCCATCAGTCGCCAATAGTCTATGGATGCTGCGGTCAGCCCGAGCCGTAAATAGCGCGCCATGTGGCCGCCACGCGCGCCAGATGCGCCTGCGCACACGCGCCGGGGAAAGCGGGGAGATGGCCTTACACGTTTCAAGAGGCATTTCCCTAGGACTTATCCCGCATCCCGAGGAGGAGAGACAGACTCTCAGTCTTTGCCACTGGGCACAATGGGCACGTGCCAAGAGCCCCGCAATCGATTGGTGCCTTGACCAAGCCTATGAGCCCAGGGTGAATGGGTGAAAGACGGTACGAGAGATGAAAGTAGAAACAAAATGATTGAGAGATTCTGCAAACTACTATTTGGAACACATTTCCTAAGTAGGAATTGAAGAAATAAATATTTCACAACATCATTACATTGATCTGAATCCGTGTTAAGTATCTTAAGCACTTGTCATCATCATCATCCCTACTCATATTATAAATGCGAAAGTAACTCTGTATATCTGCCTGCCTGTCTGTCTGTCTGTCTATCTGTTACGCTTTCCAGCTTAAACCTCTCAACCGATTTTGGCAAAGACAATCTTAAGACGCTGAGAAAGAACATAGTCTACCTAAAATATTGTTGTATTTTTTTTAAAATAAGTACTTTCCGTTTTACAACAAGGTTGACTGGTAGATAATTTCATGAGGCAGTAAGTTCGCTTTAATGTAGTTACAATAAATATTAAATCAATAAAAGTCGAATCACTCCCAAGACACATTTTTTCTTCCAAAACTGTAAATCCAAAAGTTTAGGTAATGTAATCGGGAAAGTTCCGTATTTGTTTAACTAAGCTGTTTATCATAATACGGCGGCGGATTGGTGTGCAGCACAACACATTTATCATTCATTTCTCCAACTAGCCAAATAAAACTTAGCGCTCGGATGCTGGGGGCACAGTAAAATAAGTAACAGTGAGACAGCTCCTACAAAATATGTAATACAGAGTTGTATTATTACTAGCAGCTGCGATTTAGGATTCCGCACACTTAATGTTATATTATAGCTTAAAGCTAACCTCGACAAATGGATTATCCAACTCAATTTTTTCAATGTTAATAAGTAGTGCCTGAGATAAGTGCGTTCAATAAAACAAAGTTTTAATTATTTTATTACTAAAGATTTTGAAAGCCTTTTGTTTCCATTATTATAAAAATGTGGCAATTTCATTCAAAACCTAATCTTTTGTACGTTAAAACTTGTCTCAGAGCCTCTTAATACAAAACTCTACTCTTCTGCATTTGTACCGTAGAACTACTCACCCAGACTAATAACTGAAACAATTAAATGAACTGAACTGAAATAATGAAATTGAATAATTTATTCAGCAATTAATTCCCTTAGTAAATTCTTTTGCACGTCTTCAATTTACAAGACTTGGCTTTGACGATTTCTTCCTCTTATATCGTCTCTACTGCTTCCCCTACACTGTGGTCGAGTAGGGGGGCGGCCCGTGGATGGGGGTGCGGGTCGCAAGGCTCGTTAGCGCAGCTGGTGCCGCACCTGCGACCGTATACCTTCACACCTTATTGGACCAGTACGAGGAGTTGGAAATTTTTCAGTAAAATATACAACGGAGTGATGGTTCTTGTTGAAACAAACTGCGATAAGTAAATACAATATGCTTTCAGAAATGTTTGAGTTGACAGACACGTTGGTCTAATGGTTAGAGAACCCGACATAAAACACAATTCAAACGATTCAATCAATTCCTTGGATTTAACACACCAATTGCCAAGCCCCAAACAAAGCTCGAACTTGTACTATGGAAGCTTGAGAACGGATAGACATACTTAAATACTTTTATAAACATCCATGACTCCAGTAAAAACTTCGAAGTCGGAATTCGAACCCACGACACTCGGTTTTGTAGCCAGGGTCTCTGATCACTAGACCAACGGGCCCATCTTGATATTTGTTTATTTTGTGACTTGAATATCTGTAAATGAATTCAAATTATTTCAATCTTCCTTTGCCTTTCATCCATTGCTGAAGAAAATTGCTCAAGTAAGAGCAGAGTGGGTGTTGTGGTATGTCTGACGGACAATTCTGTAGACGCGAGATGAGAACCACCTGGAATAAGACAGAAAACAGGTGTACAGTCGGCTGCGGAAAACAATGAAAAAGTGCTAGAGAGTAAAGTAAACGTAAGATATAAGAGAGGTAGAGCTCTTTAGCACTTACTTTTCTGATTCCTTTTCGTATAAAATTTACTTCCTTTCCGTTCTTGAGTTTTCAAGTGTCCCTATACCTACTTGTCAATTGCTAGAAACACGAATCATTCGATGATCACTTATCATCAGATGACGCTCTGGTTAGTTTGCCTAAAAAAACGCATAAAATAGATGGCGACTGATTTGTGTATGTAGTAATTATAATAAGGGGCTTTCCATAGATTATATACCCTGAATAAATAAGACGATAATTGATTAAATTAAAAGTCCTATTCATTGCTATCAAACTCAAAAATTCCAACTCAAAATATTCTTTATTTAAATAGGCTTTATAGAAGCACTTGTTTATCAATTTATCGTCAAAAACTTTTAAATAATGACTCATCCATCTATTCGGAAGGCAGTTACTGGCGAGAAGAATCGGCTAGAAAAACGACAGATGCAATTCTCATTCTAGTTCCATTTTTCTCTGTAAGTACGGTAGAGAGTGGGTGTTGCGGTATGTTTGACGGACGTGACGAGAACCAGCTGGGCTAAGACAGAAGACAGGTGCGCGCCGGTATGCGGTACAGTCGGTCAGGGAAAATCAATAAAGTGGGAAAATTCGAGAGTAACGTGAGCATCAGAAAGACATTGGGGATGAATTTGTATGCTTGAAGAAATGGCTTAATATCCGTATGCGCACAGTATTGGTCTGCAATAAGCTTATGATGATAATTCAATGGCATTTTCCACACGATTATGTATGTGATGTTGTGAAAATATTTATATTTTTTTATCATGCAGGTTGCTGCTGCCTAGACCAATTTGTTAAGGGAACTACCATCTACCGTATTATTTTATTACAAACAAATATCAATTTATTTTTCAAAAACACACACACACAATCATTACACGAAAGACCAAATGCGATAGTGCAGTTTTAGTCACAAAATAAATAGTAAATTCTATAAGCTCGTAAACAAATCTAGTTGCACGGCCATATTGTTGAGCACACGTAACACTCGTAGTATGATTCAACATTCAACATGTCGTACGAGTCACAAACATCATGTTGAATGTTGAATCAAATTATAAATATAAATGAGAAAAAAAAAATAAGCCCATGTTTCATTCAACAAAAGCAGGCATCCACAGAATTAGGAAAAAGTTTAACTTTGTGAGACTCTTGTTTTTCGTCATCGTTTTTCTAGCCGAGTGTACGCCGCTGGCCAACGTCAGCGCCCAGACGAAACCCAGCCGCGCACGACACCGAACAATGCTCAACATGCTGTTATCAAACAACTTGGTAAACTAGCGTCGAATAGGTTCGAATCCCAGTTCAGGCAAAAGTTAATGTGTATTAAACTGTCAAATGAAATGCTGTGTAATTCCAGCCTAGAACACTACCAAGCTTTTATCAATCAACTCGGTAAACTAGCATTGATGCTGGGTTCAAATCCCGCTTGAGGCAAAAGTTAATGTGTTTTAAACAGTGAAATTTAATGCTCTTATTCCGGTCTAGAGCAGAACTACGAACTCATTTATTCTCGAAGGTGTCCCAAGACAACTAACGGAAATAAGGGAAAACATCGAAAACACTTTCAGTAATATTGTATTGAAATTATTGTACTAAATAAGAGCAACTGCACGAGTTTCTTGCTGGTATCGTCTCGGCGGAAACCGCATACCGAACTAGTGAAATATTTTTAGGTATATTAGTATATTTTACATATCAACATATGTGCGCATATTATGTATCCAGATTGGTTGAAAAATATTATTAAAATGTTCTTGGTTTTGACGATTCAAAAGAGCTTGTTTGTATGCCTCTTTCAATAAAAATATGATGAACAAAACCTGGGAATGGGCGCGATATTATTTTTAATGACCTTTTTTGTCAAACATTTTTCTGGAAGGTTATCTATTGATCCATAAACCAGTTACCACATTTTTTTCATACTTTGTAAGATGACTTGCACACATAAAAACTTGTGTTTTGTCCACAGATGGAGGCGAAGGTGAAGGAGGAGATCCCTGACAAGGACTACAGTCAGCCCACCACCACTGACAGGAGAAAATGTAAGTAGACCTATATATAACAATTAATAACTGCACATTAAATACCTATTTCTCACTAACACATACATACATTGATCTGATTCCGTGTTAAGTAGCTGAAGCACTTGTGTTACGGACATGAAAATCAAAAGTGGTATTACAAATGTACTTAAATAGATACCTATAACACCCAGACCAGAACAAACAGGACAGGACATAAATGGCGAATCTACAAGGGCTCCGTTTCTTTCCATTTGGCTATGGAACCCTAAAAAGAAAATAAAAACGAAGATTTGTTTCTCTTCACGTACCTTCGTGGGAATATGTCCCGGTTTGTCAATTTGCTGTAATACTTATGCGTTGTGCAATGTATACCTAACAGGCTTGCATGCCTCAAGCCTTTATAGAATGAATTGGATACATAGATGTAAAGCTGGGTGGAACTTATAAATGTGTTGTATCAAATAATGCCGACTGCGACTCCGTCCGCGTGGAACAGGAATGTAACAGGAAAAAATATTTTGCAAGTCAACTTTATTGTGCCGTCTTTGTTGTGACGCCAAATGCATATTTTTTTTGTATTGAAAGCCATCTGCTCCTTCAATAGTCCGGTGACTTTCGAGGGCCTTCTGCCGCCTAAATCGAAATCCATATAGAAAAAAGTTGGTTCACTTTATCTTCTGGCAGATGATATTATTAAAACTCAGGACTCTTCCAGTAAGCTCACTTTACATCCAGTGTTCGGTTGTGTCGTCCGTGCCGGGCGGCGCGCGCGCCAGATTACCGGCAGTTGGTTCGACTCCCACGCGACACCAACCCGCGAAACCCCTGGGTACACTGTGTACTGTGGTATATATGTAGTATATATGGTATCTCTGTAATAAGCTGTTTGAGATAAACGTGAGTTTTTGATACACTTAGTTGGGAGGCTAGTACTTGGGAGGCTTAGTAATTTAATTTAAAACTAGGTATTTATTAAAACTTATGTGTGGAAAAACATGAGTTGAAGTCATTTAATTTTAATAAGATTAAACAGAAATTCTAATTTATGTAAAACTAGCGGCCGCCCGCGCCTTCGTCCACGTGGATTTCGATTTCCAATAGCCTAAAGCCTTCCTCGTCGAATGGACTATCCAACACAAAAATATTTTTTCAAATCTGGCCAGTAGTTCCTGAGATTAGCGCATTCAAACAAACAAACAAACATACAAACAAACTCTTCAGCTTTATACATATATTAGTATTAGTATTAGTATATATTAGTATAGATACCTATAATAAAATAAAAAAGCCTTCCAATACTTTTCGAAAATTAATTTATAGAATTTCGTGGTAGTTAATTTGTAACGCGCTCTAACTTCAATCCAATCGAAACTGTAAAATTGTCCTTTTTCATTTTAGAAGGTACATCGTCAAAAAAAACTTACAAAAAAAGGTGTGTGTTTCTAAGTGTGTATAAAACAAGTCCCTCAAAACGCGTCTCAGCACTCCACCACTAATCACTAAGGGTCCACTGAATAATGCAAGCAAGCCCACCGCTGGGCACCCTGCCGCTCCCACGCGATTGTATCTCCACAATCTATACTAGTGATGTGCCGGATATCTCAAACTGTAGAGCGGATACGGATCCGAGAACGGATATTCGGTGTCACGATCGATGGATACAGATACGGATCTTAATTTTCTTATGCAATCGGTATAGACGGGAGTGTCATAGTTGACGCTTAGTCGTAGTTGACGCTCAGTAATAGTTGAAGAGACAAGATCCGTAAAAGCCGATATTGTCTCTAACGTGAATAGTACCTAACGGATACGGATGCGGATATCCGGAACATCACTTATCTATACAGACAGCACATCAAGCGAAACACTTTGGACATTAATCGCCCTTATGTCTTTATGTCTAGTGCACAAGAGCTATTATAGCTACATGTTAAATACAAAGTTGCTTTCTTATTCAACCGATTTTCCTGCAATTTTTTTATCATTTTATTAACATCCATGACTCGAGTAAAAATGCCGATGTTCATCACACATACATTCGCCGCTAACAGTATTCGAACCCGCGACCTCCAAGGTTTAAGCACTGAGTTCTAACCACTACACCACGTAGGAAGTTGATTGATCATGCCCATACATAAACAATGTTAATAAAACTGGGACAGGCAATGTAAAATGACGACTGGGTGCGGCGCGCCGATCTTGTGTTAAGGCGGAACTGGAGCTACCATGCTTTGAGGAAAATGTGGGACATCTGGTTTTCTATTTAGTCATGTCATGAATACTATTTTTTAATTAAAAACAAGACAACAGAACGACTGCATAACAAGAAAAATTCGTTGGTTAAATGCGCTTGCCAGGTTTGCATTTGCCTGATGCCAGATGATATTTACCTTTTTATTATTAAAAAAAAATAGATAAAGGTAAAATAAACATGTAAAATACTTAAAATAAATATACAAAAAAGTATGAATGCTAATATAATACAGTGGCAACGTAAGTTTTTTTGTTTATTGAAATTGAATTCTCTCAAACTTCTGGACATAACTTCTTTATATACAATCTTTTATTCCTCAAAAATATTAAATTTCATTGTTTTCCTTTCATTTTATTTATGAAGTTTGTTAGAGAGATTTTATCCTATTAATTGGCCCTAACAATGCAATAAAATTACAGGGTACAGCTTTTACAGATTTGAGTCGGTTCAATTACCGGTGCGACAAGCGATTTTTCAAAGAACTTTGAAGACAGTTTCCTTTTTTTTCAAAAGAAAAGGAAAGTTTCCTTTGCCTGTTTTTTTATCTTCAGTATTAAGGGTACTTCCCCTACAGCCTCCTGTAAGGTACCCTAAATTACAAAATTCTTTATAAATAAAATATATTGGGAAACCGGGACTATCCCATCCAAACAGCAACCATGGCGACCCCAAGGTCGCAAGGTGGTCGTTCCCACGTACTTTATTCATGGTGTTTGCCCGCTGCCCGCCCCGCGCAGTCATCGGTTAGCTTAGCACTAGTTACGGAGTTCGATGCCCGGCCATTATCGACAAATTATATACGCAACTCATATTTTATCGGAAAATAGTTATTAGTGGAAAGTGGAGTGCTATTTCGTTTTAATATTGTGATTTGAAGTTTGTTTTTAATGAGGTAGGGGTAGATGGGAATGTATCTATCTGGTGGTAAGTATCTGTGATGTTGTAGCCTATATCTATACCATACTACTACATATTATAAATGTGAAAGTTTGTGTGTTTGAATGTTTTTCCGACAATCACGCTGAAACTACTTAACGGATTTTGATTTTGCTTACACGCAGGGTATGGGGGCTGGCTTAGGTGATATGATACTTTTAATTCAGAATAAATATGGATCCACTTCTGGATAATAATGTTTTCTATTAGTCAAAGTATTATTATGAATTTCTAATTACCCGTTGCAAAAATCCAAACCAATGTATTATGTACATTCATATAAATGGGAAAGTGTGTCTGTCTGTTCGTCTTTCTTTCACGGAAACGGAGCGACGAGTTCAAGTGATTTTTTAAATGGAGTTAGTTGAAGGGCTGTAGAGTAACATAGGCTACTTTTTTTTAAAAGTCTGCGCCCAACTTCGGAAACCGTGCTAATTTTAATGCGAGCGAAGCTGCGGGCAAAAGTTAGTACACACATAATAAGTGTCCCTCTTAACAGACTGCTATGAGTGTTTTTATATATACTATATTTATGTGTGGCGAAGAGACCGTAGTGTTGGGGCCGCGGCATATATTGTAATTTTACTTATATTAGATGTAAGAACTATGTTACTAACACTATGGATCTAAAGTTGTCCGAAATAAATAAATGAATTGAATTGAATATATCACGCAAGACATGTCGAGCCTCTGTCAGCGACGGGCTCTGGACTGCACCGAAAATACTGTCATATACACTGATAGCCGCCTCGACGGTCTAGTGGTTTAAGTACCGGGCCTTGGGTTAGATTCGCGGGTCGTGTTTTTTTTTCTTCGGACCCGCTTGGTGTTGCAATGTTGCCTATTATAAAAGAGGTCGCGGGTTCGATTCCCGCATAGGAAAAACATTTGAGTGCATGAACAATAATGAACATGACTGTTTGTCCTAGTCTGGGTGTTATATGTAGGTATCTATTTATTTAAGTATATTTGTAATACCACTGCTGCTTCCGATGCAGGGCCGGATTAACCTTTAGGCAGATTAGGCAACTGCCTACGGGCCCAGGGCCTACAGGGGGCCCACGGCAGTCCGCAGAAAAAAAAATCGGTTGGAAAAAAAAGTCACAATTACAAGGTATTTTATTTTTCAACTCATTTAACATTTTATACGTACAGAAGTAGAACCATCTAGTATCTAATATTAGAACTAATAAAATCCTATGGAACGGACTTCCTGATCTCTGGTTCGTTGTTGTGTGCATTCCCCGATTCCGAATCTTTCAAAATATGGTATTTGCCGTAAGTAAGTTTTGCGAACGTGAACTAAATTAAAAAAAATTGTCTGCTCCGTGAAGACTCACCATTTTCCTATACACCAAGGTTTTTATAATAAAATTGGAAACGCAGTGAGTCGGCGGAATGTATACGGGTGTAACTCCAAATAATATTTTTGAACACTTTGCATTTCATCATTATTCTGTACTAGCGACGCGCCCTAGCATCGCACGGGTTGCTTATTTGGCTACGGGCCCCCCTTACCTATCACCACCGATTAGCGTTTGATATCTTCTAAACAACTGACTGAAATCACAAGATGTAAAAGACAAAGGACAATGCCTGAAGCTGGCGTCTTTTTTCTCGAGCGTCCACCAACCAAACATTATTTAGTGCATTACAAACAATACTTGCTATGGAAGTATAGCTGTAAACTCAGTCCGAACTAAGTAAAACAGGTTTATACTTTACTTGAGGCCTTCGTTCATATATTTTTCCATTAGAAATTGCATCTTTTTTTCTCGCGTCCTTCGACCAAACATAAAAAATATACATAATATTCTTGACAAATGATATTACTTGTTTTGGCAAAATATCTGTAAACTCAGTCCGAACTGCGTGAGATAGACTAGAAACTTGAACAGTATGTACTCTCGCTTCCATATTTTATATATAGGAGTTTGTGTCCTTTCTTTTCCAGCGGCCATCAACCAAACATGGAAATATATTATACTATCCTTGCAAAAATCATTTGTAATACTCTCAAGACTAGTTTTCCATGTTAGGCCGATGGACGCGAGATAAAACAGACGCCACCCTCCTTAGAAAAATGTAAAAAGCGAAGATCCAGTAAGTGTGCAAAACTTCTAACCTTTCTAACTCAGTTCGTACTGACTTTACAGCCATTTTGCTTTCGCAAATATCATTCGCAATGCTCTTAAAAATTTATATTTCTATGTTTGGTTGATGGCCGCTGGAATAGAAAGGACACAAACTCCTGTAAATAAAATATGGAAGCGAGGGTGTGTTGTAGGTAGTGTTCAAGTTTATAAACTGTCTCACGCAGTTCGGACTGAGTTTACAGATGTACTGCCAAAGGAAATATCATTAAAATTTGTAATGATCTCATAATATATATTTTATGTTTCGTAGATGGACGCGAGAACACAAAGAAGCAATTTCTCATAGAAAAATGTATGAAGCAAAGGCCTAATGAGTAAAGTTTAACCTTGTTTTACTCAGATCGGACTGAGTTTACAGCTAGTATTGTTTGTAAGGGTTGGTGTTACCACACCAATCGATCGATCGTCGATCGACGCCGTCGATCGATTGTAGAATGGAATAGTCGACGTCGATCGATAGTTTCTACCACACCAATCGATCGATCGTCGATCGACGCCGTCGATCGATGGCAGAATGGAATAGTCGACGTCGATCGATAGTTTCTACCACACCAATAGATCGACCGTCGATCGACGGCATCGATCGATGGTAGAATGGAATAGTCGACGTCGATCGAGCTGTTTCGCCAATCGATCACGTCGACCGGTGCCATCGATCAGCAATCGATCGATTGGTTAATCGCCTGCCACGTCGAGCAATTAAAGCTACCACACCAGTCGATCAACATCGACCGATGTCGATCAATGGCGTCGATCGACACCCTAATGCTCTCAAGTATATAAATATTAGCATGTTTGGTTGGTAGACGTTCGAAAAAAAAGACGCCACCTCCTCTACAAAAATCGGCATTGTCTTTTAATCTTAACTTTTTAACATGTTTATTTGGCGGGGAAATAATGTCATAATAATAATAATGCGTTGCGTAGTTTAAACGATGTAGGTAAGCATACATACATACATAACATACAGACACTGTGACACATACCATACAGCGACTGTCTGAAGGCAAAAACAACATCACTTGATTTAGACAGTCTCAGTGTAGGTAGAGAAGGGGGGCCCGAAAATTGTATTGCCTACAGGCCCCATAGAGGGTTAATCCGGCTCTGTTCCGATGTCTATAACACAAGTGCTTAAAGCTACTTAACACGTAGTCAGATCAATGTATGTGATGTTCTGAAATACTATGTTGTTGCGTGGCGAAGAGACCTAGTGTTGGGTCCGCGGCATATATCACACGAGACATGCCGAGCCTCTGTCAACGACGGGTTCTGGACTGCACCGAAAATACTGTCATATACACTAATAGTCGCCTCGATGGTCTAGTGGTTTAAGTACCGGTAGTAAGTGTTCTCGAGGTCGTGGGCAAAATTAGTGTTTTTTTTCTTCGGACTCGCTTGGAGTAATGGGTAAGATGTTGCCTATTGTACAAGAGGTCGCGGGTTCGATTCCCGCATAGGAAAAACATTTGAGTGCATGAACAATAATGAACATGACTGTTTGTCCTAGTCTGGGTGTTATATGTAGGTATCTATTTATTTAAGTATATTTGTAATACCACTGCTGCTTCCGATGTCTATAACACAAGTGCTTAAAGCTACTTAACACGTAGTCAGATCAATGTATGTGATGTTGTGAAATATTTAAATATTTAAATTCAAAAACAAGCTTTGTTTTAATATTCAGCCGACCTTAATGCCTCATTTCATCCAATTTTAGTTTTTTTGATTTTTGATTTTCTGGTATTATTATAAACTTCCAATAACCCGTTGCAAAAATACACACATAAAAAGTTAACCTCTTTATAAACTGCTATCAGTGTTTAGATAATACTACATATTTTATCTTGTTATGTGGCGAAGAGACCGTAGTGTTGGGTCCGCGGCATATATCACACGAGACATGTCGAGCCTCTGTCAACGACGGGTTCTGGACTGCACCGAAAATACTGTCATATACACTAATAGTCGCCTCGATGGTGTAGTGGATTAAGTACCGGGCCGTGGTCTCGAGGTCCTGGGTTCGATTCCCGGGTCTGGCAGAATTTGTGTTGATTTTTTTATAAACATACGTCGCCAATCCGCATTTGGCAAGCGTGGTGATTAAGCCAAAACCCATGTTTGTAACGAAACATGATTTTCAATGATGGAAGCATTTGCCTTGCAAAGGGACATTATTAGACTGAATATTTACTTTACACCAATCTACATACTAATTAATATAGTAATGCTGAAGAGTTTGTTTGTTTGAACGCACTTATCTCAGAAACTACTGGTTTGAACTAAAAATTGTTTTTGCGTTGTATATTTAATTTGTTGAGGAAGGTTTTAAAATATAGAGCATATAACATATAGCCACCAATCTATCTATGTGTGCTGAAATCCCACGCCTACAGAGTCGCGGTCGGCCGCTAGTCTTAATAATAAGAAGATAAAAGATTTGTTTAAACCAGGCGCTTGCCCTGCTTAATTGTCAGATATTTATTAATTTATTTTCAAGACCCAAATAGATGTGATTCTTCATGTCGAGTGCAAGGCTGTCAAGCGCGGCGGCAGCATGATTGGTGGCCACTCCGCCGAGCACTCTCCACTACAGGCCCTCCCGACAAGAGGACACGACACCCAGACCGTTTGAAATGAGGGATATTATAGAGCCTTTGATATAGTAGTTATGTAGTGAAGTGTAAGCTAAGAACTGCAGGCAAACTGTTTAAAACGATTTTTGTATAGGTGTGTTCAGTTACTAAATAAAAAGAAATATACATATTATTTAGTTAATATGAAGAGGAAATATGTGTGTTAATTACAAGCGACCTGGCTTCGCACAGAAATGATCAGCCTTTTTTTGTGATAGGGAGGCAAACGAACAACAGGGTCCTGATGGTAAATGATCACCGCTGCTCTTGGACATCAACAACCGCCTTTAAGACCACCTTCCCCAACTAAGCTCTGGCGACGTTACTCACCAGCAGTAACAAAGCACAACAGTTACGAAGAGCTACTTCACTGTGGTCTTCTGTAAGGTGGATGTACGTTACCAGAGGAGCGGCTCATTTGAGTGGAAGTTCCTCTATCTAACATTTTACAACATCAGTAAAGAGAGGTCTCTATCTCTCTTGCTGATATAGTCCCCCAATGTGGCACATGAACACTATGACGTATCCATCCATATTGAATCTGACCACTACCAGCTTTGAATAAAAGCAATCCCTCTTCTCCTCTGGGAGCGATAGACAGGTTAGGGGATGCGCGGGTAGATTATGGACCATTGTGCGCGGTCACGCTCGTCAAACAATTTCATGCGGCCAGGGAAATGGCGGGCGATTAGGATTTGTCTTGAAGTACAATCAAATGTTTAGCTCGTATTGACAGGCCCGTTGGTCTAGTAATTGGAGGCTACAAAACTAAGGATCGCGGTTTGAATCCCGCTAGGGGCTAATGTTTGTGTGATGAACATGGGCATTTGTACTCGAGTCATGGATGTGTATAAAGGTATTTAATTATGTCTATCCTTTATCTTCGAAGCTTCTATTATTTAAGCTAGGGTTAAATAATAGAAGCTTCGAGCTTAGTTTGGGGCTAGGCAATTGTTAGTCCAAACCGGCCCCAAAGCCTGGCTTTAAACCAAAGGGTTCAATTTCCGCTAGGGGCAAATGCTTGTGTGATAGACATCGGCGAAATTTCAAAGTAATCGGTTCAGTAGTTACAGCATGAAAGCGGAACAAACAAACTAACAAATAATCAAACAAAGTCATTTTCCGATTTATCAGATTATAGTAAGGATTCTGCGTACCTGGCTGATCGGCCGCCATGGTCTAAAACGTGCGGAAATTTGGTCAAACATGCATTCATACAGCAACTAACTGAAGCGGTAACGAAACTCCCATAAAAACGTTGAAACGCTCTGTTAAACAATCGCACCATAACTGCGGCATACAGGGTGTGTCTGTGCAAACACGATGGGACAGTGCGTGTTGTCGTGTATGCGCAAGCACGCCGTCACGTGTGGGGCTACGAAATTAGCGGAAGGGTGAAATATAGAGCTGTAGGTCTATTAAAATTATATTTAATTTTGGATTTTTCATTAAATTTTAGCTTTTTTGGCAAATAAAATATTAAATTCCTATTTCTACAGTCCGTGCTTGCCAGGAAAGTGGAGTTAATGCATGTTGTAACTATTTATTTATAACGAGCAGCGTTACAGGCTCAAACTTTACGTACATTTTTCATAGAACACAAGATTAAACACAAACCTACAACGACAAATATACGAATTACTAAAAAAACCGCAAAATCTTGAATCGACCCCAATTATCCAATTCCAAATACCGTTTAATTTGAAGATTCCAACCACATCACCTGTCAGTCACACGTCCAATAATTCCAGTGGGCGCTCCAATAATTCCAGACAATAGGCATAATGGCGTCCACTCCACGGCAAAAAGCTAAGCTCTGCCGTTGACAGAATAAATAAAAGTTTGGCGCCGCTAGTGCTGCCAAGTGCCGGCTGCCAGCGACACGCGCCGCTAGTGATGTACCTGGGTGGACGGGATATTGGAATATTTGTCGATGGTTTTGCACTTATATTTTTCTTTATAGTACCGCGGTATATTGGCTCCACTCTGCCTGCTGGTAAGCCAAAGAGGAGCAAAGTCGCGTTTAAAAGTAAACAACTTAAAAAGTGTTTTTTATGCTAAGATTGGTTCACGGGATTAAACACTATTAATTTATTTAATTTTAATTCACAAAAAACGGCACATGCCAATTACATTAAGTGAAAAATATTGTCAATGGTACAAAAGAAATTAAATTCATACTATTACATTAAAAAAAAAACAAACAATGCAAATAAAATACTAATAATATAAGTTAAATTAATACAGATAAAATCAAATGAATACGAATTACATTATTAAAAATAACTAATTACTCAAATAAAACACGAAATTAATTAAATTATGCCAAATTAATACAGATTAAATCAAATTAAGTCAAATGAATACAAATTAAATTACAATAAATAGCGATTAATACAAAATTATGTCAGTGGGGACAGCACAACAAAAGACACTCATACGTCCCGCTCACAAAACCTCAGACATTCGGCAACCACCTTCATCCATGCGTCCGCAAACAGATCACACTGCGGACTATAGCTAAGGAGTGCGTTGAGTGCAGCGAGTGCGCGAGGAATTGGCGAGTGTGCGCGCGCCACGGTGCGACTCCGAGGCACTACAAACAGATTGTGTCTGCGTAGTCGGCGATAATTGTCCGGCACAAAGAAGCGGCAGAGCAGATTGGTCAAATCTTGCACGTCTATTAGACCTCGAAATACTTTGCAAGCCATTGTCATTTGGTTCAGCGCTCGCCGAGTCTGAAGTGAGTTGTATCCGAGACAACCCAACAAGAATTTTGTTGGATACATAAACGGATAGTATCCAAAGCGTCGCTTGTAAAGAGCTCTTAAAAAGGCCTTCTGTACTTTTTCAAGCATAAGAGCGTATGTACTTTCGTGAGGGTTCCAGACGCAAGCACTAGTTTCAAGCTTAGATCTAACTAAGGCATTAAAAACCAGTCGGACCACGTGATCACTCCGAAAATCCCGGAAAACTATAGTTTATTATGTAGTGCTACACTACATGTATGTACTATGTTTCAGCTGTGTTTTGACAACCGTAAACGCAAGCAGACGGGTAGTGCGCAGCGGTCGTCTGCTCGGTTGAGAATAGTATTGAAAGTGCAACGAGAAAATATGAGCAGACGAGTGATTTTACGAGGGAATAGTATTGCGTTTAAGGGAATAATATTGTATTAATATTGCGTTCATATTAACCTTAGGAGTTTAAATAAATCATAATTAAAAAAAAATTACTGTAATAACCGTACTATTTAAAATATACGTAATATTTTTATATTAAAATACTGTATTTTGCGACACAATAACAATATATATCGATGTAACTTTTATTATTTTCTTTTATATCAAATAACATTATCGATACCACCACACCGACTTAATCGACACAGGCACACGCCTAGTCGTTAGGGCGGCGCGTGGCGGCGACACCTCGCTCGTCTACAATTACCGGAGCACACCAACAGCGCACCAGAGAATTCACACGAGCGCTAGTGATGTTACCTTGTCGATATAATTGAATGTGCAGCGCAGTGTGTTATCTATACAAATATTATAAAGAGGAAAGGTTTGATTTTTTGTTTGTTTGTATAAATTCAATAGGCTCCGAAACTACTTGGCAGATTTGAAAAATTCTTTCACTGTTGGAAAGCTACATTCACCCAGAGTAACATAGGCTATATTTTATCCCGGTACGGGAAGTAGTTCCCCCGGGACGCGGGTGAAACCGCGTGACGGGCCGCTAGTGGTAATGTAAAGGAAGTTGTGTTAGTTATAATAATCGCTATTCCTTAACAAAGTTAACTTGAAATGTCATGGTCCGCATTTTCTGATAATTGTGTTTTTGATATTTTTTCATGGGGGATGGTATTAAAGTTTGATATTTTAATTATAAAAAACAAATGAACTTTAGGTGCAATAAACTCGGCGGATACATTTTTTGTAAGATACTAACAACTTGAAATGCTACACCTATAGCATGCCAGACCGGATCCTTAATTGTTTCCTTACACTGGATGGTGCAGTGTCAGCGTGCCAGTCATCGGATGGGTGACCGAAAATTTACCGTCGAACTATGAGAGTGTGGGAATGGGGTGTGCACTGTGCTGGAGCATTCACTTGTACCCTATAACATATCCTTCGTAACGTATTATGTTTCTAGTAAAAAACATAAACGGGTAGGTTGGAATCCTTGCAATGCAACCATGAGAGGTTCAGATATGAGTTAAAAAGTAGTAAATTATATAACATCATTTTTCCTTGTTGCAGCAAACGCCACGGGCAAAGAACGCCGTTCCCCAGAACAAGAAGATTCCAGGTCTTCCCCCACTCCCGGCCCGCCCAGCCCGCAGAACAACGGCACTGCAGGTAAACATCATCATCATCATAATTATCATTATCCTGGCGCAGTTTTTTGTTTGATGAACTTAGGCCTCTAACAGACGGCTTACCCACTTCCGCTCGACAAGCTCACAGATATTGCTTTTCTATAGGGAGTAAAAGGAAAAGGAGGGTCGCCTGATAGTAAGTGATCACCGCTGCCAATGGACACCAACATCCGCACAAGAATCGTAGATGCGTTGCCTGTCTTTAAAACTCCATACCCTCCCCAACTGAGCTATGGCGACCATACTTTACGAAGTGATACTTCACTGTGGACTCCTGCAAAAGTGGAGACACTTCCCCAGACGAGTGCCACATTTGAGTGGAAAAAAATCTTCCCTCCTATAACCTGGAAGTATCTTGCGGGCCGGTATAACGATGCCAACGGATAGGATACCACTCCACTCGATCTCTTTGTTTGCCCTCGGAGCACAGGTTCCGCTGTATTAGGACCTTAGGTTATTGACATAAACAGAACCTGTCAGCGCTGCAGCAGCTCGCTCGCTCTGTATACTGACATGTCCACCAGCGCTGTCGTCGACGGAGTCCCACTCGACCGCGCTGCAGCGCCTTTGCAAATTCCTGTCAGCGCTACAGCAGTGCGCTCGCTCTGGTGCGATTCACTAAGCACAAATGTCATAAAAGCCTTGGTCGTACTGGCTGTGTAATCCGTGACAGTACTCTTGGTATTCTGTAAGAACTATTACAACGTTGCACGATACTAAAACGTCGAACGATGTTAAGGCTGACGCCCCGTGGTATCAGCCGTGAGCGCATCGAACGAGTGTCTCTTAGTGAATTGGATAGTGAATTGCTGTATTTTTTTATTTATCTAAGTCTTGCATTTGACCTCGATCACACCTGATGGAAAGTGTAGATGAGGCCAAAGATGTATGCTGACATATGTGCCCATCCTCCAGCGCTGTCGTCGACGGAGTCCCTGTCACCCCCACTGGCAGAGGGTTCCCGCGCCGCGCCAGCGCTGCAGCGGCTGCGCCGGTTCCTGTCAGCGCTGCAGCAGTTCGCAGCTGATGTGGGAGCTGATACGGGGGAGCGAGTGAGACAGCTGATATACAACCTCGTTGTGAGTACCTGAACTTATTATATTATTTCTTTAATTGTGAAGTGGCCCTTGAGAGAACTATTTGGTAACACCTCTAACAAAATAGAAAAACAGTTTCGTTAAGAGAATGTGCTCCACCAATGAATCAGGTTGCAAATGTTACATAATTACGTAGGATTAAAAACCATTGGTTAGAGAAAAAATATTGGAGAAAATAAAGTATGATTAAGTAAACCAATTAGATGAATATGGCCCTGACATTATGTCATCGTTATGGCCATATACATAAAGTGTAAACGCTCAAAACACTTGAGATATCAAAAATCAAGTCAAGACAAGTCCATAATAAATCGTTTTGACAGGTTTTAACAAGACTGTTTCCCCTCAGTCAGGCACGCTAAACATCGAAGAGTTCCAAGCGGGCGTGCAGGAGTGCACCAACTACCCGCTGCGAGCATCAGTCCCAGGGTTCCTGAGGGCGCTACTCCCGTTGGTCCAGAGGGACCTGCACGCCAGGGCGAGGAGGGCTAAGCAGGTGAGGGCATGAAGAGTTCCAGGCAGGAGTGCACCAACTACCCGCTACGCGCATCAGTCCCAGGGTTCCTGAGGGCGCTACTCCCGTTGGTCCAGAGGGATCTGCACGCCAGGGCGAGGAGGGCTAAGCAGGTGAGGGCATGAGGAGTTTCAGGCGAGCAGGAGTGAACAAACTACCCGCTGCGGGCATCAGTCCCAGGGTTCCTGAGGGCGTTACTCCCGTTAGTCCAGAGGGACCTCCACGCCAGGGCGAGGAGGGCTAAGCAGGTGAGGGCATGAGGAGGCAGGAGTACACCAACTACCCGCTGCGGGCATCGGTCCCAGGGTTCCTGAGGGCGCTACTCCCGTTGGTCCAGAGGGACCTGCATGCCAGGGCGAGGAGGGCTAAGCAGGTGAGCACAATGTCATTGTCACGAATGTTTGGTGGTCTAGCCAAGATGCCACTTTCGCGAGCCAACCCGCACACGAAGTATCTGTATGAGCAGGGCCCGGAGCCAAGATGCAACTTTGACGAATTTGCCAGTCGCTTTTGTGGCGACTTATATGTATCTCCATCCCGCTCACATAAATAGTTCGTGTGCGGGATGGCAATATAAGTCAAAGTGGCATCTTAGCTTCGGGCCCGGAAATACGGGATAGGAAAGCACCTATGGACTTTCAAAAATCTATACACGTTCATACCAGTTCTACGGAAAAGGAAAATATCGTCATGAAACTTGCTTTGTTTACATTCTAAAGATGACAAACGAACCTTGTATATTTTTCATTAACATTTACAATTTACATACAAAAGTAGACCCAACGCACCCGAAGCCTGAATGAAGCATGCCGGAAAAAAGGAAGCACCCTCCAAGCACTTCGGTACTTCAAGGAACACTTCAAAAAATCGTGGCACATTCTTGTATTTTCGGGGCATTTTATTATTCCAGCTGGTCTAATCTCTCCATTGTTCACAGACGCCTCTCCAGTACATCAGAAGCCACGAGCACCTCATCCTGGAGTCGGGGGGCGACGGCAGCGACATCTTCGCGACCCCCCAGCCGGCTGCCAGCGAAGCGCTCAAGAGACGAGCTGGAGAACCGTGAGTATTCCCTCATCATCATAACTTGCTTAAAGATCGCGTATCTTTTTTTTCAAGATCACAGAAGAAAGAAAGTATTCACCACGAAAAATTTTTTAACAATCATGAAAAAAAATCCTTTTTAAAATATGGTGTTACGAGGTCTGGCACTTTAGCCGACGATAGGTTTGTGGTTATTACAAACGATATTTGCTAAGGCGGTATAGCTGACTCAGTCCGAACTGTGTGAGACAGGCTAGAACTTTTTCACTACATAGAAGAAGTTTATTGAGCTCTAGTATATGTACCATGTTTAATTGTTAGACGCGAGACAATAGACGCCAATTTTTGGCAATGCCAATTTTACATCGATGAAATCTAGCTACAATAGTATTCTCCGCATATACCTTTTTTTTTTTGCTACAGTTCTGTTGAAAATAATTTGAAATGTGTTACGAATATAATTCTAATCAAGAAATCCTAGACACAAACTTTATAACAACTAGTTGAATACATTCAAACACGAAAACAAACCGTCATCATCAAAACAAAACGATTATCGCGGTAGACACACACACAAAACCATATTTTTCCATCAGTAAAAATTCCATCAAAAATTCAACAATCAAAGAGGTTGAAAAATCATTAGCCGAACGGCGGGACAATCCCGAACTATCAATAATCGCGGGCAGGTGACTGCTGCGGACAGGCAATTTGTGCCTTCCCCCCTTCACCCTGGGGGGGGGGGGGGACTAGGCAGGCGCTGCGAGCTGTGATTACCGCTGCGACTTTTAGCAGTGATACTGCGACTTTTAGTAGCAGGAGTACCTATACTAGGTTTGATTTGTAATTGTTGCTAACGTCTTTGGGGTTTTACTCCTACGTTTAAAGTGGACATCGAGAGCAAAATCTTTGCGTTAGCTGGCAGGGGAGGGGGTGGCTAATTTAGTGAATTTTGTCTCCTTTCCTATGAAATGGTACGCTAGATTTATTTTTCTGGAATGATTTGTACATGTTTTTAAAAGAAAAGACCGCATTTTTTCGATTATAAAATAGCATGGGGGTAAAGTTCTATTTACGGATCAGGCAGTGTCGCCGAAACGTTCCTGTGAAGTCTAGCACTATGTCCCATAATCACTGCTATCATACTCCCTGTCACGTAATCACTGCTATCATATTCCCTGTCACGCAGTCACAGTGACGTGACACTGTCGCTTCCCTCCACGTCACGCGCAGTCAGATTTCGTCACCGCAGACGTCGAGTGGTCTCGAGCCGACAGCGTTGACGCGGACTGAGTAGCGGGTTCGTTAATGAAATACGGATAAAAAAATTAAATAGTAAACAAATCGATTTTGTGGACCACATTTTCCTTACAAATACTAAGTTTAGTTATGTATAACTTAACAAAAAATATGTTTAAGAGGAAGAACTGAAGTTTTTTGTTTGATTGAGGGTGTTTGAGGGAATTTATTCTTTAAGTATTATAAATAAATAAATAAATTCATTGGACTAACACACCAATTGCCTAGCCCCAAACAAAGCTCGAAGCTTGTAATATGGATGCTAGGGAACGGATAGACATACTTAAATACATATTTATAAACATCCATGACTCGAGTACAAATGCCTATGTTCATCACACAAACATTTGCCCCTAGCGGGATTCGAACCCGAGACCTTTGGTTTTGTAGCCAGGGTCTCTAGCCACTGGACCAACGGGTCTGTTATAAAAAAAAATTTATATAGCCTAAATCCGTCGTGCATTTTAAAACATAGATGGTAATTTGGCTAGCACCTCAACACACTTTTGACGCCTATCGGGCGGGGCTTATCCAGCCTGCGGTCTAACACTGCACCGGCGACGCCCCGCCATTTGGCACCGCAGCCCCGAACATCGGCTTGCACGCATATTTTAACACCATATTCAAAGACTTAAATACCTATAATTAGCTTCCAGGACTCGAGTACAAATACCTATGTTCATAACACAATCATTTTCTCCAAGCGGAATTTCAACTTGCGGCCCTTGGTTTTGTGGTCGGGGTCTCTAATAACTATCTATAATAATCTGGCATCTGAATTTAGAATTAAAAATCGTACTCATGTTTGTATATCTTTTATAATATCTATTGTTTGTCACCAAAATATTCAAAAATAGCCAAAAACCGTCTCCCATTTTAAAACGTAGTACTACTACATTTGGCTAGCATCTCAACACACTTTTGACGCTTATCGGGGCTTACCCAGCCTGCGGTCTAACACTGCACCGACGCCCCGCCATTTGGCACCGCAGCCATGAACATCGGCTTGCACGCAAAATGCACGCCATATTCATTCAACGCTTATGTTGCGATACGCAGTTGCCAATATTTGTACTCGTCGAGGAAAAACTTAGATGGAGAGGCCTATGTCCAGCTGTGGACTGCGATAGGCTGATGATGATGAATGGATAAACATAACGTAACTAATAAATAAATAAATATAAATAAATATCCTTGGACTAACACACCAATTGCCTAGCCCCAAACTAAGCTCGAAGCTTGTACTATGGATTCCAGGGAACGGATAGACATACTTAAATACTTTTATAAACGTCCATGACTCGAATACAAATGCCGATGTTCATCACACAAACTATAACTACAAAGTTTAAAGGAATATTCCTGCTGGTGTGTAAGGTCTCCTAAGGATCGAATTAGCTCAATTGGGGGAGGGCTTGGTGTTACAGGGTCGGCGAGCCGCGAATAATGCCTCTTTGACATACAATATCTAAAGTAAATATTAGAAAATGAATTAACCATATATCATTGACAAGCTTCCATAATGCGACTTTAATTGATTACCTTAAAAGTGCATAAATACATAAAGTAAAGTATCAATCTGTTAATGTCCCACTGCAGAGCAAAGGCCTCCATCATTTGAAATCATGTTTTCGCCACATTCATCTGACTCCTTGTTAAGTAGCGTAAGTACTTGTGTTCCAGACATCAGAATCAACAGTGGTATAACAATAAATTTATTTATATAAATACTTAAACACCCAGACCAGGACAAACAGACATGTTCATGCACACAAATGTTTGTCCAGTGCGGTCGAACACGCGACCTCTTTGTGTGATAGTCAACATCTTGACCATTACACCAAGCGGGTCGTCACATAAAACCATACCAATAGAACGGCATCTTGTAAGTCGCGTCTGTTGCCTCTTGGTTTATTCGAGAACTCTCGATAACAGCTATACTTTAATGGGCTTGGCGTTAAAAATTTCAAGCACCAAAAGTCACTTTATCGGTTCAATCGTTAAAGAGAAGTAAATGTATTCTGGAAGTAAAATTATGTCTCAATTTTACGGTAGTTTTGGCCTAGATAAGTTTTATACCTAGGCCTTCGAAGGTTTTAAAATGTTTTGGGGAAAAAACAGAGATAAAATTATTAAAGAAACCCTATATAACTTACGATTACGTTTAATGATTTAGTTTAGGTTTAATTAGTGGTAATTTAAGTTATTTTTCTTAGCCATTTTCAACAATCGAATTGATTTATTAGCCCCTTTTAGATTGCATCATCTTATTCAGTCATGTGCTGCTTCTATCCATTATCAAGAAATATTTTCCTTTAGTTAGACAATAGTTCTAGTAAAGTATTTTGTGTTTTAATAAATAATTTATTTAACAAAATAACTTTTCGAAATATTTAAAGCGCCTGCAGTTCCACAATAGCAATTAGCGTAGCAAGTTAAATGACAATCGATTGCACACGGCTAGGCGCTATATTTTCCGTAGGTAACGTTCATTGCAAATATAAAAACTACTAGAAACTGACACTAGTATATTATACAGTATAGTATACTATACTAGAAACTGAGTCGAACAAAGAATCTACGGACAGAACAATAGTTATATTTTATAGTTATTCTCATTTAATAAGCTTACAATAAATTAATACTGGTACCATAGTTTAAAGTTCTGGGTGTTATATGTATCTATTTAAGTATATTTGTAATACCACTGTTGATTCTGATGTCTGTAACATAAGTGCTTAAGCTACTTAACACGGGGTCAGGGGGCTTACTGCCAGCCGTTATAGCAGGACGGATTCCAGTGAGTAAGAGAGATGCCGCTTTACATCATGTAAAGCGACATCCCTTTTCAACGGCTGCTATAACGGCTGGCAGTAAGCCCCCAGATCAATGTATGTGATGTTGTGAAATATAAAAAATAATATATAAATATAAGTGCCAGTCATTCCAGAATATCAAAAGACTTCTGTGTTTTTAAATAAGCATTGCACAGAACGAAGTAACAGGCGCTTCATTAAAATATGGTCAATTTTCTTTCCATATTGAATTCATTAGAGCTATTATAAAGATTTCTCTGCAGAATTTCACCCTTGTTAGCACACGTGCTGCGTGCAAGATCTGCACCAAGTTGTGATTAATTTCGTGTTATTTGAGTCCGAAGCTACAAATGCTTCCAAAGTTTGTAAACGTGTTAACGTTGTACGGATAGTGCTGTAGTAAAATAAACCATCGTGGATTCGAATCCCGCTACGGACAAATGTTTGTGTGATGAACATCGACATTTGTACTCGAGTCATGGATGTTTATAATAAGTATTAAAGTGTATATCCGTTCCGTAGCATCCATAGAACAGTACAAGCTTCGAGCTTTACTTAGTTTTGTTTTTACTTAGTTTTGGGCTAGACAATTGGTGCTTTTTTATTGGATTTGCGAGTAATGCAAAGTAAAACAAAATTGTTTGCCCTATGAAAACGTCTGCAATTGAGGTCAAACACTCTAAATACGCCAATTAAATAGGGAAAACAATGAGTTCCTTCATTGCGGAGTTGAGTTATTAGCAAGCGAAGTTGTTTATGGAATCGATGGGCACAAAGCAAAGTTGAACGAGTCAGCCGAACAAATAGACAAAGCAAACTTTGAACAAATACTGCGATGCTAATAATTTACATGAGGCGAGGTTCGGTTCAAAGGAGTTTAGCTTACTTATAGTTTTAGGTAATAGACTATCGTTATAAGAAAACTAGCGGCCGCAAATGACTTGGGATCTGTGGTTTACGGTTTCATCACATAGAGTTTTATATTATAACTTTAAGCCAACACCAAAATATTTGTTGTTTGAACACGCTAATATCAGGTTCTACTGGTTCGAATTAAATAAAATATTTTTGCATTGGATAGAACATTAGTGGTGGCTTTAAGCTATAGTATAACACTTTGTATGCGCAAATGGGCAGGCGGCCGATAATAATAAAAAACATATTATAAAGCTGAAGAGTTTAAATGTTTTTTTAGTTTGAAAGCGTTAATCAAAGGAACAACTTGGAATTTAAAAAATCTTTTTGCTTTTGATAGTACCTACATTAGTTGATGAAGGCTTTAATAAAGTATGAAACACACGAGAACGCCGCTGTCAAATCCCCGGAATGTCTCTTAGTCGGTTCTTACGGCACCCACGAAAAAAGCGTGTCTCCTACCATTCTGGCAAATAATAAATATGAATGCTACCGCATCTAGCTCACTCTAGCCCAATATCATTAACTACACCCCTCGCATTTTATGCTAACAACATCCCTCTTATAACTTGGACCAAACTCAAAATCAATGCAGCCCGCGCATTGCAATGGCTATAAATTAGTGATCGGGCCAGCCCGCGGCCTGTGACTTACGCCGGGCTCATTATGGGGCTCCGACAAAGGCTCCGTGCCAAAGTTTAGCACGCACTCTATTGGCACTTGTTTTGGCGGCGATATGAAGCCATGTTTGTGTTTTAACGTTTACCACGCTGTAGTCATCATCTACATCTAGATAATACATATCGATGCCTAACGGCCAAAATGGCCTAAGCGACATTTTTTGCGAAATCGACTTATATATATCATTGGAATCGCCTTTTTTTTCTCCGTCGTTCTATCTAGGTTTCGTCACTCTAGCTCGTAGTTTTTGTCGGTTATGCGGTTGGTGAATTAAGACTCCAAGCCTTAATTTTACGTCCTAAGCGCCCAATATTTTAGGGTTTTTTTTTCATTCTGGTGGTTAGAAAATATAATATTTTAAAATAGTTACTTAGACAGTTTGGCTTAAAAACAATAAATAACAAAAATGTCGCTTAGTACTTTCGGGCCGCGAATTTCAAACATAAGATATGGCGCTTAGGATTATTTGCCCTATCACATATTTCTATTAATTATGGCGCTTATCCCATTTTTCTCCCAAAATACATGATCCAATTTATGGGTATTGGTGTGTCTGGTCGCAGACCTTCGCTGGTACAGGTTATCTACTCCAGTCAAAATAGACAAAATTAAGGCTCAAGTTTGCATTAATTCCCAACAAGCTGGATTTTTGTGCAGGCCTTGAATACGTCATTACAAATGATATGTCAAAAGTCCCCATCGATCCCGCTTGTGCGTTGTCTTTTATTCGTGGTCAAAGGGCCCAAATTTGCGTTTTTGGCTTATATCTCTAAAACTAAGAAAGCTATCTAAAAATGGTTCAGGTAACGTTTGTAGATCGTAAAATTGTCTACCTAAAAGATCTCTACACTTTTCTTCTACAAAGCAGCGCTGTCGAGATATCGTGACTTAAAGCCGTAGAAAAGTCGTATTTTCGAGTAGCCCACATTATGCAATTACAATAAATAGTGTTGAGTAGTTTATCTGGAGCAGGTGGCAGTTAAGTATGGATTAGCTCTAAACTATTATGTACCAATTTACAGCCCCAATTTTCAGGATTTAGATCATTGAAGTCAAAAAAGACAAAATGATGTATCAAGTTTGCATTCATTCCCAACAAGCGGGACTTTTGTGCAGGCCTTGATTACGTCATTACAAATGATATGTCAAAAGTCCCCATCGATCCCGCTTGTGCGTTGTTTTTTATCTGTACTGAAAATCTTCGGATCCTATTTCTAACCTTTCTGGTAGCCAAACCTCAATGGTCCCCATAGAGACTTTTACTCCTTACATGAAATAGGCTCGACTGGGGCGAAAAAAAAAATTTGGAATTTTCAGTACAAAATGTATGGGAAAAGTGTTTTGCGATTTCTGACATTTTTTTGATGCCAATCGATCCTTTTACATGTTAGGATTAAAAGACTTTATGGGACCATTTGAGGTTTGAGTACTAGAAATGTCAGAAATCGCAAAACACTTTTCCCATACATTTTGTACTGAAAATTCCAAAATTTTTTTTTCGCCCCAGTCGAGCCTATTTCATGTAAGGAGTAAAAGTCTCTATGGGGACCATTGAGGTTTGGCTACCAGAAAGGTTAGAAATAGGATCCGAAGATTTTCAGTACAGATAAAAAACAACGCACAAGCGGGATCGATGGGGACTTTTGACATATCATTTGTAATGACGTAATCAAGGCCTGCACAAAAGTCCCGCTTGTTGGGAATGAATGCAAACTTGATACATCATTTTGTCTTTTTTGACTTCAATGATCTAAATCCTGAAAATTGGGGCTGAAAATTGGTAAATAATAGTTTAGAGCTAATCCATACTTAACTGCCACCTTCTCCAGATAAACTACTCAACACTATTTATTGTAATTGCATAATGTGGGCTACTCGAAAATACGACTTTTCTACGGCTTAAAGTCACGATATCTCGACAGCGCTGCTTTGTAGAAGAAAAGTGTAGAGATCTTTTAGGTAGACAATTTTACGATCTACAAACGTTACCTGAACCAGTTTTAGATAGCTTTCTTAGTTTCAGAGATATAAGGCAAAAACGCAAATTTGGGCCCTTTGACCACGAATAAAAGACAACGCACAAGCGGGATCGATGGGGACTTTTGACATATCATTTGTAATGACGTATTCAAGGCCTGCACAAAAATCCAGCTTGTTGGGAATTAATGCAAACTGGAATGTCTATTTTGACTGGAGTAATCTGCGACACCCTGTGTTTTTAGTATTTCGCTAACACTAATACTTTTTCGTCAATCACTTCTTATGTTGGCTTAATGTCGGTTAAGCAATTTTAATAAAAATACAGAGGCACTTAAGTCGCTTCTGGCTAACATGAAATTTTTTGGTAAAGGCGGTTACGACATTTTTGCTGTAAAAAAATAAATCCATTTGGGCTCAAGCGACAAAAAACACTCTTAAATAAATGATTTTTAATACTTTAATGAATACATCTTGTAGAGAAATATATTTTACATTTACACCTAAAATTTGGAATCTTAGGAAGCAAAACCCGGCAACTTATGATTTTTTTTCGAAATTTATCATCTTTAATCCTCTCTCCTGTAAAGTTTCGTAAATGGCGGTTAGGCCTTTTTGGCCGTTAGGCATCGATATATAAAACTCAAATGTGATTGACAAAGTGATCTATCAACACACAGCCCAAACTACTGGATGGATCGGGCTGAAATTTGGCATGCAGGTAGATGTTATAAAGTGCATGCCAGGTTTCAGCCCGAGGTATCCGCTTAGAGGATAAAATAGGGCATGAAAGTTCGTATGAAACATTGTCAGTTTGAACCGATTGCGCTGAGACTTTGCGTTCATAAAGCTACTATGAGAATCTCTTAAAAGGATTTTGATAAATTCCACCCCAAAGGGGATGAAGTAGGTGATGAAAGGTTGTATAAATCTTCTTAGATTTAATGAAACTTTGCGATAACTGATACAACTTATACATCATAACAAAAATAAGTGATCGGGCCTGCCCTAGGCCCGTGACTTATGCCGGGCTCATTATGGGGCTCCGACAAAGGCTCCGTGCCAAAGTTTAGCACGCACTCTATTGGCACTTGTTTTGGTGGCGATGGGGTTACCATGTTTGTGTTGGTCGCCTGTGTTTTAAGATTTATCACCCTGCAGTCTCTCCGTGCTTCGGAAGGCACGTTAAGCTGTTGGTCCTGCGCCTGATCTCTCTACGGTGGTGTTAGACTGCTGTCCCACCGAATTATGAGAATGAGGCTATAGGGAGTGCACCTGTGCTTGGACTCACTTGTGCTCTATAATATATCCTGCGTACCTGGTTGATCATAAGACGCCATGACCGAGAAATGGCTGGAAGGGTAGTATTATATTGTTGTGAAGCCAGCTTGCATATCCTTGTGGGCTTTAGGGTTTCCGCACACACAGTGTAACCTCGACGATTAGTCTGTTCAAACAAGTATTCCTTGAGATTACACGTTCAAACAAACAAACACTTCAGCTGTATTATATTGGTATGGCGCAATGTTTGAGACGAACTTCTTAGCTATCCATGGATTCTCCGTGCGGGTGCCGGTCCATCGCGTGGAACAGAGAGGAATGTCAGTCGGCGCCTGGGACTTGCGACCCAGCGTGTAGGTTTAAGGGGCCCCTTTATAGTATACTAACGATCACCTTCACCGATACTATATACTAATATATAAAGCTGAAGAGTCTGTTTGTATGTTTGTTTGTTTGAACGCGCTAATCTTAGGACCTACTGGACCGATTTCAAAAATTATTTTTGTGTTGGATAGTCCATTTGACGAGGAAGGCTTAAGGCTATTGGAAATCGATATCCACGCGGACAGAGTCGCGGGCGGCCGCTAGTACTTTTATAAACATCCGTGTCTCGAATACAAATGCCGATTTTATGTACATTTTCATCTCACAAACATTTGCCCGCGGCCCTTGGTTTTGTAGCCAGGGTCTTTGACCACTATACCAACAGGCCCGTCATGATGATGATGACTTTCGACTTTGCCTCCAGGTTCTACGACGCCCAGACCAACGGCTCGCACGAGGATTACCCCCCTGCAGCCAAGCGAGCGCCCAGCCTGTTCCTGAACGCGTCTCCCTTCCTCTACCCGCTGCCGAGCAACGCGAGCTTGTTTGATTACCACCCTTACCACGCTTATCACGGTGCGGCTAGCGAGGCGCCGTTTGAGAGGAGGGATGGTGAGTTCTGTGGTTTTTTTTGCCTTCGAAAATTGTTAGCATGGATCTGTTTAGGAGCGTGCCGAAAGCCTCTGCGCTGTTGGCTTTGGTCCCATGCTTCATGTATGCTTCAAATGACCGGGTCCCTGTGGGCTGTGGACCCGATAACTTCCAGTGTACCTACATAATGATAGTACATTTTGAGCTCGATGGCGCAGTGGTAAGCGCGCTCGGCCTACGATTGCAAAGTTAAATCGTGCAAAAGAATTTCTATGTAAATCAAATTGCAAAATAAACTACTTTGAATTTGACTTTGACTTTGTTAAGCAACTTTCGCAGAGGCCAGTCATCGGATTGGTGACCGAAAAATTTCATCTCGGTTTCCTCCGGGCTTCGGAATGCACTTTAAGCCGTTGGTCCTGCGCCTGATCTCACTTCGGTCGTATCAGATTGCTGTCCCACTGAACTATGAGAGTCAGGGAATAGGGAATGTACTTGTGCTTGCGCACAATTGCAAAATCGGCCGCCAAGCTCTAAAAGTTCCGGCTTTTAGACCTTGGGTATTATTATTTATACACTCGTTTTTTCATTACTTACCAATTACCACGCTTCTAATTTATATAAATTAATAAAATAGTTATTTAAAGCAATTCATATTTTTTTACTTTCTTTACCACCAGGAGGTATCTCAGTGCGCGACGTGTCTTCAATGAACGCTCCGTTCTCAGAGCAGCGCGCGCTAGGCCCCGGCAAGGGAGACGATGAGTGGAAGAACATCAACACCATGCTCAACTGCATCCTCAGCATGGTGGAGAAGACGAAGCGAGCGCTGGCCATACTGCAGCAACGAGGTACGCTTGAAATCTGGTGTTGCTTCATGCTTACCATCAGGCAATGAGGGTGTTTTTTTTATGGCAGAGGCGGCAAACTAGCGGGTCGCCTGATGGTAAGCAATCACCGCCGCCCATGGACATCCGCGAAACCAGAGGTATCGTTGATGTGTTGCCGGACTTTTAAAAGGAGTGTGGGCCTCCGGCGCACTTACAAACCAGACAAAATACAATAGTAGATACTATTTTTTTCACGCTGATATTATGTGAGAGGGTGGTACTTCCCCGGACGAGCCGGCCCATTCGTGCTGTGAAACAGGATGGCTCTACCACTAGCAAAAGTTGTTTGCGATTGAAAAATCCGCTAGATGGCAATACGTGGGCGTCAGGTCTTACTGCTATGTCATTGGTGAATTTTGACATATCTGTCAAAGTCACATCATAATTCACTAATTACATACCAGTCAGACCGTACGCCAACCTACTGCCATCTAGCGGATTTTTCATTTGCGAAAAGCCTCATACGTTTGCTTGTTTGCTGCCTACTTTTATATAAAAAAAGCTCTAAAACTTCGGCGTTCGTAAGTTCATATCTCGCGAGGAACACTTCCACGTTGGGTTTTCAGGTTCCTAGTATGATTAGGGTGTTACAGGCTTAAAACACCTGATTGATTAATACGAATGCTGATTTCATGCTAAGATTGCAGTGGCTTCAATGCAAAAACCAGGCTGGTCGAATTAGGATGTTGGGATCAACCTAAGGTAGAGAATGCCATGAGGCATTAAGTCCGCCTTTTGTACAAATTGTATTTCGTGCAATAAAGTTTAAATAAATAAATCAACACTAGGATGATTAGAATCCTAAACCATGCTGACTGTGTACCGTCATACGCTACATTCTCTTCTGCCGTCAAATCAAAACACAAAACCATCTATCATGCGCAGGAGTGGAACCGACGGAGAGCAACGACATCAAACGCGCCGCCAGCGAGATCATGGCTGCTGCGGTCCGTCAGACCGAGGAGCGCGTCGCCGAGGTGCGGAGACGAGCCGAGGATGCTGTCAACCAGGTGAGGGGGTGAGGAGGGGGAGGGGAGAGAGACGACAACCAGCGGGATCATGGCGGCGGCGGTCCGTCAGACCGAGGAGCGAGTCGCCGAGGTGCGGAGACGAGCCGAGGAAGCTGTCAACCAAGAAGGGGGGGAGGGGAGAGAGACGACATCAAGCGAGATCATGACGGTAGCGGTGCGTCAGACCGAGGAGCGCGTCGCCGAGGTGCGGAGACGAGCCGAGGAAGCTGTCAACCAAGAAGGGGGGGAGGGGAGAGAGACGACATCAAGCGAGATCATGACGGTAGCGGTGCGTCAGACCGAGGAGCGCGTCGCCGAGGTGCGGAGACGAGCCGAGGAAGCTGTCAACCAAGAAGGGGGGGGAGGGGAGAGAGACGACATCAAGCGAGATCATGACGGTAGCGGTGCGTCAGACCGAGGAGCGCGTCGCCGAGGTGCGGAGACGAGCAGAGGATGCTGTCAACCAGGTGAGGGGGATAAAGGGGGAGGAGGGGAGTGGAGAGAGCCATAGTGCCAATTTCGAAGTAGCCGAGGGCAAATCTAACGAAAAATCTATGGTAAGGGTTGTTGATTTATATGAGAATGTGCATGAAGAACACATGAGCTCTTCCCAAGCCTGACCTCTTGTTAGTACACTTCCCCTATGTAAGTAAACATAATTATAAAACAGCAAGCGTCATTACATCAAGTTTACTTCGGAGCTAGATTTCTGTCAAAGTCGAGGCTTTTCACTTGGAAAAACCAATTTCATACAAGAAAATGTCAGTCAAGTGTTTCCACAATACACCGTTCAAAGCTTTGTGGCGCTAGTATCGTAAAGCGTTGAAATAGTTCTTACAGAATACCAAAAGTACTGTCAGCGGCGACACAGCCGCTGCGACCAAGGTTTTTACGACATTTGCGCTTAGTGAATCGCACTGCAGATCTTGCTTCCTACAACCGACTCTGTTCCTCCAGGTGAAGCGCCAAGCTCTAGTAGAGCTGCAACGCGCAGTGGGTGCAGCTGAGGCCAAAGCCCTGGAGCTGGTGGCGGCGGAGCGCGCCAAGCCGGAGCGGCGCCACTCCCCGCCGCCCGCGCCCGCGCACCCGCCCCCACCGCAGCGGGACCTCAGCCCGGGAGCCAGTGCGCAGCAGAATGTGAGTAGCACTATTTTACACGATAGGGAGGCAAACGTACAGGCGAGTCACCTGCTATGCAATTCACTAAACGACACTCGTTTGATGCGATCACAGCTGAAATCACGGGGGTATCCTTAACATTGTACGATGTTTTAGAATCGTGCAGCGTTGAAATAGTTCTCACAGAATACCAAAAAGTTCTGTCACCGATAACAAAACCGTTGCGACCAAGGCTTTTACGCTTAGTGAATCGCACCTATGATGGTGAGTGATCGCCGCTGCCCATGGACATCATCAGCCGTACAAGGGTCGCAGATGTGTTGCTTGCCTTTAAAAACCTCATACCCTCCCCAACTTAGTTCTGGCAACCTTACGCACCAGCAGAAACATAGCAAACAGCTACGAATCCTCACTCAGTCTGGTCTTCTTTAAGGTAGAGGTACTTCCCCAGAAAAGCAGCTATGCAATTCACTAAACGACACTCGTTCGATGCGATCACAGTTGAAATCACGGGGGTGTCTTGTCTTCACCGCCTTAACATCGCACGATGTTTTAGAATCGTGCAGCGTTGAAAAAAATCTTACAGAATACCAAAAAGTTCTGTCACCGATTACAAAACCGCTGCGACCAAGGCTTTTACGACATTTGCGCTAAGTGAATCACACCTCAGTTCATTCGAGTGGAAGTTCCACTAAGCTCTACCTTTCTTCCTCAGAGGGAATACCGTATGAAGTATTCGAGCTGCGAGTTTGAACTGGGAGCACAGTGCCATTGTATTGACAACACGCCGTGCCATTTAGCTACGAAACCCTAAAAGGAACTCTTCTTTTCTACCGTTAAATATAACAAGCAATAAAATGAATACATTTGCTGTAGTGCTGCTGGAACTGCGGGCGCAAGGCGCAGGAGACGTGCTCGGGCTGCGGCGCGGCGCGCTACTGCGGCGCCTTCTGCCAGCACAAGGACTGGGAGAACCACCACCAGGTAACGACATGACTCTCAACTCTCTCTCTCTATCTCTCTCGGTCGCTCGCCCCACAAGGAAATAAAAAAATAGGCTCATGCTGATGAATACAAAACAAAAAACAAGGAAATGTACTGCCATATTCAAAAATGAACCTCATTCTCACAATGCTTCTTCTAACTTCTTCACGACCCCTATTTTGGATTACTTATCTTTTCCATTTTAATATTAGTGACCTTTTACTTCCTTGTAGGCATGCTTCAAATTGGGGTCTATACTCAAAGTCACCAAGCTGAGTAGGCGGGTTGAGGACCGCAGTATGGTGAACTATAAAACACAGAAAATCGCTGCTGCCCATTCCCCAGAATGTTCCTTGAATAGTTTCATCCAAAATCCGCGTGAAGAAACTAATACCCACTTACTTAGCTAAAATTATCTTTCTTCCCAGGTGTGCAGCGGACGAGACCAGAAACCGACTGCACTTCTCCGAACGTCCCCTCCAGCCGCCTCCCTCCCTAAAGCCCTCCCTCGTTCCACCACGCCCATTTCCACGACCAACCCTCCCCCCTCCGACAATCGGCTCTCCCTCAGCACCCTAAACTCTGCTGAGAGACTCCTCACCACAAATCAGGAGAGGAACCTGAGTTCCACCAACAGTGACAGGATTGCGCTGGCGACTCTGTCGACTGCTCAAGGTCTGATAGGCGGGATCGGCGGGAAGAAATGACGTAATAAGGAACCCTTGGCTTGCAACTCGATTAGGTTTCCAAGGAAGGTTAGGAGGTAAATATTAGGTATGGCGGTTTAAGATGATGAAACATAATTGTTTTCCACCCAATGTGTTATTAATTTTTTGTATAAAATTGTGCAATAAAGAGTAGGTTACTACTATATCTTCAAGAAAATACTATCTTGTCCCAAGTATCGGCCTGTTTATGATTAATTATCATAAGCAAGGTAAGAAGAGAACATTAATATCAGATAAAAACACAAGATGCTGCACGAGTGAGTGCACAAGCAAAGGTGCATTCCCTATTCCCCTTACTCTCAGAGTGCGGTGGATATCAATCTGACACGACAGTACAGAGATTAGGTACAGGACCAACGGGGACACGTGGTTTCCATGGCAGGGGAATGTAATTAAGTTGCCAATTTACAAACAACAAGAGTCACCTCTGGTGCCGAAATTGTGTCTTTCAATGACTCAATTTTAACATGTTACATCTAATGTTTTGTTGCCAACAGTCCCAATAAGAGAAAATGGCTTGATTGTCTGACCTCTATCTCCAAGATTAAAAGTATCTCTGACAATCTGACAATGTTTACTAAATTGTCACATCTACAAAGGGGTTTAATGGGTCCTAAACTTCGTTTATTGCAATATTTTATGTTTAATTATGTTAAGTTATTACTTTTTCTTACGCGACGGTTTAATTATAAGAATCATCAACTTTTAGAACCAAAGAATCACTGAATGTACATACATACAATTTATAATAGTTGTTAATTACGTGGGTTGTTTAATTTTGTATATACAATTGGTGCCATTTTTGTTTTTGTGATACATAATTAAGGAACTAAATTTATATAGGCTCATAGTGTATAATGTAATTAATTTTAATTTAACAAGCATTCCCAGTGCATTTGTAAATAGAAAACATAAATTAGCTAAGAATCAAGGAAATCTTTCGTATCTTACCCTACAGTGTCCTAGCTTACATAGATTAATAATTTCGTCAGAATCCCATATTACATTAGGTGCATTATTTTATTCTAGTTATTTCAATTCACTCAGTGTTCAAGTTCATAATGAAATCTTGAAATAATTCCTGTGTATATTGCAATTTGTTTTTTTGTTTTATTCATGAAGATGTTTCTAATATTTATGTTGTAAAATTAACAAATATAAAAAGGTTTCGATTTTACATTGACATTAATTCTTGAAATTTTACACGCTATGTTTTTAATGGAAATAAATACCTACTTATTTTTTTATACAAACTGTATGTGCGTCGTTCATTTTAATTCACATTATTATGAAAAGAAGATTAAAAACTTTTTATCAATAAATTAACGAATAAACAGCTATCTGAATATTTTTACTATGTAATTTAAACACGCTCTTAAATTACATTTCAGTGTAATTAAATAATAATGTAAATAAGAAATTAATATAAAACGCTGTGAATGTAAATAGTAATTTAATTTTACATTAGGTAAATGTAACATTTAATGAATCGCCACTGGTATTGTGTAATTTATCGTGCAATATTAAAATTAATGTTATCGGTGTATAAAATTTCGAATTTAATAATTTAAAGACTTTGATGTGAAAGTGCTTTTTAAACTTTCTTCTCATGGGATATTGGTTGGGAAATAATTATTATCACTAGATTGCTTTCGGATTGCAAGAGGCGCTGGGTTCGATTCCCACCTGAGCCACCTAAGATCTGATGAGTTCTCTTTGATTATAATAATACAAATTATATTAATAAATTGTTTTAATGATTTAAAGAAATGTTTACGTTTTATTTTTATTCATCTTATATTACCATTGATCGAAGAAAGTTTAGGAAGCATAAAATTACGCACATAATAGGATAATTAATAAATTCTACATCGAATTCGTGAAATAAACATGTTAGAAAAATTATACGATGTTTAATTTTGGCATCTACCTTATTCCGTTTTCTATAATTTCCTGAAATTCCTTAGTTGTTAATCTAATAACGAAGGGCATTTTGTGAAAAAATGTGAAAAAAGATTAAAAAGAGTACCTACTTATTATAAAAAAATATCCCTCATTGACATATAAGCCTAGTTAGTCAAGTACCGGGCCGTGATCTCAAATTCCAGGGTTCGAATCCCTGTTCAGGCATTTCTGTCGGTTCTTTTGTACAATATTCATATTAATATTATAACGATATCAAATAAAAAATACCTATACAGGTACACTTCCTATTCCCTCACCCTCATAGTTCGGTGGGACAGTAATCTGACACGACCGTAGAGAGATCAGGCGTAGGATAAACGGCTTAACGTGCCTTCCGAATCCCGAAGGAGCTCGTGATGAAATTTTCCGGTTACCCATCCGATGACCGGCTTCTGCGAAAGTTACTTAACTTTGCAATCGTAGGCCGAGCGCGTCAGCCACTACGCCATCGAGTTCCTCAACTACACAACTTGAATATTGTGTTGACGCATTGATATTACAAAATATAAAAAATCATTTGTCAGAATCCAATGAAACACATAAATCTATCAGGCCAAATGAAGCCCGTACCCATAGTTCATAACGACAACCACTAGACCGGTGAGGCTGTTTACAGACCACGTTCAAGTGTGCGGCCGCGATGATGGGTGACCGCTTAGCTCGTGTAGTTGACGCGAGCGCGATGCGTTTGAGTCATTGATTATGATTCGGATATGGTGACCATGATAAAATACCCATACTAATACAATAAAGCTAAGGAGTTTGTTTGTTTGTACGAAGTCTATTGATATTCCCCACGTATATTTACTAATCTGAGGTTTTCAATGATATTATTGATTTGCAAACTTTGTACCGATGTGATTGTCTATTTGGTTGCGTCTATTTATTTGAGTATCCTGCCTGGGTGTCATTATCTATCTGGCACTGCGACAGTGCCACCAATTAGAGTCGTCATAATCGTCCCCTGTTACGACTACAGGGGACGATTATGACGGACTAGTGATGAAATCAAGTAGACTAGAAATCATAGAGGTATTATTACTCCGTATAGAGCGGACATCTTGAAGAAACATTTTCTTACCCGCATTGTGGTCTATGGACAACAAAGTTCGCGTATATTGTACTATTTTTTTACTATTTTTGCAATCGCAAAATCGTGTTGTGTTAAAAAACATGTACAATCATTATAGGATGAAAAATAAAGAGTGGCGTGTCATTTCATACATAAAAAAATTAAAAAAATATATTACTAATTGTCCGCCCGCCCCCTTCCCTCCAAGTTGGCGTATAAGTTTTGTTCGCGATGTCCACTCTATACGTAGTAGTGATACCTCATTGCTAAAAATATTTATTTATTCCTCATGTCCCAAGAAACCCTGGACGCATAGACACTGCCCGATTTAACGAATCCCCATCATGTCTGAGCGGATGGGCTCTCGTCTCGACACACCATTTAGCGAAGGACACACACCCCCGCCACAGTATAGGGGAGAGCAGTAAGTTAGACAGTAAGCGAAAAATGAGTATGTTATTATTATTACGAGTTTACCTCGCTATTTGGAATATTTTGGCCGTGTCTAGTAGGTAAGTAGCACAAATTGGATAAGTTAATAAATAAAAAAAAGAAAAATAAATAAATAGATAAAGAAAGAATGAATGAAATAAAGAAAGAATGAATAAAATAAAGAATGAATGAATGAAAGAAAGAATGAATTAATGAATGATTGAATGAATGAATAATATAATTGAATGAATAAATAACTAAATAAATAAATAATTCATCTTCATCCTCCTGCCCTTATCCCACACTAGGCGGGGTCGGCGCAACACGTCTTCTGCTTCCACTCACCCCTATCAGCCGTCAACTCTACATTCACTCCTTTCACGTCCATATCATACTTCACGCAATCCATCCATCTCTTTTTTGGTCTTCCTCTGCTCGTCTTTCCATCCACAGCCATATTTATCACTCTCTTTGTGACATGCCAATCTTCCCTTCTCATAACATGCCCATACCATGCCAGCCTTGCACTCCTGATCTTCTCTGTTATTGGTGCTACTTTCAGGCTTCCCCTTATATACTCATTTCTAATTTTATCCAGCCGGGTTACTCCACACATCCATCTCAGCATTCGCATCTCGCTTGCATGCACCTTTTTCTCTTCCATCTTTTTCATTGCCCAGCATTCCGATCCATACATTACGACAGGTCTGATGACAGTTTTGTAGATTCGCGTTAAATAAATAATTATACGATTTAAAATCGTAACGCGGTCGCGGAATCCCATATTATTGTACCTTCTACACAAAAATACATAAACAATTTACACGAAGTTGCCTCACTGCAATCCGTCCCACTGTTTCTCTGTACGCGACATCAATTTAATTGCTTCGATGACGTCTCCGTGTCCCAGCACTGTCCCGCTGTCCCGCGAGGAATTGCTGCTTTGTATGACCTGTCCCGTTTTTAAATCCCTGGATTGGGGATTAGAAGAGGAATAGTAGTTTTATCGAGGCCGAAATTAATCATATCCTCCTAGCGTTTATCCCGTTTCTTTGCGGGGTCCGCTTTAACCATGATCCATGGTTATTACAGTGAAGCGAGTGCCATCAGACATTCATAACCCTTCGGGGGGAACTAGACAGATTGAAAAATTGTTACACATTCAGATCTAGCTGAAATAAAGTCAGAAACTATCTGAATATGCAGGTTTCCCCACGGTGTTTTCATTCACGACCGATGGCACCAATCAACATAAATAGTTTCGAAAAATCCAGAGATTGCGCGCTTGGATTCGAACCACGGACCTCACGTATCCGTACAACTAGCCCACCATCGCTCCAAAATGTGAAAACATTTAATCTAAATTTAAATCAACTTAAAAAATAAAATATCCCAATCTAAATTTGGGAAATTCGCACTTAAGTTCTATTTTTTTCAAATAGGGGTGGGGTGTCCCAAACTGTGTTTTGTATTGTCAAAGTTCCTGTCTCCGTAGATCGAAATCTGTCACGCCCTGAGTAAGTTGTAGTTTATAAAGAAGTTTAGGTACTGTCCATGCAAAAAAACTACGATTAAATATTTATTTATTTATAAAAACTTTATTGACCACACTAGTAAGTAAGGTACAAAAGGCGGACTTAACGCTAAAAGCATTCTCTACCAGTCAACCTTTAGAAAAATGAAATGTTTGTATGCGGTAGTGAGCAAACCAAAACATAATTTAAAAAGATAATTAAATTACTATAGCATAAGATAATCAGATAATAAACATACACAAATAACGTCTAATATAATACATATATATGACATATAATATAATACATATAATAAATACATACATACAAACACATATTATTGATGATGATGTCCTGAATAATGACTCAAAAAAGGGAATATAAACCAATTCAACGTGAGGATTCTGACAGAAAGTCACGAACCTGCCTTTTAAAAGAAAACTTATTTGGTGCTTTTCTTATACTGTCAGGGAGACTATTCCAGAGGCGTATAGCATTAAGAGTAAAGGAGTCGGACATGAAGCCCGTATGAAAGAGAGGAGTAGAGAGCACTAAAGAGCTAGCAGATCGAAGTTGTCGGTCATGAGAATCGCAAAGAAATTGAAACTTACTTTTCAAATAGTCGGGAGATTTAGGATTAAAAAGAATAGAAAAGAGTGTGCAGAGCAGTCTAAGCTGTCTACGTTGACGTATTGTGAGCCAGTTTAGTTGAGACCGGTAGGAAGACACATGATCAAATTTACGGAGACAGAAAATGAAACGGATACAATTATTTAAGAGACGGTCCAACTTATTCAAAAGGTCTTCATTAAGATCAGGATAACAGACATCAGCATAATCAATGAGAGGAAGAATAAGAGAAGTGACAAGTAACACTTTAGTATTGGTGGGCAAGAAATTCCTAAATCGATTTAACAATCGCAACGAGAATATAACACGACGACTGACCTCAGCGACCTGTGAGGTCCAACTAAGAGTCGAGTCCATGAAGAGACCAAGGTTCTTAACGCTTAGGCTAAAAGGGATGATAGAGTTCCCAAACATGACAGGTGAGAGCGAACCAACCGCAATCTTGCCAAAATATTACTTTTGTTGAAGTAACTTCAAGTGAAACTAACTCTTTGATACTGATCAAAGCCGACAGAATACTTCGAAATCCGAGCAACCACAATCAAAACAACGTTTAAAAGAAACAAATAACAATATTCACGAAACCATGCGTCTGACGTTTCTTAACAACCCTTTGTTAAAGTTCCTAAATAAAACGAGTCTTTGATCCGCCTTGGCTCACAGTAGCAAAGCGCGTGACACCTGACATCTTTGTTCAAATGCCCGCGAGCCACGTCCTCCCCGCTCGGCGGCTGACAGCCTTCTGCCATTTCACGTTCCAAATTCAAATAAGCTTCGTGTGATGGCGGAGTGATAAGAATGAACTATATCCTTCTAAGTGAGAAACACTATCAATTGTATCTTTCCAAAAGCACAACTCTCTCAAGCGAGCAACTTTCTCACTTACCAACTCGTATTGCAAGTTATCTTAAGTATCGTCATCATCATTAGCCCATTAAAGTCTTCACTGCTGGGACTTAATATCGGTTTATGTATGTACTACCTATGGAGCGATATAGCGTATCTTAATATCATTAACAAACAGTCGAAACAATCAGCGAGCGATCCAAAGACATGTTAAGGAGCTAGAGGTATCCAGAGCTCACTTGGAGAGGGCGTGGGGTTTTAAAGGAAGGCAGAGCATCAGCGACCCTTGTACGGCTGTTGCAGCGGTGATCTTTTACCATCAGGTCCATCTTGCCGGTTTGCCTCTCTCGCATGCGAATGAGCAAGTGAAACATATCAGTAGACCGAAATGACACACATCTCTCTCGCCTCTTCACTGCGCATCTCTACTTCTATTTCACGTTCCAAATTCAAATTCCGCGATCGCCCGCGGCCATCATGTTCTTTGACGGTGGACGGTTGAGGAGCACGTTTGTTCTCCTGACGTGATGAGGTGGAAGTACAAAGGGGTTGGAAATGGAAACTGTCTTCGTTTCAGTTCATTTCATTCGCTTGCTTGCGATTTGGTATAGATATTTTTATTTTATATGTCGAAAAATGAAGACTGTACAGTCGAATGCATAAAAATAAGCGGGAGCCGAACCTACAGCCTAATTACGGATAACTTTGTGGTGTTTTGCATTTTTTATTTTATTAATTAATAAGCTTGAAGCTTTTACTGCAGATGCTAGAACCTAAAGGTTAAGACGTCCTTTTAAACTTTTATTTTATTTTTTTATTTGTTCTTCACAAACTTACATATTTTATAAACATCCATGACTCGAGTTCGAATGTCGATGGTTATCACACAAACATTAGCCCCTAGCGGGATTCGAACCCGCGACTCTCGATTTTGTAGCCAATTTGTCTGCTCTTGCCTCTAGGCAAACGGGCCCGTCAACATATTTACTTAAAAACTTTTTTATACATCCATGACTCGAGTTCAAATGCCGATGTTTATCATATAAACATTTAACTACACATAAACATAAACATTTAACTAACGGGAATAAACCCGCGACTATCACTATTGTGGTCAGGGTTACTTACCACAAAACAGACATTTAAATATCTGTTTTGCGCGGGTATCGAACTCGCGGCCTTACACTAAACTTATCATGGACGAATATGAGTTACACTAAGTGCTTAACCACACATTCGTTAATGAGTAATTATTCCGATAAATCCTTATGAGCAACCAGAGGTAAATAACCCCGTTTGTTAGTACTTTATGATCTATAATACTATGATCGTGGCTAAGTCAGTGGAAATTGGCCTACCATCTAGGAAATTTTGCCCGGTACCATTCGGTATAGTTGTACATGTATACTTCCTACAGTGGTAGAATTCCCCTGGGTTTAAACAAAATTCCTATTTACGAGGAAAATATAGTTTGTCTATACTTAACTAACCTATACTTAATTAAACTCATAAACACCCAGACCAATACAAAAAGACATGGACAAAAATTTTTATACAGTGCGGGCATCGAACTCGCTACCTTTTGATCCAACAGTCAATTTCTTAACCATTATACCACACGGGTCTTCATCCCTACTATTATTATTATAAATTCGAAAGTAGCTCCGTCTGTTACGCTTTCCCGCTTAATCCTCTCAACCGATTTCGATAAAATTTGGCAAAGACAATCTTTAGACCCTGAGAAAGAACATAGGCTACCTTTCATTGCGAAAAAAGGCACCTGAAAACCACGCGGACGAAGTCGCGGGCGGCCGCTAGATTTTAGTAAATAGTTTTGTTCTTACTTTAATATGTAGTTCAGATTAGCCGTAATTCGGAAAGGATTTTTATTAGCAGAACTGTGATTAGGAAGTGTGTAAACAATAAAATAGCTGTGAGTCAGTGCTGTCTCAATCCACAGTGAGTCACATAACAAGCTTGGCTCATGCACACAGTCTAACAAATTAGCAGTAGTATAAGTACCTATATAATAATCATCTTCTTCCTAGCGTTTATCCCGTTTCTGCGCGGCGTCCGCTTTGACCAAGGTCGGATACAGCTTTGGCACCAGGGGGGGGGGTCACATACCGACAGGGGGGGTCACATACCGACAGGGGGGTCACATACCGACAGGGGGGGTCACATAGTCGTGGTCAAGTCAAGTGGCCAAGTTTAAATAAAAAGTTATGTTCAATTAGGGGTCCACCTTAGTCCTGGAAATCGCTCAGTGAAACCCCTAGATCACCCCCCCGGTATCCGCCCTTGGCTTCGACCATGATCCAGGATTTGGCGAGTCTGGTTATTACAGTGAAGCGACTGCCATCAGACCTTCGTAACCCTTAGCGGGGAACCAGATAGATTGAATCATAGTAACACATTCAGATGTAACTGAAGTCAAGTCCGAAAATATCTAAATGTGCAGGTTTCCTCACGGTGTTTTCCCTCGCCGCTGACTAATGGCACAAATCAATACATAGATTTTCGAAAAATCCAATGGTGTGGGCTTGTATTCGAACCATGGAACTCACGTATGTGAGGCACGGTCCGTTTGTAGCTTAAACCACCATTCGCTCTGCCATAGTGCGCTAAATAACATAATGATCACAATATACTAAATTATAAAAAAAATACTGCTTCATTTGATTTCGGAGCGATTCCGGAATACAGTTAAGTTTTAGGCAATAATCTCTAAAACTCTGACAACCCTCGTTCAATTTTCGTAATGAGATATCAGATTAGTGAAAAGTGATGTTTTTTATTTTCACCTGCAAGATATGTACCAGTATGCATCTTTCAAGCATAGTCATAATTCCTACTGAAGATAAAATAAATAAAGAAGGAAATTAACACATTTAGGGAAATGCTATGTTGATCAACTGTCAAAACTTAACTGTGGCGTTATAAGTACACACTTGTCTCGTTGATGCAGACGGCCTTAACGACCTCAGATTATAGTGATGAACAAGTATTGGTAGAGTATCGATACAATGATCGCTTCATATCGATATTTTTTAGGAAACATAATGTCATCCGTGTACTGTTGTCCATGGGCAGCCGTGATCACTTACTATCAGATGATCCATTTGTTCGTTTGCCTCCTAATCACATATTTAAAAAAAAAACGATCGTAAACAGGCCCCGTAATTATCTTTAAAGCGACATTCACTCACTCTTCGCTTCACATTGCAAAGTAACCTTAGTAACAAACGTACGTTACGCTCTTCAAAATAATGCCACTGTTTTCTGGCACCACCGGGGCATATCTAACATTTTAATTTTGAAGTCTATGGAAATTAAAAAATTATACCTGCATTCATCGTTATACTTATTTGCCCTCGCCATACTTCTAAATTGGCACTAAAATAAGAGCGACAGTCGCTTCGAAGAGTGAGGTAGCACGTTGACAGTCAACCGTTTAAATCAATGGCCAACGTCCTGTCTCGCAGAAAATTATGCCTGAATTGACACGCATCAGTGATTATAATACAAATTCAATCTCGAGAGTATGTTTAAAATCCGTCACACTCACAGCCTACATGAGAAATATCGACCTCATTTCTTCTAGATCACGACCATAGAATACACATTATAAATAGGTACAAAATACAAAATAGCGGTGAAAAATGGTACTGTTTCTTTACTATATTATGTAAAGAAAGAAAGAAAGTAAAAGTTTTTATTTGGCACAGAAATTACACGAATTACAAGCGCAAAATAGCATAATATGCCATGGCGAAATAAAATTCTTAAAAAATAAAATAAAAATCACATATAAGGTACTCACTTGTATTGTTACTTTTGTTACACATAAAACTTCATCTTGAATTACTGTATCTGATAAATCAACCAAAAGAAAATCAGTTGCTTAGTTTAAACATTTTAGCATACATAGCGACATACCAAAGAAATCAACGTTGTTTTATCTTTCTTTCTTTCATTCTAACATCTTTATTTATTTATTTATTCATCTTATGAGTTAACAGAAATTATATACTATGTAGTGTTAATTGTTATGTATCTCGTTTAAACTACGGTACAATAATTATTTACACGTTATACTAAATGTATGTAGGTATACCTATCACGTCAAACCGTGGATAATCCATAAAATTATTTATTAATATCGATAAAAAATATCGATGTTTCGACAATAACTTTGTTTTGCTCTTACATACAGCTTCCTATCAGTCTGTGTGAGACCAGTGAAGGGATCGCGCCTGTTTTTTTTATTGAATATTATAAAAACGATAAACATGCGAACTTTGGTAAGTTTTTGTTGTTATTATTTTAATTGCTATTGTACCAAATGCCGGAATGACGAATGTCCTTTCAGGGGTCTTTTTGTACCTTGTTTTAATTTGGATATTTAGGCAAAACTTTTTTCATTCGATATCTAAACTAATATAATAAAGCTGAAGAGTTTGTTAGTTGTTTTCCCGTGGGAGAATTTAATCGGGATAAAAAGTATCGTCCGCTTGTTTTTGGTTTGCGCACACATATGTATGTAGGCACATACTTTGGCCTTAAGCCTTCCTCGTCAAATGAACTATCCAACACAGAAAGAGTTTTTCAAATCGGATTAGTAGTTCCTGAGATTAACGCATTCAAATAAACAAACAAACTCTCCAGCTTCATTAAATTAGTAAAGATTAGTATAGATTTAAATCTATGGTTATCTGTACCTTTAAGATAATGATCAGATTGTTCACGGTTCCACGTTGGTATTAACGTGCATCCGCAAATCATGCAGAACTTAATAAACACCAGTTAATTAATACCGACGTGTAATACAAATATCTACCAATTAGTATGAAGGAAGGAAGCTGTTGCTGGAGTTAAGTGGAATGTACATAGTTATTTACATGTGATCATAGATATCAATTAACGTGGGAATTTGATTTTTTATGTGTATTAAATACCTAAGTAAACACCATGAAAGTCGTGTGTGTATGTGTGTGTGTGTGTGCGTGGGCTAAGATAAATGTGAATTGTTTAGAAGCACTAACTTGATGCATACTACTATGAGTTGCGGTTTATTTATGAAATACTAGCGGCCCGCCCCGGCTTCGCCCGTGGTACTTGTCCACTATTTATACATAAAAATCTTCCTCATGAGTTACTCTATCTATTAAAAAAAGATTTAAGCGTTCATAGGGACAACATGACAGAAAAAGCGACTTTGTTTTATACTATGTAGTGAAGTACCTATGAAGTCAGCCCATACCCTGCCTGTAGGTATACCAAATTTCATCCAAATCCATTCAGTAGTCTCAGCGTGATTGATGGAATAAAGTCCAATCTAACAAACTTTCATATTTGTAAACTTATTATGATTTGTTTTGTTTTACCTAGTTGTTCCTGGTATCCGTGGTGATTGTGGCAAGCTTGGTGAACGCATCGCCCATCGACCCGGCGCGGTGGCTGATCAACCGCCCCACCGAGGCGAATTACCAGAGGTCCAGACGCTCCCCCCAGTTTAAGGGGGAGGTTCCCATCAAAGGTATGAAAAGTAGTGTTTGTAAAATTTTATTTTTCACTCGTCAAGCCAACCAACTTTCATCGTCGTTTCCCTGGGGGATCGTTTTTGAAATGATGTATTGTGATCCGGCAGAGAACTAAGGTCATCGACATAACTCACCGGATTGGCAAGCTAAATGGCAGTGGGCTGGCCGTATAAGCCGCAGAATCGACAACCGTTCGGGTAAACGAGTTCTGGAGTGTCCCAAAAAACGCAGTCTAGGATGCCCTCAGGCCAGGTGGAGTGACGATCTGGGCAAGACGGCTGGCAGGAGCTGGATGCGAGCCGTCGAGGATCGGGCCGAGTGGCTGGAAACACATTTTACCCAACCTAGGGATCGAACTCGCGGCCTCATGTCGTAAAAGTACCTATCTCACACAACATGGCTAGGAGAGGCCTATGTCCAACAGTGTAATGTGATAGGCTTATAATGATGAAGTCAACTTTCTACGTAAGACAATGGGTGTCGGAACCAGGACATAATTAGAATTAATTATATGATAGTTATAAGTGCACTGTGTACTTATTTCGAAAACATAATACCTACCTATGTATTGTAGGTATAAATTTTTGGGAAAAGGAAAACATCAGGATCAATGCAATATGTTACATGCATACGTGTACTTAAATACCAATTCGATTGCATTGTCCATCACTTAATGTCCCCATACAAATATTTTTACTTTTGTTCACAACGTCTGTGCCTATTAGTTAGTATCCGAACTTCATCCGTAAGAAGTGTCGAAATGTCGACACCTCCAACCATTAAAAAATCTTGTTGTGATGTGCACTATTTATCGTATTTTATCTTTCCAGGTCGAGTGCAACTCACGCGCACCCAACCGTCTCTGCGCAAGGGCGAATACGTGTGCGGCAACAAAATATGCAGGCTGCAGCCAGGGGAGGTGCCTAGGGGGTGCGACGGAATCTGCCAGCACCTCATGCCTCTGCTTAGGAAATAGACATTAAACGTTGATAACTACGCTTAAGTCTTTATGTATAACAAGCGGCCGCCCGCGACTCACTCCGCGTGGATTTCGATTTCCAATATTGTGGAACGAAGACGTTACCTGCCCATTTGGGTGCAGCCTGGCTAAAGATCGAATGGGCCGCAACGCTCAAGAAGTCCACCACCAAAGAAAGAAACTCTTACCTTTAGCCACGAACGTCTTGTCCAGGAGGTACTTTTCTGATGTATGTACACCTAGCTGGAAGCCGCCACACTGCCTCTCGTTTGGCGTTAAGTCGCGAGTTAGGTTGGAAATAGTTCTTGTCCCGGGCTTTGATGATCACAAATATTGTTCACAACACGTTTACACACACAAATACTGAGAAAGTTACTCAAATTCGATTTTTTGTTACGATCGCACGTTTTTCGTGCGCCGGTCGATCTTACACACACCACGCCGCTAGAGGGCGCGGGAAGCGCGGCCTAAAGGCCAGTGATTGGACGGGACGTTTGAGCGCTGTCATAACGCTCTGCCATTGGTTCAAGTTTCCACTCCGGGAACGGAAGACTCGAACGCGGCTATTTCATTCGATCTTTTATGCTAGATATTGAAATAGAATAGGAAACGATTTTGTTTTTCAAAGGACATGGCCAATTCCTGCCTAGTGATGGCCACGAATGGCACAAAAGCACAAAGTATATTATAAAATTAAAATAATAATTTTCATATATTTTAGAATCTTGTAGAAGTTGTCAGTTTTTAAAAGAAAATAATTAGTATTTTAACTTCCTCTTTATACTGCTTTTGACAAAATGCGTTCCTCTCAACATAAATCGGATAGTCCGTTCTTGTCCTCAATATAGACACAATATAATATTTGTATGAAAAACAGTTATATTTAATAAAATATAGCTTTTACCATAGAATATATTTGAAATTGTATCTTAAAACGTATTATTTATGACAGAAAACTTATTTTAAACATAGTATTTTATTATTTTTCCCAAAATGAATGTAAGATTATGCAGAACGGAATTAATTTTATAGTCAATATATATCAACAGTTATTGTCAAATATTATAATTCCGTTGTCATGGTAATAATGTACAATGCGTGACAGAGTGCGCATTAGCAAAATTACGGTAAGACAAAAAGAGACTACGGGGGTCACAGTTAGTACAACTCAATTTGATAGGTCGGGGAAATTGTCCATCTCTTTCTTCCAGATTGTAGGTAACCACAGACAACATGTTTTTCTTTTTTACCACAGGTAACTGTTTACCATAGGTAACATAACTAATTACCATAGACAACATAAGTGTCGTAATATTATCTTCGTACCTACTTATTTTTTAAGTATAGATATATATCTATATTTAATTAATTAAAATAAAAGTTATTAAAATAATTTTGTTGTCGACAATATAATTAATATCATTAAGTACCTACTTAAGTCAGAATCATAGAGTAAATAGGTCAGAAGTCAGAATAAAAGATTTTGACAATTAACGTCAATTTCAATATGTCAAAGTCAGTCGGGTCAGTTAAAAAAATTCAAATGGATAAATTTTCACAAGTTTATACAATTTAGATTAAATATTTCCCATAGTTGATACGACAAAGTCATAAATGGGTTTAAAACAAAATTCTTTACTAAGTGATTTGGAAAGAGAGCGCGTGATACTCTCTGAAGTAGTGAATATCTCCAGAAGGCGGTCTATGAAAAGGATTCTAGGAAGAGCGAAACTACAACATAATATATCCAAAGTTTGAATGCTATTAGAGCTGCAATAGTCGCAGGTGGGCGAAGAAACGGTATTGACCTTGTGTAAATGTGCATTAAACCGACAATGGAATTACATAATAAACGACTTTTTTGACTTTTGACTTTTATTTCATCATATCATTTTCATCAGCCTATTGCAGGCCACTGCACTGCTGGACATAGGCCTCATCAAGGCCTACACTTCTAATTGTTTTGATATTTTTAGGATTTGCTTTATACATATATTTAATGATATTAATTTCAGTCTGCATTTACTTCAAATATTCAGCTTAATTTTATTCGTGAGTTTTAAGAACAATCACTTGGAGGAATAATGAACAACTTGAACAAGTAATAAAAATGAAAAGCGGGAAGTGAAGCTTCACTACTTACCTTCAAAACGCAGAGAGCAGCACTGTCGCAATAGGGACAAAAAAAAGTACTGAGAGGGCACTCTATTCCTTTTGGTATATTTACTTTTGGTATATTTACTTTACTCTATGGAGACTACACTTTTTTTCACGGTACACCGTTGAGTAACCAATGTATCATGTCATCAATCAAAACAATGCTACAATGTGATTGAAATGTTTTTTGCAATCTTTGTGTGTCTGTATAATTAAAACGTCGAGTTCTTGGACTTTAGTTGATAATGATATTGAATGTTCTGATAGTCACGAGTCTAATGCAATAGGACATGTTTGTGGGAAATGAATTTGGTATCAAGGCAAACGTAGAATGTTGGCCATGTGACCATGTCCTTTAGTGGTTACGAAACAAATAGCCATAAGCCTACCTCGTTACTACTAGTCCAATTTGAAAAAATAATTTTTAATTTTGAATTTTTTAGAAAGTTTATGTTTGTTTGACCATCAGCTGTCTTAACCATTAGTTGGTGGACCTTAAATGACTCTAGAGTTCCAGAAATCACGGTTGTCGACCAGATCCTTTCATTCAAGAGGAATGGGACTCCAGGGAAGTAAAAAGACTCCAACAATCTTTATCAATGTTTATTCTTTATTCTCCTTCTCCTTCTTCCTGGCTCGTGCCTGCTCCCAGGCCGCCTGCGAGCGCTTGAAGGTGTCCACGTCCAGCTTTGCGTGCAGCAGCCGGCCGCAGCCGCTGCCCAGGAGCAGGCTGCTCTTGTGTGCCAGCGAGGTCATGATCTTTACCTGCCTTGAGGAGCTGGGGATGTTCCTAACGTCCACTGTCTTTAATGTTGGAAGTTATCCAAGGTCTGTTCCAATGAAGGAGATTCTAATGGAGAAGGGAAGTTTCTAGAAGGTTCAAGAATTTTTTACTGCGATATGGTCAGTTTCTATATACTCTGCGGGCATCCCAGGTGGTTTACCTTATGAACCCTGGTGTGCTTTAATCCCGTGTGCCCAAAGACACTCCTTGGCTAGTGGCCTTAAGAATCAACGAAGACCGACCGAGCTATTCCAGTCACTATGTAAAATCCAGTATAATAAAGCGTCTTCTAAGCTAAAAGAAGGTGAGGCATAGGACCATCAGCTGTCTTTACCATTAGAGGACCAGGAATTTGACCCTCAAGGTCCAGAAATACTGGCAAGGTCTATCAGATCTGTCCTCATAAGAGAAAGGGGACTCCAGGTAAGGAAAAAAGACTCCAGAATTTTTCATAAACGTTTATTCTTTATTCTCCTTCTCTCTCTTCCTGGCCCGCGCCTGCTCCCAGGCCGCCTGCGAGCGCTTGAAGGTGTCCACGTCCAGCTTGGCGTGCAGCAGCCGGCCGCAGCCGCTGCCCAGGAGCAGGCTGCTCTTGTCCGCCAGTTCCGACATGATCTTGACTTGCTGTTCAGGGTTCGCGGCTTCGAAGAACTGCTCGAACGCGCGGGAACCGTACTGGGAGAGTGCTAGTTGCTGGTAGTAGCCCTGAGGAAAAACGATATATTCATTTTATTTCTGTCTTGCAAGTTCAATAGAGGATTCTAGGCGGTCTCGAAAGCCTTGACACATTTTCTACCAGAAAACCATCCAGAGGAAGCGTGAGCTAGTAAGTTACCTGTCCAAGATCTTGGGTCCGGAACCGATGTCTTAAAAAACATACATTTATATCAAATTTTGAGATAAGAATGATGATTCCGTGCTTCGGTAGGCAGTTTAAGCCGTTTGTCCAACTTGTCTGGTTTTCCTTGTAAGGTTTACGGCGGAGGTCAGAGAATTGTAATACAATTGAGTTACGTTCGTCTGACCTCCGTACCACCCTGGTCAATTCAGGATCATAGTTGTAGCGTACCCTGAGCTCCGAGGCAATGGCCGAGGGTGCAACCGGGATAAGCGCTAGGATGATGATGTGGCCACCGTTTTACCTTGAGCTTCCACAGCATCTTGTCCCGTGCCTTGCCGCCGACGGGCGCGCTGGCGCAGAAGGCGTCCGCCACGTGGCAGCCCTTCGCGTCGCAGAATATCACCAGCAGCTCGTCCGGGGAGAGCTCCAGGAGACTGTTCACGGCTTTGGCTGGGCGCTGGGGGTGTGGAATTGTGTGGTTGTTATGCGGTATAGTAATACATAACACTTAACGCACAGAATGCTAAAAAGATAAACTTAACAACTAAATTATCTTAAAAAAATAACTCTTTTATTAAAAAAACAAAATCGAGTTGTGAGTCTTTTATTGAAAAAATCAAAAGAGAGTTTGGATATACATATTTTAAATGAAAATTTTCACAGTTTTCATTCATATTATATTAAAAGATTTGAAAACTATAAGGCAAGAAAAGGAAAAAGAATTTAAAAACTTTATTGCTCAAACTGTCATACAAGATGGAATAATAAATGAAGTTAATTAAAAAAAAAACAAAGAGCAGGCATTACAAGGGAAATGGAAAAGCGATATAATGCATTTTAAAAAGTCAAGGAGAAAATTTTAGTTGGTAAACAACTTCAGCATGTCGAAAAAAAATATTTTATTATTGATTAAAATCCTATTTTAAAAAAGATTTTAGACTTTCGCGTTGCTTATCATTATTGTGGTCGCAAGCGGACTCAAATCCGCTTGCGACCACGGTTGTAACTCATCCGAAACGTCAACCAGTAAGTAGTATACCTATACTACATTAATAATATCACGTTTAGTCCCGGTAAATAATTTTAATTCCTATTTTATATTTAACTCTATAAAAGCTAAAAAGTTTTTTTACGTTTAATTTTGACTTCAAATAAATATTTAACAGCACTGACCTGGAACTGAAGTATGGACTGCAGCAGCACCGATCCATGGACGTTGATGAAGTACTCCTTGTGCAGAGCGGTCAGATCCACGCGGTCAGCCGGTAGAAGTCGTAGGCACAGCACTGAGAAGTACTTCTGGTTCTCCTCTGTGCATTTGAGAGCTGTTTCGAGAGCCTGAAATGAATAAAATCATCGTTTAATTTCTTAACCGACTTTATAAAAAGGAGGAAGTTCTCTATCTGACAAAGCTTTTGTATATTATTATGTATGTGTAGATATAGTTCTTGTTATTGTATTAGTCGCTGAGGATCGGGCTGAGTGGAGAGCCCTAGGAGAGGCCTACGTCCAGCAGTGGACTGCGATAGGCTGTTGATGATGATGATGATTGATTGTATTAGTGCACGAATTTTTCAAATTTATCACAAGTATTCATAATACATTTAAAACTTGAATCTATACTTAGCCAGGCCCGCCAGGGGAGGGTCATATAGCGCCATTGGGGGTCATACAACGCCAGGGGGGTCATATAGCGCCAGCAGGGGGGTCACATAATCGTGGTGAAGTCAAGTGGTCAAGTTTTTATAAAAAGTTATGTTCAATTAGTTGTTCACCTTAGTCCTGGAACCAACATAGGGGGGTCATGACCCCGTGACCCCACACCCCCAGGATCCGCCCTTAAATCAGTGGGACCAAGTCTCGAGCCCAACACACGTCTGCAGGTCTAACTAGCCTGCAGTTATGGCACGTTTTTTGTGTTTCCCTGCAAAAAAATCAAGGGCCCCCTAATAGTTGAAAGACGGCCCTGATTCCAGACGTAAGGCTCGTATTAATAAATCGCTCTCAACCCTGAAATCAATCTTGAAAGCGAACTTGAGTTGCTGTTCTAATACAAAACATCATCTAAGTTCACTCTCAATAGTGATCTTGGAGTTGAGAGCGATATTACTACGAGCTAAAATGTACCAGTACTTACAGTGAGAAACTGAGCCTGCCTCGCGCGCAGACGCACCGCCGCCTTGCCCAGTGCCACTAGAACACCGGTGTTGCCGCCAGCAAGCACTGCCGGGATACTGCCTGCTAGCTCGTCGAACATCGCCTCGAACTAGGGAAAATAATATTTGCTTGATACATCGTTCCTTAAAAATATTCCGTCCACACACTAGCGCCGCCATTATATTTTCTTTCTTTAGAATAAATTTAAGGTAAAGTAAAGTTGTTCTTTACTGAATTTATAAAATCTACTTCTAAAATAAATATAGCGATTATCATGATTATTCTAAAATTGGTAAAAGTAGCTTCTTTTCAAGACAAATTAATTGAAAATACCTCATAATATGCTGGGTAAGACAGCCTGATTATCTTTCACTATATCAGAAGAAATTTAATCCGTCACAAAATATTCCATCTTCTCATAAACTTGACAAACTCACCTCCTCTTTAACCTGGCAGTTATCTATCAACCGTTGCACAGTAAAGTTGAGCATGGGCACAGTGGCCAACCGGCCCAGGCGGTTGATGAAACACTTTGCATAGATCTGAGTGTACGTCTTCTTCTTAGCTACGAATAACGCTGCTTCTAGGAGTCTGGAAAGAATAGTAAAATAGGTAAGGCTACATAACAAGGGCCTGTAAACTATAATTTAGGTATGGTGGCAAAACTTTATGATAAATACGCAAGATATTATAGTGCGTGAACTCGAACAGGGTTTTAGGGCCCAACACCGGGCATAACGTTTCTTAAGTCATCCAAGTAATAATATCGTTTTCGACTATGGCCGATCTTGCGAACAGCCAGGTTTGCAGGATATATCAGAATATAGTGCACAAGCACAGGTGCACTCTCTCTTCCCCCACTCTCATAATTTGGTGGGACAGCAAACTGCCAAAACCGTAGAGAGATCAGCCCCAGGACCATCAGCTTAACGTGCCTTCCGTGCTTCGGACACGTCAGATGAATGACTACTGCCAAAGTCGCTTAAGTTAGACAGACACACACATTCAGTTGTCCAATTAATCAAATAACAATAAAAAAATATTATGAACTTGTTACAAAATAAAGAAAGAAAAACAGATTGCTTTACCTCACAGCAGATTGGCTCTCAAACACGGGTGGTAGACCTCCACCACTGCTACCGCCATTATCCAAACTCTCTTTATTATCAACATCATACTTTTCATCTGATTTCTTCTCATCGCTGCCCTCATTAACCCAATCGTCTGGAGCGAAGCTTTCATCCAATAACTTCTTCACTAAATCCTTAGTTAACGTACTGTCAACGTTTTTAATCGCATATAAAAGCACTTGAAGGAGCCCTGATGTTATATTCTGGTATGGCAAGTCTTTGAACTGCGGCCAAGCGGAGAGGCGGTTAGCAAACTCTTTTACTAAATCTTTGAATTCGTCGGGAACATTTTTGTACTCCAGTTTTGTTAAATGTGGAGGGATTCCTGGAAACCAAAATAAATATATTGACTGATGTTTTGGAATTATTCATTCAGGAATTTGGATATGTTATGTATTTTGAATGTAATAATTGTACACAATCAATACAATACAAAAATTTATCACACATCAATATCATTTATTAATAGATTTGGACTCTGATAAAAAAATACTCTAATAAAATATTTTTTTTTATTTATACTTAATTAAGAAAAAATATACTTCTTTTTGATAATGATACACATAACGATAACGATACAGGCCAAAACCAATAATGAGCGTTGTTCTTTGGCACAGACAAACTTTAGATCCTGAGAAAGAATAAGGCTACCTTTAATCGCGAACATAAGGAATCTGATATTTGAAATCCATGCGACTTCGTCCACGAAAATTGATAGTATATTGTTGAAGAGGCATAAACAAAACGTAAATAATAATTCTGCTACCCAGAAGAATTTCTTTGATCAACTAAAAGAACAATTAATGAAAATATAATACCTTTCTTTTCATCAACAACAGTTTCCTTAAACATATTCGTCTTCGGTTTCTCCCCCGGCAGTAATGTGATACCACTCAAACATTTCAATGCACTCCTTAATATATGATTAGCGTACTGGTCCCAAACAAAATCCTCTAAATTATTCAATGCATATTTACAAATTTTCAGTGTAAATTCATGACATTTCTCTAAATGGTCTTCATTGTACTCTGATACGTCTTTCGATTTCTTTTTTTTCTTTTTAGGTACTTCTTCGTCATTCTCTGCTTTCTGTAACCTCTCCGTTGCACGGTTGCAAGACACTCTGAGCAACGTCTCAACAACATGACTTGTGAAGTTGTCGGAACAAAGTCTACGTAGTTCTGGTGAGAGGATTTCCATGAATCGTTCCAAGTCTTCGGCAGATGCAAATGGGAGCAGCAACTCGATGACACGACAACCAAGCTGGTTTCCAACTACGTTTAGTTCTTCACCTTTAGTTCGCTCCAATACGTTGTTGACCAATGCCACTGGAAAGAATTTTATAGGACTTTTAAAATAGGTATCAAAAAATTTTTTTGTCTACCAAAGTATTATTAAAACAAAATAGTACTTCTTCTAGAATTAATAAATAATTAAATTCCTTCCTCACTTAAATAAAAATGTGACAAAAAATTTATAACCTGTAGGTATTGTTATACAAAAGTTCTCGACTCTCTTATTTATTTTTTGTTAATTATGTTTCATATTACCTCTTTCGTCTTTATCCTCGATTCCTTGCTTCATAGCATCCAGAATCCCGACGAAATATTGGTACAACTCGTCAGGCATTCTCGTACCGCGCCCCATTTGACCTTTTTTCGCATATTTCTTCGCGTTGGCGAGGAAGTTCTTGCGTTTCTTTCTATTCCTCTTCACTTGCGGATTGTTTTCAGTTGTTTCTTCACTCATTTTTGTTTTTTACTGTGTATTTTTGTATTAACAACTCGATGTAAACATTGAGAAGCAGGTGGCTTTGAGGTTATTTTATTTGTATGGTAGAATAGTGATGTATTGAAGTCTGATTTGATAAGGTCTTGTCGATAGACAAACAAAAGTTGCTGATGGTCGTCGTCGTCGGTCGGTCGTTGTGTTGTTATCGACTTGCTACAGATGAAATCAAATGCAAAATATAATTCTTCATTTCTTAGTAGGTACTGCTTGCTTACTAATACATATTATTATTGTATGTTGTTATAGCTCGAAATGAGCACTAGTCACATCTAGTTTTTGGCTAAGAAGTCGGTTAATATGCATTTTTGTACTAGCTTTTTTTGTTATGCTAGTTTTAATAAGACATCGCAAAACGTTACAGCTAAAAATTCAAATGTTGTACTTAAGAATGTTTTCACAGAATAATTTGTTTAGTTGGAGGCAACAATCGATATCAAATTACCGATAGTTTGTAGCACTATTACACAGATACATGTCACTGTCAAAAACACATGGCACTTCCTTGTCGTTCAAAAACTCAAGCTATTTTCTGATTTTCTGTTTTGAGTTTGAATTTGAGTCGAATAAAATAAATAATTATTTTATAGCAATAAAGTTTTTTTTACCTTTTGCAAGTCTATTGCAAGAAGTTTGGAAATAAACTTATCGAGTTTTGATCTTTCACATTATTGTTGAGGGATTCAAATATTATTTGGTTTTGATAACCCGTGGTTTTAAAACGCAGCCGCTGTGCTTTAAGTGTTATGAAGTCAGGAGCAAAGTTCGATACCCAGTCCGTTTAATTTTTTTCACGTTGATCGAAGAACAGGTATTTTAGAACTTGCTTAATCAGATTACAATGTTGAATAGTCATAATCCAGTCGGTCTAGTTCACCTGATGGACTTTCGACCATAGCGTTTCCATGGCATCGTTTCGATCCTTGCTTACCCTCCTTATAAAATAAATAAAATACAGCTCAGGCAATGGGTAATACAAATTATTGTAAAACCAAGTAACAGACTATTTATGAATGAAAGTACCTACATGAATGGCCCAGGCCCTACTAATGTTATAAACTTATAACTGGTTACATTAATGTTATAATTAAGTCATCGTGACGAATTTGAATGTTGCCTATAAGTGGGTAACAATAATATTGTTTATTAATTCACATTGTTCACTGAGGACGCGAACTGAATGCTAAACGGTAGGATTTCAATATAACGTTATCGACCCTGTTAAGCGTTCACAAGAAACTATTTACATTCATTTTGTACTTAAAATGTGAAATAGGAAATAGGTAAGTAATCCTAGACCTTAAAGTGATTTTAAAAAAATAACAAAATGCATGTAAGTTAAACTTTTTGGTGGATAAAAACGAATAAAAACATAAACTTTTTGGAATAAATAAGTTTTGGGTCTTTTTCTATAGCAACATTTTTAACGGGTGAATCTGTTAAAAGTTTTTAACGCTTCTACCTTCAGTGAGGTTCAGCTACCTAATAATAAAATTATTATTCTTCGTCCATCAATGCAATTTGAATGCGAATCGCAGGAATTGTTGCTGGGCATCAATGGAGCATTATCGCTGTGGCAAGACGGGCCCTCCGATTCCAATAAGAGCCGGGGAACAAGACGGAAGACTGGGCGTCTCAGTCGCGGTACGGCTGGGGCTTGAAGATAGCGTGGCGATGTTGGCCAAATCAAATTGATGGAGTGATTACAACAAACAAATTTTCCATTTGATTGGTAGTCCAGATATTATTATTTACATGTACGTACATATTCGATATTAGTAGGTTTTTTGCACATGATCAAAACCAGTATAATTGATTTTTCTAAGTTAGCTACACGTTTTTTTACATTTTCGTTAAAATCTGTATCCACGTTAAAATGCGTCCGACGACAGGGAATGACTATCTTATCTTCACCTGTTTCTTAAAGTGTCTTCTTATTTAAAGAAAGCAAAAAAATAAGCTGAAGAAGATATTTAAAATTGCATTTGTTTATTCCAAAACCATAATTTCACACACATACTAGTTATTTACTTGTTATTGTAATAGTTCAGGTCTTTAAGTACCTACCCTCAACAAGCCCCGGCCTTACGCCAGCGAATGCATTCACGGGCACTCAACCAACCAAACTAGTTTGTGTAGTTTGGCGCCGGCTTTCGGGGACGCGCCTGTGCGTGATTGTAACAGAAAACTTTTACGCTATAACTAAGTATTCTGTATCAGAAACCATTTAAAACCTCTTTTGTAAATAAAAACCTTCACGAAAAAAAGTTGAACATAAAAAGTGACGTACTGAAGTTTTTAAATTTCGAATATTTCAAATTCCGAGTGGGTGGTTCTTTTATTCCAGACTTTTTGGTGAATGAACTTTATGGTTTCGATAGGTGTTTTACAGTGTCCAGGAATTAATTTTATTGGTTGAAGGTGAGTTGGCCACTTTCATTGTGATCACAATTTATTATCTTAAGTTTAATTGGTAAGCAGAGGTGAGACCGGTCGGGAAATGCTTGGGAAGGCGTTGACCGAACGAATACACGCGCGCGATGACACTCTTTCAATAAGTTATTTACTTTCTTGCATAATGAAATGAATAATGACGTCGTAATTCCTAATTTTACTATAGGCCTAAGTACCTACCTTACACATTTTGTATCTGCCATTAAAATAGTTAAAAAAAAGTTAATATTTTTTTATTAAAAAAAACAAATTGAAATTTACATTACATTAAACACCGTACATAGATAAAAAAAAGATTTAATTTATATAATAATTGGTTAAATAATAATGACATTACTTTCATAAAATTTTAGTAGCGTGCTGCATAGTTTTTAATAAAAATAACAATTTCTTTTGTTTAAATTCATACCATGATTTCAAAACTGGTTGATGAATCACAAGATAATGAATTAATGACACAGGATGACGTAGTCGCATAGGATATCTGGGATTCCTGTCCAGGTAGCTGTAGCACAGATATCATAAGAAAAGTGCCCGTGTGTCAAGTAAAACTTATAAATCTGAGGTAACTTACCTACCTACTTCACCAGATTGTTATTTAAAAAAATAATACATACTTGATTTGCTGCATAATAGCATAATATTTTTTTCTGTTCTCAATTAACTGACTACAACACCAGCCTATGAATGTCCCACAGCAAGGCAAAGGCCTCCATCATTTGAAATCATGTTTTTATACAAAGACGGGTTTTGGTATAATCACCACGCTTGCCAAATCGAACCCAGGACCCCGCAACCACGGCCGAGGCATTCCTTTACTGACTTAACTTCTCAAAATGTCTAGCTAACTTGGCTTTTAAATATGATGTTTGAATGTGATTAGGTGTTAGGCAAAGCTCCAGCGCCATCAATTCAATAACAAAATAATGAGTGAATATTACACATCCACATTGACATGAGTCATTTAAATTGTCGCACAGTGAAGACGATATACCACCAAATGCCCATAACATTGACTCGCTCACTTCTATGGCTTCCCGCCGTTTACTTGTAATTAACTGTAATTTAAGACACGACCGTTCAATTAGAGAATCCCCAATTCCAAAGAAACATTCCATTTTAAACTTTAATCTTAAAGCCATTAGGAATACCTACTGAAATATGTATCTGTTAAAAGATTGGAAAATTGGAGTCCATTGTGGTCTATTGCTTTAAAATAACATCTTGTTAATATCGAATTGCAATACTCTTGGCAACCATGACTGTGTGTTTTTACGGTTGAAAATAGTTTTTCATAGAAGACTAATCCTATTTTAATTTCAAACTGAAATTATAACCAATATTTTGATGTGAAAACGAAGCGTAGGCACTGAAGCAGCAAGCTTTAGTAACATTTCATAGGTACCTACCTACAACTACATACGTCAATTTAAACTACATATAATATGTTTATATAAACTGGTGACAAAATATTGTACCTAATATTACAATATTTCCAAGCTCACCTTCGAATTTTGTAATGATTGCATAATGAGGGCCCTTATGCATTGTGTACATTACATAAGCAAGGGCTTTCCCTCCGACTGGATATACACATGATCCTCTAAAAGAAATTAGACACCAAAATTCTACTTTTTATTATTATGTGGCTTAACTTGAATATGTAGGTACATACTAATAGTCGTATCTAATTACAAAAAATATCTTTGTTGAAGGTACCTGTAGGGACTAAGAAAAATGCCGATTTGAGACAAAAATATTCATTAAATTAAGTAGAACAAACAAAGATCAACGCATTAAAAAAATAACCATTTTATTCATTTTTCTTAAGCACATTTCATATTCATATCTTGTGTTGACCTGAAAAAACACCCAATATGCAAGAATGGCGGGAAAACTTGCGAAACTGTGCGGTGAGCTGTCATCGCGACCGCAGGTTTTTAATCTGTGGCTGCGGTTAATCACACGGATCGCACGACACCGCTTAATTAGGCCAGATTTGGGTCGCCGTTGTAAGATTGCCTTTTAGTTTCATTGAGGAAACTGGGACACTTGATCACGACGCTATGATCCTAGAAGATATTACTTCTACAATAAATACAATAATACCCCTGCGGCCGTTTTCGGACAAGGCGGCTGATTTGACGATTAGCAAGGTACGCAGGATATAATGCAGTGGACAAGTGAGTGCGCCAGGCGCACTCTCACACTCACATAATTTGGTGGGACAGCAATCTGTCACGACCGGAGAGAGATCAGGCGCAGAACCAACGGCTTAACGTGCCTTCCGCAAAGCTAGGAGGAGCTCGAAATGAAAATATTCGCTTAACTTTGCAATCGCAGGCAGGTCCTGCCAGGTGCTCTTTAAAAAACTTTAAAATACTCAGATCTGGAAGAGCTTCGATCTTTCGATCTTGATTTAAGTATGTCTCGTTATTGTTAAAGGTTACCAGTCCCTATAATATCAACACAACCATTGACTCATCTTCTCGCAAGATTCATGAAGGAGGACTTCTGGCCGCAGGGCGTCGTGTTTCGGAGATTCCGAGGTCGGCTGCCCGCTGAGACTGCACACCCGATGCTACGTGTGCATTAGTTGTAAATTTAATTTAATAAAATTGTTATGAATATGTATGTTAGACTGTAAGGTATTTATGATATGGGCCTCTGTTTACATATATTTAAGATCTTTTTATGTAAATATTGCCTGAAATAAATGAATATTATTAAATAAATGAATATTATTTATTATTATTGAGACTCTCTCTGGGACCCTTTACAAGAGAACATTATTCTGAGCCTGTTTGACCTCGAGCGAGCCTTTCATTTTGGGGAATAATGGTTCGCAAATTATTACCTGAACTTTACCATCTTTGATTACCATCGGTGAGTTAAAAGCTACGAAGTAGGTTTAATCCTACTTCGTAGCTTTTAACTCACCGATGGTAATATCATTATGGGCATATTAAAATTTTTTGTTCATATTCTGTTATAGATTATAATAACTCACACCTTAATAATTGAGCGTTATTAAAATAAAACGCTGCTTAAAAATATAAAAAAAACGGTCGAGTTATTGAAAGAATACTAAGGAAATACGTCATTGAATAATTATGTTGTTTTGTTTAATGACTGACACAATAATTAAACTTATGATTGCAAATAAAGCACTATAGTCCAGGAATTTTAGATTTTATCTGCCGAATAATTCCTAGTGAGCTGAATTTTTGTATACACCTTTATTATGATATTTTAATGATGATGTGAAAAATCGACATTGATATCGTGCCGGCTAAAAAAGCTATAGGGGTCCAAACGTCACGAAAATCAGTTTTTCGCAAATATCTCGCGATCTATTGCTCAGCGGTCAATAATGGTTTCATAAAAGTTGTTCGTCGTAAAATTGTCTACAAAAAAGGTCTCTTGCATTTTTCTGTACAATTAACCGTTTTTGAAATAGAGACTAGAACGCACTCACATATGGTATTGTATACCGTACGGCGCATACCAAGGCATAAACCCTATTGTTTGTTTTTTTCCCTTTTTCGTTAGTGTGTTTTTTGTTAGTATGATGATCTACATATAGAAATATAAAGGACTTGTAATACTAGTACAGTCAGGAAAATAGGAATATCAACTATAAAAAACTAAGTGGCAATTTTTTTTGTCACTTTATAACTCAAGAACGGGCTCACCGATCCAAACCAAATTTTCAGGGTTTGTACAGACTATTTAGTAGATGTTTTATGTGAAGTTTGAACAAAATCGGTCGTTCTTTTTATACGTAGCGAAGCACGTACTGGGCCGCTAGTAATGATATAGATATGCTATGTCCAGTGACGTTTGGACCCCTATAACTTTTTTAGCCGGCTCGATATCAATGTCGATTTTTCACATCTTCATCACAATATCACAATAAAGGCTTACACAAAAATTCAGCCCACTAGGATTTTTTCCGCAGATCGTGGATCAAAATTGCTAAAATTCACATTGCATATCTATATCATTACTAGCAGCCCAGTACGTGCTTCGCTACGTATAATAAGAACGACCGATTTTGTTCAAACTTCACATAAACTATCTACTAAATAGTCTTAACAAACCCTGAAAATTTGGTTTGGATCGGTGAGCCCGTTCTTGAGTTATAAAGTGACAAAAAAAATTGCCACTTAGTTTTTTATAGCTGATATTCCTATTTTCCTTACTGTACTAGTATTACAAGCCCTTTATATTCCTATATGTAGAACATCATACTAACAAAAAACACACAAACAAAAAAGGGAAAAAACAAACAATAGGGTTTATGCCTTGGTATGCGGCGTACGGTATACAATACCATATGTGAGTGCATTCTAGTCTCTATTTCAAAAACGGTTAATTCTACAGAAAATTACAAGAGACCTTTTTTGTAGACAATTTTACGACAAACAACTTTTATGAAACACTTATTGACCTCTGAGCAATAGATCGCGAGATATTTGCGAAAAACTGATTTTCTTGACGTTTGGACCCCTATAACTTTTTTAGCCGGCAAGATATCAATGTCGATTTTTCACATCATCATTACAATATCATAATAAAGGTGTATACAAAAATTCAGCTCACTAGGAATTATTCCGCAGATCGTGGATAAAAATTGCTAAAATTACTGGACTACTAAAATTACTTTCAAGTTGTCTATCTTATCCTTTTAAATCTTTAAGTGTTTTGTTGTCAGTAAGCGCTTAACATCTAGCTAATAATGGTGTGAATTAAGTTAAATTAGCAATAGTTAACGCTTTTAGCGTTTAAGCCAGATGTTTTGAGTCTTGCTTACAATGAACGGTAATATTTAGAATATCTATATATATTTATCTATATATATATTTAGAATATATAAGAATATCTTATTGTAATTTTTAAATATGTCAATTACTGGAAATAGCCTTTAGTCGTATTCCTTACTAGCGGCCGCACGCGACTCCGCCCGGGTAAATTTTCGTTTCCGAACACATAGTGTTATATTGTAGCTCAAAGACTTTCTCAAGAAATGGACTATCCAAAAAAACAATATAACATTTTATAATTCGAACCTATAGTTCCTGAACTTCCTGAGATTAGAGCGTTCAAACAAACAAAGAAACAAACTTTTCAGCTTTATTTTATTAGTTTAGATTTACTCAAAATCAAACTCAAAATATTCTGATTCAATTGGGTACCATAAAAGCACTTTTGAACCGTCAAAACAAACTGTACAATAATAGTGAGGCAGTTTCTGCCAAGACGAGGTCTTGTATGAATGAGAGTCAAGAAAATGGTTTGTTATAATTAAGGTAAAAACAAAGTCACAAGTCAAAACAACAGCTGTAGTTTTCCCCTGCAAAAGCCTATGAGTTCAATCTTATTCTTCTTTACTGTAAGCAAATTTTAGTCACTGTAATAAAAGAGCGGAGTCACCTGGCACAGGCATTTTCGCTTACAAGGTGGCATCTGCCACTAATTTGTATACATATTTATGTTGTTAAAGAAATCAATTTATTTATTTATTAATTATTTATTTACTTACACATGACACTTATTCAAAACTGCTAGACTTTCTTGGCCGACTGTAGGTACAACCCAAGTAACACAGATGAGCTGCACAAAAGCTGCATAGAAGATAAATTTTGAACCTAAGGCTGATTAGCCAAGCTGCACAAAGGCTGATTAAACTGCTATACAACCCTTGTAATTCCAAAATAGGCCCCAAATTAACCAGCCTTAGGCTGATGAATGTCTGCTTAAAGGCTGTCTACGTCTTGTAAAAGAGCTGCATTTAGGCTAAACCAGCTTAGTTGTGCAGCTTATTCTCTACTTTTCAGCCGCTATCAAGCTTTTATCCATTGGTAAGTTTCATTGGGGCTGGATAGTGGCAAAAGAAAAAATAAATTAAAATGAAATGACAAAATGTCTTAGAATTTTATAAATTGTAATGGCGTGCCCGTGGATGCTATAATTGCTGGAATGGAAAATTATATTATAGTGCGATTTTCTTATTATACTATGTGTTCTAAGTGCGGAGAAAGTTTTACTGTAAATGTATATATTAAATTACATCTCATTTTTCACGCGCCCTTCATATAACGCCTATTTAAGATATAATCGAAAGAAAATTGTGCGCTGATTTTTTTTGTGAAATCACTTTATGTCTACAATTTGATTATTTGTGACTCATAAAATTAATATTTATAAACTTATAGCTAAAACAGCTCATAATAAAAAGCCAAAAGCTTCTCAATTGCAGAAAACATACATTATTTTATCATCTGATTACTATCAAGATCGCACACAATGGCTGCCGTTTGTAAAGCAGCTCTGGCTCTTTGTTTCAGCTATTATAATTCTAAAGACTGCACACGGCTATCTATGGCAACCGTTGATCAGCTCATAGCTTTCTTATGTCTGTACAAAGTATGAAATAGTTACGTAGATATAAAAACATTTTTTTAGTCTCCTTTGCAAACATAAGCGTGTTAAGAGTTCCCAAAACTGCCATTATCAAGCTTACTTGAATAGCATTTAAAGAGAATAAACCTACTCTTTTAAACAACCTTTAGTTTTGGTGCAAACTGTTGTACAGCCAACGTCTGCACAAGAGCTTATAAGTTACCTAATTAACCAAACATATACAAGCTTAAGGTTTTTTTACAAGCTATGAGAATAACTTGCAACCAGTGGCTGGACAGTAACTTTTTAATTTACTGTTATAATGCTAAGAGTATATTGTTGCTATTTATTGCAGCTCTTAATCAGCAAGGCTGTACAAAACTAGAAAAAATCACTCTTGCACAGTCTTCAGCTTCATCCAGAACCTTTATATATCTCTAGTGGAGTGTTATTCTGGTTAAAAGCTTACTTATTTCTGAAAATTCAGCCTGTGTGCTACTTGGGAACAGTATTATGCTGTAAGATGTTCAAGTTTAGAGTCATAACAACAACAGATCTGGCGCATACGTACTGATAGATTTAGTACAGGCAGTGAATAAACAATAATCTGCATCCTTGGCAGCTACTTGGCAGCTTGCCTCTCAGCAGTATATCGGATTAACACGTTGGGAAATATACTATGAAGTACTAACACAATGAATTGCCGACCTAGAATAGTATTACTACAACATCTCTTACCGTGGGTGTTGTATGAAGCGGCGAAGGGAGATTCCGGGTTATTTATGTTATATAGGGAGGCAAACGAACAATAGGGTCACCTGATGGTAAGTGATCACCGCTGCACTTGGAAATCAACAACCGCGCAAGGGTCGCAGATGCGTTGCCTGCCCTCCCCAACTGAGCTCTGGCTACCATACTCACCAGCAGAAACATAGCACAACAGTTACGAAGTGCTACTTCACTGTGGTCTTCTGTAAGGCGGAGGTACTTCCCCAGACGACCGGCTCATCGAGTGGAAGTTCCACTAAGTTCTACCTTTCTTAGAGGAGGCGGCAGCGTTCTCCTGTGTTTTATCGTTCACCATCTGCGGTTACCAAACCGTCTTCTCAGCATGTTGACTTTGGGCAAGTTCCCTCCATCTGGGGGAGGTGCAAGGGAATGCGAAAGGCTTATGATAATGAATGAGCTGTATACTGATATGCTATGTGTCAGTTAGCTAATAAGATCACCAGAGTTTAAAATTCGTCTGAATAAATTAACCTCTCAATATATTCCACGAAGTGTGGAATCAGAAATACGAAAGCAAACATAACTAACAATAATTTATGATAGTCGTAAATCTTCATTTTACAGCCATTCATACTTGTAATGTTGAAAATAGAATATAGAATGCTCGTTATTATTCATGAAATACTACTACATACACTTTTGTTTCGGGCAATTAAATCGATATTCGGTCCATTGCTTTACTTAATAAAAGGAATTCCTCGTATGTTTAGTGTTAAGTTGTTAAGAAAATGCTGTGCTGCATGTCAAAATTAAACAAAGAAAAACATGAAGGACTTTGTTTGATTAATTTAGTTTTTACTTTCGACCATAATATGACCATATCAGCCGATCAGCCAGGTACGCAGGATATATTACAGTGCACAAGTGAATGCGCAAGCACAGGTGCAGTCCCTATTCCCTCGCTCTCATAGTTCGGTGGGACAGCAGTCTGTCACGACCGTAGAGAGATCAGGCGCAGGACCAACGGCTTAACGTCCGAAGCACGGAGGACCTCTAGATGAAATCATTCGGTCACTCATCGGATTACTGGCCTCTGCAAACTTTAACAATCGCAGGTCGAGCGCGCTAACCACTGCGCCATCGAGCTTCTCAAAAAACATTCTCCATTTAGTATATCCTGCACCTTACTCGTACGAAACGTTATATATATATATATATATAGTAATATATGTATATATAGTTATAGACACAACTCTATTGTTTTGTTTTGAGGAACTTATTCTATGCAAAGCAATGGGACATCATCTTGTTTAGGAAGTCACGTCGTAATCTTAGACATCTGTCATAAAGATTGATGCATAGGACAAAGACTTAATATTATTTAAGTGCCTACATCGCGATGCATTTAGTAGATTGCAGTTAGAAGTGCAAAACAGTGGACTTCATAGTTATTTTGAATAATGAATTTAAGTTTCTATTGTCTTTTTCTAGAAAATTATTTGTGAAGTGATTTTTAAAACGGCTTTTGAAGAAGACACATCTTGTTGATGGCCTGAGTAAATTGAAATGCCGTATTATGATACGTTTTTAAGGTATTTAGGTAAACTTGTGTTAACAAATTTCATGTTTGTATTTATCAATTCAATTATCATATAGATAAACAAAATCCGCAGGAACGCATTCTTTAAAAACTGTTGAATTTCACAGTGGACCCGCTTGTTAAA